>JAKSZU010000013.1:1430136-2030136 GCA_026018925.1 Tupaia tana
GTCCGCGTCTCTCTCTGGGCTCGGTCTGTTCTGTTCGGGAGTTACTCTGCAGGGCCAGCTGTCTGTTGGTGCGCGTCAGCCCTACGCAGAGCACTCAAGGTGCCCTGGCCCTGCGATGGCAGAGGTCAGCGGTCAGGGGTCAGGGCCAGCTTGGGGCCCTCCAGAGGTGCTAGCGGGAATCAGCCCTGGCGTCAGTCTCAGGCCTCAGGAGACCTGGGTTCCCTGCTGGGTAGGGCGACCCATGTGGCATCGCCGAGAACAAGTGATCCATAGGAGAGAGGGTGAGAGGGGTCGGAGTGGGGCGTGGGGAAGAAAGGGCAAGGAAGAGAGACAGGCACACAGAGAAACGGGGCAGGGAGGGAGAAGAGAGACGGACAGAGAAGCAGGGAGACAGAGTGGGGGAGAGAGGAGACAGGACGAGGGAGGGGGGCCTCACAGCCCCGCCCCACTGCCCCTCCGCCTGTGCAGATCACTGCCCGGGTTGGTGGACTTGCACTGCAAGCCCTGATCATCTTGCTGTTCACGTGATGCTCAGAACGCCCCCAACTTGCCTGCGGGAGCCCCTGGCCTGGCTCCGTGTCACTGTGCACGTCCCGTGTCCTCCCCCACATTAGCCCTGCCGGGCGCCGCCCTCCCTCCCTCCCTCCCTGCCCAGCCCCGAGCCAGCAGTGCGGGTTGGCCTGAGCCCCGGGGCTCCCAGGAAAAGCGCTCACAAGCACATTTGCACATTCTCCTGGTACACGCCGCTCCCTCCGTGTGTGTCCGTGTCCGGGCACTCGGCACCGCAGGGTACCACCTCCTGCTCCGTCTCCCTGAGGCATCTGGCCGCCCACGCTCGCTGCCTCCCACTGTGCCCCTGCAGGGCAGCGGGCACCTGTCCCCAGTGAGGGAGGCCCCCAGCCCAGCCCATCGCTGTCCCTTCAGGACCCGGGGTCTCAGGACGGGGGATGCTGGAGGGCTGGCACCTAGCTCCTGGAGTTCCCCCCACCCTGCAGGCGGGCTCTTTCCTTCAGAAGAGAAGAGCCAGAGGGTGCTCAGCACACTCCCCACGGGCTCAGGGTGGGGCTCTTTTGAAAAGGCTCTCAACACCCCATTTGACACCCCATGGGGTTCTGCCAGGAGGCGGTGCCTGCCCTGCTGGTCTCAAAGTGCAGGTGTGGCTCCTCCGTCCATGTAGAGCGAGGGTCTGATCACTTCCTGCCTTCAGGCAACCCTGGCTCCAGGATTTCAGACGATGCTGACAGCACTGGTCCCCAGCCACCTGTCCCTGTCCCTGAGCACAGAGCAGCAGGAGCCCCTCCTGTCTGCAGCCAGCCCAGCTGGGCTGGGAGGGCAGGAGGCCCCAACCTGGCCCCCTGGCTGCCCTAGAGCTCACCTTGCTCTTGACTGTGCAGCAGGCAGCCCGGGCGGTGGTCTCACCCGCCCGCTCGCTCCTCGGCACCTGCTGCACGCCCGCCGTTGGCCAGCAGGTCTGGGCCTGGGCCCTGCGGGTGTAACGATGAGAGTGTCCTGAGGGTACTGAACTGGGCGGGGACCCCAGAGCAGGAGGCTACAGTGCAGATGGCGGGTGGCCCCCAGGCGGTGGGGGGTGCAGGGCAGGATGGCCGTCCCCAGCGACATTAGTGATGTGGTCACCTTTGCAGATTGAGTCTGGATTCTTCCACGAGAGTGATGTGAAGATCGTGGCCAAGTCCATTCGTGACCGTGTGGCGTTGATCCAGTGGCGGCGAGAGAGGATCTGGCCGGCGCTGCAGCCCAAGGAGCCGCAGGACTCGGGCAGCCCCGACAAGGCCAGGGGTCCACCAGCGCCCCTGCAGGTGCAGGTGACCTACCACGCACAGACCGGGCCGCCGGAGCCCGAGGAGCCGGAGGCCGACCAGCACCTGCTCCCGCCTGTGCTGCCGGCCAGCGCCACCTCCCTGGCCTGTGAGTACTCAGGTGGTCACGGGGCAGCCGTGTCCCCACCCACCCAAACCAGCTGGTAGAATATGCCACAGGGTGGCAGAGCAGCAGTGATCCTCACGGTGGCGTGGCTAGGCTCTACCCCTTCTCATGTGCTGTGGCTCCTCACCCCCAGCTGCGGGGGTCCCAGAGGTCTGGCTAGACTCTTGCGCACACTTCCCACCAGCGTCCCTGGTGCCAGGACGTCGTGAGCGTCTGGAGAGGGGTGATGGGACATGCACATCCTGAGCCCTGCCTGGGACTGGCCCACCTCCCAGCCTGCTCTGCGAGGGAGAGATGGTAGGTGCAGGCACGCGTGTTCCAGGGCAGCGACTGGGCTTTCCCTGTGCCTCCCAGTGTCCTGTGACCGGTTTAAGGCCGGCTGAAGTGCAGCTTCTGGGGCCATGGAGACCGTGCAGTCAGCGGGGGCGGGAACTGGCTTAGCCCTGATCCTCGCGGTGGATTTGCGGACTTGCCGACATGGGGCAGGCTCTGTGTCTTGTGAGGGGAGAGCAGGCCCCTCCTTCTGGGGATGTGAGGGGCTTCCTCGAGCTCACCCATCCCCAGCGTGGTCTCCCTCCTAGTAGCAAGACCTTTGAGCACTGCATTTTCAGGGGTGTTTCCGTGAATTGGTGGGAATCACTTTAGGTCAGGCCTCACCTGGACCAGGAAGGGTGTCCGCCTGCCCCTCGGTGTCCTGAAGATGGAGCCGGGAGCCGCGGCGGGCCGTGCTCTCCGCCCTGTGAGCCGCGGACGTTTCAGGCCGTCACGTGAAGGACTGAAATAGTCTGTTAGTTTAATATGCATGTCCTCCATTTATCACGGAGACAGCTAACGTCCTTCGAGCGGCCGTCTCGACCCACACAGTGGCCGTCGCTGTGAGACGGGCCCCCGCTTTCGCTGAAACCTGCTCAGCTTGCTCTGCAGAGTGAAGTCGGCACATCATTGCTCCATTTCCTGAGCGGTCTGAAAGTTACCGAGAGCCACGCTGTTGGGAGGGAAGGGCTCTCCGTGTGCAGTGCAGGCCACGCGCTCCCAGCCTGGCTGCGGGAGCAGTGCCTGCACTGAGAACTGGTAACGCTGCCCTCCTCTCCAAACAGACCCAGGCTGGCATCCAGAAACACACCCTCAGATGCCATAATTCAGGTTTGACCCACTTTGGAAAAATCCGATGAAGACATGGAATTGACCCTTGGCTCGGTGTTCCTGCTGCAGACAGATGCTGCAGCCAGACACAGCCGACGCCACTCACTGCGTGCCGAGGCCCGGGCACTGTTCAGACACGCCTGGACTCATATCCCTTGAAAACGGGGAGCCAGTCCCGCAGCGTAAACGCAGGCAGGGAGGGTGCAAGCCAAGTCACTCAGCGTCCCCAGAGGCAGCAGGTCCTGCTGCCAGCAGGCCTCAGGCTTGTCCTCCCAGGGAGAACCCACCATGCAGTGTACCACACACGTGCATGCGCACGCCCACACACGTGCACGCAGGCACAGACTTACCCCGCATGCAGACACACGTGTACACACATGAGTACACCACCCGCAATCATGCACACACACACAGACAGGTGCATGTCATGCTCACATGTGCATGTAAACAGAGGCACATGCATGCCCACAAATGCACACTTATCCCACACATGCACACGTGCACACCCCATACAAGTGAATATCACCCACACATGTATGCACACACGGACACAGGAATGAGTGCACACTTGGTGCACGAGTACATGTATACAGAAGCATACACATCTACACATGTGTGCACAGGTGCACACAGTGGGCATATGGTCACGTGTGTGCACATCCGCACACATGCACATCCCCACAGCGGATAGCTGCACACACGCGTTCTCCCTCCCGGGAGCACTGTCCTCTGCACAGTCTGGGCCCAGAGCAGAGAGCCTGTCCTCATGTGCTCGTCACAGGCGGCTGACCCCACCGTGCCCATGACAGGACGCATGCCAGGCAGCACACACGCAGCGCGAGCAGGCCCGTTCTCGGCAGACCAACGGGCACACACACTCGTGAGTCAGGGAGACAGCATGTGGTCCTCTGCACGTCCTCCTGGGGTGCCTTCCAGCAGGGCCACAACTGTTCCCCTTGTGTGGGAGCGCTCCCCGAGCAGCCGATGGCTACAGCGGTACACTCAGCAGCTTTGGTGACGTTTAATTACACAAGTCTTCAACACACGTCAGTACCCATAACGTCAGTGTCGTGGCCCGTGGAACCTTGTTGGGTCTGCGCGCGGTCTCCCTCCGTCTCTCCCACTTAATTTCCGGCGGCCCATAATAGCTCGGAGCTGCTGCCTGGTTGATTCTGCAGTTAAACCCCAGCATTCCCCGTGTCTTCCCGGGTGGACTGTTCCTGGGAAAAACCCCTTACTGCAAAGCCAGCAAGTTTGCCCTCTTTGTTGACTTTGTTCAGATTATAAATGGATACAAACTCAGAAACATGGCCCCTCATTAAAATCACTTGGCGCTGGAGCTGGCAGGCCCTGGCATTCCTGTCGCACTCGGGATCTGGAAGTAGTCAGCCAGAAGTTCGGTTTCAGACAGGTTTTTGTTTTCAGTCTTCACTGGCACGACCACACAGGGGAGCCGTCTTCACAGTCGACAAGCCTGTGGCGGGTGGGGTGGGGGTGGAGACGTCCCTCTGCATCCACCTGCTGCCGTGGTTGGGCTGCCGGCTGCCCCGGCTGAGGCCAGCTTCCGGGAGCCTGCCTTGGGCTGTAGACGTGTGGCCGCACCCGTCTCTGCATCCCTGCACAGCAGTGCCCTGACGGGGTGGGGAGGCTGCAGCCCCATTTACCAGCCCGGTTAGGACCGGCCCTGTGATCCAGCCTTGCCGGCTCGGGCCTCTGCCTCAGGGCGGGAAGGGAGCCAGCGTCCTCAGGCACCTCCACATAAGTCCGGGTGGTTGTCCCCTCCGCCGTCGCAGTCGAGATACTAGCTTTTTCTCGGCCAGCGCAGCAGCATCCTGAGTCCCCTCCTGCCCCAGGGAGTGGGCAGGTGTTTCTTACTAAAGCCACCCTGTCCACTTACACCTCAAGCTCCTTGCAAACCAGGGGGATTGCCTGCACCTGCCTCCCGCAGGGCTGGTGAGACACGTTGGGCTGGCATCCGTGCCAGCCGGTGGCCTGCCGGGTCAGGCTGGGGCACTTCTGGTATAAACGACTTGTGTGTGTGTGACATATGTAACCTGGGAAAGCGTTTGGTAGGCAGCTCAGTGGTGGCCACGGGGCGACAGGCAGGGTGCATTTGGAGATGCCACTCTAAACTGCGCCTTGTCCCCCCAGCGGACAGCACCTTCGACAGCGGCCAGGGCTCCACTGTGTACTCGGACTCGCAGAGCAGCCAGCGCAGCGTGGTGCTCGGCTCCCTGGCTGACGCGGCGCCGCCCTCCACCCAGTGCGTGTGCAGCCCTCCCCTGAGTGAGGGGCCCACCTTGCCACACAGCCTGCCTTCGCTGGGGGCCTACCCGCAGCCCCCAGCCACGGTAAGTCAGAGCCGCTGCCCCAGCCACGGTCTCGTCCCCGTGACCCCGTGGGGGTCAGAGCTGGAGCCTGTGGTCAGCTCCAGGCCACACTGTCCCTGAGGAGGCCCCTGGGGTAACGAGCTGTGGGCTGAGTGGCCTTGCTACCCAGTCCACTCCTCGGGCAGGCACCAGCCACAGCATGTGGTGCCTGTGACAGGGCTCGGGCCTGACGCCCTCGGGGTACTCCCGAAATGCCAGGAAGGTGTCGTTTGTAACAGTGCAGCCCTCGGCTGGCTCTCCAGGGGCGCCCCGCCTGAGCGTTTCGCTCTGTGCAAAGCAGAGGGGGATGGGCAGGGCAGCGGCCACCGAGGACGTGCCGGGGCCACGTGCCCTGCTCTCTCGCTCGCCTGGAGCACTCAGTGCCCTGCACTCTCCACAGCCCGGCCTGTCGGTGGGCCCTGGCCCAGCCCCCGCCCGCCCGCCTCTCCTCCAGCACTTCCCGGAGCCAGCCATGAGCTTTGCCCCTGTGCTGCCGCCACCCAGCGCCCCGCTGCCCGCGGGCCCCAGCCAGCCGGTGAGTGGCACCCCACGCCTGCCATGGTGTGTCCATGGCCCACCTGGCCCTCCAGGCTCCGTGAGCGGCTCCTGCAGGCCGCGTTGCTCACGTTCCTGCAGTTCCCTGGGGTCTCTGGTTTGGGTGAGAGGTGCAGGTGGCTCATGCACGTGTGTGGGTTCTCCGTGGGCCCACACGTGGGAAGCTCTGCTCACTTGGGACGTTGCCGCAGATGTGCCGTGTCCCTGGCTGCAGGCTGGCTGGGCTTGCTAGTGTGTGTGTCTGTGTACATGTGTGTGTGCAAGCATGTGAGTGTGTGTGAATGTGCGAGCAAGTAAACGTCACTGTGGATGTGAACTTGGGAACATGCAGGTGTGAAATGGCCATAGGCAGTCAAGTGGAAATGAACATGTGCATGGGTGTGCAGGTGAGTGTGAGTGCACCTGAGTACGAGTAAGCATGTGTGTGTGTGTGTGTGTGTGTGTGTATACTAGTGTGCACGTGTGTGTTGTATGTGGGCAAATACATGCATGAGACTGGGAGTTTGTGTTAGTATATGTGAGTGTGAGTGTGTGCATGTACTTGCAGGTGAGCGTGCATGGTCTGTGTGTGCGAGCGTGTACGTGCGGGTGACTGTGGACATGGCTGAGTGTGCCCGTGTGGGGGTGAGTGCTGACTTTGCCATGTCCAAGCCTGGGGGCACACCCGTCTCTTGGCAGGTCAGCTGTCTGCGGGATCCCCCTCCTCTCCTGCAGCCACCGCCTCCGCTGGCCCAGCCTACGCCCCTGCCGCAGGCCCTGGCCCCGCAGCCGGGGGGCGCGCTCCAGCCGGTGCCTCCCCACCTGCCTCCATACCTGGCTGCAACCTCCCAGGTGGTGGCCCCTGCTCAGCTGAAGCCCCTCCAGATGCCACAGGCGCCCCTCCAGCCACTCGCCCAAGTCCCTGCTCAGGTACCTGCCAGGACAACCGCTGGGCTGCGTGTGGGCTGGGGAGGGGCTCTGCCGTGTGGGCTGATGTGCCATCACAGGTACTAGGACGAGCCCAGTGGGCCTGTGTCCCCTTCTGACACCCCCTGCCCTCCCCGCCACAGCAGACCCAGAGCGAGCGCTGTGTTGGCCTCCCTTGCAGCCGCAGCGCTCTCTCCTGCCTCCGGCCTCACTGCCCCAGCCTGGTGGGACGTGCACGGGCCCTCCTGCCTGCCAAGATGCCTTCTGGGCTGTGACTGGCAGAGGTGTCTCTTGGGAGGGTGGCCACCCTCCGCCTGTCACCTGGACCCAGCCATGTGCACCTGTTGTCAACGTGCCCCTGTCAGGGGGTGGCTTGTCCTGTGGGTCACGCCCAAGGCCGTGCTGGGTGCTCCGGGCCCAGCAGCCAGCTCGGTGGCGTCTCTGTATTTTCAGTCTGTGTCTTTTGGGGCCGGCTGGTGGCATGGTGGTTAAGGATGCTAGACTCCCACATGGCCGACTGTGGTGCAAGTCCTGGCCCTGGTGGCTTGTTTTTTCACTTTTCCTCTCTTACTCTGTCCCTTTCTGGTCAAATTTTAAAAAACAATAATAATAAATGGATAAATAAAGTTAAAATAATTTTTAAAAAAATGTCTTTCATGAGAGAGATACAGACAGAAAGACAAGATTCCTCCATGGGGTCTCATGTAGTGACCCCGGCCCCCAGTTCTCCAGCTATCCCGGATTCCCAGTGCCTTCACAGGACCCAGCATCACCTGGGGGCGTTACTGCTCAGCCGCCCAGCTGGCCTGGGCAGCACGTCCCACCACCAGTAAGACAGGCCACCAGGCCCAGCGGGGGCAGCAGACGCCACGTCTGCCTTCTGTGGGGACATTGTCCCTCACCTGTGGTGCTCAAGAGCCGGTAGCTGGTGGAGGATGTCGGGGTGGGCACTGTTGCCCAGGCTGAGGACACTGACGGTCACCAGCGATCTCGAGGCCCAGGACGGGAGGAACTGAGCTCACCCTGCAGGCAGGTTCCACAGGGCAGGCTCGTGTTCCTGACAGCCAGGTGCCTGGGGCCTGCCCGGCCTCGTTCTCATCACATCGACTAGGCCTCTAGTCCTGCTGCTGACTTGCTATTCAAATGACAGCATCGGAGGCCCTGTTGCCTTGTAATTGCACGAAGGTGAGTGTCACGAGATGCCCCGAGCACTCATGAGACAGGCGTCTCTTCAGCGTGACCTGCCAAGGACCGAAGTGCTAAGTCCGCAGTGTGGGTGTCACGCGTCACTTAGAGCACGTAGACAGAAGTCCCAGCAGCGGGGCTGGCCCGGGGCTGCTACTGCGCCCAACGGAGAGGCTCAGAGCTGCTTTCCCGAGGGCGCTCCACGAGCCCGGCTCGTCTGCACACAGAGGGCACAGGGCGGGCTCGGCCACCGTGACCTCGGGTGTTCGGGGCCGGCCCAGTGGTTCTGGCCCTTCTGGATGGAAACGCTCCCAAGCTTCCAAGTCCGTGAACCCCGATGCCCTGTCCCCACATCTGCTCCCCGGCCCCCTTGGAGCCCAGGGTCCTTTCTGTCTGGAGCGTCACACCCCCGGGCTTCCTTTTATCCAGGCCTGCGTTGGCGTCCTCTTCAGCAGTTGGGGCAGAAAGCTGCGCCCCGCTCGTCCCACCATCCCCACTGGCTATGGCCACCCCCCAGTGGGGACTGCGACTGACCTGCCCCCGTGTTCTTCCAGATGCCCCCGGTTCCTGTGGTGCCCCCTGTCACACCCCTGGCAGGAATGGACGGCCTCCCTCCGGCGCTGTCAGACCTGCCGGCTGCAAGTCTGCCCCCCGTGCCGCCACCGCAGTATTTCTCTCCAGCCGTGATCCTGCCGGGCCTCGCCGCCCCGCTGCCTGCATCCCCAGCCCTGCCTCTGCAGGCCGTCAAGCTGCCCCACCCCGCCGGGGCTCCCCTGGCCGTGCCCTGCCGGACCATCGTGCCAAACGCACCCACCGCCATCCCTCTGCTGGCAGTGGCCCCACCGGGCGTGGCTGCCCTGTCCATCCACCCCGCGGTGGCCCAGCTCCCGGCCCAGCCCATGTACCCAGCAGCGTTCCCACAGATCGCGTCCAGCGACATCCCGCCTTCTCCACACCACACGGCGCAGAGCCTGCGTGCTGCCCCTCCGCAGCCCACGCCACCCCCGCTCCCGCAGTCCCTGCAGCCCGGCGTCGTCCACCTTCCTGAGCAGGCCGCCCCGGCTGCCCCAGCAGGCCAGGTAATCCACCTGCCAACCGCTGGGACCCGAGCGGGAAGCACTCACCATGCCACCCGATGCCCTGTAGCTGGGCTGCAGTGTCTCCCAGGAACGGAGCCAGGTGGATTGGGCCCGGGGGCAGAGCAGTGTGGGACCTGCTGCTGCGGCCTCCCGTTCGTGCCCGTCAAGAGCTGATAGTGTCCCCTGTCCAGCCCTTGCAAGGGTTAGGAGCCCTGCTGAGGGTAGCTGAGGGTCCCCAGCCACACCTTGTCTGGTGGCACCTGCACCCACCCAGGCCAGCCACAACTGGCTCTATGAGCCTGGCCAGCTGGCTGGCGGGTGTCAGGGTCAGCCCCACGCAGAGCCGCTTGTCCGAGGGCGGAGGGCACACGACCCTTCTTCACATTCACGAGGTGAGGCAGGTGCGGATGAGGGGTCTGGGGTGAGTGAGGCTGCTGGCTGGAAGGGCAGCCATAGTGGGCCAGGGGCACACGTCCTAGGTTAGGGGAGACCTGTGGTGGCTTGTGGGCCAACTGAGGGATGTGTGTCCCAGCAGGAGACCTCGCGTGGAGCCCCACACCCCTCTGCAACCACTCACTTGTGTTCTGGAGCCTCCAGCTGCTCTATCCAAACCTGGGAGCCTCCTCCTGGGAGCCCTCCGGCCTGGATGCTCTCTCTGTGAGCCAGGCACGCTCCCACCTGGGAGCCCCGACCCCCTGGGCTCCGAGCCTGAACCTCTCCTGTAAAAGGTGCCCCCCGCCCCGCTGTGACTGTGAAGGCCCACCCGACCGCACGAAGGGCCTGGAGGTGGCATCCCTGGGTGCTGGCGCCATCCCGCATGGTGTGCGCGAGCCAGCGTGTAGCAGGAGCCCAGGCTTGCAGACTTCTGATGCCAGTCCCTCCTCGCCCTCGGGTCCAGTGGGGCTAGTCTCTACTGGCCAGCAGGAAGTGCGTCCCCCATCCTCCCCCAGGGAGTGCTGCTGGCCTGGGGCCATGTCAGCCATGACAGAGCTGCTGGCTCTCAGGCCGGTTTGTTTCCGAGGATGGCCAGGGCCGAGGCTGGTTGTCACCTGTGTGTGTCAGGGCCTGGCCACGGGGCGCCGGGGGCCAGCGTCTGTGCCCTTCCCAGCTCCTGTGGGTCTTTGCAGCCAGAGCAGGAGGGGCGGGGTGGTCATGCCAGCCCTGCTGCCCAGCTGGCGCAGGATGGAGGAATTTGGGGATGAGCCGGGCTGTCCACCCCACAGCACCTGTCCAGGAGAGGCCTGCAACCTCTGACCCCAGCACGGGCTGCCGATGGGGTCTCAGCCAGTAGGCCCAGTGAGTGCGGCTCCCCGTTCCTGAGAGGTGGCCGGGCAAGAGCTGCCAAAGCTCCCTGTCCCAGGTCTGGCCACTTCCAGACCGTGGACCCTTAACTCCTCTGACCTTTTGCCTCCAGAGTTCTCTTTTTAAAAAGTCTTTTCTTTATTTACGGTAAGAGTGTGTTCCTGTATGAGAGGTGTGAGAGACAGAGAAGTGCCCTGCGTGAGGTCTGTTCACGCCACACTGCCCCCCTCCAGTCCCCAACCTGTTGGATCGGGGACACTCACGCATGCCTAGCTGCTTTAGGCGGACCGGCTGGGACGCCGCGCCCTGGCCGCCCTGCGGGACTGCGCATCACCCGGCAGCACCGCTGAGCGTGGAGCCAACTGCAGAGTGCGCTCAGAGGCGAGAGCTGCAGGGGAGCACGGCTCTGCCTGGGCACATAGGGGCGGGGCAGGGTGCCTGGGTGCAGGAAGGGGCGAGCCAGCCAGGCCCGAGGTGGGCAGGGCCGGTGTGTGGTGGCTTCAGGTCAGAGGTATCTCTGCAGTCGGTTCTTACTACAGGGGCCGCGGGGGCCACGTGGGTTCCCACTTGACCCACGTGCCGAGCGTGCGCTCGGCTGACGGGATTGGAGCCTGCCCACCTGCTCACTGACGCCAGGGCAGCCCCAGCCCCTGTCCAGGTGCCGGGCACACCTGGCACCCCCACTCGCATCCTCGTCCCTGTGCTCTCAGCTCCTGCTCAGCCACCCGCCTCCGTACACCGTGGACGTCGCCGCCCATGTCCCTGCTGGGCCCACGACGGCCACCGCCGTCCTCTCTCCACCTCTGCCAGACGTGCTGCCGCCCGCCGCCCCCGAGCTCCTGCCTCAGTTCCCCAGCTCCCTGGCCCCTGCGGCAGTGGTGGCCACACAGAGCGTGCCCACCCAGGCTGCCACACTCCTGCCACCAGCAAACCCACCAGTCCCCAGAGGACCCATGGTCTCTGGCCCCTGCCCAGCTGTCCAGCTGACGGTGGAAGTGGCCCAAGAGGTGTGTATGTCTCCGGCTCAGGCCGTGGCCCAGCCCCATACGCCTGGGGTCTGCTGTGACCTTGGCATCCCTGGAGGTCAGGGATGTCTGCTTCAGGCGCCACCACCTTCCAGTCCCCGTCCTCAGCCCTCTGCCAAGCTGCCATGCCTCTGTTAGTCCATGTCAAGACAAGGGCTGCCTTTGATAATGGGCTGTGGAGCGGCCATGGGAGCTGTCACAGACTGCGTGACTTCTGTGGAGGGGCCGTGGGAGCTGTCACAGACTGTGTGACCTCTGTGGAGGGGCCGTGGGAGCTGTCACAGACTGCGTGACCTCTGTGGAGGGGCCGTGGGAGCTGTCACAGACTGCGTGACCTCTGTGGAGGGGCCGTGGGAGCTGTCACAGACTGCGTGGCCTCTGTGGAGGGGCCGTGGGAGCTGTCACAGACTGCGTGACCTCTGTGGAGGGGCCGTGGGAGCTGTCACAGACTGCGTGACCTCTGTGGAGGGGCCGTGGGAGCTGTCACAGACTGCGTGACCTCTGTGGAGGGGCCGTGGGAGCTGTCACAGACTGCGTGACCTCTGTGGAGGGGCCGTGGGAGCTGTCACAGACTGCGTGACCTCTGTGGAGGGGCCGTGGGAGCTGTCACAGACTGCGTGACCTCTGGAGGGGCCGTGGGAGCTGTCACAGTGCGTGACCTCTGTGGAGGGGCCGTGGGAGCTGTCACAGACTGCGTGACCTCTTTTTGCGACGGTCAGAGTGGGCTAATTTTGGAAAGGGGGCAACCCCAGCTTTTAGGAACCCACTTGGTGCAGAGCGATGCACAGGATAAAGCCTTTGCCTGCCCCAGAACAGCCCCAGGGGCTGGGGTAGGCTGAGGGGTGAGGAAGGAAGCCAGAGGGAGCCGGCGTGACCTGCTGCCTTTCGGGCTTTCATTCCAGGAGCAGGCCTCCCAGGACAAGCCGCCCGGCCTCCCGCAGAGCTCCGAGAGGTACCAGCCCACCCCACCCCTTGGGAGGGCACCAGCCCTGCAGCTGCTTCGCGTCTGCCCTGAGGCCATCCGTTTTGGGCACATGTCACCCCTTTTTCAAACGTGGCCTGGTAGAGCCAGAGGGACTTCCTTCTTGGGGTCTTCATCGGTCTGTCGAGAGCTGGATGTCCAGCCAGCTTCTGGGCTGGTGTTCTGGGGCGCAGAGCTAGTCCGCTGTGCTGAGGGCCTTCCAGGGAGAGGGGTTGTGGGGTGTGGCGAGGTGAACCCTGTGGTGGGACAGGGTCCAGCCAGGCCCATGCAGACTGGCTGTGTGTCCCTGTGGCTGTTGCACAGATGGGGAAACTGAGGCACGGGGGCTGAGAGGAGCTGCAGAGCCCGCAGTCCCCGTGCTGGCTCGGAACGGCCATGCAGGGAGGAGCAGGGGCGTGGCCCTGAAATGGACCCCGGGTTTGCTCTCGGGGTGGCCCAGCCTCTGCAGGGCACGGCTTCAGGCCCTGGGGGGCCATCAGGCCTCGGCTGCCTCCTGCAGGAGCCACCTTGCTGGTCCCCTGTGGTGCCGGTAACCGTCTTGGTTTTCGCTCAGCTACGGGGGCTCTGACGTCACCTCTGGGAAGGAGCTGAGCGATGGCTGCGAGGGCGGCTTTGGCGGGGGCAAGCTGGAGGGCAGGGCCGCCCGCAGACACCACCGCAGGTCGACGCGCGCACGCTCCCGGCAGGAGCGGGCCAGCCGGCCCCGGCTGACCATCCTGAATGTGAGTGACTGGTGGGGCTCAGTGGGCACATGGGCGTGGGGTCCCTCGTGGTCTCTGTGTCCCTCGTGGTGTCGGCCTCCCCCGTGGTGTCGGCCTCCCCCGTGGTCTCGGCCTCCCCTGTGGTCTCGGCACCCCTCCCTCGCGGTCTCACTGTCCTGGTGCCCACAGGTGTGCAACACAGGGGACAAGATGGTGGAGTGCCAGCTAGAAACGCACAACCACAAGATGGTGACCTTCAAGTTCGACTTGGACGGGGACGCCCCTGACGAGATTGCCACCTACATGGTAAGCTGGGCCCGGTGGCCAGGCTGTCCCCTCCTGTCCCTTGGGTGTGTGGGGGGCAAGCAGAGCTCCCCGCTGGCCCTGTGTGTGGTGGTCGGCCTGCCACATCCAGGCTCATGGCTGTGGGCTGGTTCCCGGGCTGCAGGTCCTTGGTGGGAGCGTCCACTCCCACACCGGGCTCTGGCTCCTCCCCACGCTTGGTGGAACCTCTCAGGTCTAGAGTAGCTGGAAGGATGGGTTCAGGACTGCCGAAGATGGTGTTCCCCACACGGCCCGAGACCACACAGCAGAGGAAGGCGCTCTGGGGGCAGGCAGAGGGGGTGAGCAGAGGGCCGCAGCCTCCCCAGTCTCTGTCCACAAGGTCTGACCCAGCCCTGCTATCTGGGCCCCCAGTTCCATCTGTGCCCAGCTGAAGCTGCCCCTCCCTGTTCATGCGAAGCCCACAAGTGTCACCATTCACGGCCTTCTCTCGGTCCCACATCTGCCCCTCTGAGGCATTGTGGTGTGTCCCCATCACGGCCCTGGGCTAGGAGCAGGGTCCTCAGGGGTGGTCAGTGCTGGCACTCACGAGATGTGTGGAAGGACACTTCATGCTCACCTCGAGGGACAGTTTCCTCCTAGGCCAGGGGCCGTGCCCCGGCCCCTTCGGGAGCCTCGCCCCAGCACTGCCCATCGTGGTGCTCGGCCCTCAGCCAGGCAGCCACGGGCACAAGGTGGGCCTGCAGGACAAGAACTGCGCGTCGTGAGAGTCACGTTTACCTCAGGAGAGTAAATCGCCCTGCGCCCGGTGACGCGTCCGCCACCACCCTGGACTGTGGCCTGGCCGCCCTGCCCTGGCTTCAGGACACCCAGAGGCTTTCTGCAGGACACCTTGGACAGACCCCCAGCCCAGACCCAGGACACATCCCCACAGCGTGAGAGGATTCCGTGCTGAGGCCGCCAGGGGCCTGGGGAGACAGCGCAGGAGCTTAGAGCAGGGCAGGGCCAGACCGGGCCAGGACTGCACGGCCAGGAGCGGGGCGAGGCTGTTGGGGACGGGAAGGAACCCCGAGGACCTCAAGGGGAGGGCAGTCTCTCATTGGACCCACTTAACAGCAGCATGTGATAGGAGTGGCATGTTCCCCGTCCTGATGTCAGTCGTGTTCGTATGCATGTCCTTGGGCACGTGCGCACACGCACATGTCCCTGTTCCGTGTGTGACGCAGTTGTGACACCCCGTGAGCGTTGTAGGAATGGCGTCTCCTCAGACTTGTTGCCCCCTCACTCTGATTCTCTTACTTGCTTGCATCGTCTCGTACGTACTGCGCGAAGGCCTGAATTGGGCATTTTAGACCATGTCATCTAAAATACCTTTGCAGTGGCATCAGTCCATAAGTCTGGCCCATAATAGCATCCGGCCATGGGACCAACAGATGGCATAATGGTTTCATCACTGGACTCTCACATAGTTGACCACGGTTTAAGTCCTGGGCCTAGCAGCTTAAAACTCACACCGGGTGTGTGTGTGTGTGTACATGCGCGCACACCCAAAATACCGAGAGAAAAATGGAGGAGAAGGGATTGCAGTGTGGCCATCCCTTCTAGGGGAGATTTCTCACTTTCTGTCTCTCTCTACACCTGGTGAGCGCACACCCTTTAGCAAAAATCTCTCTAAAAACATCGGACTGAGTGAGGTCTCTGCTGGGTACCCATATTCTTTCTCTCACTCCATTTGTGCTGAGTCCAGGAAAGCTCCAGAACTTTCCATGGAGGACAGGCTGCTACGCAGACAGCTCTTCCTGCTGGTCACCGTCTGCCTAGTGGGGTGCTTGGTGTGCCACAGAGGTTTAGCACGTCTCGGCCGTCACCCTGACAGACTCCCCTGCCCGCCATTACACTAAGGAGGGCTGCAGACATTGAGGTTGCTGGCAACCATTCCAGGTTGTGCCTGGACCCTGTACTCCAGGGCCTTCTTTGTAATCACGGAGCACGTGCACACACAGAGCGGGAGGAAGAGCACCTCAGTGGGTCTCCTCACGCCGAGATCCCCTCCCCAGCCCTCCAGCTCCCCAGGGTCCTGGCACCTGTGGGTATAGCCGAAGTGTTTTCAGGCGGACCCGGGATCCAAACCTGTGGTCGGCCACCGGCTTCCACCTGGCAGGGCACTTACATGCCCACTGTTGGTGGTGGTGGGCCTCTCTTGTTTTTCATTTATTGTGTCTCAGTGTATTGAGAAAGAAACGCACACTGGACGGGACAGACATTCGGTGGTTAGAAGGGGTGCTCCGTTTTGCTTAGCGAGCACTTCCCCAAACTGGAGCATGGCTCAAACCTGGCACGTGGTGCCCCAGTACCACAGCAGGTGCCCGAACTCGGGCATGTCACACTCCCCTCAGACATAGTCACCATCACGAGCTAAAGAAACTGTGGCGAATCGTGAAAGGGACACGGTAGCTCTCGACAGAGTGTGGTGTCCCCAGGTGAGGGCTGCTCTGCACCTCCTGTCGTGGGAGTGTCTGCAGTGGGATCTGGGAGGATGGACGCTCGAGCTGGGCCAGGGCTCCTCTGTGCCCACAGCAGTGGTGTCGGCCCCGGCCCCCAAGGACAGCTGCCTGTGCGAGTGGATGCCGTGCTGAGGGACAGCCACCTGCCTGACCCCAGTGTCCATGTGCAGACAGACTTGGGCAGGTGACGAGTTGGGACCGGAAACAAGGCCAAGACCTGGATGTCTGCCCCAGGTGGCCATGCCCGGCTGGGCACAGCCCACCTGGCTGACTCGGAGACGTGTCCTCTGGCCCGAGCCCTGAAAGAGCCACATAGCAGAAGGAGCAGAGTCCCTGTGGGCACGACCCGGGGCGGGGGCGGCGGGGACCTTACATTGGCGTGGGTTCACAGGTAGCCTCTGTCTTGCGATGGACGGGCCTCCAGACAGAGCTGCCAGGGACACGCACCCAGGGCCTGAGGGGCACGGCTGCGGATGAGGTTGGGCAGGGCTGGGAGAGCAGAGGGCAGACCCGGGAGGGAGGCTTCCTGTCCCCAGCCCCCCGCTGGCTGGAGCCTTTGCCTCCACACCCAGCTAGTCTCTTGGGACCTGCTGGGTGCCTGCTCCCCAGGTGGGGACCTTTCCTCTTCCTGATCTTGGGCCTCAGCCCGATGAGCCAGTGCCCCTGTGCACCCTGCAGACATGAGGCGGACCTCCCACAGGGCATGCGGAGGTGCCCATGCTGCCCGCGCTGGAGGGCCTGCTTCCCCAACTGCGCCTGCTCTCGCCCGCCCATTGCAGGTGGAACACGACTTCATCCTGCAGGCAGAGCGAGAGACCTTCATTGAGCAGATGAAGGACGTCATGGACAAGGCGGAGGACATGCTCAGTGAGGACACGGACGCTGACCGCGGCTCTGACCCCGGGGCTAGCCCGCCGCCCCTGGGCACCTGCGGCCTGGGCACCGGGGAGGTGAGGCTGGGGACGGTGGCAGGGTGGACTCGGGCAGGGGTTCCACTTCAGCATGGGCTGCGCTGATTTCTGACCCCTTTGCCTCACCCAGGAAGGTGGACAGTCGCAGGCACACGCCCCCGTGTATCAGCAGAATGGTGAGTGCCCTCCGGCCGCCTGGCACTGCAGACAGCCTGGGGAGGCTCTGCCCGACTCCCCGCCTGGTAGAAGCGCTGCACTGAGTGTGTTGTCACGAGGCTCTTCTTGCCACCAAGGGGGTGCCAGGAGTGTGTGACAAGGGTCCTGGTCTGGGGGTGGCCCCTTGTCCTAGGAGTCATTGCCCACCGACTGCATCAGCACCCTCGCAGGGTGTGCCGTGGGCATTACAGGAACTAAGCCACACCGGGCACTCCTGTGCAGCTCGGGATCAGCTCTCTCAGCCTCTGCGAAGCCCTCACCACAGCCCTTTGTCAGGGGACCCTGGGTCATGTGTTTCATGATGGGCAGCTCTTCAGGGTCAGGACTGGAGCTCGAGTTCCTGGTGGGAGTCCCTCAGGTGCAGGGAGTCCCTGGAGTCCCGAGGCGAGGCTGGGGCAGGTGTGCTCCCCGTCAGCTCACCGCCGCTCTCCCTGCAGTCCTGCACACCGGCAAGAGGTGGTTCATCATCTGTCCCGTGGCCGAGCATCCCGCAGGTGAGGCCCCTGAATCGTCACCCCCACTGCCTGCAAGCTCCCTGCAGCCGGAAGCCAGCCAAGGTATGAGCCCCCAGCTCCTCGCCCTCCTTCCCTGCACTGCTTGTGGCACACGCCAGGGCAGGGTCCCACCCTGTGCTGTCGGCCGAAGCACAGAGCAGCCCGTGGGGCCCCGTTCCACTAAGCCACTGAGACTTAGGCAGCGTCCGGACTGGAGCTTGCCCTGTGGCGTCCCCGTGCAGGTGACATGCACGGTGTCCGGAGAGCTCTGTGCCCTGTCCTCAGCCCTGTCCTCTGTCCTCCGAGGACGCCTTGCTCTAGGTCCCTGGGCAGACACGCCTTCCCTGCTGGCTCTGCTTGGTCGGGTGCTGGGAAGCACAGAGCCTTGGGATGGCAGGGAGTCCGCGTGGGCAACAGTCACGCCTCGTGCCGGCCGGCCGTGCGGAGCATGCCTGTGGCACTGTCAGCTAAATCTCAGTCCCAGTCTTTTGGGAGGCTGGGCAGTCACTTGAGCAAATTCAAGGTTTAATTCCTTGTGAGTAGGCAGGGAGAGGGTGTCGGTAGTTTCCTGACCACACGGTACTCACGCAGTCTCCATCCACCAGTGTCCACTTAGTGCCGAGCGTTTCCAGTGGCTGCCGTTGTACTTCCGGGGACTGGCTACCGTAGAGGAGGGGCCAGCCTTTTCACTAAACTCCATGGGCCACAGACGGAGACAGGTGCTTGCTGGGAAAGGGTGCAGGCCCAGCCCGACCACAACTCGGGAGGCAGCTTTAATGCCAAACGCGGCTTTAAAGTGAGAAGGTGTGCATGCGCTGCTTCTCACCGAGTTACAAGAACACCTGTATCAGATAAAGTTGGTTTGAGGCTCAGCGCGGTGGGCGGTTGGAAGGGCAGCACATCCTAGGACTGGAAGTGAGCCTGTGTGGCCTGTCAGGGGAAGCTCCCGGAGAGAGCCTCTAGTTCCAGCCACAGAGCAGGAAGGGGAGCTCCTGGAGCATGGAGGGGGGGATCTCTCCCCGTTTCTGTATCTTTTCCCTCCTGTGTACCAGCCGCCAGACAGCGGGTAACGGGAGCCTGTAGAGCCAAACCCACGAGGGGGGATAAGCTTGCTCTCTGTTGCGGTAACCCAGGGCTCTCGGAGCACAGAACCAGGATCCGTTGTTCGTTTTCTCTTTCTGTTTCCCACCCGGCCCTGCGTGGCGTAGTCATGGGATTGAGTGGTTTCTAGCCATGTGCTCAGTAAAGGGACTTTGTGAGATCCAAGAAATGCCAGGGAGAACACAGAAAGGGAGGGTCTTGAGAAAGCAACCCCATAAATTGTTAACTCCCGGGCTCACCGCCAGCCTGTGCGTGTGCGGTGCTGAGCCTTATCAGCGTGTAAGACCTTGGAGAGCTGAGCTCACTGGCCTCTGCCACACGCCTGTGTGATCAGCTGGGCACTACAGAGGCATCAGGACTGAACCGACACGTACCCTCAGCCCACGGAAGGTGTGTTACCACGTAAAATCGGAACATAACCACGTCAGTTACCTGCTAAAGCAGAAATGTCAACATTAAACATAGGATTTAAATGCAACTCAGGATTTCCTACGAGTCAAAACAGAACCCAAAATTATGTGGCAAGTGAAAAACTATGAAAGTGTCAACTTGCATAGAAAAAAACAAAAACAGAATGTGCCAATGACAGGACGATCTAGATATTAGATTTTTTTTTTTTTTTTTGAGAGAGATTTTTACTATATGGCATGTGTGTTCACCGGAGAGACAGAGACAGAAAGCGAGAAATCACTCCCCAAGTTCATGCCACAATCCCTTTTCCATTCTCCTTGGGATTTTGGGCACGTACACACACATGCCTATGCACACGCCCAGCATGAGTTTTCAGTCACCAGGTCCTGGACTTGAACTGCAGTTGATTACATGGGAGTCCAGCAACGTTAACCATCATGCCATTTGCTGGTCCCAATATTAGAATGTTCTAACAAAAACTTTAAAGCAGCTATTATGACTGTGCCTAAACAAGCAATCACAAACACCCTTGAAACAAATGTTAAAGTAGAAGATATCGACAAAGAAGAAATAAATGGAAATTCTAATACTGCAAATGTTAAATACCTGAAATTATCCAACTGGAACCGATAGAAAGAAAGATCGAGCCTGTGGAGCAACAACAGAAGGTCTAACATTTGTGTCATTAGTGTCCCCAAAGGAGAGGAGGAAGAATGTAATGCTGAATAAATATTTGCAAGTTAATCCTGCAAACTTTCCAAGTATGACAAAAGGCAGACTTACAGATTTAAGCAGCTCAGCACAGCACAGACAGGTCAAACCCTGAAGTCCATTTCTGGGCATGTCATCAGTCTGCTGAAAACAAAAGGCAGAGGAAACGTGAAAGCAGCCAGAAGAGAGCGCCACCCAGAGGAGAGACTGATTCCAGTGCCTGCAGCTTCCCACCAGAAACCCTGGTGTCCAGAAGGTGTCACAGCAGCTAAGATGTGCTGAAGGACCTGTCCACCCAGATTTCTGTTTTCAGGGAAAATATTTTTCAGGAATGAAACTGAAACTATGCAATTCTCAAATAAAGAAAACTGAGAGAATTTGAAGCCAGCACTTTTACTCTGAAGAACTGTTTGAAAATCTTTGGAGAAAAGGGAAATGAAACCACGAGGCTACCTGGAACACCAGTGCTAAAGGAAGAGCCAAGAAATAGCAAATATTTGCATGAATGCAATACTCTCCTCTGGGGTTCTTGAAAACGTCTCTGACAGTTGAGTAGACAGAAGTATAGCTCTGTCTGATAGGACCTGTCTGATAGGTGTAAGATATAACAAGCACAGTTGGGCTATAGGCAAAGACTGTGTCCTAATGCTTCTGCATTTCAATTAAAGTAGCAAAATACTGATTCCGACTATACTGCCAAAGTAAATGTTTTAAATGTCTTGAGCAGCTACTGAAAGAATTATAAAAACAGATACAGTCAGAATCATAATAGGTAAATTAAGACGAACTTAAAAAATCAAATAACCCAAAAGAAAACAACAGAAGAGAAAAATGAAGAAAAAGCTGAGAGAGAAAAAACTTAAAATGGTAGACATTAGTCTAAACATACCAATTATTAAATTAAAGGTAAAAGGTCTTAACACACCAATTAAAAGTTAGATTATGAGGGACCAGCAGTTAGCGTAATGGCTATGTCGCTGGACTCCCACGTAGTCGACCGTGGTTCGAGTCCCGGACCCGGCGGCTTAAACTCACGCCGGGCGCGTGTGTGTGCGTGCCCAAGATCCCGAGAGGAGAATGGAGGAGAAGGGATTGCGGCGTGGCCATCCCCCCTGGGGGGTGATTTCCTGCTTTCTATCTCTCTGTCTCTCTCTGTCTGTCTGGCGAGCGCACGCGCCCTATAGCAAAAACCTCTCCAAAAGAAAAGAAAAAAAAAAAAAAAAAAGTTAGATTATGAGAATGGATTGAAAATAAGAAATGCTGACAACTTGGTCTAAATATATGCTACTAGAAACTTCAAATATAGGTAAATTAAAGGAAAAAGAATGGTAAAAGAAAGATCATGCAAACACAAATTAGAAGAATGCTGGATTGGCTATTTTAATTTCATACAAAATAAACTTCACAGCAAAGAAAATGACCAGGGCTGAAGAGAAGCATTGTGGGCCAGCAGGTGGCATGGTGGTTTAAGGTGGCTGGGTCCAACATGGCTAAATATTAGTTCAAGTTCCTGACGTGGTAGCTTGAAAACATGCCGGGTACATGTGCGTGCATGCCCCAAATCCTGAAAGGAGAATGGAGAAGGGATTGCAGTGTGGCATCCCCCCAGCTGCCCCCCACCCCATTCTCTTCCTCTCTTGGTCTGTCCCTGTCTGTCTCCAGCAAGCACACGTGCCCCGTAGCAGACAAACAAAGAGAGACATTGCATATTTATAAAAGGATCATTTAGTCAGTAAGGCATAACAGCCTTAGTTATGTATGCATCTACCGACAGAGCTTCAGGACTAACAGAACTCAAGGCAGAAATAGACAAATTGACAACTATAGTTGGAGACGTCAACACTCCTCCCTCAGTAACAGATAAAACTAAGAACAAAAAATAAACAAGGATATAGAAAATCTGAACACCACTGTCAGCCATCTTGACCTAACTGGCATTTATAGAACACACATTCTTTTCCAGAATATATAGAACAGGGCAGGTGGTGTGGTGGTTAAAGGTGCTGGACTCTCACATGGCCAGTTGCAGTTCAAGTCCTGGACCTGGCAGCTTGTTTCCTTTCACTTTCCTGCTCTCTCTCACTTGCTCTCGCTCTGTCCCTCTCTGGTCTAATTAAAATAAATAAAGTTAAATAAAATAATTATTTTTTTTAAAAAAAGAATGTTAGAACAATTACCATATCATGAGTTATAAAACAGTTGAATAAATTTAAAAGAATTGAAATTATGTGAAGTATATAATGCAGCTAAAACTAAATTAAATGCACTGTCTGAATGATTTATAGATGAAATAAAAATTCTCTAGGAAAATTAGAAAACATTTTGAAATAAACAAGAATGAAAATATAACACATTCGATTTTGTGGGATGCAGCTAATGCAGTACTTAGAGGAAAATTTCTCACCTAAGCACTAACTGCTTAGGTAAAAAAAGAGGTCTCAAGTTAATAACACAACTTTCCACCGTAAGAAACAAGAAAAGCTAGAATAAACTAAATCTTAAGCCAGCAGAAAAAAAGAAAACGAAGAGCCGGAATCAGTATAACTTAAAACAGCAACAATAAACTGAAATCAGTGGGACCCAAAACTAGATTTTTGGGAATAAAATGATAAACCATTAGAAAAATGGACCAGCAGATGGTGTAATGATTACACTGCTGGACTCCCACATGGTTGACTCGGGTTCAAGTCCAAGACCAGGCGGCTTCAAACTCACACCAGCATGTGTGTATGCATGTCTAAAATCCCAAGAGGGGACTGGAGGAGAAGGGATTGTGGTGTGGCCAACCCCCTGGGGGTGGGGGTGATTTCTCAGTTTAAGCATAAAATATCAATATCAGGAAAAAAAAAGGAGGCATATTAATGTAGATAAAGATAATACTAAGAAAATACGCACAAGTCTGTGAACATAAATGACACAACTTAGCTGAAAGGGACTAATTCCAAAAAGGCCACAAGCTCCTGAAAGCCCCTGAACACGGGCAGCGAGCCTGAGTAGTCCTATACCGATTTAAAAGATTGAATCTGTAGTTTAAAATCTCCCCAAAATGAATTACTCGGGCCCAGATAGTTTCATTGGCAAACTCTATGAAACATTTAATTTTACAGTCTTTTCCAGAAAATAGAAGATGAAGTAACACTTCCCCAAACTATTTTACAAGATCAACATAGTCCTGATTTTAAAACCCTAAGACAGTACCAAAAAAGGAGAATGATGAGCCCATATCTCTCATGAATACAGAGAAAAAAAATTCCCAGTAAACTATTAGCAAGTCAATAATAGCAATGTATAAAAAGAACCATGAGGAATGGGATGTCGCCTGGGGAAGACAATATTCAAGAGTCGATTAATCCACCATAGTCACAGTCTAATGGAGGAAAAAAGCACCATTTATATCCATTGGTTTAGCTAAAGCATGTGGCCAAATGTAACATCCATTCATGATGAAAGTTCTCAGCAAACTAGGAGAAGAAGAGAACTTCCTCAGCCTGATAAACAAAAACCAAATCAAATCTACAGCTAACATCATACTCAGTAATGAAAAGCCAAATATATTCTTCCTAAAACTGAGAACAAGGAAAGGATATCTGTTCTCACTGTTCTTATTCAGCATGAAACTGGAAGTCAGGCTTTAAGACAGGCTCGGAACAGAAGTAAAGGTAGGTACATTGAAAAGGAAGAGGTAAGACTGTCCCCTGCAGACCCGATGATTTTGTGTAGGACATGCACAGGGTTCTACAGAAACAACAATGAACAACTAGAGCTAATAAGTGAGCTTGGGAAGATCACAGGGTGTATGGTCAACATACAAAAATAACTTCTTCTCTTCTAGAATTACTTTATTTCATTACTTATTTAATTTGCTGTAGGGCATGTGTGCTCACCAGAGAGAGACAGAGAGAGGAAAAGCAAGCCACCAGGTCCAGGACTCAGGCCACAACTGGCAATGTGGGAGTCCAACGCCTTCACCATCCTACCTGCTGTCCCCAAAGACCTCTAGTTCTTTTGTCTTGTATTGTCATAATCTCGTTTATATTACATTGAATCACATATTTCTTTACAGTGTATTACATTTCTTCTTCCAGAAGGAATACCATGCTTATCAGTCTAGACAAAGACATTACTATCCACATCATCATCAAATAGTTTTTCATCAGTTTTTAGATTATTATTATTATTCTCATTATGTTTTTAAACATTCAGTCACTATATATCATATTGCTTGTAAAAAGGATTTACCCAACATGAAATACTTCTCAGATCAGTCCAGATGAGAATACTATATGTATTATCAATGAAGACCTCTATTTCTATATACTGGCAGCAAACAGTTGAATAGTAACTCCAAAGGGGAAAAAAAAGACATAAGTGGCCTTCAGAGAATCCACAGAAAATGTGCATTATGAGAAAAATGTGCACAGATTACAAAATCTTTTGCACTAAAATAAACTTGTACTTTAATTCCATTTCTACATGAACTTTTCAAAGCTCCCTCATTCATAGGTACAAACTTAAAAAAAAAGTACAGACTTTGTTAGAAAGTACAAAGCACTGATGAAACGAATCCAAGATGACCTAAATAAATCCTGCGAAGGCATACTATGTTCATGGATTGGAAGACTCGACATAGTAGAAAATGACGTTCCTTCCGAAGTTGATCTATGGATGTCATGTGATACTAACAAAAATTAAACTAGACAGGCTGACTCTGAAGTTTCTATGGAAGTACCAAGGAAATAAAAATAGCTAGAACAGTTTGGAAAAAGGAGAATCAAGTTCTAGGGAGCACTACTTATTATCAAGACTTGCTATAAGAGTACAGTATGCCAAGCATGTAGTGTCAGTGAAGGCAAACAGAGTAATGGGGCAGAATTGAGGGCTCAGGAATAGACCCATGCAAATACAGCCATCTGACTTTTTTGACAAAGATGCAAAAAGAATTCAATGAAGAAAGGATAGTCTTATCAATCATTGTTGTTGGAATCATTGATCTTCCGTATGTAAAGAAAAATGACCTTGACTCTAAGCCTTACATTTTATACAAAAGTTAATTCAAAATGGATCAAATGTAGAATGCAAAACTATGTAAGTTACAGAAGAAAGTATTGGAGAAAATCTTTGCATCTTGTGTTAGGCCTTCTTAGACCTGACACTGTAAGTATGATTCTTAAGATGATAGAAAAATCGGCATTGCCAAAATTAAATTTTTTGGTTTTTGCAAACCATTAAGAGTATGAAAAGACAAGCTACAGACTGGGGGAAAACAATTGCAAGTCATATATCAAACATAGTATTTGTACTTGGAATGTAAAAAGAATTCTCAAAGCTTAACAGTAAGAAAATAACTCAATTATAGCTCACTTATAACTTTGCCAAAGAGTATGTAAGGATGGCACCTGAGCACCTGAGAAGCCGTTCAATAGTACTGATTGCTATGAGATGCAAATCAAAGCCACTGGGAGAGAACACGCCATACCTGTTAGAATAAAACCAAGTCTTGATATGGAACTTAAAAATCCTGGTGGGATATAGAATGGTACAGGCATTCTGGAAAACGGGCAGTTTATTATAAATGATGCACTTACTATATGGTACAGAAGTGTTATTACTCAGTGTTTTCCCTAGGAAATGGAAAGTCTGTTACGTAAGCATTTATACATGAACGGTTATAGTAGTTCTCTTCAGAATTGTCCAGTTGCCAAAATGGTGAGCAACCCAAGTATCTTGCAGTAGTGAATGGAAAACAGACCAGGGCACTTAGAAAAAGAAACACATTATTATTTAATGCATCACCATGGGTGAACTTCAGAGGCATTTTACTGAGTGAAACAATTCAGTCTCTGGGGCCAGCAGGTGGCATGGTGGTTAAGGGTGCTGGACTCCCACATGTCAGACTGCGGTTCAAGTCCCAGACCTGGTGGCTTGCTTTCTCACTTTCTCTCTCTCACTTTGTCCCTCTCTGGTCAAATTTAAATAGATAGATAGATAGATAGATAGACAGATAGATAGATAGATAGATAGATAGATAGATAAAGTTAAAAAGAATTCAGTCTCAAAGGCTACATAGTATATATTTCCATTTATAATGATAATTTTTTTTCCAACTGCCAGAGGTACCTGTACTTGCCAAAGAAGACAGAGACAGAGAGAGAGGCAGGGGGAGGGGGAGAAAGTATTCCTCAATAGGACATAGCCATGCCACAAGCCCTCCTCCTCCTCCTCCATCCTTTCAGGATTTGAGGCACACACACACAAGCGCCTGGTGTGTTTGTCAGGCTGCCAGGGCCAGGGTTCAAACCATGATCAGCCAGGTGAGATCCAGCTTATTTTAACCAGTAGGCTGTAGGGCCAGCCCTAAAACTATGGTGATAAAGAACGGGATCAGGGCTTGCCAGGGGTTAGGGATGGGGGAAGAGTATGACTGTAAGGAAATAATGCAAGGAAGTTTTTGGGGTGATGGAATTGTTTCATATCCTGATCGTGGTGGTAATTATGTGAATATACATGTGATAAAATTCATAGAACTCTATACGTGAAGAAGTTCATTTGTCATATGGTCATTTAAAAGTTTTGTTTTAAGTTCACATATGTTGAAAAAATTAACCAAGCAGATAATAAGGCAAAGTGGCCTGAAAGAAAAAGCAGCAGAAACAACAGACAATAAAAGAGACCCTCATATTTCTACTTTAGGCCCAGAAATAATAATAGGTGCTGCATTTATTGTCCTTTATAAAACAAGTCAAAAAGTGTGCAAAATGTATGGAACAGTGTTGATCAACGTCGCTCATGAACACAGATCAGTGAAGACGTCGGTCCCTGCGGGGCTTCAGGTATCTATAGGTGTTTCAACTTACTGCTTGAAACGACCTGGAGGGCAGGGGTTTTCGGAGCACAGCACTGAGGGAGCGCTACGTGAAGTGGCGTCTGACGTGCCCCTGGGTTATTTAGCAGAGTACTGTGCAGAAGGGAAGTGGTCCAGGCCAGAACCAAGAGCCCTGAAGCATTGGGGGGATGGCCCTGGAAACTCACACGGGCTCGGCAGGGCCTGTTCCTACCAGCCTGCTGGGAAACCTTAGAATTGAAGGGCTTAGGGTGGTGTCTTAGTTCCTTCTGCATTGCCGTGACAGAATACCATGGACTGGGTCATTTTTTTTCTTTTTTCATTATGGTTCTCGGTGCACTTCACTCTCCCGCAATCTGGCTAAGCAGCCCACACAGGACAGAAAGGGGTAGCACTGAGGGACAGTCAGACCTCTCCTCTCCCGGTACTCCTGCCCCTCCCTAGGCCCTGACCTGACTGTCTAGTGTCAGGAATGGTTAGATTGCATCCTCTCCCGCAAAGAACAACCAAAATGGAAACAGGGCATTGGAGGGTGAGGCCCCTTAAATTAATAAGGAAAAGGGTTTTTTCCCACAGCTCTGGAGGCTGGGAAGTTCAAGAGTGTAGTGCTGGCACCTGGCGGGTCACCCCGTGGCAGAAGAGCAGGCGGGCAGGAAATGGCAAGAGAGGGCACACCTTTGATAATGGCACCCAGCTCTGCGAGGGCAGGGTCCTCACCGTTCAGTCACCTCTTAAAGGCTCCACCTTGCAGCAGGGTTCCAGTGGCAGTGCAGGTCAACATGAGTGTGGCGAGGACATTCAGCCCACCGCAGGCAGTGAGGGAGGAGCGTGCCTCAGTGGTCCCACCCCTCTAATCTTTCAGTTTTTACTATAGGGTGTATATGCTTGCCAGGGAGCAGGGGTGAGAACTCACCCCCACACACCCCACACCACAATCCCTTCTCCTCCACTCGCTTCTCAGGATTTGGGACACGCATGCACACGTGCCCAATGTAATTTTCAAGCCCCAGGTCCAGGACTTGAACCACACAGCTGGCCATGTGGGATCCAGTGTCTTAACCTCCATGCCACCTGCTGGCCCCACTTATTAGATCTTAAGGACAAGAATTGAAAAGATCAAACTGTTTCAGAGTAACTTAACTGTATTCCACAACAAAGGTCAAGAAAGTTTATAGAAATATAAATTTATCCAGCACCCAGTAAGTTAAGTTTTACATTGTATGGCATCCAGTCAGAATTATTAGATAGGACATGAGAAGAATCCCACATACTAAGACAACCCGTAATTGCTGCAAGTGTTAGAATGATCGGGTAATTCTGATATGTTCAAAAAGATACAGGAGAGAAATGTAATTCCTCCTATTGAAAAACTAGAAGCCAAAGGAAAAAACAAAACATAATTTTCTTAATGCATGCTTTAAACTACAAATATTCTCAATACACCTGGGATAGAAGGGAACTTCCTTAACCGATGAAGGGGATGGACAGACTCCTGCAGCTAACATTATGAAGTTCTGAAAGTATGAGTGATTGAAACAGGACAAAATATACGCAGCACCTTCAGAGTGGAAATTACTGAACAGTGCTGATGGAAATTAGAAAGACCTGCCACGTAGCGGGCTGAGGGTCAGACGACGTCGTTACAGACACTCCAGGTGCACTACACTGCCGTCAGAAAGAAGCCCGGCAGCCTCATTGTAGAGATGGATGTATGAAAATGCAAAGGACGGCTGGTATTCGGAAAAAGGAAAACTAGGGGCCGGCAGGTGGTGTAGAGGTTAAGGGTGCTGGACTCCCACATGGTTGACCATGGTTTGGGTCCCGGACCTGGCAGCTTGCTTTCTCGCTGGAGGAGAAGGGATTGTGGCGTGGCCATCCCCCCGGGGGGTGATTTCTCGCTTTCTGTCTCTCTGTCTGTCTCTTAGGTGAGCACACATGCCCTGTAGCAAAAACCTCTCTTAAAAAAAAAAAAAGGAAACTTAACACAAGAAACCAGGGAAATGATTAAAATCTGATTTTTTTTAAAAAAAGAAAACTATAGTGGTAAAGACAGTGTGGTATTGGCATAGATAGATAAAGAAATCAATGAAATAAACCCTCACAACACAGATGCTTAATCTTTGAGAGATGTGCCAAGGTGGGCAAAGAAAGGACAAAGCCTTTTGTCTTAGAACGGTCAATTATACACATATAAAAATATTAACGTCAGTCCGTACTTCACACTATGTATTTAAAAAACAAAACAAAACAAAACAAAAACTCCAAATGGAATATAGACAAATGTAAAACTGAAAGCTGTGAGGGGCCAGCAGGAGGCGTGATGGTTTAACCCCTGGATTCTCACACGGCCAACAGCAGTTCAAGTCGCAGACCCGGTAGCTTGAAAATCACATTGGGTTTGTGTGTGCGTGTGTATGCATGCGTGTGCCCAAAGTCTCAAGAGAGTGGAGGAGAAGGGATTGCAGCATGGCTACCTGACCCTTCCCCCCAAGGTATTTCTTATCTTCCCTCTCTCTGTCTCTCTTCAGTGAGAGCACACGCCCTATGGCAAAAACATTAAAAAAAAAAAAAAAAAAAAAGGAAAAGATGATATAAAACTGAAAACTCTGAAACTTACACAGAAAATATCGGAAAGTGTGTGTGACCTTGGATTAGGCAGGTTTTTCTTTTTCTTTTTTTTTCTTTTACAGAGACTTTTGCTATAGGGCACATGTGCTTGCCAGAGAGACAGAAAACAGGAAATCACCCCTCGGGGGAATGGCTATGCTGCAGTCCCTTCTCCAAGTTCCTCTCAGGATTTTGGGCATGCACACACAGGCCTGGCGTGAATTTCAAGGAACCAGGTCCAGGACTTGAACTGTGGTCGGCCATGTGGGAGTCCAGTGACATAACCATTACATTCACTGGTCCCATGGGCAGGTATTTCTTAGACATAACACCTACACATTATCTAGGAAAGAAAAAAATCAACAAATTAAATTTCACCAAAATATCAAATAAAAAACTAGTGTCCGCATAGTATCAGGAACTCCAAAAGTGCCATAGACAAGCTGGTGAAAGTATTTGCCCAGGCATGTCATAGTTGGGCGTTGGAAAAGTCATGACGCATTCCGCAAAGGAAAATGGACAAACCCATCATGGCTTTCCAACAACCCAGGAAGATACGTGGATGTCAAGTAACTGCAAAGGCCATTATTCAGTAGGGAAATGCCAGGGAAAGTGGCGGGAGGCAGTGCTGTGAGCCTGTCCAGACACCTGCAGTGCAGCTCAAGCCCTGCTGGGGGTGGGGAACTGCGACTCTGATGTGCTATGGAGATGGCACAGCCACTCCAGAAAACCTTGTCCTTTCTTCAAGCCAGTCAGTGGTGACCATAGGATCCAGCCTTTCCACGGCTAGGTCCTGACCCACGAGAAATAAAAGCAGATGCCCACGTAAAGACTCGTACAGAGAGGCTCCTAGCAGCTTTATCGTAATAGCCAAAACCTGGACGCAGCCCACAGGTGCATTAGCAGGTGGACAGATGAACACATGGTTGCTGATCTGTGCAGTTGAACATGACCTGCAATAAAGAGGAATTCAGCTGTTGCCACTTCTCCCAGCATGGACGATCCCTGAAATAATTATGCCGAATGAGAGAAGACAGAAGAGGACGTCTGCCGGGCAACTGCACTGGCATAAAGCAGTAGGAAACCCACACTCACCCATAGGAACGGGACAGATCAGTGGCTGTCTGAGAACAAGGGCGGCAGGACGGGAGGGACGTCTGCAAGGCCCCTGGGAAACTCGGGACAATGACGGCTGTGCCATTCTGGTGATGGTGATGGTTTTGCTCACATGCCTGGATCAGAAGGTCAAAGACTGTACTTTAAATGTGTGCACTTTATTGCAACAGTTATACCTTGTGAAACTGTTAAAAATGAAACAGAAGGAAGCAGAGCTCAGACTGTGCTTGCCAACCGTGTTCAGAGAAACAAACGGCTACACTGGAATTTTTTTTTTTTTGAGAGGCTTTTTGGGTTTTTTTGGTTTGTTTTCTGTTTTTGTTTTGCTATAGTGTGTGCGCCAGAAGGACAAAGAAAGACAGAAAGTGAGAAATCACCTCCCAGGGGGATGGCCACGCCACAATCCCTTCTCCTCCATTCTCCTCTCGGGATCTTGGGCACGCGCGCACACGCGCCCAGTGTGAGTTTAAGCCGCTGGGTCCAGGACTCGAACTGCAGTCGACTACATGGGACTCCAGTGACATAGTCATTATGCCATCTGCTTGTTCCCAGTTTAGAATTTTTGTCAAAGAATTAGAAACTATACAAAAATAAAGAGCTACAAGGAAATTATAGAACTGAAAAATCTGATCATTAAAATTAAGACCTTGATGGGGAGAGAATTAGCAAACTAAAAGTTTGCTCAGAAGAAAATACGAGAGTAAAATAAGGGTAATGAAATGACGGAAAATGTGAGAGAGGCAAGTGGGAAACGTGGCGGTCCCGGGGCCGGTCAGGCAGGACGTGCTGACCTCAGAAAGCAGCAGAGTGAGGCAAACCAAGTCTGAGGAGATGCAGAGGACCGACAGGCATCAAGTCGCTAATTCCAGATGCCTCCAAACTGACGGAAAAAATCCAGACTTAAATATGTTGTATACTACCGAACCTGGGCCTGTCGGCATGCTGCTTAAGGTGACTGGATCCCACGTGGCTGACTGCACGAGTCAGTCCCAGACCCAGCAGCTTGAAAAACACACAGGGTACGTTTGCAGATGTGCCCAGAAACCCTGAAAGTCCCAAAAAGAGAATGGAGAAGGGATCGTGGCTGACCGTGCTCCATGGAGAGTGCTTTCTGTCTCTCTCACCTCTCTTGGCAACCATGCATGCCCTCTGGCAAATCAGAAGCAGACAGATGGGCCTGCAGATGCTGTAGCGCTTACCTCGGTCGCTGGACTCCCACTTGGCCAACGCAGTTTGAGCCCTAGTCCCAGTGGTTTGAATTCACACTGGGCGCGTGTGCGTGCGTGCCCAAGATCCCGGAGGAGAAGGGATGCGGCATGGCCATCCCCCTGGGCGGTGATCTCTCATTTCCCTCTCTCTGTCTCTGTCTTATCTCTGAGCACACATCCCCTAAGTCAAAAACCTCTACAAAAATAGCACAACTAGTACTAAAACCCAAGAGCACCCAGAGCAAGTTGAAGAATGCTACAGAAAACAAAACAAGACGGGTTCCTTAAAGCGACCTGTGTTTTGGACAGCTCCTCAGTCAACAACGCAGGGACACTGCAGCTCTCAGTGCTGAAGACGTGACGTGCCAGCTTCGAATCCTGAGTTGGAGTCTACTAGAGTGGAGGTGAAACGAGAGCACAGTTCGTCCCCTGCACATCTCAGCCCAAGAGGTGGTAAGGGAGCACGTCTAGGCAGAACAGCGGCCCTGCAAGGTGGGAATAAGAGCGCATGGGGTAGCGTGTGGGCAGGTTTAAGTGAGTGCTGGGACCAGCAGATGGCATCATGGCTGCACCGCTGGACTCCCATGTAGTCGACCGCAGTTCAAGTCCTGGACCTGGAGCTTAAGACTCATGCCGTGTGTGTGTGTGTGTGTGTGTGTGTGTGTGCCCAAAAAACCCCAGAGGAGAATGGAGAAGGGGTTGTGGCGTGGCCATCCCTCAGGGGGTGATTTCTCACTTTCTGTCTCTGTCTCTTCAGTGATCATGTGTGCCCTATAGTAAAAATCACTGTAAGATAAGAAAAAATGAATATATAAATCAGTTGTCCATGTGACAAGATAGCGGGCTTTGACATGTAAACTGTATGGTGTGTTAAAGTGCACGAAAATACGGGCATACTGCTGGGGCAGGAGGGAAATGCACTTACAGGCACTGGCGTTTGTGCATGGACTGGGGGAGAGCCAAGTCAGGAAGGCGTAATTGTCCTCTGGACCCCCCGCTGTCTGGGAGGCGTGGTTAACGCCCACACTCCTGGTGGGGGCAGCGTGGGGGAGGAGTTCTAAAACGCCAATCAAAGGACCAGCAATTAGCGTGATGGCTGTGTCGCTGGACTCCCACGTGGTCGACCACGGTTCGCATCCCAGACCCGATGGCTTAAAACTCATGCCAGGCGCATGTGCGTGCGTGCCCAAGATCCCGAGAAGAGAACGGAGAAGGGATTGCGGCGTGGCCACCTCCCCGGCGGGTGATTCTCGCTTTCTGTCTCTGTCTCTGTCTTGCAAGCGCATGTGCCCTATGGCAAAAACCTCTTGAAAAAGAATAAAAAAGCAAATAATGGTGCCGGCAGGGGGCGGGGTGGTTGAGGTGCCGGACTCCCACATGACCGACCACCGGTTTGAGCTGCAGACCTGGTGGCTGGCTTTCTCACTTTTCCTCTCTCTCTGATTTTTTTTTTTTTAAGGACAATAAATAAAAATGAGGTAATTCCTTAAAATTTAAAAAAAAAAACAGAACATACCAATATCAATTTCAGACATGAAGATACAAAGATTAAAAGTTAAAAAAAAAAAAAAGGAAAAAATTTGGATCATGCAAACACTAAGCTAAATAAAGCAAATATAGACATTTTAGGAAACAAGTGTAGGTATTTTCACATCAAAGAAGTTAGGCAGAATCATAATGGTGGACGATCTAACTTACCAGATACAATAGGACATTTTCAGTATTTGTGTGTATTTAATAAGTGTCAAATACATAAAGCAAGAATGAATAAACAATAGCTAAACTAAATTAAAATCACTAAAGAAGACAAATAGCAGGTAAGTTTGCAGTCGCAGGGGAGGCTTTACCTGTCGGCCCAGGAAGCCAAGAGCAGAAGGCGCGCCCCCTACCGCAGAGCTGGCAGTCCACGGTGGCACTCTGCTCAGCAGCTGCAGGTGCACTCTTACACTCACATAGAACTACTCTGACATTTAGGGCTGCCAGGTGGTGTGGTGGTTGACGCACTGGACTCCCACATAGCTGACTACGGTTTGAGTCCTGGACCTGGCAGCTCGCTTTCTCACTTTCCCTCTCTCTCTCTGTCTCTCTCTCTCTGGTCAACTTCAAAAAAATAAAATAAAACAATGACAATGAATAAAAGGAAATACTTTAAAATTTAGGCAAACACAAAACTAAAGTTGAAGTAAGCTGAACTCAGTAATGAAAATACATCGATATCCCTTTCCATGGGGCCTCAGCGTCACAGAGTTGTGTTACTGTTATACCACCATGGCTGGCCTGAAGCAGGAATTATGATAATTTGGGGGTAACAATATAATTTTATATTTTTACCTCTATTTGATGGCATTTAAATAATTGGATTTGGTTTTGTTTTTACATTTTTTTACCAAGGGTGCATGCACTCACCAGAGAGACAGAGAGGGGAAAAGTGAGAGATCTTCCCCCAGGGGAGATGGCCACACTAACCCCTTTTCTCAAGACATTGAGCATGTAACACACATGCATGGCATGTTTCAGGGCACCAGACCCAGGACTCCACTGCGGAGCTGGCCATGTGAGAGCCAGCACCTTAAATCACCACACAGCTGCCAAACAGTGGGAACAGGATGGTCTTTATTTTTCCCAATTTGCTCTTCCTTGAGAGAGAGCCAGAGAGAGTGAGAGATGGGAAGCAAGAAAGCACCCCCTGCAGGGAACGGCAGCGTACAGTCCCTGCCCCATTGCTCCCTCCTTGTGGGGTACTGGGCATCCGTGCACCCATGCCCATTTTGGTTTCCAGGCCACTGGGAGCAGGCCCAGACTGCACAGCCGGCCATCTGGGGCTTAGCCACCTCAACCCCCAGGCTGTAGGCTGGTTACCGTGGAGAGTCTGCACAAGAGGCTGTCCACGTGGGAGAAGTGACCCTCACTTCTAACCGCATAACTACACAAGACTCAGTGACGAGGAGCTCGCGGATGGAGAATGTCTTTATGGCCCCAGTGTAGACGGGAAGACAGTGGTTAGATTTGACTACGTTAAATTGAGAACTTAGCTGAGCTTTGTGGTGCAGGTGGTGTCCCTAATCGCAGTGCTGGAAACCACATGGTCGACCACGTGTTGGTCCCAGGTTGACCTGAAAACTCGCTAGTGTACATGCTGAAGCTCCAGGTGAGCTGGAGGGGAGGGTTGCCGTGTAAGAAGACCCTGTCGGAGACACTCATCTCTGTCTCTCATGCACGCGTACATGTACTTTCTGTCATGAATCAAAAATAGGCTTTAAGAATAAGTACCATTGTCCGTCAAAAGACAGAACCAATCCAGCACACAGGCACATGCGCGTGAGCAGTCTGCAGTGTGTGTGATCAAGGCCAGTCCTGCACACTGAGAGAACGACAGTTCAGAAAAATAGACAAGGGACTGAGACAGGTGTGTCCTAAGAGGCTGCCGGGTGGCCAGTGCACGCACAGAAGGGAGAAAGGCCGCCAGCATTGCCGTGAGACCCACCTCGCGCCCATGGGCCGGCCGTTAACCGAAAAGAAAGGCGTCTGGTGTTGGCAGGGACACGGAGCGGGGCCCTTGTAGACTGGGTGGGAACGGATGTTAGCACAGCCATTACGGAGACCGGTATGGAGGGTCCCCAAATATTAAAACCACCATATGCTCCAGCAGTCTCACTCCTAGGTGGGTGAAAGTGGGTTCTGGAAGAAAAACCTGCACCCCACGTTCATAGCAGTGTTATTCATAGTAACAAGATGTGCGAACCACCCGATGTCTCGTGACAGAGGAGTGGGTCGAGACGGGTGTATGTGCAAGAGGGTGCCATTGGCCCCGTGGAACTGCCCTGCCACTTGGGGGCAGTGCGGGAGAACTCGCAGGATGCGGTGCAGAGCGAGGTCGCCGGGCATGGAAGGTGGCACGCCGTCTCGTCTTAGCACCGGCATGCTCCCGGAGGGGCAGTGGGAGCGGCTGCTTGGTGGGCGTGCGTTTTGGGGTGCAGCTGGGTGAGCCGGTCTGCTGGGCCGCCCGGTGCCTGTGTTAGCCAGCAGCACTGCGCACTTGCAGTTCTGCAAGAGGGGCTCACACGCACCGCGCATGCAGCGCTACTCGTCAGGCCCCGCAGCCACCGGTGTGCAGCACAGGCTGGGGCCGGGTGTTGGTACGCTTGCACAGACACATGGCCGTGAGGACGTGAGAGAAGCCGGACGCCGAATGCAGGTCCGTGACCTTCGTGAAGTATTCCGATTGAGCCACACCCTAGAGGCTGGTGCAGCCCAGAGGAGAGCAGAGGGGAAGCCCGGCCCGGCTCCCTGGTGGACGGCGGGGTATCTCAGAGGGCCGGGCCGCAGGGAGGCTCCAGAGTCTCGATGGCCGTCCTACCTTACTCTGCTATTTCGGGGTTTTCATTCTGGCTGTGTGCATTTTGTTTATGCTTTTTAAAAAGGGTAGGGGTTAGTTAGTCTGTTAAGTAAAAGAACAGGCCCCAAGGCCAGGCTGGCTGTACCCGCCTCTCGGATGGCCGCAGCCTACGGCGTACTCGAGGACCTGCCAGCTGCTGGGGCACCCCGTGGGCCGTGTCCCATCGCCTTTCCTCCAGGGTTGCTCATCACCCCAGCATGCTGGCGCCCGGCCTTCCCAAAGGTGGGTCTGGGGCACGCACTCACTAGTTCAACCCTCAATGGTATGCATCCATTTAACGACGTCTCCTGGGTGGGCCAGCCGGGGTAGGCGAAGGTGTATTTTACAGTTTAGCTGTAGGATGAGGGCATGGATAGGCAGATGACAGAGATAGCAGGCCCTACCTGGTAGTCCCTGGCCACCGAGTGCAGCCAGTGGCCCAGTGTGGACAATGTGGGAACAGGCCGGGCGGGAGGAGTTGCCGCTCAGAGGCCAGCGGAGTGCAGGAAGGCACCTGTGCCCGTGGGCTGCAAGGCCTGGGCTGTGGCCGGCTGCTGGGCGGCTGCACGAAGGCATTTCCTTGTCTTCTAGAGCCAGCATCCTCCATAGACCAGCTGTCCTTGAAGGAGCAACCCTGCCTCCTCGCCAGCCAGCAGCCTCTGAGCCAGGCAGGCCCCAGCAACCCCCCAAGTGGGGCTCCAGCCTCCCCTCCTGTGACCGCCCCACCCCAGGACGCTACCGCAGCCGCCACCAGCACTGTGCCAGAGCCAGCGTCAGGGACTGTCATCCAGGCAGCTGGGCCTGTGGCCCCTCAGGGCCCAACCAGCGAGCACGCGACCCCTCAGCCGCCGGTGGAGATCCACGATGCCCAACCCGCTGCACAGCCCCTCGACGTGGGCCGCGGACCTTGTGCCCCACCTCCGGAGGCCTCGCTCTGCCCCGTGGCTCTGGGGGGGGCCAGTGCCCTGAGAGAGCCTCTGCCAGCAGCGGTGCCTGAGCCCAGCCCTCCCGGCGTGGCCCTCCAGCCCGCCCTGGGGCAGCCCCCGGCCCCGATGCCTGCCGCACTGGGGGCCGTTGGCCTGGCCACCTCCCAGCTCCCCAGCCCACCCGTGGGCGCGGCCGCCCCACCACAGCCACCCTCCGCCCTGGAGTCAGACGGGGAAGGGCCACCGCTCAGGGTGGGCTTTGTGGACAGCACCATCAAGAGCCTGGATGAGAAGCTGCGGACTCTGCTCTACCAGGAGCACGTGCCCACCTCCGCGGCCCCAGCCGGGACCCCCGGGGAGCTGAGCGACAGGGACTTCACCCTGGAGCCCCTGAAAGGAGACCGGCCCAGTGTGGAGGTCGGCGGCGGGGACCTGGCCCGGCCACCCCAGCATTCGGTGAGTGGCATCTCCAGTCGGAGACTGGCCGACCGGCCGAGCAGCACTGCCTGGGGGTGGGCGGGCAGGGCAGGGTGCAGAGCTCCCTTACCCTGTGCCTGTCCTCCGGGGCCCGCCCAAGGATGGTGACAACAAGCGGTCCTGTGGGGGTCTCTGTGCATCGCGAGATCTCTGCCACCACGCTGGCAGCATGGCTCACCATGCTTTCTCTGTTTCTTCCTCCAGCTGGAGAAGTCTGAGCTGACCCCAGCTCGAGGGGGCCTGACGGAGCCCGGTGGGTCTTCACCAGCCACAGGTAACTGAGCTCAGGCCGGCCCTGCACTGGCAGGGAGCCTTTCCACAGAGCTTGGTCCTGTACAGCAGTGGTCCCCAACCTCCGGCACCAGGGACAGTCCCTCTGCACACCGGGCGGGGCTGGGGTTGGTCCCAGGATGACCCAAGTACACCACTTCCACCTGCACCCCATTCCCATGGACGCCCCCTTCCAGTATACACGGAATGGGCCCACAGCGGCTGGGGCTCGCTCCTGGGAGAAGTCAGTACCCACCGATAGGACAGAGTGGAGCCGGGGTGGCAGTGGGAAAGACGGGCAACTGCACGCACAGCAGACCACGCTCGCTCGCCGCCCGCCTCGCACTGCGTCCCCACTGTGTGGCCCGGGTGGCACTGGCCCCAGCCCAGGGGGTCAGGCCCCTGCTGTACAGTACCCAGGACAGGACCCAGACATGGCGGGAGGCCATGACGACTTTGTAAAGCTGGATTTCTAGAAGGGTCCACGTGTTCCCACTCCAGGAGGGAACATCCTCCCTGGAAGTAGACGGGAGCCCTGGGTGGGTGTCGGGGTGTCATGGGACTACGCCTCAGTCCCTGGGCTCTCTGATGCCCACACCCTGAACACATGTGGGTGGGTGGCCCCCGACTCTGCGTCTCCTCGGAGATGGGCAGGATCCCCACACGGTAGCCGAGGTTACTCGGCTGCATGCAGAGGTAGGGGGCAACCAGGGCGCGCCTGAAGACCTGCCCTGGGGTCTCGCAGCTGCTGGCTGGCCCGCTCCGCCTTGATGTTCATGTCATCACGGGACTGGCCCGCCCTCGGGGGTTGCCTCAGCCCGGAAGGTAGCCACGGGGCCGGAGCGCCTCTGTGTGGGCCAGCAGTGCCAGCCCGGCCCTGCTGGCAGCGTCCAGGCAAGGGGGCAGTCTGGTTTGTGTGGGCCAGTCCCCAGGGTAGCCGTGTTTGTCTCTGGACCCCAGCGTCGAAGAGTGCCCGGGGGAGCTGGCACTGCGACCCTGCACGTGAGGAGTGATGTCGGGCCTGGGGAGGTGAGGGACGAGCAGGAGTGGGTGATCCTGAGGGACAGGTGGGCCGTGCTGGGTACCTGCACCCTACCATGCAGCAGCTCCCTCGCCCGCCGTCAGACCTGGCCTCTCTGGGCACACCGCGAGCCCCCTCTGCAGATGAGGAAGCACGCAGCCATGCGCCCTCAAACCCGCTCCTCCCAGGGTGTGGGCTCAGAGTGGAGGCTCCGGGGGCACGTCAGTGTGGAGAGACCTTCGCCGGCTGTTGGACAAGTGTGGAGATGGAGGGAGTGCAGCTGGTAGTGATCCCCATCTCCGAGGTGCAAGAGGTTGGGCAGCCCCCTCCCACAGGGATGGGGAGAGCGTTGCCGTGGGTTGTGGCGGGGGGACCAGGGCTCTGACTTTGAGCTGACATCTCTCCGGAGTTCTTATGTGGGGGTGCACCCCGCAGCCTCCCCAGAAGCCCTGTCCACTCCTGCTGCCTCCCCTGTGGCACACAGTCCCATCGGGTCCCAGCCTACCCACAATGGGGGCCTCTCCTGGGGTGAGACCCCACATCAGCCCCCAGAGCTTCCCCATGACTCTTCATGGCAACCCCAGGAAAGCCAGTCAGAAATAATGTGCCAGGGCTGGCCTCGTGGATAATGGATTCAGATCCCATATGACTGACTGGTTCAAGACCCAGTCCCGGTGGCTTAAAAAACATGCTAGCCCGTGTGTGCCCCAAATCTGACGAGGTGGAGAAATGGAGGAGAAGGGATTGCGGTGTGACCGTGCCCCCGTGGGGGGTGCTTTCTCCCTCTCCCTGGTGAGCGCACATGGCCCCCTGGCAATCTAAAGGAAAACGGAATCGCTGAGCCATGCCCCATTCTATAGACGAGGACACCAGGGGAGCAGGTGTGACAGCCACTGTCCAGACACCATGGCGCAGGGCAGGCACCAGCTCTGTTGGTCGGACTGCAGGGAGCTCGGGGGTGCTCGGGGATGACCCTCCTTTCTGGCCCGTAGGCACCTTCGCTGCAGTGACCTGCCCCAGGGGCTGCAGGCCGGGGCTTGGCGGTGTGGTTGGGTTTCCAATTCCACCATGAGGCCGCACGCGCTCCTGCCGGTGCCACTCCCTGTCCTCGTCCAGCGTGGAGCTCTTGCAGGACTCAGTGTGGGCAGCTTGGCTCTGAGCCCCCCTGTCCCTGCCTCCTCCCCTGCCCCAGTGACTTGTTCTGTGTCCCTACAGTGGAGTCCTCGTCTTCCAGCAACACACCAGGCTCTGACCGGGACGAGGGCCCGGTGGCCTCAGACTCGTGTGTGGCCCCCAGGGCCCCCCAGGTAAGAGCAGCTTCTTGGACCTGCTCTTCCGACCGGCGGAGCTCACTCCCGGCCGGGGCTGAGTGGGACTGTTTCTCTCTGCTTGTTCCCAAGGGTGCCCTGGCTTCTGCGAGTCTCACCCATGTGGAGCCCAGCCAGAGCGGCCCAGGAACCTTCACAGAGGGCACCCCAGCCGGCCGTGCCCAGACACAGGCTGCTCGCACCCTAGGGTCCCCTCGCAAGCGGCCAGGGCAGCAGGATGGCAGCTCCCCCGCCAAGACTGTGGGCCGCTTCTCGGTGGTCAGCACGCAGGACGAGTGGACCCTGGCCTCCCCCCACAGCCTGAGGTACTCGGCCCCACCCGACGTCTACCTGGACGAGGCCCCCTCCAGCCCCGACGTGAAGCTGGCCGTGCGGCGGGCACAGACAGCCTCCTCCATCGAGGTTGGCGTGGGCGAGCCTGTGTCCAGTGACTCTGGGGATGAATGCCCGCGGAGGAGGCCACCAGTGCAGAAGCAGGCCTCCCTGCCCAGCGGCGGCAGCGCGGCCAGCGACTTCGTGAAGAAGGCCACCGCCTTCCTGCACAGGTCTTCGCGGGCTGGCTCGCTGGGCCCGGAGACGCCCAGCAGGGCAGGCGTGAAGGTCCCCACCATCAGCGTCACCTCCTTCCACTCCCAGTCGTCCTACATCAGCAGTGACAATGACTCGGAGTTCGAGGATGCCGACATGAAGAAGGAGCTGCGGAGCCTGCGGGAGAAGTATGTGCGAGCCGGAGCCCCTGGCAGGCTGGCCCAGACCACGCCCCCTCCTGGTGCTAGGGGAGCCCCGAGGCCAGACCCCCACAGGCAGCCTACACTTGCAGCTGCCGGGTCAGGGCAGCAGGCAGGGCAAGGCCACCTCGGGTCTGCCCTGTGGCCTGCAGTGGAGAACCCCCACTCCGTTGTCCGGCCGGGCAAGTACCATTGGCCTGGCCCCTGGCTTCTCCAGGGTGCATTTCCCTCCCCCGCCTCCCCCAGCCCCACCTCGCTTCCTTCTCTTCCCTGGGGACACCTCAGGGCTTCCCCAAGGCACTTGCCTTTCTTCTTCTCTCTCTCTGTCTCTTCTCTTTTTCTGTTTCTGTCTCTTTCTCTCTCCCTTGTCTCTTTCTCTTTGCCTCTCTGTTTCTGTCTCTGTCTTATCTCTCTTTGTCTCTGTCTCTCTGTCTCATGCAATTTGTCTCTCGTTCTCTTTCTCTTCCTCTCTGTCCTTCTGTCTCTGTCTCTTCCTCTCTATCCTCTCACCCTTCCTTCGGCTCCTTTTCTCTCTACCCCTCTAGTTCCCTCTTTCTGTCTCCCCTTTCTTTCCATTTCTCACTCAGTCTGTCTCTCTGCCCTTTTCTCAGTCTCTGTCTCCCCATCTCTCTTTCTCACTCACCCAGCACACTGTCTGTGCTCACTGCAGCTGGGGTCCCTGTGGGTGCTGGGGGAGCCCCAGCGTGCTTGCTGAGCTGTGGCAGACAGCGAGCTGGGCGCTGTGGGAACCGGCGGGAAGTCTGGACAGGCAGAGGAGGGCTGCTGTACCCGCCCCTCTCCCACCGCCCCTCAGGCCTCACCCTTCCTCTCCCACCGCCCCTCAGGCCTCACCTTTCCTCTCCCACCGCCCCCTCAGGCCTCATGCACAGAGAGGGTAGTACTTGCTGGCCTGGGTGGGGGCCAGTGTCGTGCACCAGGACTCGGGCTCAGAGGACTCCGTGCCAAGCATCCTGCCTGGCACGGAGGACTCGGGATGAGGCTCCTGCCAGGCAGAAGTGAGGAGGGCAGACCCAAGACGTGCCCGGGAAGGCAGCCCTGCCGGCCAGGGCCTTTGTCAAGACAGGAGGGTAAACAGAGCCCCTAGTGGGCCAGCCTGAACCCTTGGGCAGAGGGGCGGGGCGTCTGGGCATGGCCTCTCAGGGCAAGTGTGCCCAGGGGCCCAGCAGGGGTCACGGTGGGGAGCTGAGGGCTGCTGGCTGCTGGAGAGGGCAGGAGTTTGATATGGAAACAGTGGGGAGGACGCTGATGCGAGCTCTGAGAGACAGAGAGGTGCATGCCTGAGATGTCGCCAAGGGCAGAGAAGGAGGTGGAGGGCAGGCTGTGGGTGAGCAGGAGTGCAGCTGGGGCTGCAAGTGAGGGGAGAGACCTAGAGAAGGGTGAAGGGTGAAGCCTGGAAATGAGGGGTGGGGCCTGGAGATGGGTGGGGCCTGGAGATGGGTGGGGCCGGGATGGGGTGGGGCCTGGAAATGAAAGGTGGGACCTAGGGATGGGGTGGAGCCTAGGAGTGAAGGGTGGGGCCTAGAGATGGGGTGAGGCCTCGGGGTGGGGTGGGGCCTAGAGATGGGGTGAGGCCTCGGGGTGGGGTGGGGCCTAGAGATGGGGTGGGGCCTAGAGATGAGGTGGGGCCTGGAGATGGGGTGAGGCCTCGGGGTGGGGTGGGGCCTCGGGGTGGGGTGGGGCCTGGAGATGGGGTGGGGCCTCAGGGTGGGGTGGGGCCTCGGGGTGGGGTGGGGCCTGGAGATGGGGTGGGGCCTCGGGGTGGGGTGGGGCCTAGGGGTGGGGTGGGGCCTAGGGGTGGGAGGGCCTGGAGATGGGGTGGGGCCTAGGGGTGGGGTGGGGCCTGGAGATGGGGTGGGGCCTAGGGGTGGGAGGGCCTGGAGATGGGGTGGGGCCTCGGGGTGGGGTGGGGCCTGGAGATGGGGTGGGGCCTCAGGGTGGGGTGGGGCCTCGGGGTGGGGTGGGGCCTGGAGATGGGGTGAGGCCTCGGGGTGGGGTGGGGCCTCGGGGTGGGGTGGGGCCTAGGGGTGGGGTGGGGCCTAGGGGTGGGAGGGCCTGGAGATGGGGTGGGGCCTAGGGGTGGGGTGGGGCCTGGAGATGGGGTGGGGCCTAGGGGTGGGAGGGCCTGGAGATGGGGTGGGGCCTCGGGGTGGTGGGGCCTAGGGGTGGGGTGGGGCCTAGGGGTGGGAGGGCCTGGAGATGGGGTGGGGCCTAGGGGTGGGGTGGGGCCTGGAGATGGGGTGGGGCCTAGGGGTGGGAGGGCCTGGAGATGGGGTGGGGCCTCGGGGTGGGGTGGGGCCTGGAGATGGGGTGGGGCCTCAGGGTGGGGTGGGGCCTCGGGGTGGGGTGGGGCCTGGAGATGGGGTGAGGCCTCGGGGTGGGGTGGGGCCTCGGGGTGGGGTGGGGCCTAGGGGTGGGAGGGCCTGGAAGTGCGGGGCTTGGCTAGAGGTTAGGGGCAGGGCCTAGGATAATGCAGCTGGGGTCCAGAGATGGGTAGGGCTTAGGAAGAGAGGCAGAACCTTGAACAAGAAGAGCAGGGAGTCCAAAAAGTACCTCAGATTTTCAGGGAAACCAAGGAAGGAGAAATAGATCTTTGGAGCCCAGTGGGGAGGGGTGACCATTTAGATAGGGGTGGGAAGTATTAATTTTTTTTTCTTTTTGGAGAGGATTTTGCTATAGGGCGCGCACACTCACCAGAAATAGAAACAGAGACAGAAAGTGAAAAATCACCCCCCAGGGGGATGGCCACGCCGCAATCCCTTCTCCTCCATTCTCCTCTGGGGATCTTGGGCATGTATGCACACACGCCCAATGTAAGTTTAAGCCACTGGGTCTGGGACTCGAATCGTGGTCAGCTACATGGGAGTCCAGCGACATAGCCATCACGCCAACTGCCGGTCCTGGGAAGTATTCTTAAGGGCACGTGTGCTTGCCAGAGAGACGGGGTGGTGGGGAGAGTGAGAAGTCCCCCCGGGGATGGCCTCCCCCACCCTCCTGTTGGACTCTGCCACACACATCCATGCATGCAGTGTGCTCGCAGGCTGGCGAGTGCAGGACTTGAACACTGATGCTAGGGCTAGCCGTGTGAGGTCCAGTGCATTAACCACACCACGTGCTGGCCCGAGATGTTAAGCCTCCATCGAGAATTGAGAGGACGTAGCAGCCTCTGAAAGGAAGTAGCCCACGGTTCTCAAATCTTCCCTGCAGGGGACACCTGGGAACCTTTGCTGATGCAGGAGCCTCGCCCCACCCCACCTGCCCTGGGGTTTTCCACGCAACGGTGGGGTTTCCTAGGGCCCCAGGGGCCCTGTGCTCAGCCTGGTTGTGCTTTCAGACACCCTGGCCAGGGCCCCCAGTGCAGGTTGGCTTGGTAGCCTGAGGCTGCCTGTCCGTCCGAACCAGCTCCTTTTCCCTTCACCTGGGTTATTGCTCAGGGCTGTCGCTACGAGCGTTAGTGTGCGTGCGGGGCTGTCCACACCTCCCTGACCACTGAACGGCTGTGGCTGCGAGTGTGGGATTTGAAAACTCGAAGCTCCCACTTCACCTATATTCTTAATGCCAGAGGCCCCCCAATTGGGCAGCTGCCTGGATTAGATCTAGGCAGTGCCACAGAAAACACCCACGGGGCCCTTCTGAGTGTCCTGGGCCCAGCGCAGGCATGGCTGCCCACCCCAGCCACGGGTGCCCACATGGCGCCGCCCCAGTGAAGGAGAAAGCCCCCCAGCCCTCCCTCTGCTCTGCCCCACTCCAGGCACCTGAAGGAGATCTCAGAGCTGCAGAGTCAGCAGAAGCAGGAGATCGAAGCACTGTACCGCCGACTGGGCAAGCCCCTGCCCCCCAACGTGGGCTTCTTCCACACGGCACCCCCCACCGGCCGCCGGAGGAAAACCAGCAGGAGCAAGTTGAAGGCAGGGAAGCTGCTGAACCCCCTGGTGCAGCAGCTCAAGGTCGTGGCCTCCAGCACAGGTCAGCCACCAGGCAGAGGGCCTCACGGGGCAGCGGGCGGGCACGGCTGGGCCCCCAGTGAGCCTGGGAGCAGGCTCAGCCCGGGTGCCAGCCCCAGGCCCGGAGGACTGCGTGGGGCTTTCTTCCTGAACTTCTCTCACTGGAGCAGGGCAGTCCCCTAGGCTGAGGGCGGCGGGGCCTCTCTCCTTGGTGCAGAGAGACACGGCCTACCGTGTGCAGGCAGGGACAGTGCAGAGCCAAGCTTCGGCCCAAGGGGGAGGGCAAGAGCCTTGGCTGCCCAGACTTGGAGAGTGCTGGTGGCGCTCGAGGCCACTACCCATGCTGGGCGCGCTGTGTGGCCTGCCAGCCCCAGCTGCCCACTGCTGCCTTGGACCTTGTTTCTCTGGCCTGCCAGCTAGGCATGGAGCAGCTGCTGTCGGGGGTAGGGGAGCATGGGGACAACCTCCCAGCCTGGTCACCGGGCAGCACACCTGGCTCTCGGCAGCCACAAGCTCATGTCCTTGCATGCAGGATTCCTATAGGGCCCCCGGCCGAGAGACCCAGTGAGCCGAAATGCGAGGCAGAGGCACGGGAGCTCACCCTTGCTCACCCCGCCCCTGTCAGGCGCCACTCTGCAGGCACAGGGCCATAGGCCGCACCAGTCTCACAAGTCAGTGAGACAACCTGTGGCTACGGGGCACTAAGCGAGAGGTGTGTGGCCATCTGGAGCCCAGGCAGGTCTCCTGTTACTGTGTGTGCACAGCACAGAACAGCAGGGCGTTGGCTCGGTGGATCCTGGGCTCCTTCCTGCCTCTTCCCACACACTGCACAGGGAGGCCCGGCCGTGAGTCCATTGTCCGCAGAGACTCAGCTTCCCTAAGGTCACCAGCAAAGAGCAAGCAAGCAGACCCCCGAGCCGCGCAGCCCACCCGGCGGCGCCTCATGGTGCCTGTCGCCTCTTCTCCCCCGCCCAGGTCACTTGTCTGACTCCAGCAGAGGCCCTCCTGCTAAGGACCCTGCCCAGGCCAGCGTGGGGCCCGCTGCGGCCAGCACGCACCCGTGCGGGAAGGCCGTGCAGACCCAGCAGCCCTGCTCCGTCCGGGCCTCCCTGTCCTCGGACATCTCCGGCTTAGCCAGTGACGGAGTTGGAGCGCGTGGCCAAGGTGACTCCCAGCTTGCCTGTCTCCACGCATGTGCCGGCCACCTAGGGCCTCAGTGCGTCCCAGGGACACACCCGTGTTGCCTAGAGAGTGTGAGCTGCGGCCAAGCCTGCCGAGCAGCTTCTTAGAAGGATAGAAGTAGTCTTTGGATGAGGAGTGGAGTTGCCCAGCCACCAGCGGGCCTTGCTGGAGCGGCTCAGAGGGGGCATGCTTTGCTAGAATGGACTTCTGGGAAGTGACCAGGGCCAGGAGGGGTCAGCCCAATGACTGGGGAGGGGACAGAAGCTGGCATCTGGCCATGTGCCCCACAGCACCCCTTCCTAGGCACTGGGGGCCCCTCCCCGCAGCAGCAGAGCCAGATGGTGCTAAACACCGAGCCCTCCCAATCCAGGGCCGACTGGGGTGAGGGCACAGCTCTCTAGCTGGGAGTTTGGCCTCGAGGAGGAGGAATGCTCTCGTCAACGCTGCAAAGGTGCCATCCTGTCCTCCCACCTGTCAGGAAGCCCGATGGGCCCCCGCCCGCCCTCCCCGGGCTGCCTGTCTCCTGCTCCTCCGGTTGCCTGCTCCCCGTTACGTGGCAGTGCCCGGTGCTAACGACAGGCTGGTGTGGCTGTTGGTGTGGAGGAGGAGTCACAGCGACCTGGGCTTTGATGAGTGTCTCTCTGTTCTCTTCCCTCTATATTCACTTGCAGGCTGGACGGTTTCCCACCCAACGTCTGAGAGCGTGACCTATAAGTCTAGTAGCAAACCGCGTGCTCGATTCCTCAGTGGACCCGTATCTGTGTCCATCTGTCTGTATTTGTTCTTTTGTATTTTATCACCTCCTGGCCCTTGGTTTCTGCCCCGCTCCCCTCCCTGTCTTCATTCCCTTTCATGCATTTCATAGGGTGCCCCGCCCCTGGAAGTCACCCCCCACAGTGTCCCAGACGGAGCCCACAGGCCCCGCCCCCCCAGCCCACACGGCCGTGCATGTTCCTGGCTCGCGCCAGGCACCAAAAGCATGCGCCGCCTCCCGCCTCGGTCACCCCTGCCCCATGGGCCAGGGCCCTCTGCATTTCTTTTGTCACCTCATTTATTTAATTTATTTTTTTTTATGTTGGATGTAGTTTTTTGTTTTTGTTTTTTTCTGTTGCAAGTGTGGCAGATATACGTGTCCGCTGTCCCCAGTTCCAGCCACAGCGAGGACAAGCCTCACACCCCTAGAGGCGTGACCTTTTCATACGTGTTGGCTGAGAGGCCTGCAATGTGGTGGCCCATACAGTTCCCGAGAACCCTGGAGGGTGTGACTGCTGAGCAAGGGCCGTGCCCCCGTGCCGCTATGCCACACCCACACCTCGCTCCCGGGCTGCTGAGACCATGTTCCAGCCCAGCCTTCCCGAGCCCCTCCCCACTGAAGGCAGGGCAGGTCCCCTCCCGGCCTCCTTCACCTTGTGTTCTCTCCACCCCAGAGAGGACACGGACAGCCCCACCTCGCCGCGCTCTGCTTCCAGAGCAGCACCCTTCCCAGCCCGCGCTTCTCACCCCCACCAAGCCCGAGCACTGGAACCTCGGGTGACCTCAGGGATGGCGTCCGTGACATGCCTGGGCCTCCAGCCCCCGCCCCCACCAGTGCCCACGGCCCCACCCACACGTGCACACCCATCAGGCCATCCACAGCTGGGCAGTTCATTTTTAACCCTCGGAATGATTGGCAAATGAATCCAAAGCTGTAGGTTTTTTCTCTTTTGGACAGAAAATGTAAGCGTTTTAACCATTCTAGCCATCGGACTGGATACGCTGGTTTGGACACGTGACCTTTTGCTCGTACAACAAAGATACATTGTGCTTGTGGGGCCCCGAGGCCATGCCCACAGAGGTGACCGTTGCCCTCTCCCACTCCCCACCCAAGGACCACAGTGGGTGTCACTCAGGACAGGTCAAGGGCCCAGGGCTACAGCAATGCTGGGGTCCCCAGCAGCGTCTGGTTCGTTGGCGGGACGCCTCGATTCAGCCCGTGTTGTCTGCTCCGGCATCTGGCTAGGTGCAGCGTGGTGGAGGGCAGGGCGTGAGGGCATGTGCAGTGTGGTGGTCACCAGCGCCAGTCCCTGCTCACAGCCTCCTCCTGGCCTGTCACCTGCTGCTGCTCTTCAGGCTTGTGCATGTGCAGCTGGTGTGGGGTGGCTGCTGGGGGTGAGGGTGTGCCCCATTGCTGCAGGCCAGCCACCATGCCCTGAGCCATGGGGCAGCATGATGGCGCCTCCAAGGCTCCCCGCCTCTCCACGGAGGTTGCGTGTGAGGGTTTTCCTCGTGTTTACTGTGAGTTATCGGCCCACGGATCTTTCTTAATAAGGCACAGCAAGGACAGGGGATTTCGGTTTCACTTCTGTCCCCGTGACCAGGAGAAAGGAATGTGTGAGGCTAGGTGAGGTGGCCTCCGTGGTGTGGGAGACTCGGCGCAGGAGGGTTGGTTTCCGGGGCGCCTCGTGGCCTGATGCCAAGGTTCCAAGCATCACTCGTTTTCCAGCCCACCCTGCCTGGTGAGCCTTGGCTAAAGTCCCATGCCCTGACATTGCCGGTCAACGAGAACCAGCTGGGCCCCAGCGCGGGGCGCCCCTTCTGGGCCTGGGGACTGAGCATTGGAGGCTTGGCCCACTGGGTCACAGGCTGCTCCACTGGGGTGGTGGCCGAATGCCCTCCTTCCTGGGCGCCCCTGGGCTGTAGAGGCGGTGTGGATTGAGCCCACAGTCCTTTGTGGTGTGTCTGCCAATTCCTGGGAAATGCAGGGGCTCTCAAGAAAAGGGGGGCTTTGAGGTCTGTGAGGCGTCCCTTGTCCATGTGAGCAACTGCAGGGACAGCCAGGGCCAGACAGCCCCATGGCTGCCAAGGGGCCCAGGGCCTGTGGGCAGGGCAACAGGACTGAGGCGGGTGTGGATGCCAGGAGGTAGGGAGGGGTGCTTCAGGCAGGCAGCCAGAGCTGTAGGATGCAGGCCCTGGGGTCGGGGTCAGCCTGTAAGGGAGGTGGCCGAGGAGGGCAGCAGGCCCAGCTCTGCACTCGCCCCGTCCAGCCTGGAGAGAATTTCCAGTTCACCGTCTTGGTTTGTGACACTAGTTCTGGAGAGGGCTTTGGGGAACACAGTGCGCATTAACTCTTGAAGTGCAGAGAGGTCCCAGTGTCTGTGACCTCAGAGAAGTTGCCAGGACCCCCAGCGGGGTCAGAGGGCAGGCTGGGTGCCCTGGGTGGCAGGTGGTTCCAAAGCCAGAGCTGACCACGTGGAGAGACGGGAGGGCAAGGCTGGGAGCAGCGGCTGCCAAGCCCTGGGGAGCGTGTGCCCCTGTGCCAGGCCCCACCCAGCCCCAAGCCTCAGAGGCCCTGGGCACAGACCCTTGCGTCTGGTGGCTCAGACCGCATCTCTGCTGCGTGACAGCCATGCCTGTGCTGAGGGACAGCAGACAAAGGAGTGTCCAGGTGTGGACCCTCGGGGGCATCCTGGTGCTTCTCTTGTCCTTTCGGGTCTTCCTCAAAGGGAACCTCTCCCCCCAGTCCTGCTGCAGCGTTTCTGCCCCGCCGGCAGGAGGGCGAGTGCCCAGCAAGGCCCTTTGTGGTAGCAGAGCGAGGGGCCCGGTGGACAGAGGCTACCATGGGAGCCCCTCCCCTGCCCACCTGCACCACCTGGAAGTGCAGCCCTCCACAGCCCGTCCCTGGGGCAGAGACAGACGCCCAGCGCCGGGGAGGAGAGACGGCCCCGTCACCCAGGCAGAGCCGGCTTACCCTGTTTCCCGTTGGTGCTTCAGGGACAGTTTGGGCCATTCCCTGGGCTAGAGAAGGCACCGGCTCCACTCAGCCTGAGGCCCGCTCAGCCTGCACCCTACTTCTGCTGTGGGCAAGGCCAGCCAGGAGGTGCACAGGAGGAGGGCCGGCCTGGCAGCCGGTTCTGTGCCAAGGCCTGCTCCGGTGGGTTTCGGAGCTGTGCGGATCCTGACCCAGCACATAGGAAGCTCCGGGGCCTGTCCCACTTTCCAGGCCATCTGTCCACGTCAGCTGCCCTAGGTTTTAAGTCCTTGGGTCTGAGGTGTGTGTCCGCAGCCAGCCCAGCCAGGCGTGGTGGGCGCTCAGGCTGCAGGAGGGCATGCCCTGATGGACAGGCAGGGCTGGCAGCTGGCACCAGCACCTGGTGCGTACTATTTTTACATTCTGGAAAGAAATGTACACAGGGGTCTTCAAAAAGCTTGTGGAAATGTGTGTTGGGAAATCTACGTGTGGGTTAAAAATGTCATACACCAAGGTCAACTCACACTTTAATTCTGTTTTTCCATGAGCATTTTGAAGTCCTTGTATTTACCAACAGCTGGAAGAGGCCACCAAGCCCCCACCCTCGGCACCTGCTGAGTAGTCACAGGCCTTGCCGAGGACAGAAGCCCCTGGGGGCCCAACCAGGAGCTTGTGGGTGCATCTCTTGGCCAAGCATATGGTCAGTGGGGGCCAGTTCATGGTGCCATCTGTGGTGGGCACAGAAGTGTGAGGTTTAAGCAAGCCAGACACTGTGGGAGCTGGATGGGGGAGCCTGCCGAGGTTGGGCAGGGCTGTCCACAAGGGCGAGGCAGTCCCTGCCCTAGCCTGCTTGTGGCTGCTTGGCGGCGGCAGGGCAGCAGCCCTGAGAGCGTGGCTCAGAGTCCAGGGGCCGACTCAGCAGGTGTGCTCGGGGCACCTGGGCTTATATCCAGGAAGGGTGTGGGGGGCCAGGAGCCATCTGGGCTCTGGGCACCTGGGGTCTCATCCAGAGAGGGGGTGGGTGTCGGGAGCTGTCTGGGCTCTGGGGTCGTGTCCTGGGAAGGTGTTGGCCAGGAGCCATCTGGGCATCTGGGGTCGTGTCCTGAGGTGTCGGCCAGGAGCCATCTGGGCATCTGGGGTCGTGTCCTGAGGTGTCGGCCAGGAGCCATCTGGGCATCTGGGGTCGTGTCCTGAGGTGTCGGCCAGGAGCCATCTGGGCTCTGGGCACCTGGGGTTGCATCGCAGGAGGAGGTGGGGGGCCAGGAGCTGTCTGGGCTCTGGACATCTGGTGTGTCCAGGGAGACTCCCGTGGCCATGTTGCCCCAAGCTCTACGCATGTACCCTGTCCACCAGTGCCAGACCCTGGGAGTCCAGGGCGTGAGTATCCAGCTCAGAAAGCAGCCCCACTGCCTCCCAGCCCCCACCTGCAGCTGACCATCAGGGATCTTGTGCAGTTAGTGACAGCAGGGGCCAGACCCAAGGCAGAGTCTCGGCCATAGGGAAGCCTCCGCAGGTCAGACCCCGGGTGCGTCAGACTCGGGCCAGCTTGCTCTCTCCCTCTGTGCTGGCCTGTGCGGCAGGGCTGTGCGGCCTCACCCTAAGCCAACAGGACGCTGATGCGAGGGCCCTGTGCCAGACCCAAGCCAATGCCTGGGGGCCCTTCCTCAGTGCACCGCTGCACACCCTGAGGAACCCCAAGGAGACACTGGCCCATGTCCCCAGTAGGGTGTCCTTGAGAATGCGGCCCTTCACTCATCTCCAGAGCCTGTCCTTCTGGGCCCCCTCCCAGCCGTTCCTTGTCCTTTGGGCATGAAAACAGGACGTCACCTCTCTTGGTGGCTCCCTGCGGTGGCTCTGAGAATGCAGGAGGAACTGGAACAGTGGCGACTTGGCCAGCTTCCCCATCCAGGACACACAGCACGGGCGAGCTCACGCAGCCTGCAGTGCCCGGGGCCGGGGCAGGAAGGCCCATATGGCCTGCCCTCCCAGGTCCCTGGATGTGCAGCACCCCAGGAAGAAGGATAGGGTTTTTGGCGAGGCTGCCGCAGGCTGCAGCACAGAAGGACTCTCTGAGCTAGTGGGGCTTTGCCGAGTGACCTTGGGGAAGTCTGAGCCTGCCCCTGCCCCTGCCCCTGCCCATCCCACCCTGCTGCCCAGCTCTCTGGAAGGCCACAGGATAAGCCAGAGTGGCAGCACCTCCCGGCCCACCTCGCTGCCTGCCCCGAAGCCCTAGCCCTCCCTGGGGAGCACTGCCCATCCTCCCTGACCAGCTGGCCTCTGGGCACCACGAACAGATCTTGCCCTGCCACTTGGGCACACAGACTGTTAGAGAAGCAGCTATGTCCCCCCTACTCACCATTAGTCCTTAGAGAGACACCCCACTCTTCCCTGCCTTAGAGAGACACCCCACTCTTCCCTTCCTCTTCTCAGTCCATCCAAGGGCAGCCTTCAGGGATCCCAAACTGGCCTCGAACCTGCAAAACAATGTATCTTTTTGCACTTGGAAAAACCTTCCTGGGCCTCGGTGGCCAGGCCAGACTCCACCCGTGCACTCTCGTGGTTAACGCTGGGTGGGTTTTCCTGCCTCTGCCAGGAAAGCGCCCGAAGTCTGGCATGTGAAAGCCAAGCGGTGTGCTTTGCTTTTTCCCCCCTTTCCTTTTTTCTCTTTTTCTTTTTTCGGAATATGCTTCTACAGACCAACACTCCTCCCTGAAGCTTGGGGGCTCGGCCCCGGCACCCCCGCCTCCTCGGTGAAGCTCGCGTGCCCTGCACACTAGCAGGGCCGCTCGGTGACCCCAGATCGGGCCGCCCTCTGTCCAGCCTGCTACCTGTGTCCGCCCCTCCCTGCACACTGACGACTTTGGCTTGAAGTGTGGTAGCGTGTCCCGGTGTGTGCCGTTTGCCTAACCCTGTGGTCTTGTGTCGTTTTCTTTTTCCCTTGCAGGGTCTGCCCTGAAGCGTCTCTGCCTAGGCAAAGAACACAGCAGTAGTAATTATCCGGGTTTTCTGCCCCTTTGTCCTCTCATCGCATGGGCTTACTGTGGCTAGTGGCGTCAGGGGTCCCCGTGCCGGCCCTGGGCCCCCGCCCCGGCCCTGGGCCCCCGCCCCGGTGCCGCTTTGCTTCTGCCTCACGGGCTAGCTGCCCCGGCCCCTATGTCTCGTGGCTCCTGAGTGCGGTCTCGCCAGCTCACACCCGACAGGCTTAGCCCTCTCCAGACCTTCCCAGGGCATCGCTGCCTTCCCAAAGCCGTAGGGACGAGTGTCTAAAGAAATTCCTCCCGAGGGAGAGACCCGGCAGAATGGGTTCTAGCCCCCCGGCCCCACTTCTCTCCCCTCTCTTTTGCTCTCGCTCTCTCTCTCTTTAATTTTCTTTTTTTTTTCTTTTCTGGCTGAAAGTCCATGTAGAACTAGCTCGTGTGTGTAAAAACGTCATCACTAATTTTTAACCGTTCGTGTCCGTGCTTCCTCATCGCTGGCCACTAAAGCACACTGCATGTCGGGGCAGCTTGTTTGAAGAGGTGGCCCTCAGGGCAACGGGATGCGGAAGACTTTAAACTGGCTTACTCGAAATTGCCAACCAGAAATGACACGTGCGGGGGGAGGGCAGATGATTTCCAATACTGTCAACTGCCATTTGGGCGTTAGTTTAACGGAAAGTCAGATGACAGCCTTCCCGTGAAGCAGCCCAGCGGCTGGTCCCAGTCAGGTGTCTCCAGGCCTCTGCTAGGGAGACGTACCTTTCTGTGTCTCGGATTCCAAGACCCAAGCCGCTAAAATTCACAGGAATGTGAAAAATGCCGCCTTTGGCAAACACCCGCCCCCAGGCCTGGACTGCTGGGGGCTGGCCAAGCTGCCACCCCGAGTGCCCTGCCATGTATTCCCGCCTGCGTCCTCATGGCACCACTGAGGGCACCAAGGCTGTAGAAGGCCAGGGGCTCTCACCTTGTCACCATGGCCCCAAAGCTCACTCGTGTCCAGTCGTGCCTGGAGCTTTCCGAGCTTGCTCACATGCGAGTCTGGCAGGACGGGCAGCACTGGGAACGGGATGGAGGCTGCCGGCCACTGAGGAGTCCGGACCGCTGGCCTGGCTTCTGAGATGGCGGCGGCGGCCACCTACCACAGCCCGCCATGGAAATGCCCCGTGTCTAAAACTGGGCAGCTGGGCCCTTAATCCCGACCGCCTCTTGAAGCAAGGTGTTGCCTGGCCCAAGGGAGCCCATTGTCCTAGTCAACACATGAGAATGACCGCAGCCAGCCCCAGGGTGGTGCTGGCAAGTGTGTGGCTTCACCAATCCTGGCCTGTATGTGACTTCCTAGGGTCCTCCACCAGCAGCCTGGCCCCAGGCCCCGAGCCAGGCCCGCAGCCCACCCTGCACACCCAGGCGCAGGCGAACAACAGCAACAACAAGAAGGGCACCTTCACGGACGACCTGCACAAGCTGGTGGATGAGTGGACCAGCAAGACGGTGGGCGCCACGCAGCTGAAGCCCACGCTCAACCAGCTGAAGCAGACACAGAAGCTGCAGGACATGGAGGCCCCCGGCGAGGCACGGGCGGTGAGTGCTGGCAGGGCCAGCCATGGCTGTTTGCTAGCCCCGGTGTGCCAGGCAGGCCTGGTGTGTCCTCAGCATGCCCTGAGAACAGCTGTCCTATTTCCCGATGCAAATATCAGCAGCCTGCCTGCTGCCCATGCTGGCAGGTGGGAGGGGCAGGGCAGAGGTCAGCGACAGCAGCGGACAGAGTTGGCGGGTGCCACCTCCTCTTGGTGGCAGACCTGCTTCCACCTCAGCTGTCTGTACCCAGGCTGGGGAGGAGGGCAGGTGTGACCTCATCCCCAACTGACAGCCAGGACTCTAGCACTGCATGGGACACAGGTGAGGGCAGCTCCTACAGATTGGGGCTTGTCATACATATTTCTAGCAGGACTGGCTGAAGGAATATCCCCTCATGAAGCCATCTGGGCTAGAGAGTTTTTTGGGATTTATTTATTTATTTATTTATTTATTTATTTATTTTGGTGGGGAAACTACCCTCTGTGACCTTTTACTTTGAAAAAATTTCAATCAGGGGACCAGCGGGTGGCGTGGTGGTTAAGGCACTGGACACTCCCACATGGCCGACCAGGGTTCGAGTCCTGAATCTGGTGGCTTGCTTTCTCACTTCCTCTCTCTCTCACTCACCTTCTGTCTCTCTCTGGTCAAACTAAAAAATAAATGAATGAATAAATAAAACAAAATAAAATAAATAATTATTAAAAAAAGAAAAAAATTTCAAACACACAGAAGAATTGAAAATTCTTCAGTGAACGCAACTGTGACTATAATCAGCATTTTGCTGAATTCCTCCTGCCTCGTCTTCCCTTGAGGGTAAGGCTTTCATGACATATTCTGTCTCTTTCTACAGTTTTAATACCATTTGGATTTTCTGCCTGTTCTGGTGAAAGTTTTCTTAAATTATGCTTTTCTAGCAATTGGTACTTCTCCAAGTATATCTGTATTTTCACATTAATTGCCACAGAATTGTCAAATACCTTTTATTTTTACAGTTAGCAGGATTTTTCGCATTCTGGTAGAGATAATTCCTGCCTCCATTCCCCTTTCTTTGGCCTTTGGAGTCCTTTGGAGCTTGTGAATTGTATTAGAGTTTTTAAAGTCCTTATTTCGTCTTTTGTGGGTTTTTTTTCTTTTTTTTTTCCTCATTTTGTTTTTGAGGAAAGTCTTTACTGCATACCTCATTGTTTTCTTTAATTATTTCTTTCCTCTATCTTTGGGTTAATTTCATTGTTCTAGAACATTCCTTAAGATGTGTAGTTCATTAATATCTAGCCTTTCTTCTATAGCATAATCATGCAAGGCCATATAATTCTTCTAATGATGTTTAGCTATATCCCAGAAGTTCTGATAAGTAGTATTTTCACTAATCTTCACTTCTAAGTATTTTGTAGTTTTCCCTGTGATTAGAAGTTCAGAAAAGTTTCCTAATGCCCTTTCTGTCCTGTTTTGGTTCAGCTGTTCTATTGTAAGAGGGCAGTTTCTGTGTGCTTTTGGTATTTTAGAATTTGCTGAGGCTTGCTTTGGACCACGTTGTCAAACTTCGATGCTGGTCTACAGAGAGCTTGCACTCCCAGGCTGCACCCCACTTGCTTCTCTTCTGAAGGATGCAGAAACCCCATGCCAGCGCCCCTCCTCAGTAGAATGCCAATCATTCCAGAGCAAGGTCCAGAGCCGCAGCATGGCCTGCGGGGTAGCTCCCTGCACCTGGGTAGGCTTAGCTCTGGTTTGCTGTCTGGACTCCAGTTGTACTGGCGTATGTTTTTACTGTGATAAACTATATACAGAATAAAACTGGCCAACATACAGTGTAATCAATTTCAGGCATACAGTTCAGCAGCAGTAAGTGTGTTCACATTGTTATACCACCTTCACTGCCATCCCTGTCCACAGCTCTTCTGTCACCTCAAAACACTGTCCCGTTGAGGGACCAGCAGTTAGTGTAATGGCTATGTCGCTGGACTCCCACGTAGTCGACCGCGGTTCATGTCCCGGACCTGGTGGTTTAAACTCACACCGGGCGTGTGTGCATGCGTGCCCAAGACCCCGAGAGGAGAATGGAGGAGAAGGGATTGTGGCATGGCCATCCCCCTTGGGGGGTGATTTCTCGCTTTCTATCTCTCTGTCTCTCTCTATCTGTCTGGCGAGCGCATGCGCCCTATAGCAAAAACAAAACAAAACAAAACAAAAACACTGTCCCGTTGAATACTGAATCCCCACCTCCATTCCATGTCCTGTCCCTGTGACTGTGCCTGTGCTAGGCACCTTACAGGATGGGATCGCACATTCTGTTCCTTTCATTTCTAGCTTGTTTATTTGGTGTGGTATTTTCAGAGCCCATCCATGTTGTCATATGCATCAGAGCTTCATTCTTTGCAACTTGTTTTATTGTGGTAAAATACATACAACATAAGACTCATAAGACCATTCGTAAATATCAAGTTCAGTGTTATTAAGTATGTTCGCTATATACTGTGGTACTACCGTCACCACCATCCATATTCAGAATTCTTCTCATCAGTAAAAATAAGCTTATGCCTGTTAAACAGTAATTCCTGGTGGCCCTCCTTCCCCAGCCCCTGTGTCTCTGGGAATCAGACTACCCCAGGTCCCTAGCTAAGTGGAGTCCTGAAGTTCATGTCTTCATGACTGACTTATTCCTCTTAGAATACGGCTCTCGAGGATCACCCATCTTGGAGGATGTGTGGAAATTCCCTACCCTTCTAGGCTGAGTAATACTCCATCATATGTGTTTCACATGTTGCTTATCCATTCGTTTCTTGTACACTTAGGTCGCTCTTACCTTTCAGTTGTTGTGAATAATGCTATAAATATGGCTGCAAAATCTTTCTTCAAGTCTTTGAGTCCTTTTTTCTTTTTTTTTTTTTCTTTGCCATAGGGCATGTACACTACTGGAGAGAGAAATCACTCCCAAGCTGGGATTGCCACACTGCAATCCATTCTCCTCTTGGGATTTTGGATACGTGTGCACAGGCACACACACTTCTGTTGTGATTTCCAAGCTGCCAAGTCTGGGATGCAAACCACACAGTTGGCCACGTGTAATCCAGCATCTTAACCACCATGCCACCTGCTGGCCCCGCAAGACTTTGCTTTTAAGTCTTTTAGCAGTATACCCAGAAATGGAATTGCTAGATTATATGGTAATTCTACATTTTTTTTTTTTTAAGTTTCTTTCTTTCCTGAGAGAGAAAGGCAGGTACCCTGGATATGGCTTCACACTGCGATCCAGCCACCAGCCTCTCTCGGCCGGCCAGGATCATGGGCAGGCCACACACGTGCCAAGATGTAGAGGCTGACCTGGTCACTGAGCCCCAGCCTTTCAGGTGGGCCAGCCTTGCAGAGAAGCTCTCACATCTGGCCAACTCTTTTTTTCTTTTTTTTTTTTTAAGATTTTTACCATAGGGTATGTGTGCTCACCGGAGACAGTGAAAGAAGTGACAAATCATCCCCCAGGGAAGATGGCCATGCCACAGTCCCTTCTCCTTTGTTCTCCTGGGATTTGGGGCATACATACACACACACATGATTGTAAAGCTGCCAGTTCTGAGACTTGAACAGCAATCCGCCACGTGGAAGTCCTTAACCAGTATGCCACCTGCTGGCCCTGCCCTTTTTTTAATTTTTTGAGGTACCAAATGTGACTGTCAAGGCTTCCAGTGTTTCCACACCTGTGCAGTGCTAGTTGCTTTGTGGGGTTTTGATAGTAGCTATGTGTGAGGTAGTGTCTTTTGGTTTCTATTTTTGGGTTGTTGGAAAAGTCATGACATCTTTTGTTTTCCAGTACAAAAATGCATCATGACTTTTCTGACAACTCATTTGCCTAAAATGATTAGTGATAGTGAGTGTCTTTTTTCCCCTCTAGGGCACTGGAGAGAGAGAAACAAAGACAAAAAAGGGAAAGTGAGAAACCACCCTCCACTGGGGATGGCCAATTTGCAATCTCTTCTCCATTTTCTTCCTGGGATCTTGGGGGTGCACACACACACACACACACAGCATTATTTTCAACCACCAGATCCGGGACTTGAACTGTGGTTGGCCATGTCTGAGCCCAGCAATGTAACCACGACATCATCTGCTGGCCCAGTGAGCATCTTCTAATGTGCTTATTGGCCATTTGTATGTCTTCTTTGGAGACATGTCTTTTCAAGTCCTTGGCCCATTTTTGAATCACATTATTTATTTTCTTGTTGTGCAGTATGAGGAATTCTCTATATATTCTGGATATTAGTCCCTTTCTAGATATATGATTTGCAAATATTTTCTCCTATCTTGTTAAATTTTTTATTCTGTTGATAATGTGTTTTGTTTTTGTTTTTGTTTTTGTTTTTTTTTACTTTTTTCGAAGGGGAGAGGCTTTTGCTATAGGGAGTGTGCACTCGCCAGAAAGACAGAGACAGAGAGACAGAAAGCAAGAAATCACCTTCCAGGGGGAATGGCCACGCTGCAATCCTTCTCCTCCATTCTCCTCTGAGGATCTTGGGCACGCACACACACATGCCTGGTGTGAGTTTAAACCACCGGGTCTGGGACTCAAACTGTGGTCGACTACATGGGAGTCCAGCGACATAGCCATTATGCCAACTACTGGTCCCAATAATGTCTTTTAATGCACAAATTTGTTTGTTTGTTTTTGTTTTTGTTTTAGAGGTTTTTGCTATAGGGCGTGTGCGCTCGCCAGACAGACAGAGAGAGACAGAGAGATAGAAAGCAAGAAATCACCCCCGGGGGGGGGGGGGGGGATGGCCACGCCTCAATCCCTTCTCCTCCATTCTCCTCTCGGGATCTTGGGCACGTACGCACACGCGCCCGGTGTGAGTTTCAAGCCACCGGGTCCAGGACGCAAACCGCGGCCGACTACATGGGAGTCCAGCAACATAGCCATTACGCTAACTGCTGGTCCCTTGTTTGTTTGTTTTTAGAGAGAGATTTTTGTTATAGGGCACGTGCACTCACCAGAAAGATAAAGACAGAGAGACAGAAAGTGAGAAATAACCTCCCGGGGGGGTGGCCATACGCACTCCCTTCTCCTCCATTCTCCTCTTGGGATCTTGGGCATTCATGCACCCTGCATGAGTTTTAAGCCCAGCAGGTCTGGAACTCGAACCGAGGTCAACTATGTGGGAGCTCAGCGATGTAACCATTATGCCATCTGCTGGTCCCATAATGCACACGTTTTTAAATTTCTTTTCTGTTAAGGTTTATTTATTTATTCAGACACATAGAGAGGAGTGTAAAGAGAGAGACACTCCTAAGAGGGTCTTCATGCCATAACCCACCCCAGCCTTCGCCAGCCCAAGCAAGAATACGCACACCTGGCATCCACAGGGACCTCTGGGACATGGACCCAGGACCTTCCTGTGTAGGTCCAGCCGAATTACTCCTGGGCCATCATCTGTGTCCTTTCTGGTGTTATTGTCACCTGCACCTTTGTATCATGTCCAAGAAGTCATTGCCAAATTCAAGTTGTGAAGTTTCTCCCTATGTTTTCTTTTAAGACTTTAATATTAGATATTTGATCCATTTTAAAATAGCTTTTGAATATAGTGCCAAATAAGGGTCCACCTTTGTTTTTTGCACATGGATCCCCAATTTCCTGGAAATTCCCACTGAATAGTCTTGGAACCCTTGTCAGAAATCATTTCAACATATATGTGAGAGCATATTTCTGGGCTTCTCTCCTACTCCATTGCCCTGTGTGTCTGACTATGCTAGCACTGCACTATTTTGATTACTGTAGGCTTAGTGGTAAATTTTGAAATTAGAGAGTATGCGTTCTGCCTCCCTCCCTGGCGGTTAGTGCTGCGAGTGCGGAGTGAGTGCTCCAGGCTCGGGACACACATTTATTATTTTAAAACTCCAAAAAAATCTTTTAAAAATCTTTTTAAAAAAACTCAAAAACTTTACCAAAAATCCATGTCTCCCTCGCCGGAGACTTTTATTTTTTTTTCTTCCTCTTTTTTTTTTTTCTTTTTTTTCATTTTTTTATACATTCAATTACCTTTTTTAGCTTACGAAGTGAATATTTCACTATGTGAACATTTCTCCCTAGTCTAGTTGGTTAAACATCATTAGAGGATACTGTGAACATCTGTATGCCAAGAAACAAGACAATCTGGACGAGATGGACAAATTCCTGGAGACGTATAATCTACCAAGATTGAGCCAGGAGGATATAAAAAGTCTGAATAGGCCCATAATAAGCCAGGAGATTGAATCAGTAATAAATAACCTCCCAACAAAGAAAAGTCCTGCCCCTGGTGGCTTCACCTCTGAATTCTACAAAACTTTTATAGATGAGTTAACCCCCATTCTGCTCAAGTTATTTCTAAAGATCCAAAAAGTTGACTCTCTTCCTAATTCATTATATGAAGCCTCCATCACCCTTATCCTTAAAACAGATAAGGACAAGACAAGGAAGAATATAGACACAAAGATTCTCAACAAGATACTAGCAAATCGTATCCAACAACTTATAAAAAAGATTATACATTATGATCAGATAGGCTTTATTCCAGGAATGCAAGTTTGTTTCAACATATGCAAAACCATAAATGTAATACACTATATTAACAGGAAAAAAGATAAAAACGATATGATTATATCAATTGATGCAGAAAAAGCATTTGATAAGATACAACATCCCTTCATAATCAAGACTGTCAGCAAAATTGGCATAGAAGGGCCATTTCTCAATACAATAAAAGCCATCTATGAAAAACCCATAGCGAACATCATCCTGAATGGAGAAAAGCTGAAAGCTTTCCCACTAAACACAGGAACAAGACAAGGATGCCCACTTTCTCCACTCCTTTTCAATATAGTACTGGAAGTCCTCGCCAACACAATCAGAAAAGAAGAAAAAATAAAAGACATCCAAATTGGAAAAGAAGAGGTAAAACTCTCTCTATTCACAGATGACATGATTTTATATGTAGAAGACCCAATGGTTCCCAATAAAAAATTTCTGGAAGTAATACATGAATACATTAAAGTTGCAGGATACAAAATCAATATACAGAAATCTATAGCATTTCTATATACGAGCAACAGGCACACTGAGATTGAACTGAAAAAATTTATTCCATTTACCCTAGCCACAAAAAGTATAAGATACTTAGGGATAAATCTAGCCACAGAAATGAAAGACCTCCACAAGGAAAACTATGAGAAGCTAAAAGAAATTGAAAATAACACAAAAAAGTGGAAGGACATCCCATGTTCCTGGATTAGAAGAATTAATATAATCAAAATGGCAATTCTACCCAAATTAATCTACATATTTAATGCAATGCCAATAAAGTACTGGACACATTCTTCACAGATCTAGAAAAGACAATCATACTATTTGTCTGGAATCATAAAAGACTTTGTATTGCCAAAGCAATCGTGCACAAGAAGAGTGGAGTGGGCGGCATCTCACTCCCTGACCCAAAAAATATACTACAAAGCTGTGGTAATCAAAACAGCATGGTACGGGCACCGAAACAGACATGTGGACCAATGGAACAGAATAGGGTCCTTAGAAATAAATTCCCAAACATAACAACTGATTTTTGACAAGGGGTACCAGTCAATCCAATGGAAAAAGGAAAACCTCTTCAGCAAATGGTGCTGGAAAAACTGGATTTTCACCTGCAGAAAGATGAATCTGAACTCCTACCTCTCACCTCTGATAATAATTAAGTCAAGGTGGATCAAAGATCTAAATCTTAAGACCTCAAACTATTAAACTGCTCCTAGAAAACATGGGGGAAACTCTGGGAGACATTGGGATAGAGAAAGACTTCTTAAAATAAGACCCCCATAGCACAGTCACTAGTCCCCAAAATAGACAAGTGGGATTACATCAGACTAAGAAGTTTCTGCATGGCAAAAGACACAGTAATTAATGTGAACCGACAGCCCTCAGAATGGGAAAATATTTTTGTAAATTATGCATCAGGTAAGGGACTGATAACAAGAATACACAAGGAACTCAAGCAGCTGTTTGGAAAAAAGATGATCAACCCTATTAAAAGATGGGAGAATTAGTTGAAAAAAAAAAAACACTCTAAAGATGACATACGAATAGCCAAAAGGCATATGAAAAAATGCTCAACATCCGTCATCATAAGGGAAATGCAGATCAAAACAACAATGAGATACCACCTAACCCCAGTCAGAATGTCTAAGATTGAAAAAGAAACAAAAAAATGATAAGTTTTGGTGGGGATGTGGTGAAAGGGGAACTCTCTTACACTGCTGGTGGGGATATAAATTAGTCCAGCCACTGTGGAGAACAATTTGGAGACTCCTCAAAAATCTACAAATAGAACTACCATATGATCCAGCAATCCCACTCCTTGGTATCTACCCAAAAGACAGAATTCTTAATCAAAAAAGTGCTTGCACATCAATGTTTATTGTGGCACTATTCACAATTGCTAAGACATGGAACCAACCCAAATGCCCCCGAACAGATGAATGGATTGAAAAGCTGTGGCACATATACTGTATGGAATACTATTCAGCCATAAAAAAAAAAAAATCCTGGCTTTGACAGAAAGTGGAAGAATATGGAAGATTTATTGCTGAGTGAGGCAAGCCAGGCTATGAAGGAGAGATATTGTATGTCCCCACTTAATATATACCGAGTGTCTGCGCTCTATGACTGAAACTGATTGACTAAAAGATATGCAAACACGATAAATGGGTGTAAATACCAGATATAGTGTATGTAGAAGAGTAGGGCCTGAGGAAGGACATTTAGAAGAAAAATAGACAAAGCATTAATGGTACAAGGAAATATAGTATTATCTGTTGAAGATATTTTATAGTTTTCTTCCTCTTTTATAAAATAACCCAGTGAAGCAGCCAAGTCCCACCCGCCCACTCGTGGCCCCACAGCAGCTCCAAGAAGGAACTAAGAAACCGAGGCCTTCCGGCTGCCTGGACCCGACATCACCACTCTCGCTCCCAGCCTGCAGCCAGCAGCCCCAAGGCAACGCATCGACCCTGTTCTGTGGCCGTTGAGTAGTTTTCGATTCTGGCTGATTTTTGTCCCTCTGTGCTGGCCCCGCTCCCCTCCTCCCAGCTCTGCCCCAGCCCCAGCACTCGCTCTCCTCTCACAGAAAGGTCATGGCCTGTGGCCCTGTGGGCAGCCATGCCAAGATAAACCCTAGCGCCCCCAGCTACCCCAAGGCCTCATTCCACATGGGGACCTACACCCCAGCATGAATGAGGCGATACTCTACGAGAAGTTCAGCCTGGCCGGGCCCATCCTCTCCATCCGGGTCTGCAGGGACATGATTAGCCGCAGCTCCTTGGGCTACATGTATGTGAACTTCCAGCAGCCGTGGGCGCAGAGCATGCATTGGACGCCACGAATTTTGATGTTATAAAGGCAAGCCAATACGCATCATGTGGTCTCAGTGTGATCCATCACTTCGCAAAAGTGGAGTGGGCAACATATTCATTAAAAATTGGGACAAATCCATTGATAATAAAGCACTGTATGATACATTTTCTGCTTTTGGTAACATCCTTTCATGTGAGGTGGTTTGTGATGAAAATGGTTCCAAGGGCTATGGATTTGTGCACTTTGAGACACAGGAAGCTGCTGAAAGGGCAATTGAAAAAGTGAATGGGATGCTTCTAAATGATTGCAAAGTATTCGTTGGACGATTTAAGCCTAGCAAAGAACGAGAAGCAGAACTTGGAGCTAGGGCAAAAGAGTTCACCAATGTTTACATCAAGAATTTTGGAGAAGACATGGATGATGAGCGCCTTAAGGATCTCTTTGGCAAGTTTGGACCTGCCTTAAATGTAAAAGTAATGACTGACGAAAGTGGAAAATCCAAAGGATTTGGATTTGTAAGCTTTGAAAGGCATGAAGATGCACAGAAAGCTGTGGATGAGATGAACGGAAAGGAGCTCAGTGGAAAAATATACATGGTCGAGCTCAGAAAAAAGTGGAACGGCAGACGGAACTTAAGTGCAAATTTGAGCAGATGAAGCAAGATAGGATCACCAGATACCAGGGTGTTAACCTTTATGTGAAAAATCTTGATGATGGTATTGATGATGTCTCCGGAAAGAGTTTTCTTCATTTGGTACAATCACCAGTGCAAAGGTTATGATGGAGGGTGGTCGCAGCAAAGGGTTTGGTTTTGTGTGTTTCTCCTCCCCAGAAGAAGCCACTAAAGCAGTTACAGAAATGAATGGTAGAATCGTGGCCACCAAGCCGCTGTATGTACCTTTAGCTCAGTGCAAAGAAGAGCGCCAGGCTCACCTCACCAACCAGTATATGCAGAGGATGGCAAGTGTACGAGCTGTGCCCAACCCCGTAATCAACCCCTACCAGCCAGCGCCTCCTTCAGGTTACTTCATGGCAGCTATCCTATCCCCCAGACTCAGAACCGTGCTGCATACTATCCTCCTAGCCAAATTGCTCAACTAGGACCAAGTCCTTGCTGGACTGCTCAGGGTGCCAGACCTGATCCATTCCAAAATGTGCCTGATGCTATCCGCCCAGCTGCTCTTAGACCACCATTTAGTACTATGAGACCAGCTTCTCCACAGGTTCCACGAGTCATGTCAACACAACGTGTTGCTAACACATCAACACAGACAGTGGGTCCACGTCGTGCTGCTGCAGCAGCTGCTCCTGCTGTCCGCACCATTCCACAATATAAATATGCTGCGGGAGTTCGCAATCCTCAACATCTTAATGCACAGCTGCAAGTCACCATGCAACAGCCCGCTGTTCGTGTACAAGGACAGGAACCTTTGACTACTTCCATGTTGGCATCTGCCCCTCCTCAAGAGCAAAAGCAAATGTTGGGTGAACGGCTGTTTCCTCTTATTCAAGCCATGTACCCTACTCTTGCTGGTAAAATCACTGGCATGTTGTTGGAGACTGATAATTCAGAACTTCTTCATATGCTTGAGTCTCCAGAGTCTCTCCATTCTAAGGTTGATGAAGCTGTAGCAGTACTACAAGCCCACCAAGCTAAAGAGACTGCTCAAAGGGGCCAGCAGTTAGCATAATGGCTATGTCGCTGGACTCCCATGTAGTCGACCACGGTTCGCATCCCGGACCCAGGGGCTTAAACACGCACCGGGCACGTGTGCGTGCGTGCCCAAGATCCCGAGAGGAGAATGAAGGAGAAGGGATTGTGGCATGGCCATCCCCCCTGTGGGGTGATTTCTCACTTTCTGTCTCTTTCTGTCTGGCGAGCGCACGTGCCCTATAGCAAAAACCTCTCTGGAAAAAAAAAAAAAGAGGCTGCTCAAAAGAAAGCAGTTAACAGTGCCACTGGTGTTCCAACTGTTTAAAATTGATCAGGGACCACAAAAAGAAACTTGCCCTCACAAAAAGAAACTTGCACTTCACTGAAGAAAAATATCTAACCATCAAAAAACTGGGACCAGCAGTTAGCATAATGGCTATGTCGCTGGACTCCCATGTAGTCGACTGTGGTTTGAGTCCCGGGCCCAGTGGCTTAAAACTCATGCTGGGCATGTGTGCGTGTGCCCAAGATCCCGAGAGGAGAAAGAAGGAGAAGGGATTGCGGTGTGGCCATCCCCCGTGGGGGGTGTTTTCTCGCTTTCTGTCTGTCTGTCTGGTGAGCACATGCACCCTATAGCAAAAACCTCTCCAAAAAATAAATAAATAAAAATAAATAAACATCAAAAAAAACTTAAATATTATGGAAAAAAATCTCAAAATATAAAATAAACAAAAAAAGGAAAGGAATCTTTGAACCTTATGTACCGAGCAAATGCCAGGTCTAGCAAACATAATGCTAGTCCTAGATTACTTACTGATTTAAAAACAAAAAAAAAAAAAAAACACAAAATAATAGTAAAATATAAAAACGAATGTTTTATAAACCCTGAAAAAATAATTTACAGCAAAGTACAAAAATTTAAAGCATTCCTTTCTTTAATTTTGTAATTCTTTACTGTGGATTAGCTCAGGGTGTCGGTCTGTTTTAAGTAACAGAATTGATAACTGAGCAAGGAAATGTAATTTGGATTATAAAATTCTTGCTTTAATAAAAATTCATTAAACACCAAAAAAAAAAAAGTATGAGTTCTACAACTTTTTTTTTTGAGAGGTTTTTTCTGTAGGGTGCGTGTGCTTGCCGGAAAGACAGAGTCAGAAAGTGAGAAATCACCCCCCACCCCCTGGGGATGGCCACGCCACAATCCCTTCTCTATTCTCTCAGGATCTTAGGCACACACATGTGCCTGGTGTGAGTTTAAGCCTCTGGGTCTGGTACTCGAACTGCAGTCAACTATGTGGGAGTCCACCGACATAGCCATTAGGCCATCTGCTGGTCTCCCAACTTTTTTCTTTTTCAAGATTGTTTGGGATTTGGAGTTCCTTGATATTCCATATGAATTTTTAGGATGGATTTTTTTTATATGTAGGGGAAAAAAAGGTCATTGAAATTGCAATAGGGATTGTTTTGAATATGTAGATTGTCTAAAGTAATCTTTTCTACATTTTAGGATTTGAACAGTATAAAGTCTTCTAATTCATGAATATATCTTTCCTTTTATTTATGTCTTATTTAATTTCTTAAACATCATTTCCTTTTTTACTTAATATTCCTTTGTATAAATGTCATAGTGTTCATACATTGGTTAAATATGGACAGTTGGGTTTCTACCTCTTTACTATTGCAAATAATAATGCTATTATGAACATTGGTATACAGTATGTAATTTAGCCCCTGCTGTCAGTTCTTTTGGATATGTCTAGGAATCAAATACTGTATCATATGGTTTTTCTACATTTATCTTTCTGAAGAACTGTCATACTGTTTTCCATATCAGGTGCATCTTTTTTTTTTTTTTTGAGAGGTTTTTGCTATAGGGCACGTGTGCTCGCCAGACAGACAGAGACAGAGAGATAGAAAGCGAGAAATCACCCCCCAGGGCGGATAGCCATGCCGCAATCCCTTTGCCTCCATTCTCCTCAGAGGATCTTGAGCATGCACACGCACCCGGCGTGAGTTTTAAGCCACCAGGTCCAGGACGCGAACCGCAGTCGACTACATGGGAGTCCAGCGACATAACCATTACACTGACTGCTGGTCCCAGGTGCATAATTTTATATTATCTCATGGAGTGAACAAGCATTCCAATTTCTCTACATCTTTGACAGCACTCATTATCTACCCCCTCTTTGTTTTTAAATATTAGTCATTCTGATGGGTATGATATGATATCTTATTATGACTTCTATTTGATTTCCATCTGATTAGTGATGTTGAACATCTTTACATGTGCTTATTGGACATGCATGTGTCTTTTTTTGGAGAAATGTCTATGTAAACCCTTTAGTCATTTTTTATTTAGGTGGTTGGGGTTTTGCTACACAGTTGTAGGAATTCTTTATATATACTGGCTACTAATCTCTTATCAGATCTATGATTTGTAAATATTTCCTTTCATTCAGTCAGTCCTTTTTTCACTCTCTTGGTAGTATCCTTTGATACACAGAAGTTTTTAATTTTTGTAAAGTGTGATTAGCCTATTTTTTATTTTTACTTATGTTCTTTGTGTTATATCCATGAAATAATTACCAAATACAATGTCATGATGATTTTCTCCCTGTGACTTTTTCTAAGACCTTTATAGGCTTAGCTCTTACATTTAGGTCATTTATCTATGTTAACTTCTGTATATTGTTTAAATTAAGGGTCCACTGTCATCCTTTTGTACGCGGATATCAGTTTTCTCAGAAGAATTTGTTGAAAAGAATCTCCTAGGGGACTAGCAAATGGCATAATGGTTTTGTTGCTGGATGCCCATATACTAGACAGCAATTCATATCCCAGACCCAGTGGCTTAAAACTCAGGCTGAGAACGTGTATGTGTGTGCCCAAGATCCTGAGAGGAGAGTGGAAAAGAAGGGATTGTGGCATGGCCATCCCCTCTGGAGGGTAATTTCTTGCTTTCTGTCTCTCTGTCTCTCCAGCAAGTGTATGCACCCCATAGCAAAAATTTCTCTTAAAAAAAAATCAATTGGCCATATATATGCAAAAGTTTATTTCTGGATTCTCTCTTCTGTTCCATTGGTCTACATGTGTATCCTTTTGCCAATATCGTACTTTTTTTTTTAACTACCACAACTTTTTTTTTTTCCAGAGAGAGACAGAAATGGAGAGGGAAAAGACACTCCCTCCAGTTGGGCACGGTCATATCACAATCATTTCTTCTCCATGTCCCCATCCTGCCTGATTTTGAGAATATACACATGTGTATTTGAACCACACAGCCCCTTAGTCAGCAGGCCATGGCTGGCCCCACACTATTTCGTAACTGTAGCTTTGCACGAAGTTCTAAGGTCAGGAAATGTGAGTCCTCCAGCTTTGTTCTTTTCGAGATCATTTGGCTCAGGGATTCCTCGAGAATCCATGTGAATTTTAGGATGAGTTTTTCTATATCTTGAAAAAATGCTTTTAAGATTTTGATAGAAATTGTAGTTATCTGTAGATTGCTTTGGGTATTATGAACAATTTAATGTACTAAGTCTTTTAATTCATGAACATGATCTTCCCATTTATGTATATTTTAATTTATTTTGCCAGTGTTGTAGTTTTCAGTATGCAAATCTTTCAATTTCTGATTAAATCTATTTCCAAGTATTTTATTCCTTTGAATGCGAGTGCAGATGGAATTGTTTATGTAATTTCCTTTTTGGATTGTTCATAGTTGTATGTAGAAATACAACTAATTTTTGCTTGTTGATTGTGTTTCCTGTAACTTTGTTGAATTCGTTGATTATTTCTGACAGTTATTTTGTCAGTTCTTTAGGGTTCTCTACATATAAGCTCATGTAGTCTTCAAACACAGATCATTTAACCCGATTCGTTCCAATGTGCATGCCTGGAATTCCTCCCTCCCCCACCCCGCTGATTTCCTTGCCTAGAACTTCTAATACTGTGTTCAATAGAAGTGGTGAAAGCAGGTATCCTTTTATTATTCCTGTCCTTAGAAAGTTCTCAGTCTTTTACTATTGAGTATGATGATCACTATGGACTTTATGGATTTTCATATATGGCCTTTAAAATGATGACTACATTTTTATTCTATTCCTAACTTACTGAATATTTTTACTAAAAAACGACGTTGACTTTTGTTAAATGCTTTTTCTGCATCAGCTGAGATAATTAGGTGTTATTTATCCTTCACACTGTTAATGTTGCGTGTTACATTGTTTTTCATATGTTGAACTACCCATGCATTTCTGAGCTAAACCTCACCTGTTACGGTATGTAATTCTTCTAATATGTTACTGAATTCAATTTACTAGTGTTTTGTTGATAATTTCCTACATCAGTGTTCATCAGAAGTATTTGTAATTTTTGTGTCTTGAGATACATTTATCTGACTTTTGTATCAGAGTAATGCTTGCTTTACAGAATGAGTTAGGAAGTATTCCTTCCTCTTCAATTTTTTTGGAAGAATTTAAGATAGATTGGTGTTAATTCTCTAAATGTTTGATAGAATTCACCAATGAAGCCATCTGGTCTAGACCTTTTCTTGTTGAGAGGTTTTTGATTACTGTTTCAGTCTCACTACTTGTTATAGATCCTTTCAGGTTTTGTTTCTTTTTGAGTCAGTTTTGGTAATTTGTGTGTTCCTAGGAATTTGTCCATTTTATCTAAGATAACCAATTAGGTAACTAAAACTTTGCCAATTTTGATGGTCTTTTCAAAGAACCAACTCTTGGTTTCATTAATTTTCTCTATAGTTTTTCTACTTTCTATTTTGTTTATGTATGCTGTAATCTTTATGATGTCTTTCCTTTTGTTAGATTTGGGGTTTTCTAGTTGCTTAGGGTACTACTAGAGGATTGTTTCTATCGATTAGTTTTTTTTTTATTTTTCTTGTGAGTGGATACCTTCCTGTTTTTTTTTTTTTTTTTTTTCTTTTCTTTCTTTTTGAGAGGTTTTTCCTATAGGGCGCATGCACTCACCAGAAAGACAGAGAGATATAGAGACAGAAAGCAAGAAATCACCCTCCATGGGGAATGGCCACACCACAATCCCTTCTCTTCCAGTCTCCTCTCGGGATCTTGGGCACACACACACACCCGGCGTGAGTTTAAGCCACCTGGTCTGGGACTCAAAACGCAACAACTACATGGGAGTCCAGCGATGTAGCCATTATGCCATCTGCCGGTCCCTATTCCTATTTTATTTTCTTTGGATTTAAATTCACTAAATTTCTCTTTGAGTCTGAACTGCTATTAAATATATCCATTGAGTTTTCATTTTGGCTACTGTATTTTTCAATTGGAGAATTCTCCAATTGTATTTTTCAATTGGAGAATTGTATTTTTCAATGGGAGAATTGCGATACACATCTCTGGTGTATCTCTTTTAAAAAAAGAGTTTCCAGCTCTGCCAAAATCCCCAGTCTTCTGTCTTCTCACCTAGTATTTCATAGTTTCTATTTTCTCTTTCACCTAGTTTTTTTTTTTTTTTTTTCTTTTTCGGAGAGATTTTCGCTATAGGGCGCGTGCGCTCACCAGACAGAGAGAGACATTAGAGACAGAAAGCGAGAGATCACCCCCCCTGGGGATGGTCACACCACAATCCCTTTCTCCTCCATTCTCCTCTCGGGATCTTGGGCACGCACGTACACGTGCCCGGCATGAGTTTTAAGCCACCGGGTCCGGGACGCGAACCGTGGTCGACTACGTGGGAGTCCAGCGACATAGCCATTACGCTAACTGCTGGTTCCCTCTTTCACCTAGTTTTGTATTTTTATTGCTTTGTCTTTTCTTATGACTTTTTTATATTGCGTGTGAGACATTATTTTATTTGAAAATTAATTTGCATGAAGAATTCTCTCATTTTTGTTTTAATGTGTCCTTGAGTACATTTTCACATTCTTGTCAACCGCCCTCACTGAAGTGCTTGGGTGAGAGTATTAGCTATTTAAAGGTGATAACAAGCTTTTACTCTTCATGTCTGGGAATTCATTACATATCTCTCAGGCAGAGAGAGGATAAAAAAGAGGTAGGTAGGTGGGTAGATGGTGGCTTCTTTTGCCACTTTCTTAATGATGAAAGTGAAACGCCTGACGTTCGTTTTGTTCTCCTAGAAGTTGTTGTTTTTAGGTCTTGTGTTTAGGCCTGTAAGCCATCTTAGATGGTCCTGTCTGGTTTGCTGTGAGGGACAGTCTGGTGTTTCCTAGACACGCATTTGATCCTTTAGCACCTTTCCATACTGAATCATGTTGACTTAGAAATTTGCCGAGGAGCCCTTTCCACGTAGGTCCATTTCTGAATTCCCTGTTTTGTTCTCTTTAGCCATTATGGTAACATGACCTAATTCTCCTAATCACTGTAGCTTTAGAGTACGTTTAATATTTCATAGGATAAGACCCCAATGTTGATTCTCAAGACTCTCTTGACTTTTCTAGGTCCTTGGTATTTGCATATATGTGTTAGGACAGCTGTCACTTTCTACAAGAGTACACGCTGGGACTGTGAGTGGGAGTGTGTTAAGTCTGTTGCCCCACTGGCTAAGAGTTGACAGGAACGATACTGAGTGTTTATGATACAGTGTCTCTCCCTCTGTTTGCCTTTCCCCCTTTGATGTAAAGGTGACAAACAGCTTTCATTAAATGTCTCTCTTGGTGGCGGATGTTCTGGAATGTCTTTATGAACTGTATTGTTCTTTCGATCCCATTTTCCAGGGGTCTGTTCCCTGTATGTGGAGGCACAGTGGGTTTTTGTGCTTGTGTCCACGATCTTGCTACACTGTCTTGTTAGGTCTAGAAATTAGCTCGTCCATTCTTGTGGGGTTTTGCATATAATCTTGTCATCCACACACCAGAACTGTTTTCCTTTGTCCTTTCCACGTATTCCTGTCATTCCTCCTCCTGTCATGGTAGGACTTGCTGGAGGAACCGGCGACCTGGGGCAGCGCTGGCATTTCCCATGGGCAGGAGCGTAGAGCGGAGGAGGCGCCCTTCTGGCTACCAGTGTGCCCGCTCTGCAATGGGTGTGGCAGGCCTTGGTGCCCTCCCTGCGTCTGCGGAGTACGGCGAGCGGATCTGCCTGGGTGGAGTGTGGACTTCCCGGTCGGGGGCTGCCTTGGGTCCCTGGAGCGGTCTCTGGGCAGCAGTGTCCCTCTCTGGCGTAGAGCCTGGCTTCTGGATTCTGTTTCCCAGCTTCCCATCCCGTCAGGTGTCAGTGTCATGCTGGGCTGGGTTGGGCCCAGGCGCTGCTTGCCCGCACCTCACTGCACGCTCGCCGGGCCAGGCCCTGGCACGTGCACGCCCATAGCTCCTGGGCCAGGCAGTCTCCCACTGCGGCACTGACCTACCCAGTGGGATGCCTTTGTGTTAGCTGAACAGAGCGGTGTGGGGTGGCCCACTCTGGCCCGCGGACAGCCTGCGTGTGGGCCGCGAGGGAGGCGCTGCTTCCAGATTCCATGCCATGGTCATTAGGTGTCGGCCTCAGAGGGTGCCTGTCTATGCCAGGTCCTGAGCCACTGTCTCCCTGGGATGGGAGACACTTCTGGGCCCCAGGGGTCCCTGGGGAGGCTGAATGATGGCAGCCACATGTGCCTTCCTCTCGTTTCTGTGCCTCGCAGGTGGCCATACCTCGAGCAGGAGTGGGGACGCCTCGTCTGGCCCCGGCACCTGGCCCTCCGTCCACCGCAGGCATTCCAGGAGCTGCCCCAGCCCTGCCCATGCCCACACCAGGTACTGCCCTCGCCAGCCTCCCAGTCCCACCCCATGTGCTGCCTCTGGGTCCATATGGAGGCCTGCTCCCAGCTCCGGCGTCCTGGGGGCCCTGGGCAGCCCCGTGGGGCAGCTGGAGCCCACCCCAGGTGCCCATGCTGCCGGTGTTCCTGCGCCCAGCTGCAGTCAGCGCGCCCGGCCCCGGGCTGCAAATCACGTAGCCTTTCTGGCCCGCCCCTGCCACACAGAACACTGAGCTGCGCTGAGGAGCCAGCGGGACTGTGGTTTGGCGTCTGCCTCCCTTCCCTGCCTGCCATGGGCACTGGGCCAGCCCACAAGGGGGCAGCACGTGGGCAGTGAGACTCGCTTCCTTTATTGCTTCAGACCCCGCTGGCCCTTAGGTCCCGCCGTCTGCACGCACGGTCTCCAGCTACCGCCTGTACTTGAGCTGAGGTTAGACACTTGTCATCACCCGCCGAAGTACAGTGTCTTGAATCCAGCTTTCCCGATGGAAAGAGATGTTAACAAAGCGATCCGGAAAGATGCATTTCATTTACAGCCGGCTGCGCGTTACTATCTTTATTTACTGTCTTAAGTTGCAGAGATGCGAGTGGTTTTCAATCCCGAAGTCTGACCTTTCGCTTTCTATTGTAAACGCCTCTGTAAGAAATAGAATTAGCAACCATAGATACTGAAGAGCCACCGCTGCTAGGCCAGCCCCGCCGTCTCCCGAGGGCCAGGTCTCTATGGCCCATTCCGTGGCCGGGCGAGGACAGACATGTGAGCAGGCCTGTGAGCAGGAGCAGGTCTCAGTAAGGAGTGCTGGCAGCTTCGTTTTAAGCTATGAGGGACTTGCCAGGAAGCACAGGTAGCAAGCCTGTCCTAGTAGCCAGTGGGTTTGTGAGTGCTGATGAGGGGGCGTGCAGGGTGCAATGCTTGGGCTGGCCACCTGCCCACCCTCCGAGACAAGCCATGCTTGTGTCACTGGGCTCCTGCCCACTGTCCTTGTCCTGCACAGGGGTCTGTGGCCCTGCCCACCCTGGCCTGCCACCCACTCCCAGGCCACTCTAAGGCTGTCTGCTGCAGACAGGGCTGTCCTTCTGGGGGTCTGGGTGGCCCTCGCCCCAGGCGGGCACAGAACTGCCCTGCGGTGGGCGGCGAGAGCCTGGCTCCTCCCCTGGCTGCCTGCAGTGAGCTCGGCTGCACTTGGGGCCAACGGTGTTATTGTGGTGTAAGCAGGGTATGCCATCAGTTCTGTTGGAACTCGGTTTTCTAGGCGGTTCTAAGCAGCCTCCTGCAGGGGCCGGGGTGGCAGAGGTTGCCAGCCTGTGTAACAGGTTCCTCGGCTGCTCAGCTCCAGGGTCACTGGGCCTGACTCTCAGGTGACATGGAGGCCGCCCTCCCTGTCCCCCTCACTGGGCGTGCTGTCCGTGCACACGGTGGCCAGTGGCACAGAATCCCCGAGAGATTGTACATAGAAAGACAAAAATAAACATTTTTGCCTGAAAACAGTGTGAAACACATCTTTTTCTTACTCTCTGTTTACAGAAAAGCCAAAGCGCCGGCCTCCGGGGGGGACAGGGGCCGGGTGGGCTGGCCTGGCTCCACCCTGCTGTCTACACCTGTGGAGGAGGGCACTGAGGGGCTGGGGACCAATAGTGGGGTGTCTGCGGGGCTGTCTGTCCCCGACACCGCACCCGCTGGTGTGGCCTGGATGTGCCCCGAGGGCGGCCGGGGTGGCTGGCAGCAGGTTGGGGTGAGGCCGGCGGCTCAGCTTCCAGCCATTCAGCACCTGCCTTTCATGAGGATCCGTGGGCTCTGCCACGTGGAGGACCGGGCCTCTGTCGGCCGAGCAGCATGCCCAGCCCCGTCCCTGCCGGGCTGGCTCCCAGGAAGACTGGCGAGTAGACTCCCTCCCACCCTCTGGCGAGCCAAGCCCAGCAGGGGCGCCTCCACTGGGTTCTTGGGCCCAGGACTCGTGGCTGTGGTCACTTCTGAGTCTTGTAAAGGGAGCTGGCCTTCCTGGTCGGCACAGGGCCTAGGGGAAGGTGGAGCTTTGGAGAGAGGACTCACCGTGTGGGCCTTGGCGTGTGATCTCAGCTGTCCCCCCGCAGGCCCAGCGGCTCCCCCCGCATGTGCATGCAGGGCTGACCCTGACTGAGCCGAGGGTCTCGGGGTCTCCTGCCCCATCCAGCCAGGTGTGGCTGCCGAGGTACAGCGTCAGGCTTCAGGCCTCTACGTGGAGGGAAGAAGGACACTGCATCACAGCCGGGCTGGCCTGGGCCGAGGTGGGGCCTAGCTCGCTGCCACATGCCAGGCCATGCAGTAGCGGGGCAGCCGCATCTGGATCTGGCAGTGTGCCCAGCTGGTCACAGAGGAAGATGGCTCTGATGACAAAGCTGCGGAGTCGGTGCTGAGAGCAGGACCCTGTCTGCACAGCCATGGTGGTCAGGCTGGCGTCACTCCCACCCTCACTGCAGCGGGTCCCAGGAGAGGTCCGCGCACTGTGGTGGCGGCGGCTTTGGTTTGATTCTCGGTGAGGGGCACCATGGCGGGCTTGTAATGAACGTGGTGGTTTTGTCTTCTAGATCCTGAGAGTGAGAAGCCCGACTGAGCCAGCCAGGACACCAGCCCCGAGGCGAGTCATCCAGCGCAGGGATGGGACCTCGGGGCCAGCTGCTGCTGAGTCCAGTTCACACCGTTTTATAACCACTTTCTAAGCATTTTTTATTCACAATTGGAAACACAAATGTAATGTGAGAATAAAAAATATTTTGGGGGAGAAAGCACTTGGTTTTTCAGACTCCTCGTGTGTGGTAGCCCTGAGGCTGGCAGGCGATTTGGATATGATCGGGCAGACGTGGGAGTGGCAGCAAACCGTGGGAACTGGAGAGGCGACGTGCGGCGACGGGAGCTAACAGGAGCGCTCCCGAGGGCAGGCTGGAGCTCGGAGCCCCGGCGCTGTCTCATCAGGGGTCATGCTGCCGGTAGAAGCAAGGACCGTGCGACCGGGTACTGCTCAGGGTTCTCCAGACAGACAGAACCAACACATTAGTAGATAACGGGGCATCAGGCAACCTATGACCTGGTGACTGAGGCAGCCAGATCCCACATTACGGACTGCACAACTCAAGTCCCGGATCTGACAACGTGAAAACCACCCCAGGTGCATATGCGTGCATGCCCAAGATCCCAAAAGTGGAGATAACGGGCAGAAGGTATTGCAGCATGACCATTCCTCATGGGGAGGTGGGGGAGTGTGTCTGTCTCTGTGTCTCTCTCCTCTCCAGCAAGCATATGCACCCTCTGGCAATTTTTTTTAAAAAGGAGGGATTTTAAGATTTTTTGTCACAGGGCACATGCACTTGCCGGAGAAAGAAACAGAGAGAAAAAGTGAGAAATCACCCCTCAGGGGAGATGTCCATGCCAAAGTCCTCTCTCTCCCATTCTCTTGAGATTTGAAACATGCACACACATACGTGCCCAGTGTGATTTTCAAGCCCCCAGGTTCGAGACTTGAACTGTGGTCAACCATATAGGAGTCCAGCACCTTAACCACTGTACCACCTGCTGGTCCTGAGGGTTTTCATTATAGGCCTTATCTTATACAATCACAAGATGAAGAAATCCCACAGCAGGCTGTCTGCAATTGGAGAAACAACCAGAAGGCTCAGAACCAGGGAAGCCAACAATGTAGTTATCAGTCTGACGTCAAAGCCCGAGCACCGTTTGAATGCCGCTGGAACTAGTGTGAAGTTCAAAAAATAAAGAACTTGGTGTCTGTCTGACCAAAGGAGTGCCGGAGCCAAGCCTGGCAGGAGCACAGCCAAGGGCCAGGCCATGGAGCAGAGACAGCCGGCAGATGTGCCAGCAGGACACCCAGTACGCCCTGGGAGGAGGGGAGGACGGAAGGGACTCCTCCACTTCCTCTACGTGTCCCTCCCCGTCCCAGCCATCGGACTGTGCCCACCCCCACTGAAGGTCCCTCTTCCTCTCTCAGCCACTTACTCAAGCCACTCCTGTGTGGCCACGCTCTCACACCTAGGGACGGTGCTACACTAGCCATCCTGCGTTCCTCAGTTCAGTCAAGGTGACACCAGAAGGAGCCTCACAGATGGCGGCTTCCTCCAGCGTCTGCCAGTACTGGCACCCAGATGCGTTAACCGTGGGGTGGGGTGAGGTGGGGCGGCGGCGCTGGGTAGACTACACACCTACTCCAGCTTAGTGAAGAGCTTGCTGCTTCCCACAGCACTTCACACGGGCCAGTGGGCACTCCCTGGAACCTGAGTAGCCGCGATGTGGCCACGTCCTTCCTTCGCATGAGGACAGCCTCTGGGCACAGCGCTCTGCCATGTCGATCAGTTCAGGCAGGCCGAGCCAGTGACAGCCATGGTCAAGCTGCCGCCCACGGGGGAGAGCCTGCGCCAGGTCCTCCGGGGTCCTGTATGCCCAGCTTTACCTCCTGCTCAGAAATGCCCACTGGGGGGACCAGCAATTGGCGTAATGGCTATGCCACTGGACTCCCCTGTAGTTGACCATGGTTCAAGTCCTGGACCCAGTGGCTTAAACTCACATTGGGCACGTGTGAGTGCGTGCCCAAGATCCCAAGAGAAGAATGGAGGAGAAGGGATTGCAGCATGGCCATCCCCCTGGGGGGTGATTTCTCTCTCTCTCTCTCCATCTTTCTGGCAAGCGCACGTGCCCTATAACACAAACCTGTCCAAAAAAAAAGAAGTGCCTACTGGGGCCAGTGGGTGGTTGGATCCTACCTGGCTGACCACACAGGCTGAGTCCTGGACCCGGCAGCTTGAAAAATACACCGGGGGCGCACGCGGGACCGGGGCCGGCGCGCTAGGCCGCCCGCCTCTGGGCCCGCGCGGGACCGGGGCCGCCCGCCTCTGGGCCCGCGGCCAGCGCATGGGGCCGCCGGCCTATGGGCCCGCGCGGGACCGGGGCCGCCCGCCTCTGGGCCCGCGCGGGACCGGGGCCGCCCGCCTCTGGGCCCGCGTGGGACCGGGGCCGGCGCGCTGGGCCTCTCGCCTCTGGGCCTGCGCGGGACCGGGGCCGCCCGCCTCTGGGCCCGCGGCCAGCGCGCGGGGCCGCCGGCCTCTGGGCCCGCGCGGGACCGGGGCCGCCCGCCTCTGGGCCTGCGTGGGACCGGGGCCGGCGTGCTGGGCCTCTCGCCTCTGGGCCCGCGCGGGACCGGGGCCGCCCGCCTCTGGGCCCGCGGCCAGCGCATGGGGCCGCCGGCCTATGGGCCCGCGCGGGACCGGGGCCGCCCGCCACTGGGCCTGCGTGGGACCGGGGCCGGCGCGCTGGGCCTCTCGCCTCTGGGCCTGCGTGGGACCGGGGCCGCCCGCCTCTGGGCCCGCGCGGGACCGGGGCTGCCCGCCTCTGGGCGCACGCGGGACCGGGGCCGGCGCGCTAGGCCGCCCGCCTCTGGGCCCGCACGGGACCGGGGCCGCCCGCCTCTGGGCCTGTGTGGGACCGGGGCCGGCGCGCTGGGCCTCTCGCCTCTGGGCCCGCGCGGGACCGGGGCCGCCCGCCTCTGGGTCCGCGCGGGACCGGGGCTGCCCGCCTCTGGGCGCACGCGGGACCGGGGCCGGCGCGCTAGGCCGCCCGCCTCTGGGCCCGCGCGGGACCGGGGCCGCCCGCCTCTGGGCCCGCGGCCAGCGCATGGGGCCGCCGGCCTCTGGGCCCGCGCGGGACCGGGGCCGCCCGCCTCTGGGCCTGCGTGGGACCAGGGCCGGCGCGCTGGGCCTCTCGCCTCTGGGCCTGCGCGGGACCGGGGCCGCCCGCCTCTGGGCCCGCGGCCAGCGCGCGGGGCCGCCGGCCTCTGGGCCCGCGCGGGACCGGGGCCGCCCGCCTCTGGGCCTGCGTGGGACCGGGGCCGGCGCGCTGGGCCTCTCGCCTCTGGGCCCGCGCGGGACCGGGGCCGCCCGCCTCTGGGCCCGCGCGGGACCGGGGCTGCCCGCCTCTGGGCGCGCGGGACCGGGGCCAGCGCGCTGGGCCGCCCGCCTCTGGGCCTGCGCGGTACCGGGGCCGCCCGCTTCTGGGCCTGCGTGGGACCGGGGCCGGCGCGCTGGGCCTCTCGCCTCTGGGCCCGCGCGGGACCGGGGCTGCCCGCCTCTGGGCGCGCGGGACCGGGGCCAGCGCGCTGGGCTGCCCGCCTCTGGGCCTGCGCGGGACCGGGGCCGCCCGCCTCTGGGCCTGCGCGGGACCGGGGCTGCCCGACTCTGGGCACTCGGCGCCTCTGCTTCGCGTTCCGCAGTGGAGGCCGCCCAGCCCCTGCTGCCCCTCCGGCGCTGGGTGTGTCCTGCGCTCGGCGCCGACGCTGCCTGGCAGCACTCTGACCAGGCAGGCGAACCGGAGGTGGCGCTGGGTCCCGCGCGCATTCGCGTGCTCGGGGGCTGGTGTGTGCCCGCTGGGCCCGCGCGTGGCCGCCGGGCCTGAGCGTGGTTGCGCGCGCTTGGGGCTGACGTGTGGCCATCGGGCCTACACGTGACCGCCGGGTCAGCGCATGGCCGCTGGGTCTGCGAGTGGCCGCTGGGCACACGCATGGCCCCCAGACTGGTGAGTGGCTGCCAGGTCTGAGTGTGGCTGCCGGGCCCGCTCCTGTGCATGGCCGCCGGGCCTGCGCCTACACATGGCTCCCGGGCCGGAGCGTGGTCACTGGGCCGGCGCACGCCGGGCCTGCGTGTGGCTCCCGGGCCTGCGAGTGGCCACCGGGCCTGTGCATGACCTCCAGGTTGGCGAGTGGCCACCAGGTCTGAGCATGGCCGCCGGTCCTGTGTGTGGCCGCCGGGCCTGTGCCCGTGCGTGGCCGCCGGGCCTGTGTGTGATCGCCGGGCCTGTGCGTGGTCGCCGGGCATGCGCCCACGCGTGGCCGCCAGGCCCGCGCATGGCTGCCGGGCCTGCGCCCAGGCGTGGCCAACGAGCCTGCCCGTGACCGCCGGGCCTGCACGTGACCGGCGGTTGCGAGCAGCAAACTGAAGCCGAAAACAAGGATTAAGATCTTGCAAATATAAGCAGAAGAAGGAAACCTTGGATGTCTTAAACCAATTGAGAAATGTATGGTATAGGAGGATTTTCGCTGCCTATGGGCAGTGAGAAGGTGATGGTACCAGCCCTGCATTACCTCAGGGAAAAATAAGAACTATTCTACCATTCTTAAGGAAGCCAGATACTCGAGGATGACTCACGCTGCAGATCCCCACAACACCATCCTCGGTAATCACAGGATGGATGCTGTGCTGCATCAGCTGATAACCGTCTCTGCCTACCAGAACTGCGTTCCTGAAACTGTACTCCATAGAGACTCACCTACAACTGCGGAGCTGCACGAGACCCACCCTTGACCCAACCCTGAATAGAACCTATGTTTCCTATTGTGGAAAACTTTATGAGCTCATAATTGAAAAAGGAAAAAAAAAAAAAAAAAAAAAAAAAGGATGAAAGATCTGGAGGGTATGGTCGCAGGGATGGCAACTGCGGATGCTGGAGACAGCACGGGAGAGGTAATGGGAATGAATGATGGAGGGCGGTTCAGGGAACGATCATCACGTTTGATGGACACAGGGGTGAAGGGTGGTCTGTTGAAGATGATGTATGTGGGGGTATCATTGTCTTGGCTAATGTTAACTATACTCATGCTGGAAGGGACCATGCTGTACACTGTAAAGATGTCCAATGGAAAAAAAAAATAATGATAACATTATCGGCACTCTGGCAGAAGGAGAAAGATCCAATGATATGATAGCGGAAAGGATAAATGTGGATGCCGGAGCCTGTAAGGGAGGGGAGTGGGTGGTCAGGAGAGGGTGGTAGAAAGTGGGCGTGGGGGGCAAAAGGAGGAATCAGTTAACACCAAAAAAAGTAGAGTTCTCTGTTGAAAACTATATACATATATGTATATTGTATACATCATAATGGGAACTTTATGTAAAATGAATTTAATTAATCTGAGAAAAATAAAATAAAATAAAAAAAAATAAAATAAAAAAAAAAAAAAAAAAAAGAAAAAAAAAAGAAAAATACACCGGGCACCTGTGCCTGCATGCCCAGGAGAATGGAGAAGAGTACTGTACGGCCATCCCCCTGAGGGTGCTTTCTCACCACCTCACCGCAGTGACCATATGTGCCTTGTAGCAAAATTTATTTAAAAAAAGAAAAAAAGCTCCGTGGTCCACAGATTCCCCAGGACGAGTCCCTGATTCCTCATCTCGGAATCTTGAGCTCTCATCCATCATGTGTGCTCCTGCGTCGGATTTCACTGCCAGAACCCAAGCCACATCAGCTCCTCGGGGACGCCCTGGCTCCCCGGCCCACGGGCTCCCCTCCTTGGAGCTCCGTGATAGTCGGAGCAGCCAGACAGCCCGTCGCGGGGGCTCTCGGGTGTGCCTCTGACTGGTCACACTGGACTTGAGGTTTCCCCTGGGCAAGGATGTAGAAGTGGCGCTGCTGTCCCTGCACCTTCCTGAGCGGCCCTCGAGCTCGGCTGACACAGGGTGATGTCGCGCTCTCCTCATGGGTTAGACGCCACTGTGGCAGTGCTGTGGGTTCCACTCGTACGACTCTGCTGGTCCCAAAATCACACATTTTAGAGCAAAGCTTATCACCAGGGCAAAGATGATCATTTCATAAAGATAAAAGGGTTGGGACCAGCGGTTGGCGTAATGGCTATGTCACTGGACTCCCATGTAATCGACCACAGTTCGCATCCCAGACCCAGTGGCTTAAACTCACTCCGGGCGCATGTGCGTGTGCTCAAGATCCTGAGAGGAGACTGGAGGAGAAGGGATTGTGGTGTGGCCATCCCCCCTGGGGGGTGATTTCTCACTTTCTATCTCTCTGTCTCTGTCTTTCTGGCAAGCGCCCACACCCTATAAACAAACAAACAAACAAATAAATAAATAAATAAGGACCTAATAACAGATCTTCAAAATGTATGAGGAAAACCGATAGCGCTGCGGAGAGACAGACAGACCCAGTGACAGTCGGACTGCTCGGTGTCCCTGTCTCGTAGCTGACAGCACATGTGGAAGACCGTGGCGATGCACAGCCTGACCCCGTGTTCGGTGTGTGCTGGCAGTTCCCTCTGCCCATCTTGTCACGGCTTAGCTTGCTAGTAAGAAAGCCTGGGCACCCCCTTCATTGGTGCCAGGGGGAGGGTCGAACCACGCAAGCCCCGGTCCACACACAGGTACCCTCGGCCTGCCCACCCACACAACCAACATAAAGTCCTAAGACAGTCTCCTCTCCCTGCGCCCTCAACTCATTTTGGACCTGCTTGGGGGCCACTCTCCCTCGCCCCAGAAAGCCTCATAATGTGAGTAAGAAACCCTCTCCTCTCCTCTTGGGGCGTGTGTATCTTTGGTGTCAGTTTCAACACCCAAACCGAATTTTGAGGGGCGTCCCACCCTGTTTCTGCCGAGTGACCACAGCGGTCACAGAGTACAGAAGACCTGCACGTTGATATGAAGCAACCTGAACTGATGGACGTTTCTAGAACACACCCCGCAGCAGAATGAATGAAAATGGAAACACCATCAAAATGGGCGGCGCGCTGCTGAAAGCAGTGCTGGGCGGGATCTCTAGCCCTATTCCTGCCCTTTGTAGAAGAAGAGAGCTTAGACCGACGACTTCATCTCCCACCTGGGGAAACTAGCAAAAGAAGACTTGAATACAAATAGGGTAAACGAAATTGAATAGCAAAAACTAGTAGAACACACGAATGGTGATATCAATAAAACCAGTATTTATTACAACATTAATAAAACAAACAAAAACTACTGGTAAGACTATAATCAGGAGAAAAGAGAAGACAAAGTGCCAGTATCCCAGTGAGAGGTGCCATCAAGACTGACCCCACCAGGGGGCGTGGTGGTTAAGGCGTTGGACTCCCACATGGCTGACCACGGTTCAAATCCCAGACCTGGTGGCTTGTTTTCTCACTCCCCCCCCCACTCTGTCTTTCTCTGATCAAACTGGAAAATAATAATAATAATAATAATAATAAATAAAGTTAAATTTTAAAAATTCTAAAAAACACACTGCGCCCACAGGTATGTGAAGGGTTGTCTGGAAATATTATCAACACCTTTATGCCAGTACATTGGGCAACTGAGGTGAAATGGACAGGTGACTCGAAGGACACTAACTGCCAAGCTTACTGGAGCAGAAATACCGGCACAGTCCCTGTCTATAAAGTAAATTATCCTGTAGTTAAAAGCCTTTCCCCGAAAATAAGTAAGTAAATAAAACAAAACCCTCCATATGTGAATGACCTCACTCAGCCCCCCTGGGCTATACATACACTAGGTTTTAGCCATGAGCAAGTGCTCTCTCCAGAGGGAGACGGTGAGAGGGAAGTGAGAAATCACCCGGGGACAGCCCCACATCACACGTGCCTGGCAAGACTTCCAAGCCCCGACCGGGACTTGAGTGTGGCTGGCGGTTGGCCACGTGGGAGCTCGGTGATAGAGACCACCCATCTGCTGGCCCCTCCATTTATCCCGTTTTTTAAATAGGCCACCTGCTGTGGTCCCCAGAGGTCGCGCTCCTTTCTCTGCCACTGGTGGTCTATGTCTGTGTGGGGGGGTGTCAGTCTGAGCCACAGTCCTGGTACCGGAGACCACATGGGCCACAGGGAGGTGGGAACTCCGCTGTCCCTGGTAGAACCCCAGAGCCAGCCCGGCACTGGTGACACCACAGCTTGTGCCTGTCCTGCTCTCTGAGCCCCTCAAAGCCTCCCTCGATGGACTTGAGTCACCCGAATCCTGTCGTGTGGGCTGGATGACCGCGAGGGAGGCTGCCCAAGGCCCAGGGGTCTGAGAGACGGAGTTCACAGCCTCAGGGTTTGTCTCAAACGGAGTCGGATGGTGGAGACCCAGGGTGGGCGCTGGGCATAGGCACAGCTGGCCAGGACCGAGGCTGCAGGGAGGCTGGGGCGGCCTGCTCAGGCTCAGGCCCTCCTCGGGAAGGGGAAGCACTCGCCTGGGAGCCTCTGCCGGGGACACTGGAGTGCCCTGCCAGGCCACAGCACCACAGCAACCGCCCGACCCGCTGCTGCCGATGCCCCAGCCCAGGTGAGCCATTGTCCTAGCGGGTCAGAGGGCTCCTCCGCACCGCTGCGATCAAGACTCTAGGCTGCCAAATCCCCCTGAGGGCTGGCGTGACGTCCCCACGGGCCAGCACAGAGGCGCGCCCAGCTGCCTCGGAGCAGAGCAACAGGCCCTCGCTGCTCCCCGCTGGCTGAGCCCTGGATTGCTGGTCAGGGCAGTTCCCCGCACCCAGACCTTGGCTCGCAGCTGCTGGTGGGGGCTTCCTGCCTGAGCCTCCACGTTTCGCTCCGGTGGGGGATTCTGGCCCCTGCTGGCCGGCTCCTTCCATGGGCACGCCGATGGCCCTGCCAGGAGCAGCCACGGAGCACACAGCAGCCAGAGCGTGTGTCCCCGAGCTGGTCACCACCCAGGCATAACCGAGTGAGGTGGTCCTCATGGATCAGAAGGCCTTTAGTCAGAGTGGGGTCTGGGGGTGCCCAATGGATACTGTCCCCCCTCCCAAAACAAAACTAAAAGCAAAACTAACCAGAGAGCTTTATGGGCCAGCAGCTAAGGGGACACGTGCACTGCTCGACCTGTAAAGCACCCTGGGCACGTTGGCCTGCTTCCCAAGTCCCCGGAGGAGGATGGAAGACAGGCTGCAGGGCGGCCATGCCCCTCGCGGGGTGTTTTCTCACTTCCCACCCTACAGCAAAATGAGAAAACAGGCCGCGCAGCCACAAAGCTGACCTACGAGAGAAGGGACCGGCGCTGGACGGCTCCTTGCGGCCCTCCCCCTGCAGCCTCGGCCTCTCATGTCACCCAGGGGTCTGGAAGGCCTTGGGACACGTGATCAGGGCGGTGTGGGTGTCTGTGCGGCCTGCCAGTTGCCCTAACCCTGGCCCCAGAAGCCCTCGCTTCCCTCACTTGCTTCAGCTTTCCTTCCCAGGCTGACGAAATGCTACCGTGGAAGGGAAACAACTGCCGCGGACAACCATGCTGGGGCGGCTCAGTCACATCCTGGGAGGAGGCCAGGCCAGAGTCGAGGCACTGACTCCCCCTGCCCGGCAGAGGGCTCAGCAGCCGGCGGCAGAGCAGGGAATGGCACCTGGGCAGACCGGGGTGCCCCAGAGGACAGGACAGAGACAGGAGCCGTGCTGGGTGACAGGTGTGCCCAGGTGCAGTGATTCAGATCTGCCTGGCCTCCATCCATCGGGCCAAGGAAACACCAGTGGCAACGTTGTGTTAGACCTCACCTGTGGCAAATCTTTACTTTGTGTATCGCGAAACCATTTCAAGATAGCAGCCGGGAGCTACGGTGCCTCTGCACACCGCCGACCAACCCAGTGCAGCTCAGAGCACAGCTGACGCGCTGGGGCCAGGCGGACCCCCGGGAGAGGGTGGATTGGTCCCCAGGCAACCTGCAGGCTGGGCAGCGCCGGATGGGAGACCTTGTGGGGAGCGCATGCACTTGCCCTATAGCAAGAGACAGAGGGGAAGTAAGGAATCAGCCCCGAGGGTGGCCACGCCGAAGCCCTCCTCCATGCTTCCCTCTTGGATATGCACACATGCCGGGCATGATTTTCAACACTGGGTCTAGGACTCAAACTGCAAAGTCGACCATGCGTATCGAGCGCCCTAACCACCACACCACCTGCCTGGCCCTGAGGGCGCCGTCTCTCTCTCCGCGTTCTTTCTCTCACCCTCATGAAATACAGTAAATAAATAAATACTTTTCTTAAAGTAAAGTGCAATCACTAAATGCCAAGCTGGGCCCATGACCTAGTGGTTACGGACCTGGACCCTGTAATGCCAACCCCGTGGCACGAATCCCAGGCCTGACCGTTGGCAAAGCGAATAAGGTGCATTGCCTGCCCGGAAGTCCAGACGGGGGAGGACGCCAAAGGGCTTGTGGGGTGGCCTGCCCCCCGAGGGCCGTGCTCTCTTATTTCCCCCTCCCTCTCTGCCTCTTTCCGGCAGGTGCACATGCACTCTGACGAAATAAATAAATAAATAAGAAAAAGAGAGAAAAGAAAAGAAAAACCATCCTCAGAAGCAAAATGGAAGGTGGGGAACTCCAGCTCATGGGAAGGGCCTAAAAAACGTTGTGAGGTGTACACCAGAGGTGGGGACACCGGGAGAGCCGCTGCATGGTTAGAGACAGGGGGCCGGGGCCGGGGCAGCCTGAGGTGCCCGGCAGGGCGGCAGACACAGCAGGTCAGCCGTGGGGCAATCCCACCACCGTCATTCTTCTGGAGACACCGCCCTCCACGCAGGAATGGGGAGGGGTGCCTGGCCCCAGACCGTCTCAGCAGCTGTCCACAGGGCGACAAGGAGTCTTCCAGAAAACAGGCTTCCGGCCTGGCTCGGGGTGCAGTTCCCTTTCTCCTGCTTTCTTCCCCAGGGACGGCAGCCCTTAGGGAGTGAACCACACCAAGACATATGAAAAAGTCATATGGGAGACCAGCAGATGTAACAGCTACGTAACTGACATGGCCAACCATGGCTCAAGTCCCAGACGCAGCAGCTTGAAACTTACCCCGGGCACGTGTGTGTGCATGCCCCAAATCCCGAGGAGAACGGAGGAGACGGAATTGTGTGGCCATTCTCCTGGGGGTGATTTTTCACTTTCTTCTGTCTCTCTGGTGAGTGCATGCGCCCTATAGCAAAAATCTCCTTAAAACAAAACAAAAAAAAAAAAAAAAAAGAAAGAAAGAAAGAAAAAGTCATACAACCCTTAAAGGAGTGGCCAACCCACTCTTTGAACTTAAACCCAAAGGAACTGAGTTACTAGAACAACAACTGATTTTAAAACAGATATATTTAAAATTCTCAGAAGCATAAAGAATAACAGAAATAAGGACTGCTATGAAATAAAACGAATGGCTATGGAAAGAAATCAAATTAGAGACGTTAGAAATAAAAATTTAAAACTTACTTGAAATTCAAAAATAACTTTATAAAAAATTCAAATGAGCGAAAAAAGAAAGGAAAAAAATCATTTTACTAGAACAAGATATTCATTGTTACGGTTTTAGTGAATTCTCTTCTAGATACATGCAAACACATACACAGACTTCCTAACGAAAGCCAGGATTATACCTATGCACAGTTCACATAGCATGCAAGGACCGGCTTCACCAAGTTTACGGAAATGAGCACTTTGAAGATACCATGGGGCCAGTAGGGGCGGAGGTAGGGTGCTGGGGAGACGGCCACACACAATCCCTCCCCTGTTCTCCCCCCAGGATCTGGGGCACACACAGCGCCCGCATACTTGTCAAGCCGCTGGGTCCCAGACTCAGGCGTACCGAGGGCTGTGTGGGATCCCGCACCTTTACCTCCACACCTGCCGCCAGCCCCCCGTTGTGTCTTTTTAGTGTCTATTGAACCACTGTCTCTATTTTTATTTTATTCCACTTACATTTGAAGTTATTATTGATAGGGACAGTTGTCACTGCTCTGTTTGGTCATTGTTTTCTGTCTCAGGACTGGTCTCTTGTTCGTTCCAGTCTCTCCTCCTGCCGTTCTGTCTTCCTCTGTCGGTCACTGATCCTTTATAGTGGTATGTTTTCATTCATTTCTCGTTCTCTTGGTATCTTCTATGATGTTTTCATTGTGACTACCATGGGGTTTACATCAAACCTCTTATCGCTGTAACCATCCACTTTAAGCTGATAACAGTTTAACTTCGATCGAGACGGAAAGCCTCCACTTCTATTTCTCCCCAGCCCACTTCGATACTGCTGTCACGAATAACATCTTTTTATGTTATGTATCTACTAACATAACTTTATAGGATTGTAGTTATTTGTATACGTTCTTAATTTCTCTCCCATAGTTCATTGCAATGTACGCGCAACCACTCCCGAGTGACGGGATTCTGCACTTGCCTTTGTACCCACCTGTACCAGGGGGCTGGACCCTTGCATGTTCCTTCATGTTGCTGTTGGAGTCTTTCAGTTCAACTTCAAAGCCTTCCTTTGCCGCAGTCCTGGTAAGCTCCAGCAGTGTTGACCTCAGCATCCGTTTCTCTGGAAGAGTCTTTATTTCTCCTTCATGGTTGATGGACAGTTTTGCCTGGTACATGTTCCTGGTTGGTAGTTTTCTTCCTTTAGTACTGAGTATACTCTCCCCGCTAGCCTGCAAGGTTTATGCTGCAGAAAACCTGCTGATGGAGAGTCTCTTGGATGTGACAAGTTGCTTTTTCTTGCTGCTTTCAAAAGTCTCTTTGTCTTCGATGTTCGAGACTGTGATTATAATGTGTCTTGGTGTGGACTTCTTAGGGTTTATCATATTCAGAGAGTTTTAGGCTTCTTATTTCCTTACTAAATTCTGCTCCTTTCCTCTGTTGTTCTGTTCTGTTTTGTTATAACTCTCGTAACATACCTTGGTCTGCTTGATGAAGTCATGTAAGTTCCTTGAACTTTCTTTATTCCTTTTCATTTTCTTCTTATTTTTCCTCCTCTGCCTGGGTAATTTTAAATGGCTTGTCTTCAGATTATCTGATTCTTCCTCCTATTTGGGCAACTCTGCTGTTTAACCTCTTTATTGAATATTTCAATTCGGTTATTACATTTTTCACCTACAAAAGAAAATCTAGTTTAAAACATTTCTCTCTTTGATGAAATACTTATTTGTGCATACATAATTTTCCTGAACTTACTGAGCATTTTCATGAGCATCATTTTGATTTCTTTGTCAGATAATTCATATGCCTCTATTTCCATTAAATAGGTTTCTGGAGATTTTTTTCCCTCCTCCTTGGGTCATATTTTCCTGTTTCTTCATGTTCTTTGACTCTCTGTGTTGATATCTGAATATCTGACCCTGTCGTTCTTTATGGACGAGCTTTGCAAGAGAAAACCTTCATCCGAGGGGTATAATCTCTTGCTCCCTCTGGTGTCGATATGCTGTACTGCAGCCATCCTGGACAAACGCACAGGGTTCGCTCTTCCCAGGAGCCCTCTAGCCTTGTAGATCCTGCTGCTCTGACAGCACTCTGGAGACGGAGGAAACAGAAACCATTTCCTCAGGCAGTCCTTCTAAAAGTCTGAGCACTGACTGTACGCTTCGGTCTTCTCTTTTCTTTCCCAGAGGTCTGGGGATGTGAATTTCCCCAATCGTGTTGCATTGAGCCCCCGCCCGCCTGGAGTGTGCCGGTCCCATCAGCACTGCAAAGCAGGCAGAGCAGAAGCCAGTCTCTCGCGCAACGCCCTGAAAAGCTAAGTGTTGGACGGACGCACTGGCGCTTGCCGGCCCCGAGGAGAGGCTGGGGTTCGGGCTTTCACCTGCTCAGCCGATGCTTCGCGTGGGAGGAAGGTTAGGGCCAGCGCGGCCACATTAATGCAAACCGTTCCCTCGTTTCTCACAGGCCCCAGCAGGGGGCGCTTTCCTGTCGGTACTCGTGTCCAGGCACGACAGGAGCCAGTGTCCGAGGCAGCCCCTGGGAAAGTCGGAATGCGGAATGTGCGGCCCCGGACTCGCCTTCCTGCCCCAGGAAAAGAGCCGGGAGCTGGGGGTTTCTTGTTGCCCTGCGGTTCACGCCTGAGGGAAGGATTAGGATGAGAGGGTGCCATAAATTCCTATCGGCTTCCACGTGGCTCGTTTTCAGGCCCCTCAGAGTACAGGACACTGACTCATCGCTGGATTTTCAGAAAGGGAATTGGTCCACGCGGGGATGCTGAATTAGTCTGTCGGAGCAGGGTGAGTCCTGAGCTTCTAGTTGTCATCTTGCTGATGGCACCCGCCGGTTCAGATCTGTCGCCCATTTAAACAACTTTAAGAATTCTTTGTATGTTTTCAATAGCAGTCCCTTAGCAGGTTTTAAAAATATTTTCTCCCGGTCCCTGGCTTCTCATTCTCATAATAGTCTTTCTCAGAGCAAAAGTGTTCAATTCCAGCAAAGTTTAATCTCGTCGATTATTTCTTTCATGAGTTGTACCTTTGCTGTTGCATCTAAAAAACGATCACCAAACCCAGGCTCACCTAGGTTTCTGGTGTATGGATCTGCTGGGTGTTCTACAGCCTATAATCCATTTAGGTTCATTCTGTGAAGGGTACGAAATTTGTGTCTAGACTCCTTTTTTTTTTTTTTTTTTTTTTTTTGCGCATGTCTACATTGTCCAGCCCCATTTGTTGAAAAGACTACATTTTATTTCCTTTGTAATGCCAGAGGGCATGTGCAAGAGAACGAGAGCGAGAAAGAGAGAGAGAGAGAAGTCTGGCTGTGCGCAGCCCTTGTTCCCGCTGTTATCCACCCCATTAGAGTCCGGGCATGCCCAGTGAGGGACTCAGTGTCAGGGCAGTACTCACGCCCCGCGCGTCCTCTGCCGCCGAGTACCCGGGCTGGTACTCTCACCCTGCACATCCTCTGCCGCCCAGTACCGGGGCTGTACTCACGCCCTTCTCGTCCTCTGCCGAGTACCAGGGTTGTACTCACACCCTGCGCCCTCTGCCGCCGAGTACCAGGGCTGGTACTCTCACCCTGCACATCCTCTGCCGCCCAGTACCGGGGCTGTACTCACGCCCTTCTCGTCCTCTGCCGAGTACCAGGGTTGTACTCACACCCTGCGCGTCCTCTGCCGCCGAGTACCAGGGCTGGTACTCTCACCCTGCAGCGTCCTCTGTACACCACTTGCTGTTGCACTATAGGGCTGGCCCCAAAAGACTGTCTTTACTCCATTTCTTGCTTTTGATTCTTTGGCAAAAATCAGTTGAGTACATTTGTGTGGGTCTATATTCTGTTCCAGTTTTTTATTTGCCTATTTTTCCTGCAATACCATAATCTTGATTATTATAACTTTTTAGAAAGTCTTTAGTTGAGAATAAGTCCTTTGGCTTTGTACTTCTTCAATACCATGTTTCCTATTCTGGGTGTTTTGACTCTTCACAAAAACTTTGCAATCAGTTTCTTGATATCTATAAAATAACTTTCTGGGATTTTGATTACAATTACATTGAATCTGCAAATCAAGTTGAGAAGAACTGATATTTTGATCTTATTGCCTTTCTGTCCATGAATATGTAATATTTCTCCATTTATGTCACACTTTCATTTCATTTATCAAAGTATTATAGTTTCTTTTATAGAGAAATTACACTTATTTTGTAGATTTATACATAAGTGTTTTATTTGGGGGGATGTTAATGTAAATTGCATGGTGCTTTTAATTTCAAATTCCAATTATTTATTCCTTGTATATATAAAAGTAAGTGATCTTACTTATTAACCTTTTATCCTAGAAACTTGCTATAATATTTTTTTTTCTTTTTCTTTCTTTTTTTTTTTTTTTTTTGGAGAGGTTTTCGCTATAGGGCGCGTGCGCTCGCCAGACAGACAGAGAGAGACATAGAGACAGAAAGCGAGAAATCACCCCCCAGGGGGGATGGTCACGCCGCAATCCCTTCCCCTCCATTCTTCTCTCAGGATCTTGGGCACGTACGCACACGCGCCTGGCGTGAGTTTTAAGCCAACGGGTCCAGGACGCGAACCGCGGTTGACTATGTGGGAGTCCAGCGACATAGCCATTATGCTAACTGCTGGTTTCCTGCTATAATCATTTAGTTACAGGTTGTTGGTTTTTTCTTTTTTTGTCAATTATTTTGGATGTACTATATAAATGATAGTGTCATTTGCAAACAAAGACAATTTTGTTTCTCCCCAACTTATATACCTCTTAATTTCTTTTCCTGTCCTATTACAATAGCTGGGATTTCCAGTAAGATATCGAAAAGCAGTGGTGAGAGGAGGGGAATGTATTTGCCTTATTCCCAATCTTAGCAAGAAAGCTTCTTGTTTCTCACCATTAACTATAATGTTAATTCAAGATTTTTGTAAATGTCCTTTATCAAACTGAGAAAGTTCTGCTCTATTCCTAGTTTGCTGAGAGCTTTTTGTTTTTTAATTATGGATTGTTGAATTTTTGGTAAATGCATTTTATGCATCTGATGAAATAACTTTGTGATTTTTCTTCTTTAGCCTGTTGAAGTGATAAGCTATATTAAATAATTGTGAAAAGCGATCCCATCTTACATACCTAGAATAATTCTCACTTGATCAGTGTATACTTCATTATTTACATTACTGGGCTGACTTTTCTAATATTTTTTAAAGTACCTATATTGATGAGAGATACTGCTCTGTAGTTTTCTGTTGTAAAGTTTGGTACGATTTCAATATTATGGTAATTCTGGACTCACAAAAATGAGTAAGGAACCACCCCTCAAAGTGGGGGTGTGGTACAAACAATTCCTTCTCCTCCATTTCTCTATCCTTGATTCAGGGCATGCACGCACAATGCCCAGAATATTTTTCACTTTTTTTTTTTTTTTTTTTTTTTGGAGAGGTTTTTTGCTATAGGGCGCATGCGCTCGCCAGACAGACAGAGAGAGACATAGAGACAGAAAGCGAGAAATCACCCCCCAGGGGGGATGGTCACGCCGCAATCCCTTCTCCTCCATTCTCCTCTTGGGATCTTGGGCACGCACGCACACGCGCCCGGCGTGAGTTGTAAGCCACCGGGTCCGAGACGCGAACCGCGGTCGACTACGTGGGAGTCCAGCGACATAGCCATTACGCTAACTGCTGGTTCCCCACTTTTAGCATAGGTGTTGCCAAAGCTAGCACACTCAGCGTGCTTTCCAAGCCACTGGATCCAAGACTGAAACCACACAGTTGGCCACATGTGATCTAGTTCCTCAACCACCAGGTCATGGGTCACCCAATTCAATGTTTTATTTTAATTTTCATTCAGTTCAAAATATTTTTAAATTTTCTTGACATTCTTCTTCGACCTACATGTTACTTAGAGGTAGGTTGTTTAATGTCCATAGTTTGGCATTTTACAAGTATATTTCTCTAATCAATTTATAGTCTAATTCCATTGTGGTTCAAAGCATATGTTGTATGACTTCTTTATTCTTTCTTTTGTTTTCTTCCTTTCTTCTTCTTTTCCCTTCTTCCTTTCTTTTCTTTTCTTTTCTTTCTTTCTTTCTTTCCTTCCTTTTCTCCCTTTCTTTCTTTCCTTCCTTTTCTCCCTTCCTTCCTTCCTTCCTTCCTTCTTTCCTTCCTTCTTTCCTTCCTTCCTTCCTTCCTTCCTTTCTTCTTTCTTTCTTTCTTTCTTTCTTTCTTTCTTTCTTTCTTTCTTTCTTTCTTTCTTTCTTTCTTTTCTTCTTTTTCTTCTTTCTTTCTTTCTTTCTTTCTTTCTTTCTTTCTTTCTTTCTTCTTTTCTTTCTTTCTTTTTCTTTCCTTCTTTCTTTCTTTTCAGAGGGCAGAGGCACTCACCGTGGTGATGCTGCGATCCTTTTTCCTTTATTTCTCCATCCACCAGGTTAGGGGCACACAGCACGTAGTCAGAGTATCTCAAGTTGCTGTACCAGGGTTTGAACCACAGTGGCCGTATGGGACCTGGCTCCATGCACACAGCTCTTAGCTGCTGCTCCACAGCACTGGCCCCCACTGTATGCTTTCTATGCCTTTAAAATTGTTAAGGTGCACTTTGTGGACCAGAATGTGACCTATCTTGTGAATATTTCATATGAGCGTGAGTAAAATGTGTGTTCTGCTGTTGGGTAAAGTAGTGTGCAGATATCAGTGATATCCTGCTGAATCGTGGTACTGCTGAGTTCAACTATGTCCTTCCTAATCCATGGCCATGAATCTCGTTCCATTGCTAATAGAGGTATTTTGAAGTCTCCAAATACAGCAAGAGAGTCAGCTGTCTCTTCTTGCAGCTCTATCACTGTAGTGCACAGGATGGTTTTTCAGAGTATGCATGTAGCATATGACAATCAAATCAAGTATTTTACCATATACATCATTTTCAACAGAGAACTTCACATTCTTCTGTCTGTTAAGTGTTTCTTTCTTTGACCCTCCCACCTACCTTCTACCACTCCCCTCCCTCACAGACTCTGGTATCTACACTGTCCTGCCTATCGCCTTTCCATTTCTGCCACAGAGTGTAGATAGACATCCAGCTACAGTGAGCGAGGGTATCGTGTTTCTCTTTCAAAGTCTGACTGACTTTGCTTAGCATTCAGTCTTCCATATTCAACCACTTCGAGTCAAATGACGGTGTCTCATTGTTCCTTATGGCTGAATAGTGTTCCATAGTGTACATGTGCCACAGTTTCTTAACCCGGTCATCAGTTCTTGGGCACTCAGATTGATTCCACGTCTTTGTGATTGCAAATATTGCAGCAGTAAACGTGGAAGTGCAAGTGTTTTTCCAACTGAGTGCTTCCCCATTCTCTGGATAAGTACCACCGAGTGGGAATACTGGATCGTGTGGTAATTCTATTTGTAGGTTTTTGAGAAAACTCCATATTGTTTATACAGAGGCTGTACAAATTTATGTTCTTTTTTTTTGGGGGGGGGGAGGTTTTTGCTATAGGGCGCATGCACTCGCCAGACAGACAGAGAGAGACAGAGAGACAGAAAGCGAGAAATCACCCCCCAGGGGGGATGGCCCTGCCGCAATCCCTTCTCCTCCATTCTCCTCTCGGGATCTTGGGCACGCATGCCCACTTGAGTTTAAGCCACCGGGTCTGGGACACGAACCATGGTTGACTACATGGGAGTCCAGCAACAGAGCCATTACGGTAACTGCTAGTCCCTACAAATTTACATTCTCATCGACAGTGTAGGAGTGCTCCTGTTTTACCACAGCCTCACCAACACTCGTCATTCTTTTTCTTTTTTTTTTTTTTTTTGATTGTAGCTATTTTGACAGGGAGAAAGTGTTATCTCATTGTGGTTTTGATCTACATTTCCCTTACGATGAGAGATGTTACACATCTTTTCATGCATTTTGGCCACTCATGTCTTCTTTAGAGAGTACTCTGTTTAGTTCATTTGCTCATTTTTAATTAGATTATTCATTTTTCTATTGGATTTTTCAATTTTTTGTGGGTTAGGTGCTTGAGTTCTCTATATATTTTGGTTATCAATCTCTTATCTGAGGAATACCTTACAAATTATTTTCTCCCCGTGAGTTGTCTCGTCACTCTATTTATTATTTCCTTTGCTGTGCAGAAGTTTTTTAGTTCGACGTAGTCCCACTTGTCTACTTTTGGAATTATTGCCTATGCTTCAGGGGTCTTATTTTAAAAATCATTGCCTCATATAATGTTTTTAAGAGTCCCTCTGTGTTTTCCACCAGTAGTTGTATAGTTTGAGGCTTCCTACTTAAATCGTTAATCCACTTTGAGTTGATTTGTGTTAATGGTGAGAAATAAGGGCCAGGCTTAATACTTGTGCAGGTGGATATCCATTTCTCCCAGCACCATTTGCTGAAAAGACTTTTCCCCACTGTATTGTCTTGTACCCTTTGCCAAAGATCAGTTGGCTGTATGATTTGGGGTTTATTTCTGGATCCTCTAGTCTATTCCATTGATCTATATGTCTATCTTTTGTGCTAACACTACGCTATTTTAATTATCACTGCTTTGTAATGTATTTTGAAGTCAGTAGTGAGTTGTCTCCTACTGTATTCTTTTTGCACAGTCTTGACTTGGTAATATGGGATCTTTTATGATTCCAACCAAATTTTATAATTGTTTTTTTCTAATTATGTGAAGAATGTCACCAGTAATTTGATCAGAATAGCATTGAATATGTAAACTAATTTGAGTAAAACTGATATTTTGATTATGTTGATTCTTTCAATCCAAGAAAACAGGATATCTTCCCATCTTTTGGTATTATACTCAATTTCTTTGTTCATTTTCAGTTTTCTTTGTAGAGGTCTTTCACCTTTGGGGTTAGGTTTATTCTTAGGTATGTTATTTATTTTGTGGCTATTGTAAATGGGATTGCTTTCTTCAATTCTGTTTCAATCTGTTCATCTTTAATGTATATAAATGCTATTGAGTTTTGTATATTGATTTTAAGTCCTGGTACTTTGCTGAATTAATTTATCCCTTCTAGGAGTATTTTCATGAATTTCCTTGAATTCTGTATGTATATAATTATAGCATCTGTGAATGACAGTTTAGCTTCTTTTCCTATCTGAGTGCCTTTTATTTGCTCTCTTGTCTGATTACATTGGCTAGGATTTCCAGTACTATGTTGAAAAGGAGTGGAGAGGCACCAGGCCTGCACATTTGGCCTGGAGGCAGGGCTCCAGCAGGGCTGGGACTGGGGTTGGGAGGAAGTGGCTTCACCATGACACTGAGCCCAGCTGGGCTGCGACCGGACAGGCCATGGGGGGGCGGGGGGGGGGGGGGGTGTCACAGGGCTGGGGCAGGGGAGGGGCAGTAGCAGCCTTGAGGGGGGGCAGGCAGGCTCTGGAGTGGGCCTCTGCCAGGGCGCTACATTGCCATCACGGGTGTGTGTGTGTGTGTGTGTGTGTGTGTGAAGGCAGGGCAGGGGGCACAGTGGTTCCCGCATCGCAGGAGCTATGCAGCCAAAAGGAAGGAAGCAGTGGCTGCAGCGGCCCACCAGAGCAGCAGCTCAAGCACCTGGAGTCCTTTTATGAAGAACCTCCTCCTGGGCTTATCTGGGAAGGCGAGAGGAAGCCAGAAGACTATACACCAGATGTGCCAGGCAACGCACATGCGAGGGGATTTCCGGCTCATGCACCAGGACTGCGGATGCTGCAGGGGAATGAAGTGAAAGTTATGAAGTGTTGGCGTTGCAGACCTTGCAGTCACTGAGCGGGCGACCAAGGACATCCCTTCTTTATGGAAGGCAACCAAAAGTTAGAACAGGTCAGAGCAGCTCATGAAGACCCCCTGTATGGGCATAAGGCTTAAGGCTGGGCCATGATGGACCATTCGAGGGCAGCGGATCCCCAGCCTGGGAGCCCCCGGGGCGCCTCCTGTGGGAGCCTGAGCCTTCCTGCAGCTTTCTCCCTGTCTCATAACCACGTCCACCAGCCAGAATGCAGATTCGCCAGCTGCTGGCCTTAACACTGCAAGAACAGGGGAAAAGACAGCACAGAAACGAGGCTGCGAAGAATAGAAGTTACTGTGGGGCTGAGGAAAGCCAAGGACAACCAGAGGCTGAAAAGGAGAAGTGTAGGCCCATTTCCCGATGAGCAGGAAAGCCGCACCAGCCAGGGCACTGTGAGTTGGTCCGTCAGTGACACCGTCAGAGGCATAAATGGCAACGATTTGAAAAGCCTGCTCCCGGCTACCCAAGCTGTTAGGAAGCTGCGTTCTAGGGACAAACGATCCCCATAGACAGCATCATGGGCTGGGTTTATCCCAAAATCTGTGTCCTTCCTGGGCAGAAATGATTCCGTTGGAATCCCGTGGGCACTCGCTGGCATTGCTGCCGGGACACCGGAACAGCCAGGCGTGGTGGCCCCGTGCTCTCCCAGCGCTCAAGTTCGGCCTGCCTCTCCCCGCGCAGCAGTGACCAGGCCGCGTGGGCTCTAGGAAACGTCGCGGGAGGCCCAGTTTCCGGACGGCTGTGGAGTGCGCAGCGCTGACCCGCCGCGGGCTCTCCTTGCTGTTCCTGACACACCATCGCTAGCACGTGGTCACTCGTGTAACTTCCCCGGGCACCCTCAGACCTCTGCCAGAGGAGCATCCCGCACCCCACGAGATGCCGTTGCAGATTCTTCCTACTTGGGTTGTCCCCGCATCACGATGACCCCGAAGCACCGGCAGGCCCTGCTGGGCTATTTCCTACCTCGCCGCCGTCCCGATGAGTGAGTGAAAGGGCCGTGAAAACGGGAGTCGTGCCCCAACTCCTGAAGCCTCCAGGGTCGCTGGATCGCCCCCTGTGGCCCCCCGCTCTAAGAGCCGTAGGCCATACCGGCCCTGGGACTCACCGTCCCCCCAGCCTGCTAACCAACCCCAAGCCAACATCCGGAAGGAAGCTGCGTGGACAGCGCCCCGCACCGGCGCCGGCAGGACCGGATCCAGCAGGCTGTGAGCGCCGGTGCGTCCCGCCGCGGCGGGGCTCCAGGGCTCACTCCACCCGGAGGCTGTGCACTGTGACCTCACAGCGCGGGCAGTGAGCAGACGGAATAGAGCTGCCGGCGGACTTCTTACCTGCGTAGACGCCGAAGTCATTCCGGATATCTCGGATGCCATTGCAAATATCCTTCAGGCTGGGAGAAGGAGAAGCTGGGAGAAACTGAGGGACTTAGTATAATGATGGAGCAATGTGGGGGCCTGGATGAAACTGAAGCCCTACAAAACCGCGAAAACGAGTCTGTGTACAAAGCTTCATTACACTTCATTGAAAAGCATTTCTCGGGGCCAGCAGTTAGCGTAATGGCTATGTCGCTGGACTCCCACGTAGTCGACCGCTTTCTGTCTCTCTGTCTCTCTCTCTCTGTCTGGCGAGAACACGCACCCTATAACAAAAACCTCTCAAAAAAAAGAAAAAAAAAAGTATCTCTCTGCAGAGGAGGAGGAAGGTCAGAATGTTGTACCGGAAACTAGCCCTGAGGGCTGCCCCTTCCAAGTGCAGCGTGGGACTCCTGGGGCCTTCATCCTCTGGACCGCACGGCCGAGGCACGGAGGGGCTGGCCGTCAGTCTGTCTTACTGTTTCTCTACCAAGCACTCTTTAAATGTGGTTGTTATTGCAGCAGCTTTTACGACGAAACTATACTTGAACAGTTCCGAACTGTGCACACTGTGCGAAGCTTGTCCTCCAAGTGGGTTTCTTAATTCTACGTGGAATTTCATAGCTTGCAACATCCTGTAAGTAAAATTAAATTCCACCCTTTACTTCATAAAAAAAGATCCCATGTATAACATTATACAAGAGAATAAGAGACATGGAAAGGATATGAGAATACAGCAATCGAAACGGTCACTGGGAGAGCAGCAGGTGGAGTGGTGGTTAAGGGCGCTGGACTCCCACATGGTCGAGTATGGTTCAAGTCCTGAACCTGGCGACTTTCTCTCTCTCTCTCTCTCTCTCTCTCTCTCTCTCTCTTCCTCTCCCTCTCTGTCACTCTCCGGTCAAATTAAAATAAATAAATAAATATATAAGAATAAATAAAGTTAGATAAATTAATTCTTTCACAAAAAGAAACAGTTACTGGAGGATTCCACCTCAGATGAAGATGAGAGCAGCTGGGACCAGCAGTTACTGTAATGGCTATGTCGCTGGACTCCCACGTAGTCGACCGCGGTTCGTGTCCCGGACCCGGTGGCTTAAAACTCACGCCCGGCGCATGTGCGTGCGTGCCCAAGATCCCGAGAGGAGAATGGAGGAGAAGGGATTGCAGCGTGGCCATCCCCCCAGAGGTGATTTCTCGCTTTCTCTCTCTCTGTCTGTCTGGCAAACGCATGAGTCCTATAGCAAAAACCTCTCCAAAAAAAACCCAAAACAAAACAAAAAAGATGAGAGCAGCTCAGAATATAAAGAGAAAGAAAAAGAAGAAAGGCATAAGGGAAAGAGGAAAGGAAGACAAACAGGAGGCACACGACTTCTAAGTCAACCGAGAGCTCAGACTCAGAGTGACGAAGGCTTCACTTGTTAGACATTTTCTTCTTCAGAATCAAACCCTGGCCCAGGAGCAGGGGAGGACGGACCTGGAGAGTGACAGGCCAGCCGCCTGAGAGGGGGCGCAGCTGGAGGCACAGCTGTGGCTCTACCTAATTCCAGAGAAGACTTGGGGGGGGGGGTCCTCCTCCCGGGTGCTCGCTCTGGCTCTGGGCAGTGCTGAATTTGGGCAGGGCAAGCCTTCCACGCCCTCCTCCTGCTGGTCGCGGAGTGTGGTTCCTCTGCAGTGCGGGCATGGTGGCAGGAGGGGCCTCCCAGAAAGTTCTTCCAGGCACTTGTGTAGCTTCTGTACTCATAGTGGGGAGACTCAGTTCCGTAGACTTCAAGTTTAACTCTTCTCTCTCTCTCTCTCTCTCTTTTTAATTTAACTTTATTTATTTATTTTAATCTGACAAGAGAGAGAAAGAGAGTGAGAAAGCAAGACACCAGGTCCGAGACTTGAACTGCTGTCTCTGACATGGGAGTCTAACGCCCTTAGCCACCACGCCACCTGCCGGCCCCAGCTCTTCTCTGGAGTTGAGGATAAAAGCTCACTACTTTTTAAAGATATGTGTATTTATGGGTAATATGTGCATGTGCTCCAACTTTAAAAAATGTCTAAGTTTTAATCACGAAAACTCTTCCTTTATCAGTTCCTGTTCCTAATGGCTACCATCGCTGCCGAGTACTTGTGAAGTCTTCCAGAATATCACCAAAAAAGAAAGTTTTTTTGTTTATACAACTGCTATACACATTAATCCATATAATGTTTCATTTTAATTGTGATGGTGTAAGACTGTTTTAATAGCAAATATATTTAGCCTTCTTGCCAAGAAAAACGGTTTGTGTTTTAGGAAAAAAAAAATGTAAAAAGCTTTGTCCTGTTTTAGTTTTTAGTGGGAAAGCTTTCAGCTTTTCCCCGTTCAGTGTATTAGCAATGGGTCTGTCATGTATGGCTTTTACTGCGTGGAGAAATGTCTCAGCGATGCCCATTTTGCTGAGTCTTGATCATGAAGGGATGTTGCATTTAACCCAATGCTTTTGTTGCATCCATAGTGATGATCATATGGTTTTATCTTTCCTTCTGTTAATGTGGTAGATTTCATTTATTCATTTATTCTGCATTTGTTGAACCTTCCTTATATCCTGGGATAAAGCCTACCTGGTCATGGTATATAATCTTTTTACGTGCTGTTGGATTCAGTTTGCTAGTGTTTTGCTGAGGATACTTTTATTTGTCTTCATCAGGGATACTTTTCTGCAACTTTCTTTTATTGTCGTTGCTATGTCCTTATCTGCTTTTGGTGTCAAGGTGAAGGAGGCGTCATAGAATAAGTTTGGCAAGGTTCCTTCCCTTTGATTTTTAGAAATAGTTGAGGAAAATTGGCGTTAACTCTTCTTTCAAAGTTTTATAGAATTCAGAAGTGACGCCATCAGGACCCAGGCTTTTGTTTTCTGGGAAACTTTTTTTTCTTTCTTTTTTTTTTTGTAGAAAGGTTTATTGCCTCTCTAGAATTTACCTCTTTGGCCACTCCTGAGCTAAAGAGGTAAAGTTACTTATCAACAACTGCTATTTCACATGCCTGGACTAGATCCTCTGTGCCCAGTGGCAGCATTTTTCCTCTTTGTTTTTCTGTTTGTTTGTTTTGTGTTGTTTTTCAATGTTTATTTATTCATTTCAATTTACATTGTATCACATGTCTTTACAGCATACATTTATTTTTCCAACACAAAAACCATGCATGTCAGTCAAGACAAGGATATCACTATATACGTTATCATTAGTAAATGGCTTCTCATTTCTTGTTAATTAAGCATATTTTTACCCGTTTTTTTCCTTTCCCTTTCCCCTCCCTCCCTTCCATACTAAACCTTTCTTTTCACATTTTATTGATTGACAAAAGATTTTAAAGTATGGACAAAGCTAGAATCTAGCGACAAGTACACTAATTTTCTTCTGAAACAATTTTTTATCCTCTCTCCATTCCCCTTTTACTACAGAGAGTTATAGACTAACTTATTTGAGAAAAAAAAATTAGGTTAATCTCAATTTGGTCTGTTATTTGCACAAAGCCCCATAAGAATTCGATTTCTGATGCAAGGCCACAGATACTGTTGTACTATTGAACTTATGCAAATAGCCATTCTGCCACTAAATAAGAATGTTCACAAGTATTTTCCAATTGCAAAGGGGTCAGGAGGGAGAAAAGTTTATGTTTCAATTTTAAAAATTCTTTAACAAATTGCTAAACCCAACAACTCAAAAAAAAAAAAAAAAAAAAAAAAAAAGAAAAAACTTCTTAAATCTGGAAGACAAAGCCTAGAAGAAAACCAGCAATATTTTAGAAAAAAGTCATAGAATTCTATTTCACCAGTTCAGTCTTTAATCTCTTTTGTTGAATTTGCAGTGTGACTGTGGTCTGACCTTTCCGTTAACATTCAACATTATTATCGATATTTCAGAACTTGTCTCTACCGTTAAGTTGGCCTTTTTCTTGATCATTTTTTGTTCTCTTATTTGTCTGTCTATTTAGTTTTCCTGGTATAGTACTCCCTTCAGAACTTCTTGAAGAGCTGGTCTAGTGTTGGTAAATTCTTTCAGGTTTTGTTTATCTGAGAATGTTATTACCTTTTCTTCCCACATGAAGGGTAATCTTGCTAGATACAGTATTTTTGGTTGAAATTGTTTTTCACGTAACACTTTGAATATATTTTCCCATTCTTTCCTTGCTTGCATTGTTTCTGACAAGAGGTCCCATGTTAGCCTGGTGGGATATCCTTTGAAAGTAACTTGACGTTTTCCCCTCCCAATTTTAGTATCCTATCTCTGTCCACGGTTTTGGTCATCTTGCTATGATGTGCCTTAGGGAAGATCTTCTTGGGTTGATTCTATGTGGAGTCCTTTGTATATCTTGGGTCTGGATATTTTAATGCCTCTCTAGGTTTGGAAAGTTTTCTTCCAGGATTTCATGGCATAGATTATCAATGTCCTGATTACTTTCCTCACCTTCTGGGATACCAATTATCCGGGTTTGGGCGTCTAATGGTATCTAGTATTACTCATATATTATTCTCATTTTTTTTTGCATTATTTTCTCAGTATTTTTGGTGAATTTTTCTAGGTCAGAGGTCCTATCTTCTACATCTGAGATTTGATCTTCTACATGATCTAATCTGCTTTTAATACTTTCAAGGGAGGTTTTGATTTCCTGAATTACAGCCTTCATCTCTAACAGTCCCGTTTCATTCTTTTTTATGGTATGTATTTCCTCTTTCAGATCGTGGAAGAACTTCCTCACCTCCTGGATCTCATAGTCTCTTTTCTCCTGCGTCTTCTGGAATTTGTTGTCTCTCTTCTCTTGCGTCTCCGTTAGCTCTGTCACTATGAATACCCTGAAATCCTTATCTGACATTTCCAGGAGTTCCCTTGTACTGTCTATGGATGATGAAAGGCTATTCTTTCCCCTTGGGGGAGAGATATTTTCTTGATTTCCCATATTTCTTGTGCCTCCACAGTGGTGGATTCTGGTCATCTGATGATATGTTACTTCCTACCTTCTGGCTTTCCACTGGGTGTTGGGCTGGAAGCCTGGGCGACTATTTATTGCTGACTCCATTTCATTGCTTGTTACTGGTCTATTCAGGTTTTCTGTTTCTTCCGGATTCAGCCTAGGTAACTGGTACATTTCCAGAAATTTGTCCATCTCATTTAAATTTTCTAGTTTGTTGCCATATAGTCACTCATAGTATTCTATCATAATTTTTTTTGTGTTTCTGGCATATTGATTGTAATATTACCAACTTCATTATTGATTTTATCTAACTGGTTCTTTCTCTGTTTTTTATTAGTCTAGCTAATGGTTTGTCAATTTTGTTTATCCTCACAAGAAACCAGCTTTTAATTTTGTTGATTTTTTTTTGGTATAGTTATTTTATTCTGTTTCATTTATTTCAGCTCTAATCTTTATTATTTCCTTTTTTCTGATATTTTTTAGGGGGGAGGGTTGTTGTTGCTTTTCTGGCTTCTCGACATGAAACATCGAATTATTTATTTTCCACCATCTATTTTTTTTTCTCAGGAGCACGAATTGCTATGAACTTTCCTCAAATGACTGCTTTTGCTGTGTTCCAAAGGAGTTGCAGATTAGTGTGTTCATTATTGTCGATTTTAATGAAGCTTTTGATTTGCCTTAATTTTTTCGGTAGTCTGGATGTCATTCACGAGTAGGTTATTTAGTTTCCATGTTTTTGTATATTTTCAAGAGCTCTTTTTATGTTCGATTTCAAGTTTAATTCCATTATATTCAGAGAAGGTGCCAGATAGTTTCTAAATATGTATGGGCTTATTTTGTGCCTTATTATGTGATCAGTCTTCAAAAATGTTCCATGCAGAGATGAGAAAAAAGAGTATTTTGTAGTTGCTGAGTGAAATATTCTATATATGTCTGTCAGGTTTATTTGGCTTATGGTATCAGTTACTTCCTGTGCCTCTTTGTTTATTTTTTTGTTTAAATGACCTTCCAATGGTGACACTGGGGTGTTGAAATTCCCAATAATTAATGTTGCAGTCTATCTCTCCCTTTAGTTCTAATAATCTTTCTTTCACACATTTGAGTGCCCCAGTGTTGGATGCATAAATATTTATAATTGTTATATATTCTTGGTGAGTTAATCCTTTTAGAACTATATATTATCCCTTTTTGTATCTTTTTACCATTTTTATTTTAAAATCTGATATCAATGTCATGACTCTGACCTTTTTCATATTTCTGTTTGCATGAAATGACTTTTCTCAGACCTTCACTTTCAGTTTATATGTCTTTGTCAATGAGGTGTGTTTCTAGTAAACCACCCATAGAGGGTTCTTGTTGTTCTTGTTTTATCTGTTGAGTCCGTCCCTGTCTTTTAGTTGGGGACTTTAGTTCATTAAATTCAATGTTACTATTTATATCAATTTATCCCTATTCTTTTGTAACTCTTTTTTTCTTGTTGTTTTATAGTTTCTTACTTCTGCTTAGCTCCCTTCAGTTTTTCTGATGTAGTATTCCCTTAAGTATTTCCTGACTGAACTAGTATTGGTGAATTCTTTCAAGTTTTGTTTATCTAAGAGTGATTTTTCTTTCTCTTTCCCATTTGAAGGATAGTGTTGCTGGATATAGTACTTTTGGCTGAAATAGTTTTTCTTTCAGAGCTTTAAATATGTCTTCCCATTCTTCCCTTGCCTGCATTGTTTCAGTAGAGAGGTCTGATGTTAATCTACTAGAGTAACTTTTGTAAGTAGCTTGGCCATTTCTCTCTTGCAATTTTTCTTGTCTTTGTCTTTTATTTTTTACCAATTTGGCTATGATGTGCCTGGAGAGGATTTTCTTATGTTAAATCTATGTGGTGTCCTTTATGTTTCCTAAATTTGAGTATCCTTATTCCTCTCTAAATTTGGAAAGTTTTCAGCTAATATAGCATGAAAAAGATTTTCTATGCTTTTACCTCTCTCTTCACCTTCTAGAATACCTATTATGTAGATATTCTGCCATTTGAAGGTGCCTAAGATTTCCCATATACTGTCCTGATTTTTAAATGCTTTTTCTTCCATTGTTTTTGGCTGCTTGGACTACATTGGAGGTTTTGTCTGCAAGGTCAGAGGTTTTTTCCTGTGCATGGTCTAATCTATTGTTTATACTTTCAGAATAAATTTTGATTCCCTGCATCATATTCTTTTTTTTTTTTTTTTTTTGAGAAAGATTTTTCCTATACGGCATGTGTGCTTGCCGAACAGATGGAGAGACAGAGACAGAAAATGAGAAATCACCCTCCAGGGAGATAGTCACACCACAATCCCTTCTCCCTTCTCCTTTTGAGATTTTGGGCATGCACGCACACACATCTGGTGTGAGTTTCAAGCCACCAGGTCTGTGCCTTACCACCATGCCACCTGCTGGCCCCACTGCATCGCATTCTTTATTTGCAGAAGTGCTGTTTGGTTCTTTTTCAGAGTGTCTATCTCTTTGTGGATTTCCTCCTTCAAGTCATGGGAGGATTTTCTCATCTCCTGGAATTGGTTGTCTGTTTTCTCTTGCATCTCATTGAGTTTTTTAACAATGAACATTCTGAATTCTTTTTCTTACATTTCCGTGATCTCTTATATTTTATCCATTGTTGGTGAAGAATTGCTGAGTTCCTTTGTGAGGGAGGTATTTCCTGGTTTTCTCCTATTTCTTGGGACCCTGCTTTGATTTCAGTCACCTGGTGATGTGCTCACTTCCTACTTGTCTGGCGTGTGTTTCTGTAGCTGTGTGCTTGTGCCCTTCTCTATGGTGTGCATTGGCTCTGGGCCAGTTTCCCTCCTGTACTGTGGTGGGGGTGTGGAATCCACAGTGGGAGTTTTGGGTTCAGGTTTTCAGAGGGGCGTTTCTCTCCTGTTACTGCTGGAGAGAGAACTCCACAGCCTCACTGTCTTTCGGTTGGCTTCTGTCTACGGAAACTTCTCTGCTTCAACTGTGACTGGGGGCTGAGCTCCTTGCCCTGGGATGGGCGGGAGCTGGATGGTGGCCAAGGCAGCCCCTCTTCCCTCGATCCTGTTTAGTTTTTTAGAATGGTTTCCAGATCTTTGTTTGGTTTTCATTTTGTTCATGTATTTTCCCCCCAATTTTGTTGAGTTTTGGCAGTTATTAATAAAGTTGCTATAAACACCCATGTGCAGATCTATTTGTGGACATAATTTCTCATGTCTTTGATTTTTAGTAAGTAGAAAAGCTCTGTTTTGAAAGGTGAAAAGAGATCTGTGGCTAGATAGTGGTGATGGTGGTACAAGGAAGTGAGTGTATTTAATGCCACTGGGAGAAGCACTTGAATGGTTAAAACAGTACATTTTAGGTTATGTGTATTTCACCACATTTTTAACAAATGAGGACACATCCCTAAACCTATTTTGGTTTCTTGGTAAAATTTCTTCAGCAAAGTTTCAACATTAACAGGAATCAAAACCCAAAAATGCTGGGGACCAGCAAGTGGCGTGGTGGTTAAGGCGCTGGACACTCCCACATGGCCGACCAGGGTTCAAGTCCTGAATCTGGTGGCTTGCTTTCTCACTTCCTCCCTCTCTCACTCTCACCCTCTGTCTCTCTCTGGTCAAACTAAAAGATAAAATGAATGAATAAATAAAATAAAATAAATAATTATAAAAAACACTTAAAATGCACATTTTAAGGTTCAATCAAGAATTCCATTTCTAGGGACCAGCAGTTAGCGTAATGGCTATGTCGCTGGACTCCCACGTAGTCGACCGCGGTTCGAGTCCCGGACCCGGCGACTTAAAACTCACGCCGGGCGCGTGTGCGTGTGTGCCCAAGATCCCGAGAGGAGAATGGAGGAGAAGGGATTGCGGCGTGGCCATCCCCCCTGGGGGGTGATTTCCTGCTTTCTATCTCTCTGTCTCTCTCTGTCTGTCTGGCGAGCGCACGCGCCCTATAGCAAAAACCTCTCCAAAAAAAGAAAAGAAAGAAAAAAAAAAAAAAAAGAATTCCATTTCTATAAATATATACTTTAAAAAAATCAGACAACAGAATAATATTGTAAATACACATGTATTTAACATCTAATCTTTTATACAATGAAAACTGGAAAACTACTTAGTGGTTCCAAAATAGGCAGTTCATTAAATATTTCTCTGTATATAACCATAGTGTGTAGCTATTTTTAAATTATGTTCTAGATATGTAATTTTTTTAAAGGCTTTTGCCATCGTGTGTGTGTGCTCAGCAGAGAAACCGTGAGCAGAAAAATGAGAACTCTCCCCATCTGAACCCCAGGGGGGATGGCCATGCTGCAGTTCCTGCTCCTCCGTTCTCCGGGGGTGTCGAGCACACATGCACAGGAGCCTGCCCTGATTCTCACGCCGCCAGGTCCAGGACCCAAACCACAGTCCAGCACCTTAATCTCCATGCCACCTGCTGGCCCCTAGATATGTCATTTCAGCATGAAATTTCGTTCTAGTACTTTGTTATATTGACGAAAGCAGATTGTGAAATGTGGCTATCAGGCGTGTGCCGCGTGTGTGTGATGACTTTCGAGTGATCGATCTAGACAACTCACTGACAAGCTTCCAAAGACTGTGTTAAAACTCTTCCCACAGAAGCCTTAGCTATTCACAAAGAACTGGTTACGACCTCTTTTTTTTTTTTTTTTTTTGGAGAGGTTTTTACTATAGGGCACGTGCACTCGCCAGAAAGACAGAGAGAGATAGAGACAGAAAGTGAGAAATCACCCCCCGGGGGGATGGCCATGCCACAATCCTTTCTCCTCCATTCTCCTCTCGGGATCTTGGGCACGCACGCACACGCGCCCGGCGTGAGTTTTAAACCACCGGGTCCGGGACGCGAACCGCGGTTGACTACGTGGGAGTCCAGCGACATAGCTATTACGCTAACTGCTGGTCCCTACATCTTGATTGCTCACTCTAGGCCAGGCCCTTTATGTACACAGCTCATTTAATCTTCACAGCAGCCTTCTCGGTAGTGAGAAAGAAAGTAGTTTAGAGTAGTCTGAAGAATGTAGAGGTCTGCCAAAGCTGGCCCAGAAAGAGGTAAGTGCATAGAGTCTCACCATCTCCCCCACACACCTACACGCCTAGCTAAAATAACTATGCAAGGACACATATTAATAACGAGGTCCCTGAACGCTGAAGCAAAATGACCCGGGTAACCACAACCTCCGTTGTTCGTAAGCCTCACCTCCCGCCGGCCGCGTTACTGGAGTGTACGCTGTATGAAACATTCAGAAGCCAAACAGAGGCTTGTGCTATTCTTGTAAACCGAGTGGGCTCTTAGGGTTAAAAGTAAACATTTTAACCCCCATTCTCCGTTATTCCTTTCAGAGGCCATTTGGAGGAACATGAATTCCAGGTAACTGGGACCCACATTCACCCAGGCTGCAGTGCACAGGCTTACTGCAGACAACCACAATACTTTCACATCCCGACTTAGCTTATCTTTCAGGTTGATCGTAGGCACTTTCATCATTCCTGTTTCATAGATAAGGACCCAGGAAGATTGAGTGCCAGGCCCAGGATGGAAAGCCTGGAGCCCAGGCTGCCTGATCGCATGCCCGTACCAACGGCTGCTCCCCTGGTGACCGTGTGTACTTAGGCATGAATCAAGACAGCGTTGGAGGCTGGCTAAGAACAAAGCTATGACCACAGGGCGTCAGTGCCTCAGATGCACCTTACTGGGTGATATTTAAGAGAATGTCCCTCAGGTATGAGACTGTAGAGAGGCTTTGGAGTCCAAGGGGACACCATACTGAAGGGGAAGAGGGCGAGGGAACTCCAAGGGAATGGAAGGAGAGAAGGGACTTACAGGTCTAGGTGATGTCACTCAGCAGCCCAGCAGAGGGGGTCTGGTCAGAGAGCTCCCAAGGGCAGCAGCAGCTAGGAGCCTCCACAGTCTTGGGGTTCCACTGCTCTGTGGTAGGAGATATTGGGCAGTTTCATGGGATGTGCAAAGAAGGCAATCTCCAATTGGCTAAAAACCTTATTTGGGCTATATTTGGAACAGCTGATCATGTAAAGGTGTGAGTTTGGTATCAGCAGCCATTTGACTGATACATCTCAGCCTGGGGGAGATAAAACCCTAGGCCCATAGACAAAGGCCACCTTTGGCTCATGTAACAGACAAGCCAGTCAAGGGATGCATCACTCTCCATGGCTGGTGGGCTCCTGGGCTGCAAGGACAGCCTTGTGGAGGAGGCAGGTGTGCAGAGAAATGGTGGACAGGGAAGTGCTACTGCCTAGGCTGTGGTCCCTGTGGATGAGGCATCTCCCATACCATTCTCTCTTTTTTATTTTTTTGGAGAGGTTTTTGCTCTAGGGCGCGTGCACTCACCAGACAGACAGAGAGAGACAGAGAGACAGAAAGCGAGAAATCACCCCCCAGGAGAGATGGCCACACCGCAATCCCTTCTCCATTCTCCTCTCGGGATCTTGGGCACGCACGCACACACGCCCGGCGTGAGTTTTAAGCCACCGGGTCCGGGACGTGAACCGCGGTCGACTACATAGGAGTCCAGCGACATAGCCATTACGCTAACTGCTGGTCCCCTGTACCATTCTCTTTACCCCACGGGGTGTGACTGCAGCTGAAGGCAAGGTGTGGGCCTTCATTTAGGGCAAGAAAAATATATACTTAATATTTTTTTAAATCTTTTTAATTACCAGAGTGTATGTTCTTGAGCGAGAGAGAGAAAAACACCCTCCAGTGGGAATGTACTTATGTTGCAATACTTTTCCTTTTTCCAGTGACCATTGGTATACAAGAACCTGTTGGAGGACTTGCTTTCAATTCTTTAGGGCATATACCTAGAAGTGGAATCACCAGATCACGTCATAACTTTCTGCCTAACTTTTTTTTTTTTAAGAGATATTTTTGCTATAGGGTGTGTGCACTCTCCAGAGAGACAGAAAGAGCCTGAGAAACAGAAACAAGAAATGACACCCCAGGTGAGAGGACCATGCCACAATTCCTTCTCTATTCTCTTTTCAGGATTTTGGGCATGCACACACATGTGCCTGGTGTGAGTTTCAAGCCTCTAGGTCCAGGACTCAAACCATAGTCGGCCATGTGGGAGTACGACGACATACCCACTATGCCATCTTTGGTCCCCTGCCTAACTTAAAAAAGAAATCTGTTTTCTGTAGTAACTGCACTATTTTACATTCCTATCAGCAATGTGTAGGAGTTCTAGTTTCTTCATATCCTCATTAACACTTTTTATTTTCCATTTTTTTTGTATTTGTTTTTTATAGTAGCCATCCTAGTGAGTGTGAAGTGATATTTCATTGTGGTTTTGATTTGCATTTCCCTAATGTCTAATGATGTTGAGGACTTTTTCATGTATTTATTGGCCATTTGTATGTACTATTTGCAGAAATGTCTTTTTAAATTTAATTTTTTTTTTTTTGAAGAGGTTTTTTCTATAGGGCGCGTGTGCTCACCGGAAAGACAGAGAGAGACAGAGAGACAGAAAGCGAGAAATTACTCCCCAGAGGGGATGGCCATGCTGCAATCCCTTCTCCATTCTCCTCTCGGGATCTTGGGCACACACACACACACACACACACACACACACACGTGCCTGGCGGGCCCCGGGTCCAGGACTCGAACCACAGTCGACTACATGGGAGTCCATCGACATAGCCATTACACTAACTGCTGGTCCCTAAATTTAATTCTTAAATTGGGTTGTTTGTTGTTGAGTTTTAAGGGTTCCTTATATATTCTGTATATTAATCTCTTACCAGATATATAATTTGCAAATATTTTCTACCATTCCATAGATTGCCTTTTTACTCGATTAGTTGTGTCTTTCAATTCACAAAAGTTCTTAATTTTGGGGATCAATTTATTTATTTTATTTTGTTGCCTATGCTTTTGGTGTCATATCTAAAAGATCATTTCCGAATTCAACATCATGAAATTTTCCCACTCTGTTTTCTTCTAGGAATTTTATAGTTTCAATTTCAGTTCAGTATAAATCTTTGATGTAGTTTGAGTTAATTTTTTAAACTATTGTTAGAAGAGGGTCTAACTTCATTTTTTTTGTATGAAGAGATCTGGTTTTCCTAGCACCATTTGTTGAAAAGACGCTTTTCCCCACTGAATGAATGGGAGTCTTTGCATACTTATGAAAAATAAATTAACCATGCAATTGGACTTTGTATTCTATTCTCATATGTATGCTTTGTATCGTTATCACATTGTTTTGATTACTGAAGCTTTGTGGTAAGTTTTGAAACCAGGAAGTATGAGTCCTCCAACTTTGCTTTTCTTTTTCAAAATTGTTTTGACTTTTTGGGCTTTTCTATATCTGCGAAGAAAAAAATGCCATCATATTTTGGTGAGGAATGAATTAAATCTGTATTTCACTTTGGGTAGTATTTTCACTTAGCAATGTTAAGTCTTCTAATATGTGAACATGGAGTGTCTTTTAATTTATTTTTGTCTGTTTCAGCAATGTTTTGTAGTTTTCAGTGTGTAAGTCTTTCAACTCTTTAGTTAAGCTTATTCTTAAGTACTGTATTCTTTTTACACTGTAAGGTGGCACAGCTTTCTTAATTTCCTTTTTAGATTATTTATTGTTAATGTATAGAAATGCAGCTGAGGGCTAGTGGGTAGTGTGCTGGTGAAGGTAGCTGGATCCCAAATAGCTAACTGTACAATTCAAGTGCCAGACTCAGTGGCTTGAAAAACATGCTAGGTGTGTTTTCCTGGGCGCCCAAAATCCTGAAAGAAGGGGAAAATGGAGGAGAAAGGATTATGGCATAGCTAGTCCTCACAGGAAGTGTCTTCTCATCTTCCCCACCCCTTCTCTGTCTCTCTCCAGCACATGCATGCACCCTCTGGCAAATTAAAAAGAAAAAAGAAATGTAGCTAATATTTGTGTATCAATTTTGTATTCTTTAACTTTGCTAGTTCATTTACTAGTCCTAATTGTTTTTCTCATGGAATCTTTATTAGTTTTTTTTAACATATAAAGTCATGTCATTTGCGAATAGAGATCATTTTACTTGGATGTCTTTTATTTATTTTTATATTTATTTGCCTAATTGCTCTGGCTACAGTTCCTAACACTTTGTTGAGTAGATGTGGGGAAAGCCTGCTCTGTAGTCTTGTTTCTGATACTAGAGGGAAAATTTTCAGTCTTTCACCATAGAGTGTGATGCTAGCTATGGGTTTTTCACAGTCTGGGAACAAGGGTGGGAGACCCTGGAGAATCATTGTAGAATTCTGCCTGCCACAAGAAGATATAGGGTCTAGCACAGTGCTGTGCGTTAAGGAGCATCTGTGGATCCTTGCTGCTCACTCCTCTTTCCCTCCAGGGCCTCTCCCTCCCCTGCACTATGCCCGTGGTAATGCTGGCCTCAGCTCATCAGGTTTCCTGTCAGGTTCGCCAGTGGGGGGCGTTAGCAGAAGGTGAGAGGATGGGAGGAGAATGGGAAAGGGTGTGTGTCCCTGCTTCCCTCCCTTCTGGGTGGACAAGGGTTGTCTGTACCTTTAGTGAAGGCCTTTCTTGTCACCCTCTCCTACAGCTGCTCCCCTAGGATTCTGCTAGGTAAGCTATCACACTTCCCCTCATGCCTGTCCAGACCTTCGGAGCTACTCCTTACCTCATTTTCTATCACCACAGGGCATGTGTGCTTGCCAGAGAGTGCGCAGGCGCGAGCACCCTGTGGTAGGGCCTGGTCGTGCCGCAGTCCGTTCTCCTTCGTGTATCTCCATCTCCTCACCCTGTCAGGATGTCGGGCGCACATGCACATGCCCCTGGCATGGTTTTCAAGCTGCTGGGTCCAAGGCTCGGACTTTGGTGAGCCCCGTGGATCCTGGCTCCTTACCGTGACAGTAACCACCACGTTACAGGGCATTGAGATGTTCTCTGTCTACACGTGGGGCACTGACTGATAAGCCACTTGCAGACCAGTTCTCCAAGCTGCTCCATTTATCCTTTCAGCAAACAGTCTTTGACCGACGATATGCCAGACACTGTTCTAAGCCCTAAGAATAAAGCAGTTAATAATACAGACCAAAGTCCCTGTCCTCTCGAAATTATATTCAGGAGGGAAGGGAGTGAAAAAGCAAATAAGCAAAATGTATACTCTGGTCCCAGGTATTATCTATCGGTGCTGTGGAGTAAAGGCAGAAATGGTGTTGGAACATGGGGTAACATTGTGGATGGGGCAGTCAGAGAGAGCATCATTGGAAAAGTAACATGTTAGCAAAAATCTGAAAAGGAAAGGTCATGACACTTGATGATTTGGGAGGATAGCAGATAAAATTGTCTAGCCCAGGGCCAGCAGACGGCATAGTCATTATGTCCCACTGGGTGACCATGGTTCGAGGTCCAGACCCGGTAGCTTCAGACTCATGCCGAGCACTTGTGTATGCGTGCTCAAGATCCCAGGAGGAGAAGGGATTGCAGTGTGGCCATCCTCCCTGGGGGGTGATTTCTCATTTTCTGTCTCTCTGTCTCTCCAGCGGGCACTCATTCCCTATAGCAAAAATCTCTCTCTCAAAAAAAGGAAGAAAAAAAGGCTATGCCTAGTCTGTTCCAGAAAGAACTGCAAATGTGGTTGGAGAAAATTAAAGTGGTGAGAGGTGAGGGTGAGTTAAGGCACAAAGTGGGTAGTCTACTTACTGTGAACTGAGCATTTGTAATAATGAAGATCACGTTTTATGGGTCACATGTCCAGGTCATGGAAATCAATGTGCTTACCTTTAGGTAATATGATTTCTTTTTTTTTTTTTTTTTTTTGGAGAGGTTTTTACTATAGGGCGCGTGCGCTCGCCAGACAGACAGAGAGAGACATAGAGACAGAAAGCGAGAAATCACCCCCCAGGGGGGATGGCCACGCCGCAATCCCTTCTCCTCCATTCTCCTCTCGGGATCTTGGGCACGCACGCACACATGCCCGGCGTGAGTTGTAAGCCACCGGGTCCGGGACAAGAACCGCGGTCGACTACGTGGGAGTCCAGTGACATAGCCATTACGCTAACTGCTGGTTCCCCCGGGGGGTGATTTCTCGCTTTCTGTCTCTCTGTCTCTGTCTTTCTGGCGAGGGCACATGCCCTATAGCAAAAACCCCTCAAAAAAATACAAATAAATGGTCAAAATGTCGGTCTGGCAGGTGGTATGGTGGTTAAGACGCTGAACTCCCACATGGCTAACTGCAGTTTGAATCCTGGAGCTAGCAGCTTGCTTTATCTCTTTCTCTCGCGTACATGTACCCTATAGCAAATTAAAAATAATAATAATAAAGGCCAGCAGGTGGCGTGGTGGTTGTGGCACTGGACTCCCACATTGCCCACCGCACTTTAAGTCCTGGACTTAGTGACTCGAAACTCACACCGGACACGTGTGCAAGCGTGCCCAAAATACCAAGAGGAGAATGGAGGAGAAAGTATTTGTGGCATGGCCATCCTCCCCAAGGGGTGATTTCTCACTTCCTGTCTGTCTCTCCAGCAAGCCTATGCTCTCTATAGCAAAAATCTCTCTCTCTAAAATAAAAATAATAATAATAAATAAATAATAGTAATAATAATAAAAATAATAATTCTTTTCTTTAAGGAAGCTTAAAAATGGTCAAAATGTATTTCGAACACTCAATCTCGGTAAAAACTGAGAGTATTAGTTAGTACCCATCAGATGAGCCAGCCTTTGGAATGATGGCACTTGAGTGGATGAAATTCAGAAAATGGACACTCTCTTTTGTGGCACTATGCATCAAAAGAGTAAAAACAGTCATACTGTTTGACTTGCTAACTCTACTTTTGAAATTTATCCTTCGGGAATGAGTAGAAAGAGATGTTGAGTGACATTTGATATAATGCTATTTATAATAAGAACACACCTGAAACTAAGGGAATGCCTAAAATGATGGTATGGTGTATTTATAGGACAGAAAACTGCAACCCTAGCACAACAGAAGGTACGGAATGCTGAACATGAAGGTGAGAATGCTTCCCTGTATCCCGAGATACTTGTTAAAAACGTGGCTCTAATGGCTACTGAGTGTTCTCTCTGGCTTGCCAGACACTCGTGCTGAAGCATGTATCTCAGAGTGTTAGCGGTGACAGGAGGCAGGCCTGGCCAGGTGGGAGTCCAGCACCTTAACCACCTCGCCACCTGCTGGCCGCTCTCCTCCTTCTCTGGCTTGTGAGCTTCCTGGAGCTGCTCCACAGCCCCTCTGAGTCCTGTCAGAAGTCCTGCTCTTAAATTCCATGCCTTCCACGTCGTTGGCTTCCTTTCCTGGACCACTTCCTCCCATGGTGCTCAAGGACAGAGCAAGGGAGGTAAACTTTTGAGTGCTTGCATGTTTACAGATGTCTTTCATTTGCCTAAAGATCAGGCAGAATGTGGTCTGCTGGCTGGAAAGCATCCCCTCTGAATGTGGGAGACCATTTTCTCCCCAATGCTGGTAGGTAAGGTCTGTTGTCTTTCTGGCTTCCATGTTCTTCCACGTGATCTGTCTTCCTGCTACATGGTCTAAGAGACACACGGCGGAAACCATCCATAGAATTTAAAATGTTCTAGTGGCTGCCTTAAAATAAAATAAATGTATTTTAAAAATGTCTTACCCCAACATGCTAAAAATATATAGTATACATAGTATATGTTATTATATATATTATGTGATCATTATAAAAGTATTAACGAGATGTTTTACACACCTTCCCTTAAGCTCTGAACTCCAGTGTCTATTTTGTACCGACAGCACATCTCAGTCCCGACTAGCCACACTCACCTGTGGCCAGCGGCCACCGCGTGGCCAGCCTGGACGTGCACACTTTCCAGATGTTTTCCCGGACCCTAACACACTGCAATCTGGGCCATTACAGCTCGCTGTGGGTCCGCTTCACTGTTGTATGGGGCTCTTTCCATCCAGACGCACATGCTGCGATTCTGAGAGGTTTTCTCAAATATAATTATTATTTTGATCTTTATTATGCCCTTTCTCCCCACCCATTTTGTGAGTTCCTTTTCCCGAAACGTCTATTGGTAGATCCAAGGCTGACCTACTGGTTGGACTTTCTGCCCTGATGCTCTAACAATATTTTTCCCCTACCATTCTTTTCTATTGGGTCATCGGGAAAGCCGTGATGCGTTTTTCCATAGGAACGTAGAAAAATGCATCATGGCTTTCCTGACGGCCTAGTATTTTGCTTTCCGTTTGTTCTCTTGTGTTGTTGAGAAAGTCATGATGCATTTTTGCATAGGAAAACAAAAAATGTGTCATGACTTTCCCAACAACCCAATACTTCTGGGAGATTTCTTTAATATTACACTACAACCTTTATTTGCTGTTTTTAACTACCACAATTTTAAAAGTTGCTTGAGTTTTTTCCTGTTCTCTCTTAAATCGTATTACCTATTTTTTTTCTCATGAATGCAATATCCTTTTTTCCCCCTTTAATTTGCTGTAGGGCACGGAGAGAGGGAGAGAGAGGGGTACGTGAGAAAGTACCCCTAGAGGGGATGGCATGCCCCGACCCCTTCTCCATTCTCCTCTCTGGATCTTGGGCACGCATGCACACATGCCCTCATGTTTTCAAGCCACCAGGTCCAGGACTCAAACTGCACAGTCAGCCAGTGGGACTCGGCGCCTTCACCACCACACCATCTGCTGGCCCAGTGAATATAATATCTTTTTATTTGTCTGAGGCTATTAAGAAAAGATTGACTCAGGGACCAGCAGTTAGTGTAATGGCTATGTTGCTGGACTCCCATGTAGTCGACCGCAGTTCGAGTTCCAGACCCAGTGGCTTAAAGCTCACGCTGGGTGCATGTTCGTGCGTGCCCAAGATCCCGAGAGGAGAATGGAGGAGAAGGGATTGCGGCGTGGCCATCCCCCCTGGGGGGTGATTTCTCACTTTCTGTCTCTCTGTCTCTCTGTCTGTCTGGAGAGCACACGCGCCCTATAGCAAAAACCTCTTAAAAAAAAAAAAAAAGGAAGAAAAAGAAAAGATTGATTCAAAGGGGATAGAGACTTAATGGTGAGCCTCGTGAGCCGGCCTCCCCAACCTCCACACACCAGTTGGCCCCTTTCTTACTTTCCTTTTAAATGTCTTCTCTTTCTCAGTCCTGATTGAAAAGCAGCTCTAGTCATGGAGAAGTTCTGCCAAGGCCAAAGTGGGGGCACAGTGAGCTGTACCCCTTAGGGGAAAAAGAAAGTCTTTTTAGACAGAGGAAGCAGGAAGGTGTGATCCAATGGTCTGAAGGAAGGGAAGGAATTCCATGTTTGTTTATTTATTTATTTTTCTCTGTTTCCCACCTGAGGGCAGTCCTTTTTGGAAAAATCAGGGTGCAATGTGGGCAAGATAATTAGAAACCCACCTTTCTATACAGAACACCAAGGAAAGGGGTCCCCTGGGAGCTAGGGAGTCTGGGGGAACCCCAGAGAGAAGAGACCTGGCAAGGGTGTCTCTAGTTCTGTGCATGAACCGACCAGGCCCATGCCCAGCCGCAGCCCAAGCGGCCCTTTGCAGGACGGACACAGGGACACCACTGACGGAAGGAGCGGAGGACTTTTGGACTCCGGCCTGCCCGGTTTGCTCTTTCGCCGAGACGCCATCTTTGTTTTCACACAAGCACGTTCCTCAGCTGTTGGAAAGGCTCCCTCACTAGCTCCGGGCCTGCAGCTGCAGCAGTGCCAACATCCTCAAGTCTGCCCTTTCTCGGAAAACTCCATTTCTGTCTGATTTGCATCCCTTTGTCAGTTTCTAATTCATTGCTGCCTTCCTTGTTGACCCTTTTTCTCCTTTGTGAATGTCCATTTTTGCATGATGTCAAATAGGTTTATCCCTGGGAGACAAGGAGGCCACAAGACTTGCCCTTTGCTGTCTGTGTGTGAACTGAACAAGATGTGCAGTGACAGTCACCCGCCGGCCTCGAAGAGAGGTGACATCACTGGTCACCGATTGTCGTGTACACTTGCTGTTTCTTCAGCGCCTGGTGGTCTGGATATCTATAAAGTTTACGCTTTGTACAATTATGGTTCATGTGCCCTGGCAACCGAAATTTGAACTGTGTGGTCAGGGCACTGGGTAAATCACAGGAACTGGAATCCCAGGGTCATGAACCCCACTTCTGCCAGCTTCTGTCAATTAAAAGTTAGTCAGGAAGTCTGGCTGCTGCCCAAGCAGAGGGGAATTAGGTCCCAACTTCTGTAGAGAGGATCACCAATACATAAGTGGACTTATTTTAGAGTCATTGAATCCCTGAAAAATATTTTCACCGTATTGTAGAATTTGGGGTTGGTGGTTCTTTTCTGTGAATATTTAAAGATATCACTCCTGGGACCAGGCAAAGAAGTAAAATGCCATGATCTGTGAGACAGTCCCACATGGAAGGTTCCAGGTTCAAGTCCAGAGGCCTCCCTGAGTACCCCAGGCCCTTGGCTGCCCCGATTCTGGACCGGCTGAGGGCTGGGGCAGGTCACAGCATTGATTCTCTTTCTCTCGCTCGCTCTGCTCTCTCTCAGAAGAAATAAATGCACTTCTAATAACTAAATGAAGATACTCCCCTGCATTCTGCTTTACATGGTTTTGTATTAGATATCCACAATTACCCATCATTCAGAAGGCTGTTTCCTGTAGCTAATGTGTTGTTTCTCTATGGCTACTTTCAAGATGAAAACAAACAAACAAACAAAAACAAGGGCTTTCAGTGATTTCTTTATATACTAGGCATCATTTGTGGACTTGGCTGAGCTTCTCAAATGTATGAATTTAGATCATTCACCAAATTTCGCAAGTTTGCAGCAATTACTTCTTCAGACTTATGTGTGTGTAGTGTGTACACCAACTTCTTTCTCTTCTCTTTCTGTGACTTCAATGACAAAAATATTAGATCTTCTGATACTGTTTCACAGGTTCCTAAAACTCTGTTTATTTTGTTTAATCCTTTTTCTCGGTGTTCCTCTGCTTGGTTAATTGTTATCAACGTGCTAATTCACTGACTCCTTTTTTTTTTTCTTTCTTTCTTTCTTTTTTTTTTTTTTTTTGCTAATAAGCTTATTCATTACACTTTTTTTTGAAATCTAAAATATTTTGTTTTTCCAATTCTAAAATTCCCCTTTGGAATTTTTATGGCTTCAGTCTCAGTTAACTTCTATTTTCCTATTTATCTCAAGAGCACTGTTATAATAGTTGCTTTAAATTTTTGTCTGTTGAGCCAACATCTGAGTCATTTTTGGATTGACCTGTTGCTTGTGTTTCTCCATGTGAATAGCTCATCTTTCCCTGGTTCCTTAAATGTCCAGTAATTTTGGGTGTATCCAGGACATTTTGAATGTCACATTTTGAGATTCTATGACCTGCTAAAATCTGCCTGGAGAATACCGATTTTATTCTTTTCTTCTCCTTCTCCTTCTCCTCCTCCTCCTCCTCCTTCTCTCTTATGTGTTTGCCATAGCATGCATGTGCTCACCAGAGATAGGCAGAGAGAGGAAAAGTGAGAAATCATCCCCTGGGGGATGGCCATGCCGTACTTCTTTCTCCTCCGTTCTCCTCCTAGGATTTTGGGCACACATACGTACCCACCAGGTGTGATTTCCAAGCCACCAGGTGAGGAACTCAAACTGTGGTCAGCCATGTGGGAATCCAGTACCTTAACCCCCACGCCGACTGCTGGCCCTGAGAATACTGATTTTAAGCAGGCAGTCAACCCCGTTATGCTCAGACTGCAAATTCCATCTCTCCTTCTGTGGTGGTGGTTCCAATGGTAGTTGGATTTTCAAAGCCTTTGTTCACTCCTTTGGGTCTGTCTGTGCGTGGGTGGCTTGGGCCTGCACCTAGGACTTGAGCCGTTCGTACACGGAACTAGGGTTTCTCCTTCTCTAGGAGTCTCCAACACATGCTGTCGGTGACAGGGGCCTCTCAGGGCTGTCACCGCCTGTCCTGCTTTTCACAGTTCCAAGACTTGGGGCTCTCACAGCAGGACCGGGAAAGAAAACGAAGTTGGGGAAGAAGGAGAGAAAGAAACCCCAGGCATGTTCCCCTCACCTTTGGTTCATGGGGGCTCCTTTTTCTGGTCTCTTTGCCAGAAAGACAAGGCTTTTCTTGGAGTTTTTGCTGCATATGTCAACTGGGGAATTCCTTGCCTGAGCGTCCTTTCTGTCAAACGTGGGGGAAGTAGGAGGACAGAAAACTGGAAAGCATATTTCCCTCTTGGCCGCTTCTTTAAGTCCCGACATGCCACGCGTCCAATTTGCCCGTTACTGTGTCCTTTTCAGAGTCCCCAAGAAATCGACATTCAGTTATGCTGAGAATTTCTGGTTCTGATGAGTGGGGAGAGAGAAGCTAGTGTGTGCTTGCCCATCTTAGACACCATGAGAAGTCCTCAAATGTATAAATTCTTAGGAAATTGAAGTTTGAGGTTTTTCAGTTTTAAGTGGTCAAGTTTTAATTTTTGTATTTCCCCCAAAAATAGCTTAAACACAATTTTAAAATCTTCCCTAGCAACACAGATTTTTATTTATTTATTTATTTTTTGAGAGGTTTTTGCTATAGGGCGCATGCGCTCACCAGAAAGGCAGAGAGAAAGCAAAAAATCACCCCTCAGGGGGATGGCCACACCGCAATCCCTTCTCCTCCATTCTCCTCTCAGGATCTTGGGTACGCACGCACACGTGCCTGGTGTGAGTTTAAGCCACGAGGTCCGGGCCTCAAACCATGGTCTATTACATGGGAGTCCAGCGACATGCCATTACACCAACTGCTGGTCCAGCAACATAGATTTTTAGAACAGCTTGTTGGCAGGTGAAGAATCTGTAGCATTATGGTTCTTTATTACTAAATGATAAGCTATAAAACTTCACCTTAGCTTTACTGGCACCCCAGTTCAATAGAATTTCACTTTAGAATTTTAAAAAGATGTTTGTAAATGTTTTTGACTTCTCAGTGCTAGCAGTTGGCATGTTGGTTAAGACACTGGACTCCCACATGGCCAACTACATTGTCCAGCCCCGGACCCAGCAGTTTGCTTTCTCACTTACCCCCTCTCTCTCTGTCTCTGTCTGGTGAGTGCATGTGCCCTAAAGCAAATTTTTAAAAATGATGCTAAATTAAATAAATACTTCTTTTTTTAAAAAAAAGTTTTTGACGTCTCAGTATGTCATACTACTGCATTTATGAATTCCAAATTGTTTTCTGCTATGTATTTAAGTTTGATGTCAGATACGGGGACGGTAAGCAGCATAGTGGTTAAGGCACTGAACTCCCATGTAGTCAACTGTGGTTCAAGTACCTGACCAGTGGCTTAAAACTCATGCCTGTTACGTGTGTCTGCATGCCCAAAATCCCAGGAGGAAAATGGAGGAGAAGGGACTGCGGCATGGCCATCCCCCCAGGAGTGATTTTTCGCTTTCTGTCTTTCTGTTTCTCTCTGTGTTTCTGGTGAGCACATGTGCCCTATAGCAAAAACCTCTCTGAAAATGAAAAAATAATAAATTCAAGGGAAAAGGATTTATTATATTTCATTAAAAGAAATCTTTGTAAGCAAAAGGTTTTAAAATGAATTCAAACAAGTACACAAATTTTAATAAGAAACTTTGATTTGGGGGCCAGCAGGTGGCATGGTAGTTAAGGTACTGGACCCCACATGGCCAACTGTGGTTTGAATCCCAGGCCTGAGATTCACGCTGGGCATATGTGTGTGCATGCCCAAAATCCGAAGAGGAGAATGCAGGAGAAAAGACTGTGGTGTGGCCAACCCCCAGGGGGTGATTTCTCACTTCCTCTCTCTGAACACTGGCACCCTGTGGCAAAAAAAAAAAAAAAAAAAAAAAAAAAAAAAAAAAAAAAAAAAAGTTAAAAAAAAAAAGACAGAAAAGAAAAAAAAGTGTTTTATTTTAAAACATAAGTTTCTGATCTTGCTGCAGTTTGAAGACAGATAAAATGATACAATCAATCAGTAACACACTGTAAGAAACCATTTCTGAATCTATTCCATAAACCAGAGCTTATGGAAGTTCTGATTGGTCCCCTAGTGCACCCTGGAGAGGAGCAGCTAGCTACCCCGTTGCTAGGCAACAGTGCTTCACAGACTAGAACTTTCGGAAAGGAAAGACAGGGTAAGGGTATGAATTGTCCAAATTTACAAACGGAAGGAAGGTGCAACGCACAGAGGAACAGAGATCTGGGAGACCTAGCAGAGGCAATTCAAGTCATTTGGGAAATAAACCCAAGCCCACTTTCCAGTCCTTCCATCCACATCATGGTCATCGAACTCTAGTGTAAGCGCTGACCGATGACCCCCAAATAGTTCAATAAAACCAAAGTAACAGGTAACAGTACAAATAATTCTTATTAACATAGTTAAGATTTTGCTAAAAATGCCATCTTTTGTAGGTAGCAAGAGAGTCAGCGCTAAAACTTTACTAAGAGATTATTACATTGCAAATCGAAGCACAAAGACATGGACATCAGACATAGCGGAGAGGTGAGGTTGTTAGCTGGGGAGCAAAAAGGCAAGAAGGAGGGAGGGGGAGGGAGGGAGAGAACTAGAGAGAAAGAAAGGGGGGGAGAGAAGACAGAGAGAACAGGACTGCGGAGGGCACAGGTGAAACCGCTCTTCCTCCCAGTTCCTGGGTACTCACAGAGTCACTCCCATCCCACCACTAACTCTCCTGGTTTCCTAAAGGCAGGTTATTCATGAAAGAGATCTCAAAAGAGTAGAGAAAACTTCAAATTCTGATTTTAATGGGTCTTCCAAAAAAAAAAAATGCTTGCCATTTGGTCATCTTAGGAAGAAAAGGATTTATTTTATTTCATTCAAAGAAATTTTGTAAGCAAAAGGCTTTCAAATAAAATCAAACAAGTACACAAATTTTAATAAGAAACTGATTTGGGGGCCAGCAGGTGGCATGGTGGTTAAGGCACTGGACTTCCACATGGCCAGCTGTGGTTCCTCTTCGGGTTTGGGACATGCACACACATGGCTGAGCATTTATCTCAGGTCTGGGGTCCAGTGAAGCCCGCAAATCAACAAGCCCTGGCTGTCTTCCCAGACACTCTCGAAAGGGAATAGGCCACTAGGCATGTCCAATATTTGAAAAAAAGGCTACTGCGCAGATGAGAGGCCCAACGAACAAATACCAAGAGAACAGAATTCAGGGGAAACAGGTGATGAAGAAAACGGAATAAAATCTTTAAAATCTTTTCTTTAAAAAAAAATCATTCTAGGGGCCAACAGATGGCATAGTGGTTAAGAGTGCTGGACTCCCACGTGGCCCACTATGGTTTGAGTCCTGGACCTGGCGGCTTGCTCTCTTACTTTCTCTCTCACTCTCATTCTAGCTCTGTCCCTCTCTGGTAAGTTAAAATAAATAAAAAATAAATAAAGTTAAATAGTTCTTTTAAAAATTTTATTCTATTTTTTAATTTCCAGATTTCACATTTTACATAAAATTCTTTCAATATGTATATAATACATATTTTTTCAGCAGAGAACTTTACTTCTTTTGTCCATTAAATGTTTCTTCCCTTTGCACCTCACACCTACTCTCTACCACCCACTCTACCATCCACTGTCCTACCTTATAGTCTCCAGGATCCACACTTATTCTCTCTACTATCTTATCTCTCTGTTTCTGTCAGAGAGTGCAGATATTTGCTACAAATGGAATGGGGATATACAGTGTGTCTCTTTAAAGTCTGGCTCAACTGTAGAGGTGCTGTGCTTCCTAGGATGGGACCACATGGGAGATCCGGGTTTGATTCTGGTTTAACCTAAAGTTTCCCCATGGTGGCTTGCCCCTATAGTCCCAGCTGAGAGGCTGAGGGAGGAGGATAGTGATAGTGAGACCCTGTCAATTAAAAACAAGCAAATAAACAAAAATACCCACTAACTCTCTTTTCCTTATCTGATGCTGTTGTGCCCTGGGATAGCTAAAATGAAAAGGCTACTCATTTGCAAATGCTGAGGAGAACATGGAGGAACTGGAACCCCCATACACTGCTGATGGGAAAATAATCTAGTAATTTCTTAAAAAGTGCTGGTAAATGAATTCCCTGTAAGGCAGAGAATGTGATAATAATCTGTTCAATTTTTTTATTAGATTGTTATAACCTGTGTGTGCTCACCAGAGAGAGACTGGGGTGGGGGGTGTGGATGTGATAAATTACCCTCCCTCTGCCCCCAGGCGGGGAGAGAGAGAGAAAGAAGGAAAGTGAGAATTACCCTCCCCCTACTCCCAGGGAATGGCTATGCTACAATCCCTTTTCATCCATTCTTATCTCAGGATTTGGGGCACACATGCACAAGGATTCAGCATGTTTTTCAAGTCACTAGGTCTGGGACTCAAACTACCCAGTTGGCCATGTGGGATCCAGCACCTTCACCACACCACTGACTGGACCTAAAATTTTTTTTTTTTTTTTTTTTGGAGAGGTTTTTCGCTATAGGGCGCGTGCGCTCGCCAGACAGACAGAGAGAGACGTAGAGACAGAAAGCGAGAAATCACCCCCCGGGGGGATGGTCACGCCACAATCCCTTCTCCTCCATTCTCCTCTCGGGATCTTGGGCACGCACGCACAAGCGCCCGGCGTGAGTTGTAAGCCACCGGGTCCGAGACGCGAACCACGGTCGACTACGTGGGAGTCCAGCGACATAGCCATTACGCTAACTGCTGGTTCCCAGGACCTAAAATTTTTTTTAAACTATCTTTAAATATGTAATTCAGTAGCTTAATGATATCCACAATGTTGTGCAACCATTACTACCATATAGTTCCCTAATTGTCATAACCTCCTATTCCTCCTCCTCACAGTCCCTGGGAACCTCTCATTTTTTCCTCTATAAATTTACCAGTTCTTGGTATTTCATATAAAATGAACCATACAATATTTATCCTTTCACGTCTGGTTGTTTCACCGAGTACAATGTTTTCTAGTTTTATCCATATTGTAGCATGTATCACAACTTCATTCATTCCTTTTTGTGGCTAAAGAATATTCCACTGTACGCTATACCACATTTTATTTAATCCTCTGGTGATGACAAGTTCTTGGGTTGTTTCCACTTTTTGATCACTGAGTATTGCTGCTAAGAACACTGGTGTATCCGGGGCTGGCAGGTTGAGTGGTGGTTGGGGTGCTGGACTCCCACATGGCCAACCACGTTTCGAGTCCTCGACCTGGCAACTTGCTTTCTTGCTTTCTCTCTCTCTCTCTCTCTCTCTCTCTCTCTCTCCTGTCTCTCTCTGGTCAAATTTTTAAAAATAATAATAAATACAATTAAATAAATAATTCTTAAGAAAACAAAACCCCACTAGTATATTTGTTTGAGTCCTTGCTTTAAGTTCCTTTGGGTATTTACCTAGTAGTGAAATGCTGGGTCACATAGCAATTGTAATTTTAGCTTTTTGAGAAACTGAAAAACTGTTCTCCATAGCAACTACAACATTTTAAAATCCTAACAGCAATGTGTGAAGATTCAAATTTTTCCACATCCTTATCAACACTAGTTATCGTTTTTTTAAATTGTAGTCATCCCAGTGTGTGTACTTCATGGTTTTGAGCTACATTTCTCTAATGACTAATGCTGTTGAGTCTTCTATGCTTATTGGCTATTTGCATATCCTCTTTGGAGAAATGTCTGCTCAAATCTTTTGTACACCTTTGAATTGAGTTGTGAGTTACTTAAATATTCTGTATAGTAATGCTTTATTAAATATATGGTTTACAAATACAGCTTCCCATTCTTTGGGTGGTCTTATACTCTCCTGATAAAGTCCTTTCATGCACAAAAGTGTTAAATTTTGAAGACAAATTATCTATTTTTTCTGTGATTGTGCTTTTGCTGAAATAAGTCATCATTGCCTAATACAAGGTGATAGATTGATTAATTTTTCATGTTGAACTATCTTTAGTGTTCTAGGAATTAAACTTGTGTTTTCAGAGTTTTACAGTTTTTTTTTTTTTTTTTTTTTTTTTTTTTTTTTTTTTTTTTTTTTTGCTGTAGAGTGTGTGTGCTCACCAGAGAGACAGAGCAAGAAATCACTCCCCAGGGAAAAGCCATACCATAATCCCTTCCCCTCCATTCTCCTCTCATCTGGGGCATGAACGCACATGCACTTGGCTTGAGTTTTAAGCTGCTGGGTCCAGGACTCAAACCACAGTTGACTATGGGAGTCCAGCGACATAACTATTACACCATCTGCTGATCCCAAAAGTTTTAGTTCTTAATGTTCAATCTTCACTTAAACTTAATTTTTGCAAATAGGGGATACATTTGATTCTTGTGCATGTGTATATCCAATTTACTTGGCACAGTTTATTGAAAATGCTGCTCTTTCCCCGCTGAATGGTCTTGTTTTCCTTGTTAAAAATCAAGGTGACGTCTTTTTTTTTTGGAGAGGTTTTCGCTATAGGGCACATGCGCTCGCCAGACAGACAGAGAGAGACATAGAGACAGAAAGCGAGAAATCACCCCCCAGGGGGGATTGTCACACTGCAATCCCTTCTCCTCCATTCTCCTCTTGGGATCTTGGGCACGCACGCACACGCGCCCGGCGTGAGTTTAAGCCACCGGGTCCGGGACGCAAACCGCGGTCAACTACGTGGGAGTCCAGCGACATAGCCATTACGCTAACTGCTGGTTCCCAAGGTGACGTCTTATACCCAGGCTCTCTGATCCACTCCATTGGTCCATATGTCTATTCTTACGTGAGTGCCACACTGTTTTGATTACTGTAACTCTGTGGTAAATCATGGAATAGAGAGATTGGAGTCCTCCAGTATTGTTTTTTTTTTTTTTTCTCCAGGAATCATGTGGCTATCTGGGGCCTTGAGAGTTCATTCAGATTTTAGAGAAAATGTTCTACCTCTGTAAAAATCACCATTGGGATTTTGATCCATAGATCGCTTTTGGTAGGACTGTCATTTTAGTAATATTAAATCTCTCCAGATTGATTAAGTCTCTCCAAATATTGTTGAATATTTGCTAAAGATTAGTTCTTTAAGCTATAACATATGGTGAATCCCAAATGGCAGAACCTCATTGCTTACTAAGTTTTTGTACTTATATTTTGCAGAGGAAAAAAATACTACTGTAAAATTGTAACTAGCCAGTATATAACTGTATTGTATGCAGACCTGTGACCACTGGCAATGTCATCCAGAAGAACTGATAAAGTTTATTTACTACATAAAAACAGTCTTCCAATTCATAAACACAGAATCCTTTCCATTTATTTGTGTCTTTAATTTCTTTTAGCAGTGTTTTGAAGTTACAAATCTTTTACTTCCCAAGTTAAGTTTGTTTCTGGTTCCTGCAGTTGGTGTAGTGGCTATGTTGCTGGACTCCCATGTAGTCGACTGTGGTTCGAGTCCTGGACCCGGTGGCTTAAACTCACGCCGGGCGCGTGTGTGTGCATGCCCAAGATCCCAAGAGGAGAATGGAGGAGAAGGAATTGCGGCGTGGCCATCCCCCCTGGGAGTGGTTTCTCGCTATCTCTCTGTCTCTCTCTGTCTTTCTGGCAAGTCTCTGTCTCTCTCTTTCTGGCAAGTGCACGTGCCCAATAGCAAAAACCTCTCCAATAAATAAATAAATAAAATTAATTTGTTTCTAACTATTTTATTCTTCTTGATGTTATTGCAAATGAGATTATTTTAAAAAATATTTTATTTAATTTTTATTTATTCATTCATTTATTTTAATTGACCAGAGAGAGACAGAGAGAGAGAGGTAAAGTGAGAAAGCGAGCCACCAGGTCTGGGACTCAAACCATGGTCAGGCACATGGGAGTGTCCAGCACCTTAACCACCACACCACCTGCTGGTCCCCAGCAAATGAGATTATTTTTTACTATCCTTTTCAGGTTGTTCATTGCAAGTGTATGAAAAATACAACTTTTTTTTTAATGTTGATTTTGTATCCTGGAGCTTTCTGAATTAATTTATTAGTATTAACAATGTTTATGTGGCTTATTCAGAGTTTTCCACATTTAAGATCATGTCATCTGAGATAATTTTACTTTTCTTGCTTGCTTGCTCCAAGTAGAACTTCCAGGACTGCACGTAACAGAAATGGCAGGCAGAGACGCTTCTCTCATTTCTGGTCTCAGAGGAACAGCTATCAGTCTTTCACAACTGGGTTTGACGTTAGTGTCTGTGGGGCGATTCATATACAACCTTTACCATATTGCTATTCCTTCTATTCCTAGTTTATTGACTGTTTTATCATAGACGCCGTTTCTGCATCAGTCAGAATGGTCACGTGTTCCCACTTTCATTATATTGTACTGTCATACATTACACTGATCAGTTCTTCACGTTGACCCACTTGAACTGTTTCAGGAATAAGTCTCATTTAATGATTGCTTTAGTCTGTTCTATGTTGCGACAACTGGATGCCACAGACTGGACCATTTATAAAGAATAAAGGTTTCTTCAGCTTGTGCTTCTGGAAGTCCAAGGCTGAGGGGCTGCGTCTGGTGAGGCCCTTCTTGCTGATTCTGCTTCTGCAGCGTCTTGGAGAGAGAATGAGAGTGTCAGCTCTGGTCTCTCTCCTCCTTCTTATAGTTGCCACCATTCAATCATGGAGCCCCCCTCTGATGACCATTTCTAATCCCAATGACCTCCCAAAGGCCTCGCCTCCTTTTTTTTTTTTTAAAAGAGAGATTTTTGCTATGGGGCAAGTGTGCTCAGTGGAAAGACAGAGAGACAGAAAGACATACAGTGAGAAATCAGCCCCCAGGAGGGATGACCATGCTGCAATCCCTTCTCCTTTCTCCTCTCGGGATTTTGGGCATGCAGGCATGTCCCCACCCGGTTCGGGCGCCACGTGTCCCGACCCGGTGGGACAGTCGAACAGGTTTCCTGAGGGAAGGAGTGAGAGCCGGAACAAGCGGCACAGTGTCACAGCTCGGAGACGACACAGTGTCGTCTGTTTATTGTGGGCAGCACGGTACAGCACGGAGACGACGCAGTGTCACAGCTCTTCAGGCTCGTCTGGAGACGATGTAGTGTTACAACTCTTCAGGGTCGTCTGGAGACTGTGCGGTGTTTCGGCTCTGCAGGCTCTCCAGGGTCGTCTGGAGACTGTGCGGTGTTTCAGCTCTGCAGGCTCTCCAGGGTCGTCGTCTTCCTGGTCTTCTGTGTTGTCTTCGTTGTCTTCCTGGTTGTCTGGCTATTGTGGGTCAGGCATGGTGCTTATATACACATTGGTGGATCGCAAAGGTGGGTTATGATTGGTTGCAAATGATGGGCCGTGATTGGTTGTAAACAGTGGGCCGTGATTGGTTGTAAACGGTGGGTTACGATTGGTTGCTTTTGGACCAATCATGAGGTGCCAGATATGCAAATCTGAGGGATTTCTAGTGGCCAATCATGGCAATTGCTTGCTCTCTGAGAAACCTCGGCAGACTCGCTGTTGCGCAGCCTCCCACACAGGCACATGTACCTGGTGTGAGTTTAAGCCACTAGGTCTGAGACTTGAACCACAGTCGGCCACACGGGAGTCCAGCGAGGTAACCATTACGCCATCTGCCCTTGGCCCTTCTTCCTGGTCTTCATGGTTTCTAATGAGAAATCCACTGGCATTCTAATTGATGCCCTCCCTAAGTCAAATTTCATTTCTTTTTTTTTTTTTTTTTTTTTTTTTTTTTTTTTTTTTTTGAGAGGTTTTCACTAGAGGGCGCGTGCGCTCGCCAGAAAGACAAAGACAGAGAGATAGAAAGCGAGAAATCACCCCCCAGGGGGGATGGACATGCCGCAATCCCTTCTCCTCCATTCTCCTCTCGGGATCTTGGGCACGCACGCACACGCACCCCGCGTGAGTTCAAGCCACTGGGTCCAGGACTTGAACCGCGGTTGACTACGTGGGAGTCCAGCGACATAGCCATTATGCTAACTGCTGGTCCCAAATTTCATTTCTTTCTTGCAGCTTTCCCAAGATTTTTCTTTGTCTTTAGTCTTGAAAATCTGACTGTGTTGTTTTGGTATGATTCATTCGCTTTTTACTCTTTGAGGCTCACTCAGCTTCTTCAGTCCGTAGGATCATGGCTACTACAACATTTGGGAGGTGCTCAGCCATTACTCGCTCATGGACTTTCCCAGCTCCGTGCTCCCGTCCTCTCCACCCTGATGACGGAGCCGGTCGCTCCTGTTACAGCCCTGCAGGGCCTGAAGCTCTGCTCCCTTCTCCTCCCAGCCTGCTTCCTCTCTGCTGCCAGCCCGGGCCCTTGGCACTGCTCTGTCTTCAAGTTCTCTGCCCTTTTTTCCATCTCCGTCACCTTGCAGTGGAGTCCATGTTCTGAGTGTCTGTCTCATTTTGGTTATATTTTTCATTTCTAAAATTTACGTTTTGTTCTTTATGTCTTCTCTTTGCAGAGGTTGTTTTCTTTTTCTTTTCTTTTTTTTTTTCCCCTGAGACTACTTTTAGGCTTTAAGCATGCTCACATTTTGCGTTTGAGCATTTTTATGTCTGCTTAAAAGTAGTGCAAAATAATAACAACATCTCTGTCCTCTTGGTGTTGCCGTCTGTTGATGGTCTTCCATTTGAGAAATTCCTGGGTCTCAGTAAGATGAATAATTGACTGACTCCTGGACATTGTAGGCATTACAAGACCACAGATCCTCTACAATCTCAGCTGGTGTCTTTCAGTTCTCTAGCCAAGGAGGGTGGGTGTGCGTCCAGGCCACTCACTCGACTTCCTCGTAACCAGTAGGATGGAGTAAGAACTGCAGTGCCTGTCCGTCTGCTGCCAGAGCCACGCCAGTGACTAGAGGCAGGAGTACTTCTACTGTTCCCACACGGCCTCAGGAGAGGCCGGCTCGTTGCCATCGGGTGGGAGCCGTCTACCCTCCTTCTTTGAGCTACCGCAGCATGGAAGGTGAGGAACGCGTTACCACGGGGCTTGGAAGAAAGTCCAGGTTCTCCAATCTCCTGTGACCCAGGGGCAGATCTCACTGACTCCTGGCAGGGTGAAAGTCCTGGCTTCCTATTTGGGCTCCTCTGAAACCTCTGTGTTGGGGAGATGTTTTAATGTTTGCTGAGGGTGAAAGACTATCAGCCTTTTCTACGGCGGCTGGGGATCTGGCTGCAGTTTCTTCTATGGGGCTTGGCGGGAGAAGGGTTATTCTCTAAGTTTGTTATTCTAGGCTGCTTCTTTCTCGGTCTTTTTAAAAAAATTATTTATTTATTATCATTATTATTATTATTATTTTGGAGAGGGTTTTTTTTTCTTTTTCTTTTTCTTTTTTTTTTTTTTGCTATAGGGTACGTGCCCTTGCCAGAAAGACAGAGAGATAGAAAGCAAGAAATCACTTCCCCAGGAAGGATGGCCATGCTGCAATCCATTCTCCTCCATTCTCCTCTTGGGATCTTGGGCACGCGCACACACGTGCCTGGTGTGAGTTTTAAGCCACCGGGTCTGGGACTTGAACCACGGTTGACTACATGAGAGTTCAGCGACATAGTCATTACGCTAACTGCTGGTCTCTATTATCATTATTTTTAAATTTTGACCAGAGAGAGAGAGAGAGAGAGAGAGAGAGAGAGCAAGCCACCAGGTCCAAGACTTGAACTGCAGTCAGCCATGTGGGAGTTCAGTGCCCTCAACCACCATACCACCTGCCAGTCCCATCTTGGTCTTTTGGTTAGAAAGAAAGAAGCAACACATTTTTTCAAAAATGAAGAAAAAATGATCTGTTGATGTTAATATTTCTGGCAGTATCTTTGACTGAATCAATATACAGTGTATTCATGATGAGAAAATTCGTTTGGTATGCTGTAATGATATACAGTGATTGAATATTTAAAAAAGTAAAATAAGCAGAGAAAGGAGTTAGCAAAAAACAAACAAACAACAACAACAAAAAAAAAAAAAAAAAAGAGAGCTGGCGTCAACTGAGGTTATTTGGTTATTTTGTTTTGGTTTTTGTGTTACTTGGTGTTCCCATGTTGTCAGCTTCTCCAGGTCTTGGATACATGAGGCAAGAAAAAGAAAACCCATGGAAACGTCCATTGTTGTTCCCAGGGTCTAGAGGTCCTTCGTCTGTCCTCTTTTCTCCTTTTCAAAGACTTCTGCTTGTTTTCCATATATAATGTACAATATTTTCAGTTCTATTTAACATGATGCATAGGGAAAAAATAATTCTCCATCTTTCTGGAGATAGAAATCCTAGACCACTTACATTGAATGTGATCGACATAGTTTGATTTAAGTCTGCCATCTTGCTATTTGCTTTTCTTTTGTGGCATATGTCCTTCATTCTTTTCCCCTCTTTTTCTTCCTTAGTTTAGATAATCTGAGTGTTTGGTACGATTTTGTTCAATCTCCTCTGTTTTAGTAGCTATTATTCTTTTGTTTACTTTGATGGACATTTTATGGTTATAGCGTACACCTTTAAGTCATCCTAGTCTGCTTTTTTTAAAAAGAATTATTTTTTATTTAATTGATTTATTCATTCATTTATTCTAATTTGACCAGACAAACACACACACAGAGAAAGAGAGAGAAAGAAAGAGAGAGAGAGAGAGAGAGAGAGAGAGAGAGAGAGAGAGAGAGAGAGAAAGTGAGAAGGCAAGCCACCAGGTCTGGGACTCGAACCATGGTAGGCCAGCCATGTGGGACTATCCTGCATCTTAACCACCATGCCACCTGCTGGTCCCCATCTTAGTCTACTTTTAAGTGTGACGTTGTATTACTTCACATATAAGAATCTTATGACAATATATCTCCATTTCTCCTCTCCAAGTCCTTGTGCTATTGCTACCATACACAAGTAGCAAATTTACTCTTACCCAACAGAGTGCTATGGAGTGGACTATGTCCCCAAAACTCATTTGTTGCAGCCCTAAGCCTAATAGTGACTAATTTTGGAGGTAGAGGCTAGAAGGAGGTATTTAAATGAGGTCGTAAGAGTAGGCTGATATGACAGGATCAGTGTCCTTACACGAAGACACCAAAGATCACTCTGTATGTCTCTCTCTCTCCTCCTTGCGAGAACATATGAGAAGGTGGCCATCTCCAAGCCAGGAAGAGATCCCTCACCAGAACCTAACCATGGTGGCACTCTGATCCCAGCCTTCAGAACAGTGAGAAAATAGTTTAAGCCACTCAGATGATGGGGTTTGTTACAACAGCCAAGAAAATACACATGGTTATTTTTTTCCTTAAACTTTTAAGGTTTATTTATTCCATGAGAGTCAGACAGAAGGGAAGGAGGAGGGAGAAGATAGAAGATAGAGAGCTCCAACAAGGTCCTTCTACGGCAACCCACTCCCGAGTCTCAGCTGACAGATCCTGGGCACGCATGTGTGCTTGGCATGCCCACGGCAGACCCAGGACACAAACCCAGGACCTCTTCCATGTGGGTCACCACCATGCCGACTCTTCGCCCTTGCCCTAAACTTTTCATAAATATTGATAAACAATGGTCTCATAGAAATTTAAGCAGAAAATTTCCGCTTGCCATATAGTTATCATTTCTGATTCCCTTTAACATTGATGAAGGTCCAGATTTCCTTTTGGTATCATTTTTATTCAGTCTAAAGGATGTCATTTAACATTTCTGTTTTCTTTTTTTTAAACATGCATCTTCCACAAACTTTTATATATTTATTTAAAATTTGCTATAGGGTGCATGTGCTTACTGGACAGAGAGAGAGAAGGAAAAGTTAGAAACCACCCCCACAGGGGAATGGCTGTGCTGTGATCCCTGCTCCTCCATTCCCCTTCAGGACTTTGGGGGCATACACGTGCACCCAACATGTTTGTCTGTCTGTCTTTCTTTCTTTCTTCTTCTTCTTCTTTTTTTTTTTTTTTTTTTTTTTTTTTTAAGGCTTTTGTCATAGGGCACTTGTGCTTGCTAGAGAAAGACAGAAAGACGGTAAGAGGGAAAGTGAGAAATTACCCCTAAAGGGAGGGCCGAGCTGCAATTCCTTCTCTCCATTCTCCTCCTGGGATTTTGGGCATATACACACATGCTCCTGACATGATTTTCAAGACATCAGGTTTGAGACTTGAACTGCAGTTGACCATATGGGGGTCCACACCTTCTGGCCACCATACCACTTTCTGGCCCCCTCAAAGTGTTTTTTAAGCTGCTGGGTCCAGGACTCCAACTGCAAAGTTGACCAGGTGAGACTCAGCCTTTTTTAAAAAATTATTTTATTATTATTTTATATACAATCACTATACATCATTTAGCTTGTAGAGAGAATTTACCCAACATGAAATACACCTCAGACCAGACCAGTAGAGAATACTATACACATTATCATCAACAGATAAACTATTTCTGTGTCCCGCAATGTTTTGTCTATTTTTCTTCCTAATATTCTTTCCCACACTCTTCCCCTCTCCCACCCTCCTTCCACTCTGTCTTGTGTCCATAATTATTTTAAATGCTTTTATTCCCTCCAATCTTTCAGTCTCTACCATAGAGTGCAATCGATATATGTTAAGTGGAGATATACAATGTCTCTCTTTCATAGCCTGACTGGCTTCGCTCAGCAATAAATCTTCCATATTCATTAACTTTCTAGCAGATGAGACCCAGGCTTCTTAACCACTATGACTGGCCCCACCATTTTTTATAGTGTAGAGTCTTTGGATTTTTCTGCTGGAAAGGTCCTTGTTTTGGCTTCATTCTCTACATACATTTTTACTATATAAATAATTATTGGTTGAGAGATAGCTCCACTTTCTCCTAGCTTGCATTGTTTGATGAGAAATGTGCTATCATTCCTATCTTTGTTTCTCTGTAATCAATGTATCTTTGGGGGAAAGGCTTTTTAAGATTTTCTCATTTCCACTGATATTTACACAATTTGATTATATCATGCTTCTTATGTGCTTGGGGTTTGTTTAGTTTTTTGGATCTGTGAGTTTATCATTTTCATTAAAATTGAAAATTTTTAAAAGAGATTTTTGCTATAGGCGTGTGCACTCACCAGAGAGACAGAGATAGACAGAAAGTGAGATATCACCTCCTGGAGGGGATGACCACACTGCAATCCCTTCTCCTTCATTCTCCTCTCAGGATCTTGGGCACGCATGCACACGCGCCTGGCGTGAGTTCTAAGCCACTGGGTCTGGGACGCGAACCGCGGTCGACTACGTGGGAGTCCAGCGACATAGCCATTACGCTAACTGCTGGTTCCTCTGAAAAAAAATTGCTTTAAATACTTTTTAAGGGAGTCAAATTTCATATATATTTATCAACTTGATACTGTTCCACACATTGACACTATGTTATTTAAATTTCTTCCAGTCAAGTATTTGCTGTTTCACTTTGAATAACTGCAGTGTCCCTAAGTTTTGCAATGCCTACTTCATTAACCTCATCCAATGTATTTTTCATTTCAGACATTGTAGACTTCACTTATAGATGTTCAATTTAGATCTTTTGTTCTACCTTTCAACTTTCCACTTAATAGGCTAAATATTTCCTCTAACTTCCTGAACATACAGAAAACAGTCCTTGTCTAGGAATTCTATGATCTCATCCATTTTTGGTTCAGTGTCCATTGCTGCGCTTTTATCCAGTAAGTATGTCGGGTAGCTAGAGTTATGCATCCCCACTAAGATCCCCATGTCTGGCCATCCTCTGGAGCTATGTTACTCTAGGTGTGGTTTAGGATAGAGACCTGGGCCATTCCCCTGGGTCATCTAAGTGAACCCTATGTGATCCACAGGTCCTTCCAAGAGGGAAGCAGGAGAGCTGGGAGTAAGAGTCAGGGGTGTTATGTTGGAAACAGAGGTTGGAGTGATGCGGGGCTCTGAGCTGAGGAATAAGGGAGCCTCTAGGTGCTGGGAAAAGCAGGGAAACAGGCTCTCCTCAAGAGCCTCCAGAAGGAATGCTGCTCCAACCACCTGGTAGATGTTTCTTTTTATAAATAATTATTTTATTTTTAAAATTTGCTATAGGGCCCTCGTGCTCACCAGGGAGAGATGAGAAACAGGGAAAGTGAGAAAGCAAGCCAGCAGGTCTGGGACCTCGAACAGTGGTTGGTCACATGGGAGTCCAGTGACTTAATCGCCATGTCAGTTGTTGGTCCCACTGTAGAGACATCTCACCTCCAGAACAAAAAAATAACAAACTTGCAGGCTTTGTTTATTTAGCTTTTTGTCGTAGGGTATGTGCTTTCACAGGAGAGATGGTGAGAAGGTAGGTGAGAAGTCACCCCCTAAGGGGGATGATCTCCCTGTAGTCTCTTCCCTTAGGTTCTCCTCTCAAGATTCTGGGCCCACACACACACATGCCCTGCATGATTTTCAAGCCGGTGTGCCCAGTAGTTGAACTGCAGTCAGCTGTGTAGGAGTCCAGCGCCTTAACCGCTACACTACCTGCTGATCCCATTGTGGATTTTAAAAGTGTTTTTGTTGAGGGCTGGCAGGTGGCATGGTGGTTATAGGTGCTGGCCTCCCACATGGCCAACAATGGTTCAAGTCCTGGACCTGGTAGTTTGCTTGCTTATTCCCCACCCCCACCTCAGTCTGATCAAACAGAAAAAAAAAATAAATAAAGCTAAATAATTCTTAAAAAATGTTAATTTTATAATAGAGAGCACGTGCATGCTTACATGAGAGAGGAGCACCCTTGACAGGATCAGCATACTGCAGCCCCCTTCCTCTAGCCCTCCAAACTGCCAGGATCGTGGGCATATGTGTACGCACCTAGTGCTTCAGAACCAGGTTCACTGGGCCAGGCATCCAAACCCCACAGCCAGCACGTGGCTTCCAGTGCTGCAGTCCAGTGTGCTGCTGACTGTATCATCTGGCCAGGGCAATTCGTGTTGTTCTTAAGCCATTAAGTTTACCGTAATTTGTCAGAAAAGCAACAGGAAACGAATACACTTCTTGTTAAAGGTTGTGTTCTTCAGTTTGTGTTGTTGTTGTTTGCATGCCTGGTGACCTTTTACAGGATGCTAGACGTTATTTTACCTTGTTGGGTACCTAAGCTTGTTGTTACTCTTTGTTAGGTAGGCCTGGAGGGTTGTTTTATCTCATTACTGAGAAGATCATTCTTAGTATTCGATGACTTGATAATGTGATTTTCCAGTCTGTTTTTGGGAATGGGCACTACTTCTGGCTTTGTGTGAGCCTCGGGGACTGTATCCTTTCTTTCCAAAGTCTTGTTTTCTCTGCCTCAGGTAGTAATCTCCTCAGACACACGCGCTCGTGATTTTCGGCTTCATCCTTCAGAGCTTTTACAGACCAGTCTGTGTAGCCTATCTTTGTCCAGAGCCCTGGTCTGTGATTGTAGCCACATTGCCCAGCCAAGTTCCTGGCTCCAGCTCCTCCACTTCAAGGACACTGCTGAGGTTTCTCTTCCTTCTGTCAGCCTAGACACTTTCTCAGTGAGCCGAGTCAATGGGTCTCATAGCCGCAATTTCTCATGTACCAAGGATTCCCGCCCTCATTGCCAAGAAGAACCCTTCTTTTTTCCCTCTTGTTGTCATTGCTTCAGACAGGAGGATAATCTGGTACATGTTATTACCTTTTGGCTAGAAGGGAAAGCTGAAGCTCCAATTTAAAATCAATTTCTTCTTCATATATCTCTCAGGGTCTAATCTCTGACCTTGTTGGCACTAGTTAGTATTTCCTAGTCATGTAAGTTACATGTGCACATGTATTTTTTAGTAGATTGTTTGTGGAGGGTCAGATAAAAATGAGTCATACATAGTGCCTTACAAAAATAAAGAAACACAATTGTTCAGTAAGCACCTACTTAAAGGAATTAACTATTAACTTTATTTGGAATGAGATTCCTAGGTTTGTAGATTATGAAGATGTCATAATGTTGGGGCCAGCAGGTGCCATGGTGATTAAGGCACTGAACCCCCACCCGACAGACTGAGGTTCAAGTCCCACACTTAGCGGCTTGGAAATCACACCGGGCACATGTGCACACATGCCCCAAATCCCAGGAGAATGGAGTAGGGATTGTGGTACTTGCTGGAAAGAGACACAGAGATAAAGTGAGGAAATGCCCTCCGAGGGGGATGGTCATGCCACAATCCTTTCTCCCTTTGAGATTTTGGGCGTGCACACATGTACGCCTGGCATGATTTTCAAGCTGCTGGGTCAGCAATTCAGATGGTGGTCAGCCACGTGGGAATTCAGCACCTTAACCACCACACCACCTGCAGGCCACTAGATGGTGGTTTCTTAATGGAGTTAAAGGGGGTAGAAGGGAGCAAATGGATCCAGCTGGCACAGGACAGGACTGGACACACAGCTTGGCAGTGACTTTGGATGTAGCCAGACCCTTGATTTAGAAGGCATGGCTTTATGGTCTCTTTATCTTCTAAAGACAGGATTCTTTTTTCCCAAGAGAGATTTTTGTTATCGGGCACGTGTGCTCTCTAGAGAGACAAGAGAGACAGAGAGACAGAAAATGAGCAATTGTCTCCCCTCACCCCCCAGGGATGGCCACGGCACAATCCCTTCTCCTTCATTCTCCTCTTGGGATCTCGGGCACACATGCACACATGCCTGGCATAAGTTTTAAGCTGTCAGGTCCAGAATCTAAGCCACGGTCAACTACGTGGGAGTCGTGACGTAACCATTACACCCTGTGCTGGCCCCAGGATGGGTACTGTGTATGGCACGAACACATCTTTTTTGGATATTGAGCGCTCTCTCCCTTTCTAAAGGGACCCTGGTCTTTCTCATGTCTTGCTCATGGTTTTGGTGAGAACGTCAGTCAGGTACCTGCTTCCCCACATGAAGCCGACAGAGCTGTCCTGCACTGCCAGGTCAGGGACATTACGTTGACTAGTGCCTGCCATTCCTAGTTCTCACCTGCTTTTATCTGGTTCTCCAAGCTGATTTTGGAGTTCCTAGTTTCTTCGTAGTAAATAACTTTAAAACAACAGGGATAGTTACCTCTGTTGGTTGTGACCAGAGCCCAACTGTCTGTGTAATGAGCAATCTTGCCTTTCCAGGTGGGAGTTTTGCAAGGGTCTTCTCAGAGAGGTCGGCTGTCTAAGTGGCTGCAAGTCCAATACGAGCAATCTGTGAGGAGGATCTAACGGCCAGCACCTGGAGCATGTTGTCTCATATCAGCAAGGTACTCTTAAGATTACTGACAAACTAGGGCACAAGCAGATGGTGTGGGGGTTAAGGTGCTGGATTCTCACATGGTTGACCACAGTTCAAGTTCTGGACCTGGTGGCTTGAAGGTCACACCGTGCATGCGCGCATATGTGCCCGAAATCCAGAGAGGAAAATGAGAAGGGACTGTGGTGTGGCCAGACCCCACATGCAAGGTTTCAAATATTTTGGCACCTGTAAGGCAGAACTTTCTCCCCACCTTCCAGAGGCACTTGCTTTCTTTTCGCAGCTCCAGAAGCAACCCCGCTGTCTGGCAGCAAGGTCCCAGACCCGAGTTGGGTCTCAGCTGCTTCCAGGATGACTGTGCCCACCTCTGCCCAATGATATCAGGTTCATGTGTTCTAGTCTAGTCAGGCCTGGGTGCTTTTCTTATTCCGGTGTAAGAGAATTGCTCCTTCTGGAATATAACTAGTTTCTAAATGACCAAATATTAAAATGACTTTGTGCTTAAGAGTGGGAATTCCTGGTTTTAGAAAAATTCTCACTGGTGTCTACCACATTTTAAAATAAGGTTTAGTTTATTGGAGAGTATATGCTCAACTGAGTATTGTCTTTCCAAACGGACCGTGAGGGTGCTCACCGGTCCCGCCGTTGTTCCCAGCGCCCACACTGCTCGAGTGCCCTTGGAGAGTTGCCAAGGAACCTTCAGGGCTCGAGGTCCTCCTTGACCACTCTGCTCTCTTGAACACAGATATTTCTGAATCAGCCCAAAGTCATGTGGGCACAAGCTTGGTGAACGTGGTGGGTAATAAGCAAGAAAGCAATAACACAAAGCAGGTGGTGCTGCGTGAAAGAATGGAAGCCCTGTGCAGCCGCGAAGCTCCAGGAGTAGCGCTGGCTGCCTTCGCCCATGCAGTCTCAGCCTTGTGAAGTAATGCCCCTGGTTTACTGACGGTGCCCGCTCAGAGGGCTGATGGGAGCTGCCCAAAGCTGTTGACGAAGAGTAGAGTCAGGGTCCACACGTGGATTTGATCTGACCCAAGTGCACATGGAGTTCAACGAGGTAGCTAACCACCTACCCCTTGGTAGTCTTACTGCTGGACTGGCTACGTAAGTGTACGAATGCCTTTGTCATTATTTTTATGTAAGTGTATTCACTGTTGTACTCACTAGACTACACTGTTTTGTTTACTCTGCTCGATTTGAGTTCCTTGAGGAAAGGACTGTTTTCTTCGTGCCCGTGTCCCCAGTAGCTAGTCAGTGCCTGGCACGCACTCAATGCTTAGTGAGTGTGAGTTGCTGGCTTGCTTTGTTGACTCTACTGACTCTGGACATGGCATTTTTCCCTCTTGACTTCCATGTTCAGAGCTGTGAAATAAGGGTAGGTGGATAAAGGCCCTTCCATCTTTAAAGAGTTAAAAGAAACTTGTAACTGCTTGAGGTGGCAGTGAGGATTCCCAAGACACTATACTTCCTTTTCCTCCAGAGAGGGGGATCTGGTCTCAACAGCTCTCCTCCTGCCTTGTGATGCCATCTTAGGACCTTATGATACGGAGAGGACTCTGAGGTCAGAATTGAAGTTAGAACTGGTACACAGAGGGTTCTCCCTGGCATGTTCCTTGGCACGATGGGAAGGACCTACAGATCTGGTTGGTACATTGGTATCTTGCCACTTTAACACCTCTGTAAAATTTGACCCTAGTTTTCAAATGAGATTTAAGAAAGGTCATTAGTGTTGGTAGTTTTGCTTTTTTGAGATACTCTGTTATTGACACAAGCGCTTCTAGAAATCTGCAAAGAAAAAGGTAACTTATGTCAGTTGTTTGGAATAGAAATGCTTTTGTTATGGTCTCAAGAGTCTGTTAATCACTCTTTTCATGTAGCTCACTGGCCCTAATGTTGGGAAATCACAGTACTGATGGGATCACGGAGCCTGAGGACCAACAATACTTTTCAATCGCTGACACGGGCGCGGTGCGGTCAGTTACTGCACTACCATTTAGAATGACGGTCCAAAGTTTGCAAACAGTTGAACAATGCAGACCTATTACGTGAGTTGCTCTACCTAGCGTACATTCGATATGGGAATTAGGAGAAAGAGGGCACAATGGATTCTCCTGAGAACATTGCACTGTTTGAAGATTATTCATGATTTCTCTCACAGTGGAGAAAAAGGTGGAGACCTATCAACTCAGATGACCTATTAAACTGGGATTATTAGTCTAGTGCAATAGGAATTTATCTTTCCTTTTCTTTTTTTTCTTTTATTATAAAAACGTATACTCAGAACGAACACTTCTAACAGTGCGGAAATAAACAATGAGGAAGGGGAAGTCTTACTACCTGAGGCCAATAATGTCAGTTTGCTGTATGTGTGTCCATGTAGACTTTCACCTTTAGAAAAGAACCACACCTTTGTCCCTGTTGGGACACCTGGGTCTGCTTACCTAGGCCGAGCCCCACCTGCTCTCTTGTGACTGCAGCACTGTTCCTGGTGTGTCCTGGGTATTCATATTCCCAGCCCACAGATACCTTCAGTGTAACATACACAAACGTGTGTGTACCTAGTCGTGCACTGTCAGAAGTTAGCACCAACACTAGTTTCTACAGCAGTGGGAGGAGAGCCCCTCTTATTCGGGCGCTTCCAGACTTCCTGCAGAAAGCCTGTCTTTTGATCATTCGGTTTTGAGTGTGGCTGCTGTAAGGAGTAGGTGTGTTAGCCCAGGGACGATGTGGGGACTCGGTCAGGTTCCTGGCTGTCCTCCCGTCAGTGGAAGGACAGCCGTGAGAAGGTGTCAAGCACACAGCTGCAGGCTCGGCGTGCTCTAGAACTCGTGGTCGGGCCCCGGCACCGCTGTTGTGATTCTCAGGGGGCAGAATGAGCACTTTCGGTCCTTTCTGCTCGCTTGCTCGGAGTTACCGTAAACAGATGCTCACTCCAAGCCTGTAACGCCTTCATTTCCTTCTAATCCTTTCACGGTTTTCCTTTTTACAAAGCTTATAGTCTTTTTTTTTTTTTCTTTTCTACATGAGAAACCAGTTTTTCCAACACCTTTTATTGAATAAATTGTCCTCTTATGCTAAAAGCCTACACACAACAAACCCAGTTCTGGCTTTTGACTCTCTTCACTGACTTCTCAATGAGTACCCTAAACCAGCCATTTGAGTAACTTTCAGTGAAGGGGTGGCTTTAACATTTCTCCTGCTATACATTCTCTAGAATCTTAAGGGTTAGATGTCTCGCCCCAGAATGGCACAACACACAATGCCAACTACTACACACGGCCGCTATGCATAAATGCAAACAGGGAACGTCCCCCAGGTAGGTGCCACGCACCATCTGCACACACTGCTGTGTGGGGGTGGCATGGAGTTGACTGTCCCTTCCTCAAAAGGCACCCCCAGGCTTTGAGAGTGCATAGGCCCCGGGACCTGTGCACAAGGTCAGTCCCAGTGTGTGCATGTGGCTCGTGGGGTCTGGGAAGTAGTCCGTCAGAGGCCGTCTGTGGAACAGACTGCACGGAGGCAGGGGGCAGGGGCTTGTTCCACTTGGCAGACACTCCAGAAGGAGCCAGGTGGCAGTCAGAGCCTGAGGCCCAGGCAGGGGTGCACAAGGGACAGCTGCTGCAGGCCACTGCCCAGGGCAGAAGACGGCAGAAAGCCAGGGGTATGTGATGAGGCCCTGGAAGGGGGCATTCAGCAAGTGCTGCAACTGACGTTTCTCTTTTATGTGGTGATTCTGAAACCAGGTTTTCATCTGTACTTCTGAGAACTGCATCCCCTTGGCCAGCTGTTTCTGCTCCAGGGGGCCCAGGTGCCGGTGGTGCTGGAAGGTGCCCTCCAAGGCACCGACCTGTTTCACAGTGAAAACTGTGTAAGTGGGAGGCCCGAGAAGGGTCTGGCTCCATACTCAACCCAGCCATGGGCGTCTTGCACAGACAGATGTGAGGACTTAACTTCCTCCATGTCCTGGGCCTTCTGAGGAGGCTCCTGGATGCCAGACTCCTGGCCTGGGCCCCGTCCTCCCTAGGAGACTTGTACAGGCCTAAAGGGGTGGGTCCTGAGCAGCAGCTCTACGCAAGCCAGTACACCAAGCCAAAGCTGGAGGGTGGCCTGTGGACAACTGGCAGAGTGGAGGTGTGACAGGTCGGTGGAAACCATACAAGGTCAACCAAGGGTTGGGGTCAGTCTAGGCCAAGGGGTGGACAGTGGGAGATGCCATGGCCCCTGAGGGATGGTCAGGTGGGGCTGTCTGAGACAGGACTCTCCCTTCCCGTCCCTTTGTAACCTATCCTTTAACAAGTCAGGCAAGGAGGTGGTAAGGGCTGTGATGCTGGAGGTTCTACGGGGGAAGAATGTGGGGACAAAGAGGTCTGGGATGCCCAAGTACTGGGAAGGCTTCTGGAGCAATATAAGTGATAGAGCGGGGACCTTGGACAGAATGGGCACCAAAGAGCCCCCAGCTGCTATAGGTGGGGCAGGACCATTCCCATCATTACCTGAGCAGTGAGCAACTCCTTGGCTGGAAATGTAACCAACTGATGACAACAAATGTCTGTCAGCCAACTAGACTCTCGAAAAGCGCCAGAAGCGTGAATGTATAGAAATCTTCTTACATTTTTGGGGCCAGCAGGTGGCGTAGTGGTTAAGGGCACTGAACTTCCACATGGCCAATCCCGGTTCTAGTCCTGGAACTGGCAGCTTTTTCTCTCGCTCTCTCTCTCTCTGTACAACTCTCGGGTCAAATTAAAATAAATAAATAAATGGATAAAGTTAAATAAAATAATTCTTTAAAAAATGTCCTTGGGAACCAGCAGTTAGCGTAATGGCTATGTCGCTGGACTCCCACGTAGTCGACCGCGGTTCGCGTCTCGGACCAGGTGGCTTACAACTCACGCCGGGCGCATGTGCGTGCGTGCCCAAGATCCCGCGAGAATGGAGGAGAAGGGATTGTGGCGTGACCATCCCCCCTGGGGGGTGATTTCTCGCTTTCTGTCTCTATGTCTCTCTCTGTCTGTCTGGCGAGCGCACGCGCCCTATAGCAAAAAACCTCTCCAAAAAAGGAAAAAAAAAAAAAAAAAAGTCCTTACACTTTCTCACTGGTTTACCATTTAAAACTGTAAGTGTGTTAGTGAATTGTGGTTCAAAGAAAAAAATAATCACACTGGTGAAGAGAACAGAACTTTTAATCCACAAAATGAAAGACAAAAACCTGACATAATCCAGTCCTGAAGACTGGAGGGATAAGTTATTGCTCGTCTATGTAATTTAAGATCACAATTAACAGATCAGGCTGGGCTCTGGGTAAACATTACAGGTTCAAATCCTGAGCTAGGATTAACTGCTCTCTTCTGCAGCCACAGAACCGTGCTCAGCCCCAGCCTGCTGCCCCCTTGTACCTGCTGATGACTGTATGGGTGACAGGGAGGTCTCCACCCAGTATTGGAAAAGCTGAAAACTTACCTGTTCCTGCTGGTGGATGAAGCCTCCAGGAAGTGGAATATTAATTAAATGTATCATTCTGTACATGAGTTGGGAACGAACTCAGTAAATAATACTGTCCCACTTTAGGCTGTAAAAAATCAAAAAGAAACCAGGTGTAATGGTAAAAGCTGAAACCGAGTATTTCTCTCTTGGTTTTCCATATATTGGTCATTTCTACACACCATGACTGGCTCTCTTTGTTAATCATGACTTTTTTCTGAACTTTTACTTTTTTGTAATTGTGAGTTACAGGTCACGTCTTTTTCACTTTTTTATTTCTTAGGTTTTTGCCATAGGACACATGCACTTGCTGGAGAGAGACACAGACCCAGTGAAAGTGAGAAATCTTCTCCCGGGGGGGTGACCATGTTGCAATCTCTTCTCTTCTATTCTCCTCCTGGGATTCTGAGCATGCACAAAATCAAGCTGCCAGTCTGGGACTTGAACCATGGTCAGACATGTGGGAATTCAGTGCCTTAACCACTATACCACTTGCTGGTCCCTGTTATTTTTGCCTTTTAGCATTCTTATTTTTCAATTCTTTTTCTTACCTGTGTGGCAAGCTCCTTGTAAAATTAAGTTTCTCTTATGTCTGTGCAAACTGTCTAGAAAGTCTCCAACCACGCGTTGTCATACTGTGAATCCAAGCAGATGAAACTTTTAATTACGTTTTATATATAGATGTTTATTTTTACATCAGTGTTGAAAAACTTAACTTCAACCAACCCCTGAACTTGAGTTGAGGATGCAGAGTATGTAAGATGTCACAGAAACATTTTGCCAGCCACTAACAACATTACTGAAAAAATAAAAGAACGTTTAAAAAAAAACAGTGAAGGAGCTGGATGGTGGTTTAGCTGCAGAGAGACTCTCTGTAAGGTGGACCCACGTGGGAAGGTTGCTGGTTGGCTTCTAGAGACCCCATGAGCATGGTGGGCACACACATGCCACTGGCCCTGGCTGGCCGAGGACGGGGTGGGCCGCAGAATGAAGACCTGTGAGGATTGCTCGCTCTCTTTCTTGACTCATGGAATAAATGAATAAACTTAAAAAAATAAATAAAAACAATGTCAAGGGAGACCGATGGGCCTCGAGTTATTAAAAAAAAAAAAGGACATGAACACAGTTAAATAGGGAAAGTAAACATAATTGAAATGGAATAAGTGGCCCCAGTTCTCAGGCACACAGTGTACTGGATGACAATACGCAGAAATATTAAGTACAAAAGCCCCGTTCACTGAGCACTGCTGTGGCCGATGCGCAGATCATCTGATTTAATGCTTATAACCATCCATTAAGTATCGTTAATATTCTCATTTCACAGATATATAAAACAAGGTTCAAAGTTTAAGGAATTTTTTGTTAAAGGTTTTTGGTACAGGGTGTATGTGCTCTCAGGAGAGAGAGCGGTAAAGTGAGAAGTCACCCCACAGGCCGGTGGCCCTGCTGCAATCCCTTGTCAGATCTCTTACCCAGGGGATGCCCACCACTCGGTTTCAATGGACTCCAAGCCCTTGGCCCTGTGGGAGCCTGGAGCCCTAACCACTGCCACCTTCTGGCCCCACCAGTTTAAGTCATTTTAACAACTAGCAGCGGTTAAGACCAGACAAGTTTGGTGGTCTGACTCCAGAATCTCAGCAGTGTACACTGTCTTAAAGTGAAAATATATACTTAATTCCAGAATTCTAGATACTGGCACTCAAATGCTTAAACCAATTAAAACCAAAAACACTTAAAAGAAATTTAAAAAAGTGCACAGTAAAGGTAAACTGGAATTCAATGTTACCAATGAAAACCCAATGGGCTGGGGAGGGGATCGGCACAAAATTTTAACGGACACAGAATGCTTGCTAACAAGGCTATGGGACGGCGTATCAGAGTGAAAAACATGGACGATATGTATTTCAACACTGAAAAATCGAGAGAGGTCATCATCAGATGGGTGTCACTGCAACACGCAGCGCCGAAGACCAACCGTGTGCGCGTCCTCGACGGCACACCATACACTGCGCCCACAAAGATGCACACCACACATACGTGAATCAAAAGCCGTAATTAAAAAGAGGGAATACACGAGGAGTGTTTACAACTACGTCCCGTGATCTTGTGGCCCCGCTGTGAGCGGCCCAAGAAACCCCGGCACCGCCGGGCACCATCTGTACGCTGCCTGGCTAAGTGCACCGGCAGCGTGCTGCTCCGGCTGCGGCACACCTCCCGCGCCCGCCGCTTCTCCGGTGCCAGAGCGCGCAGGAGCGGCGCGGGTTTCCGCAGGCGTCGCCGGGACCCGCGCCTCGGGCGGCCAGCACCGGAGACGCCCCACTTGCCTGGTCCTGGAGCGCAGGCCTCTCCGGGTCCGGCGGCCGAGCGGGCCGGTCGGCTCTCCAGCGGCGTCGCAGAGCGAGGAAGAGCGGCCCGCCGGCTCCTCGGACCTGAACATCCCCGCGCGCTGCTGGCGGCCCGGGTCCCTTCGCCCGGCGGTCACTGAGCGCCCGCACGCGCGGCGCCCGGACCCAGGCTGCCCTCCCGGGCGCGGCCTCAGGGACGCGGCGCCGCGGGGCTGCCCGGCCGGAGCCTTCCGCGCGGCGCCCCGCCGCCATCTTGCCGTCGTGCCCGCGGGCGCCCCGGGCCGGCGGTCGGCTGGCGCTCCGGGCGGCCGGGCCGGGCTCGGGGGGCGCGGCCTGCTGCGGCGCCCGCCCTCCTCCGGCGCGCCCGGCCCCAGCGGCCTCTTCCACGGCCGGCGCCGCCTCTTCCGCCTCCCGGCCGCCGCGGGCCTGCGCGGGCCTGGGCGGCGCCGTCCGGGCGGGTCCGCTACGTCAGCGCCGCCCGCCCCGCCCCGGCCCCAGCCTCGGCCTCGGCTCGCAGCGGCGGCAGCGGCGGCGGCGGCAGGTCCCTCCCCAGACATGGCCCTGGGAGGCGGCAGCACATGGCGGCCGCGGCGGCCATGAGCGCGGCCCCGACGCGCCCCAGTCCCCCCTAGAGGCCGCCCGCCGCCCGCCCGCCCGCGCCACGGCCCCGCCGCCCCCGGCCCCGCCGCCCCCCGCCCGCGCCCGCGCCCGCGCCCCCGCCGCCGCCGCCATGGGCGTGCAGGGCTTCCAGGACTACATCGAGAAGCACTGCCCGAGCGCCGTGGTGCCGGTGGAGCTGCAGAAGCTGGCCCGGGGCAGCCTGGTGGGCGGCGGGCGGCAGCGGCCCCCGCAGACCCCGCTGCGCCTGCTGGTGGACGCCGACAACTGCCTGCACCGCCTCTACGGCGGCTTCTACACCGACTGGGTCAGCGGCGGCCAGTGGAACCACATGCTCGGCTACCTGGCGGCGCTGGCCAAGGCCTGCTTCGGCGGCAACATCGAGCTCTTCGTCTTCTTCAACGGCGCGCTCGAGAAGGCCCGGCTGCACGAGTGGGTCAAGCGGCAGGGCAACGAGCGCCAGACGGCGCAGCAGATCGTCAGCCATGTCCAGAACAAGGGCACCCCGCCGCCCAAGGTCTGGTTCCTGCCGCCCGTCTGCATGGCCCACTGCATCCGCCTGGCGCTCATCCGCTTCCACGTCAAGGTGAGGCCCGCCGGGCCCGCGTCGGCCGCGGCCCAGCGCCCGCAGGTGGCCGCCCGCTGCCGGGCCCTGGCGGCGCGGGGGCGCGGGGGGCGGCGGGCCGGGCCGGGCTGGGCCGCGCCGCGCCGCAAGATGGACGGCCGGCCTCCCGGCCGCCCCGCTGCCCCTCGGTGGGCCGCCCGCGGTCCGCTCCAGCCACGCGTGAGCACGCCGAGGGCTGCTGGAGGGTGGCCATCTGCACTCCGGAGGGTTTCCTCTGCGATCCCGGACGGTCAGGTCCCCGCTCACCTTCAACTTGAGCAGATGCCCGTTTTTCGATTGCAGCCCTTTCTTTCCCAGCAACAGGTCTGTCTGGAAGCGAGCACCAGCGGGTCGACGTGCAACGTGGGGCAGCCCGGGGCCCGCCCGCCGCGGAACGCAGCCCCCGCCCGCGGCCCTTTTCCCGAGTAGCTCGTGCAGGGAGAAACCGCCTGTGGCGGCCACGTTCACGGAATAGTGAAATGCGACAGGCCGGGACCCTGCCCCTTAGGGGACGCAGGGTCTGCAGGAACAGGTCTTGCTAAGGCAGTTCAGCTTTGCCCCTGCTAGAAGGAAGTAGTTCAGCCAGGCCCATGGCAGCCCGAGGGCCCGGGCGCGAACCGCGGGTTTCTGTTCGGGTGCTCAGCGAGTGGGGAGTGACCTTCAGAGCTGCTGATGGTGGCTACCAGGCTCCACGGTATGAGCCTCTGCCGTCGGGCCGAAGCCGGGACAGACAGCTCCAGGACCCAGCAGCCACCGCAAAGACAGCGGGGAGCCGACCCTGGACTTGCAGTTTCGATTGCTCGCTTTTTCACTATATTCCTTAAACATAGATTTTTGGGAGGAAGCTGTGCTAGTGCTTTTGGCGTTTGCCACTCTGCCTTCCAGCTCGTGGTTCCTCAGTTTCCACTTGACACCGAGCTCAGGCCCAAAGTTTGGGAATTCTCACTCTTACGTGACTGCCCCGGCCACCTAGGATGAGATGGTGGTAGTTAAGCCTAAAATGATAGCGGAAGTCCCACCCAGGATCCTGTTGCAATTGGAGAAACGGTTTTTAAGTCTGTGGGTGGAGGCGGCTGGGAGAGTCGCGATTGGCGGGCGCGCGTGGCAGTGCGCCGCGGGCCATTCCCGGGGAAGCTCGGGAGGGAAGTGTCGGCCCCGGTTCTGAGTTGGAGCCTGGGCTCTGGGGAAGGACGGCGGCGTTTCTGCGGCCGCGCGCCGTCGGGAGGGGTCACGGAAGTGTCTCGTTCAGGGATGGAGTGGCTGTCAGGGCAGCCCTGCGGGTGGGAGACTGGGATCAGTATGTGCCTGTGCATGAACCCGGCCTTCAGACAACTGTGGCTCCACTGTGCACCCCCGAATGCCTCACACGCCTAGGTGCTGGGGATTCTGACCAGTTAGTGTAGACCAGGGCTAAGTGCATTCGGCCCATACTTTGCATTAGAACAAAACAGGAGCGCGTTTAGAGAAGTGTTTAATTCCTGACCCAGAATCAGCGTGTTCGTTGCACAAACACTGGATTGCCTCGATTACCTGGGCTCACCTACGTGGCAACCCCGCCTTTTGGGAAAATGGCTCAGAAATTTAGTTAGTACAAATTTCTCAGCAACGAAGAGGTGTCAGAAACTTCAAACACAATGAAGAAAACCAAAACCCAGAAACTCTGCTCCCTGAAGAGCCCTTGAAGCTCCTTAGGACTGCCCTGCCCTTTTCCGATGTGATTCTGACAAGCCGTTTCCGGAGGTGAGGAAAGCCTGCCAGAGGCCCAGCACCATTAACAGCAAGAAGATCGGAAAGCCTGTAACACGCAGACAGAACCCCGGGACTATTTGAGGAAAAGGGAAATAACCTTTTGTACTTCTGTAGTCCCTGAGGGTAGCATAGTATTTATTTTATAAGAGAGATTTTTGAGTAAAAATTAAAAAAATGTACGTTCAGGGTTCTCTCAAGCTAGTGAAGCAGTGTGTAGTTTCTTTTTTTTCTTTTCTTAAAGATGCTAAGTTGGTTTAAAAGATTTAAAACTATGACCACCGTCACCCATGAGGATGACGGAACTAAAAATCCTGGTTATGCCATGTGCTGGCAGGAACGCAGGCCGCAGGCCTTCACAGAGCTGGCGGGAGTGCAAAATGGCACCCCACTTGGGGAAGCAGTTTGGGAAGCAGTTTCTTTTAAAGTCACACCGGCCTTGAGCCGGCAGTCCCACTCCTTGGTATTTTCCTCAGGAGAGGGTTTATTCAAACAAAAACTGGTCTGTTGATGTTTGTGGCAGTTTTATTCATAATGGCCCCAAACTGGAAACAATCAAAATAGCCTTTAATAAGTGAGTGGTTAAAAAGGGAACAGAAGTATAATCCTGTGTAGGCTACTTAGTAACAGGACAGGGAGGTACTCTGCATGTATCAACTCGCAGGGTCTCGGTGAGGGTTTGTGCAGGAAGGAGCTGGGCTCAGGAGTGGATTCTGTGTGTATGACTTTGTAAAGACGCCTGGGGGGATGGGCCGGGAGCAGAAGAGGGGGTCGTGCCTCTTACAGGCAGCCGGTGGGAGGTTTCTGGGCTGGTGGATCAGCTTGTATCCTGATCGCAGTGGGGTAACACTCGAAGGATTAAGGAACATGGGCAAAGGAACCAACATGGTCACTAATACAGTGGGGCATTTCTCTTAGAGACTTACCATCTTAGTAGCCTTCCCTACTTTTTTTCCTTTTCTTTTTAAAAGATTTTAAAAATTTATTTCATTTATTGTTGTTATTTTTTAATTTGACCAGAGAGACAGAGGGAAGGCAAGAAACCAACCATCAGTTCTGGTACTCGAACGATGGTTGGCCGTGTGCGAGTCCAGCACCTCAGTCACCTGCCGGTCCCTCTTTTTTCCCTTAAGAGAAATTTTTGCTGTAGGGCTTTGTGCTTGAGAGAGAGAGAGAGAGAGAGAGAGAGAGAAAGAGAAAATGAGAAATCACTCCCCCCCACCCCCCAGGGAGGATGGCCATGCCGAAATCCCTTCTCCATTCTTTGCTCAGGATTGTGGGCGTGCATGCATGCACACCTGGTGTGAATTTTAGGCTGCCAGGTCCAGACTCGAACCAAGGTCAACTACGCGGGAGTCCAGTGATGTAACCATTATGCCATCTGCTGGTCCCCCTAGTGTTTTTTATATTGGCAAACCCGCCTAATTTCCTGTTACCCTTTCTTAGAGAAACGCTTTCTTAGAGAGCTATTTGTTTGGTAAGGGTAATGCTTTTGTAGTGACCACTAGAAATCGGCTGTGTCACTCATCTGGTTTAGGGCGCTCAGCAGCCTGACTTGAGCCGGGTGTTAGCCAGCTGCCAGGGTTCCCCTGTGTGCCTGAATCACCATCACCTTGAAACTTCATTGAGTGACTTCTGTTTGTTTAAACGTCTTGGTGGCATTAAATCACGAGTTTTTATGAACGTTTTCGCCACCAGACTTGTGTAGGTGTGAGAGTTCGTCACGAGGTCGGCTCTGAGCCCGGGTTGGCGTCCGTGGGCATCTTGTTGACTGGGTGCAGGTGTATTGCTAGGTCATGTATAAAGTAGTGGTCCTGGTTAAGTCAGGGGAAGGATGCGGGATGGGGCGCCCTTCTGGGTTTCCACGGTCCCCTCCCTTAGGGATGCTGATCTCCTGTGTGCTTGGTGGGGGAGGGTGCTTTCTGAGCCGTCAGGGTGCCCTACCCCCCCACCTTACATGTGACTTCTGGAGGCAAGTCATTGCAGACCTCACCCAGAGGGAAGTGCAGTGCTGAGGTCAAAGTTCAGTGTCATTGTGCAAGAATGCTTTGTGGGTGTGCCTACCCATAGTTCACGCCCAGGTCAGTTCTTCTTTTATTGCCAAAGCGTTCCTATACTCCCCAAGGAGAGACAGAGAGGAAGAGAAAGCAGCCCTCGGGTGGCTGTGGTCCCACTGCAATTCCTTCTCTTCCCCTTCTCCAGCAGTCGGGATCTGGGACACATTGCAGGCACCCGGCACGCTCTTCGAGCTGCAAGGGCCAGGATTTGAACAAGTGGCCTCGTAGGATCCGGCTCCCGTAACCTATGGGGCCAGACCCCATCGGTTCTTAATACCGTTTTCATTCCCAATAGAGTGCCAGCAGCAAAGTTCTATACAGAAGGGACCTTCCCATCAGTGAATCCTGGGATTGGACAGTGTATACTATTTGACCAGGAAATACTTAAGTTTTCAAATCTAGGGCTGTCCCTGTAGTGCAGTGGTTAAGCTCTGGTTGTTGGGGGCTGGATCCCATTTGGCTTACCACATTTTGAATCTTGGCTCTGGTGACTTAAAAAGGATGCCAGGCGTCCGTGTGTGCGTTCCCCCCACCCCCCCAATCCTGGGGAGATGCAAACATGGAGGAAAAAGGATTGTGGCCTGACCATGCTCCATGGGAGATACCTTTTCTCCCTGTCTCTGTGATGAGCTACACTCCCCCTAGCAATGAAAAAAGAAACTTTACAAAAGTTTAAAAATTCACCATTCTAGAGCTCAGATTAGCCATTCATTTAAAATATGTGTTTTTCTCTATCGTACCACTTTTGCAGTAAGTTTAAATTCCTCAGCATGATGTCTTCAAGGTTCATCCACGTTGTAGCATGTGTCAGAATTTCCTTGTAAGGCTAACTCATGTTCCGCTGTGTGTGAATCGCGTTTGTCCATCCGTCCATGGTTGGGTGTCGTCTGTTGTGGTCCGACGGCTGGGAGCGATGGACACTGCTGTGAGCACAGTATAGGCGTGTCTGGCGGGGTCTCTGCTGAGAGAGGGGGAAGGAGGGAGAAGTGGAGGCCCGGGTGGACTTCCAGACTCCTGACAGGGTCTTGCCTCATGGTGATTCCCCCAGGTGGTTCCCCCAGCCTCCAGGTGGCCAGGATCATGGTGTGTCCAGCCTGTCCGTGCAGACCCCACGTCCAAACCTGGGGCCTCCCCCGCGGCCTCAGTGTTGCATGGCAGGGCCCCCAAGATGAGGCCTGCAGCTCTTGGAGCTGCACACCCAGAACTGGCATCACTGGGTCATACGGTAATTCTCGTCTAACTTTATTCGACAGCCCGTCTCCTGCACAGTGGCTGTGCAGACCCTGTATATACCCTCTGCTAGTGACATATGTCATTACAGTAAAGGTCTGATTTTCACATTAGCGTAGTCGTGTTATACATTATTCAGTCATTTACTTTTCTTATAAGTATGTAAAAAAATCCATCTGTGTCAATACTAAACAGTTCTAATTCTTTTTAATGCTTGCATAGAATTTCATAACTTATCCAGCTGCTAGGCGTCCCCTCACAGCAGACTGAATGTGTGCACATTTTTAAAAGCCATGCAGAAGCATAGATTCAACACTACCAGACCTTCAGATTTTTCTTGAAGGCTAGAAATGCAGATTTTATTTTAAATGATCCCATTTAAAAAATACCAAGCAAAACAAAACAAGGCTTCAGGCTAACTTCTTTTCTTAACGTATTATTTATTTATCATCATCATCATTATTACTATTTAAATTTGACCAGAGAGAGGGAAAGTGAGAAAACAAGCTGCCAGGTGCAGGACTTGAACCATGGTTGACCACGGGGGAGTTCAGCACCCTAACCACGTGGCACCAGCCCTTAGGCTAGCTCTTTTTTTTTTTTTTTTTTTTGAGAGGTTTTTTTTTTTTCGCTATAGGGCGCGTGCGCTCGCCAGACAGACAGAGAGAGACATAGAGACAGAAAGCGAGAAATCACCCCCCAGGGGGATGGTCACGCCGCAATCCCTTCTCCTCCATTCTCCTCTCAGGATCTTGGGCACGCACGCACACGCGCCCGGTGTGAGTTGTAAGCCACTGGGTCCGAGACGCGAACCACGGTCGACTACATGGGAGTCCAGCGACATAGCCATTACGCTAACTGCTGGTTCCCCCTTAGGCTAGCTCTTGAGCCACTGTTTATGATTTGAACACTCATCTTTATCAACGGTTATTCTTGTCTACATGTCTTTCCTTTTTTTTCAGTCTGAAGCCCACCCTGTCTCTCCACGGGTCCTTGATTACCAAAGTGCTCACTCTCCCGGGTTCTGAGTATGACATTCCCTACATGCCGGGTCTTCTCACCCTTCTGTAGCCTTCTTCTCCTGGTCCGAGGGCTAGCTCTTCTGAGGCGCCTGAGTCCCGAGGCCCATCCCACTGTTCTCCGAGAGGGGGCACCACTCTGTGCTCAGAGGCCGGTCACGCTGGGCCTCCCCCACACACCAAGGGCTCATCTCTAGTCTGCCCTCCTGGCTCCCCGAGCCACTTAACTTCTCATTTCCCTCTAAGCTGTTCCGGAGCGTGGGCCCTGGAATCAGTGAGAAGTGATCCCACTTTTAGCACTCATGCGTGCTGTGTCCCTTTCTGCCCCCCACTGCGGCCGCGTGAGCTCCTTATTCTCCGTCTCCCACCATGTCTGTTCTCCCAGTGTTCTGCTTTCACCCCCCCCCCTTTTTTTTTTGAGGGGTTTTTGCTTTAGGGCTTGTGTGCTCGCCAGACAGAGAGAGAGAGACAGACAGACAGACAAACACGGTGAGAAGGAATGTAAAAAATCACTCCCCAGGGGGAATGGCCAGGCCGCAGTCTCTTCTTCATTCTCATCCTGGGATCTTGGGCAGGCACGCACATGTTCCTGGGGTGGTTTTAAAGACACCAGGCCCAGGACTCGAGTCGTGGTGAGCCCTGTGGGAGTCCAGTGACATAACCAGTATGTCATCTCCTGGTCTCTCACTTTTTTCTTTCTTTCTTTTTTTTAAAGTTTGCTGTAGGGCATATGTGTTTGCTGGAGAGAGACAGAGAGTGAGGAATCATCCCCTAGGGGATGGCCGCGTAGCAGTCCCTTCTCCTCCTCCCCAGGTGTGGGTGTGCGTACGTGCCCAGAGTGATCTTTAAGCTACCAGGTCCAGGACTTGAACCGTGCAGTCGGCCAGATGGGATCCAGCCACCTTAACCTCTGTGCCACCTGCTGGTCCCAGCACTCAGCTTTTTAATCAGTATATTTGCTGCGCTCTATTATGTAGCCAGACGGATTTAATTATTTTCGTTTGACATTTGGATCAGTGGGCATCGCGGAAGATTTATTTTCTTGCCTCACAGTCCTTAGACTGCCTTTTCTGACCGGTTTCCTTTTAGCAGACTGGGGTGCTGGCCAGCGCCTGGCAGGAGCCACGAACAGGACAGGAAGGGAAGGAAGCCTCGCAGAAGTTCAGGTCCTAGCGTGGCGCAGGCGGGGACGCTCGTCGGCATCACTTCCCTGTGTTCTGGGGCTTGGCTGCACACGGGAGCGCAGTGTGCCGTCCTCGCTCCTGAGATGCGCCTTGGTCGTTGTGCACAGTGCACTGATGGCCACCTCAGCGGTGTCACTCCTACACCTCGGCTGTCCGGAGCGGTCACACGCCCATCCTGCCACGGCAGTCTACATGTGGCCTGCCTACTGCAACGTCACTTTGTGGCGCAGGGCCACGCTCGCTCAGCGAAGGCCTTGAATGCTTCTCCGGGGCTGTCCAGGCGTTGGGCAGCTCTGTGACAGTTTTCGTTGTCACAGCAGGGGTGGGTGTCAACTGTGGGCGTTGATCGGGTGGGGGCCTGTGATGCCGCTGGACATTGTGAAGTACATAGAGCAGCCCCACAGCAAGGACTTCGCTGGCCCCAGATATCAGGAGTGCCCAGGGAAGGAAATCCTGATGTGAACAAGTCAAAGAGTTCAAAGACTGGGCCTTTTTAAAGCCATGCCTGAAATAAAGGTTTCTGAATACACCAGGAGGAAAAGTAATCAAAATGCAACTTAATTTTCTAAGTTAAACACATCTATGCCTTTTCTAAAATATTCTTACATTTATATTGATTTTTATTTTAGTTTTTCTCAAACTTAATGCTAATGGAAAGAAACTAATTAACACATACTACACAACCAACCTGGGAATAAATGTCAGGTATCATGTAATGTGAAGAAAGTTTTAGAATTTGAAAAATTATTTTCCAGTGGATTTATAGACACATTTTATAAATAAAACACATACACGAATCTGAGTTAGATAAAAATATTCCAAAATGTCTACATAGTTCCGTATTTCTTTTGTTTATTTTTACATTTTCTCTAGAAAGCGAGCCCCGTGGAGACCTCAGCGTTACCAGCTGTTAGAGCAATGCCTGCTCGCAGTAGGTGCTCAGGAGCGTGGGGTCTGTGGGGGCGCACACTGCTGCAACCCCTCCTGTGGGGCAGCATGACTGTGGGAGGATGGCCAGGGCCACAGATCAGAGGGTTTATCTCACAGACAGCCTCTGTGCTTCTAACTTGGAGACCCTGAAGGAGTCACAGGGGTAACAGCTCAGGGAAAGTGGCCGAGTTGGTTATTCCTGGCCCCTTCCTGGTACACTGTTCGCAGGCACCTCAGGGCCGTGGGGAGGGAAGCTGCGAAGGCATCAGGGGTCTGCATGCAGTTGTCCTGGAGTCCTTTGCCCCAGTTGGGCTTGTTCTCAGTTGCCTCTGGGATAAAGTAACTTTTTTGTTCGTTTGTTTTTACCTTTGCTGTAGGACATGCGTGCTTACCGGGAGACAGAGAGACGTGCACACACACGGAGAAAGTCAGAAATCACCTCTGGGTAGGGTAGGGTGGGGTGGGGAGGGATAGCTAAGCCACCGTTTACCCTCCTTTTGGGATTTTGGGCAGGTACACACACGCGCCCAGTGTGATTTTCAAGCCGCCCGTTCTGGGACTTGAACTGCATAGTCAGCCAGACAGGATCCAGCCGCCTTAACCTCTGTGCCACCTGCTGGCCCTTTAACGTAACTTTTTTGTGGAAAGAATGAATTGACCGTGTTGCCGGCATGTACCTTGTCAGCACAGGGACGCGTGCTGTAGGGCCCGCCGACTTCCCCAGCCCCGTGGTGTGCGCATTTTCCCTGCTGAAACAAGTCCATGCACAGCGGTGTCAGCCCGGCCAGGAAGAGGCCACAGGACTGTGGGGAGGGGATTTACCTTCTCCTGGTCATCTTGAGATAAGTCGTGGCATTCTGAGGTTCGTTTTTCTACATTCTGGAAATCAAATTTTCAGAATAAGAGTAATATCACTAGGACTAAACTGAGTCATTAAGAGATTAAAGTAGGCTGAGAAGCTTACGAATGCAAATAATGTGGCTGCTTCCAGTCTCCTTCTACCATCTTATTTTCCATTTTTACAATTTACGAACTTGAATTTGCATTATTTTTATGATCTATCACTCCCTTATTATTTATTAATTTATCTTTTCCACGAGAGAGAGAGCCAGTTCTTGGGGCAGGATGTCCCTACAGCGATCCCCCTTGGCCAGCCGTGGGTTACAGGCACAGGCCTGTATGGTGTGCTCAGCGAGGCTTCCCGCTGTGCACTGGAACCTTCCCCGGGAGCAGCTTTGCAGAGTGGCACGTGCTGCTGCTACACTACCTTTCCGCCCCGTTTTGGGTAACCACTGGAGCAGCCGAGATCCCATCGCAGGCAGCATGCTGGAGAGTTGTGAGGGGAGAAGAAATCGCACCTTCCATGAAACCGAGCAGGTGCAGTTCATACGTATATCTAATTCTATTTCTTTTTTTTGGAGAGGTTTTTGCTATAGGGCATGTGCACTTGAGAGAAAGACAGAGACAGAGAGACAGAAAGCGAGAAATCGGGATCTTGGGCACGCTACAGAAAAAAAAGAGAAACTTAGGAAAAAAAACAAAACTGAAACTTACCGAGCACTCAATGTGTGAGTGATTCTGAGGTGTTTATATGTGCTATGTGTACGCCTATATATCTCACGTCGTCACAGGGCGTGTGTGCTGACTGGAGAGAGGGAAGTGAGAAGGCACCCCACGTGGGGATGGTCATGCTACAGACCTTTGTCCTCCATCTCTCCTGGTCGGGATCTGGGGGCACGCACGCACTCTTGTCCAGCATGGTTTTCAAGCCAAGGGTCCGGGACTTGAACCGTGTGGTCAGCCACGTGGGATCCAGTAGCCAGAGCTCCCAGGCCACAGACTGGCCCATGTGCCATCTGTAGTGATCACAGCTCTTATTTTAATAGCTGAAGAAATGGAAGTACAGAGTGGTGACACAGGCAATGGCGCCCACCCACCTAGTGCTTGAGACGCCAAGCTTGGGAGCGTGGTGGCGCGTCTCGCTGGAGGCTGGGCGGGAGCGGCGGTGCTCAGGTTTCACGTGTACGGAGCGCTTTTCAGTATCAGTGAATCGTGTGGTTGCCAGGGAGCATGGGCATGTCGGAGCTGTCATTCCTCGTGAAAATACTGAGTGTTGATGTAGCTGACTTTTTAATGATGGAGTGTAAAACTGCTAACGGGCTACCCGGTGGCACAGTGGTAAAATGCAGCACTGCAAGGCAGGACTTCCTGGGGAGGTCCCTGGTTCAAGTCCAGAGACCCCCAGTACACAGGTGCACGTGTGCCTGTGATTTAGGGCTGGCTCAGCTGGGAGGGGTCTCGGCACAGGACCCCGTTGGGAGCGCTCTGTCTGCCTCTCTGTGTTTCCCTCTTTCCTGGAGGAAATACATAGACTTTTTAAAAAAAGCTCTTGAGGTAAAACAATTTACCTTGCAATCTGTGGTAAGTTTAGCATAAAATGTCGCCTTAGACTTAGTACGAAGTACTTTCTTGGGGCCCAAACTGGGGACATTCTGCTGCTGCTTACGCTCTCACCACCGCCATTCCTGGGGGAGCAGGCGGGCAGGAAGAGGCTGAGTTCCAGGTCTCTGCTGCCTGCCCCGAGCAGCTGTCACTTGGAGGGCTCAGGTTGGTGCTCTCCCGGGGGCACACAGGCCGTTGAGAGCCCCCTCCCCCAGCAGAAGCTTGCCTCCTGCCTTGGAGCAGCAGCCATGGTGCCGTCCGTGGCTGTCAGCTCCAGGGCCCCCGGCTTGGATCTCGGGTTGAGGTGCACAGGCGAAGTGTAGCTCCTGTGCCGTGTGCAGTCCCCTTTAGGCTCCCTGTAAGTAAGAATGTGGGGGCTTTCTTTTCCATGTTGCTCTATACCTTTGGGGAGTTGAAAGTGAAACGATCATCTCAATATTTTGTTCAATAGGTTTTTTACCCACTTTTTTTTAAGAATTATTTTTTCGGGACCAGCAGTTAGCGTAATGGCTATGTCGCTGGACTCCCACGTAGTCGACCGCGGTTCGTGTCCCAGACCCGGTGGCTTAAACTCACGCCGGGCACGTGTGTGTGCGTGCCCAAGATCCTGAGAGGAGAATGGAGGAGAAGGGATTGCGGCGTGACGATCCCCCCTGGGGGGTGATTTCTCGCTTTCTGTCTCTGTCTCTCTGGCGAGTGCATGTGCCCTATAGCAAAAACCTCTACAAAAAAAGAAAAAAAATTATTTTTTCATTTAAATTTATTTATTCATTCATTTATTTTAATTTGACTAGAGAGAGAGAGAATGAGTGAGAAAGCAAGCCACCAGGTGTGGGACTTGAACCATGGTCAGCCATGTTTGAGTGTCCAGCGCCTTAACCAGTACACCACCTGCTGGTCCCTTTTTACTCACTTTTAAAGTGAGGGCTTGCTCCAGCCTTCTCCTGTGGCCCGTTCACAGCATGGCCCTCTGCCGGTGAGAGCCCGGCTCCGCACTATTGGTTCGTTGCAGCCCTCGTGCTCTGCAGAGTGGTTTCAGAACTGTAACCCAGCCCGGGCTGTGCTGGCCAGGTGCTCACCAGGCAGGGCCCGGGGTCCGTCTGCAGCCCTGTGTGCTTCCAGCCAGCTCCTCCTCCCGCTCAGTGACAGCGATCCGTACGCTTCGCAATACGGTTAGGTACGTTTGTCTGTTAGCTGGTGTCTTGGCATCCCTGCTGTCCCAGGCGATTGGTTTTGAAAACGCAGCACACTAGAGGTTGCTCTTCGGGATGTATGAGTATGCGTGCATTTTGACAAATGTCCCCACCCCAGGCCGTGGACTTTTACCTTTTTCATTCAGGGTTTTCTGTGGACGATGCTCCTGCCCACAAACCCCTGCTGAAGAACTGTTGAACCACCCTCTGTCGCTCACCCTCTGAAACGAATACCCTCCTTGCCACCCTCTTGGCTATCTTACATTTTCTGATGGGCGCATGTGCGTGCTGTCACCTAGACGACACAAAGAGAGAATGAAGATGCACGGGGATGGCCACGCCACCTCTCTGCCCCATTTGCTCAGGATTTTGTGCACGTGCACACATGGCACCTGGTTTGTTTTCCAAGCTGATGGGGCCAGGACTCGAACTGCAGTCTGCCACATGAGTGAGGTCCAGCCGTGTTAACCACCACACCACTTGCTGGCCCACACCACTGTGGTTTATGATGTTAGGTTGCATTTCCTCTGGGGAAGACATGAGTTTTACGTGGGGAGGAATCCCAGACTCTGAGAGGTTAAAGGAACCTTAAAGAGCACCAGGTTTATGTCGGCAGTGGGCAGGTCGGGCCTCCTCTGGCTGAGGCTCAGGAGGCTGGCCTTGGGAGTGCTTGGGCCCCTGTGGGGTCCCGCCAGGTGGGGACAGGCCCCTCTCTGCTGGGCGGGCTGTGCCTGTGGGGTGCTTCCTGTACCTTTGTTCCAAGACACCCATCCCTGCAGTCAGCTCTTTGTTTAGTGCTCTGTGTGCTATTGGAGGGTTGGGCCTGTTAATCATTTGCAGTTTAGTCACTGTGAATTATTAATCCTCACTCACAGCTTTCCAGTGCTGATGGACCCGCCCAGTGAGGGCGGAGGAAGGTGTGCTTATGAAGGGCCCCACCTCCACCGTGCTGTGGAAGGTTCTGCGGGGCTGGCCTCTGCTGGGGAGACCACCTCAGCATAACCCCACCAGGGGTTCTTGGGAGACCCCCAAAATGACACACCAGAATGGGACAGTTTCTGATTCTTTCAGTGCTTCCTGGGTGCCAGCGCCAAGCCAGCCCCTTGGTATAAAGTTGTGTAAGCTGTGTCCTTTGTCCTCTGACAGAGACGGAGCCCAGAAAAGGACCGTGCTGTTTCCAAAGTGCGGGAGCAGAGAGAGGAGCAGCGTGCGGGCGGGTGTGTAACAGGAGTGCTCAGCTTTCTGTTAGAATTTCTCGCCCTTGAACAAGTGTTTGGGAGGCATAATTCCACCACCCTGGTACAGCTCTGTTGGCTTTTTCTTTTTCCTTTCTAGTTTTCCCACTCACAGTTTTACGTGGTAGGCAGTCCACGGTACTGTCTTGCAATGACTCCGTAGGTCATTGGAAGTCTCCCCGCTGTGTGGTCGTGTAGTGCAGTGCAGCTGCTGGCTTGCCTGTCAGCGTTCAGTTTGTTTCTGTTTTCTTGTGCCCCCCCGCCCCCCGTGATCTTTTCTACACTTCTGTGTGCTTCGTTTGGTGGGTGGTTGCTTGGGCCCTGTCCCTGGAGTAGGGTTGCAGGGCCAGAGCATGAACGTGCGGCTCTCGAAGTGTGTCGCCAGTGTGTCGCCAGCCGTTCACAGCCCAGGGCAGCCCAGGCCTGCCCGGCCTAGCCAGAAGGGCTCACTTCCTGGCCTCAGACCTGGACCCCGCCCCTGGGCACCCTCCTCCGAAGCCCTGGCAGGGTAGGCTGCTGCTTTCCCAGGCTAGGCCTTTACTCCCAGTTGGGGGCAGCAGTCCCTCTCCCAGGCAGGCCCTAGTCATCACCTTGGGAGGCCCACAGCCTAAGCACCAGCAGATGGGGTGTCCTGGGGATGAACCTTGGGCCTCTGTGTCCTGGAAGAAGGGCTTAATAAACTGCATCTTTGGACCAGCAGGTGGCGTGGTGGTTAAGGCGCTGGGCACTCCCACATGGCCGACCGGGGTTCGAGTCCTGGACCTGGTGGCTTGCTTTCTCACTTCCTCTCTCTCTCACTTTCACCCTCTGTCTCTCTCTGGTCAAATTAAAAATCAATGAATGAATAAATAAAAAATAAAAATAAATAGTTATTTAAAAAGAAATAAACTGCATCTCAGGGCCAGCAGGTGGCGTGGGGGTTAAGGCGCCAGATTCCCACAAGATCAACGTCAGTTCGAGTCTAGGACCCAGTGGCTTGAAAATCATTCTGGGTACGTGTGCATGTGTGCTCAAAATCCTGAGAGGAAAGTGGAGGAGAAGGGATTGTGGCATGGTCATCCTCCCTGGGGAGCGGTTTCTCACTTCCTTTTTCACACTGGTTCTCTCTCTCTCTGGCAAGCACATGCGCCCTATGGCAAAAATCTTAAAACCCTACCTCTCAGACATGAATATGTTGGGTTTTTGGGAAAATCATCACACATTTTTGCATAGAAAAACATAGAAAAATACATCATGATGTTCCCGATGAACTAATAGAATGTACAGTATTCAGCCCATCTTTTTTTTTTTGAGAGATTTTTTTTTTCGCGATACGGTACATGTACTTGCTGGAAAGGCAGAAACAGAAAGTGAGAAATCACCCCCTGGGGGGGATGGACACATCATAATCCCTAATCCTCCGTTCTCCTCTTGGAATTTTGGGCATGCGTGCACACGTGCCTGGTGTGAGTTTCTTTCGAGTTTCTTTTATTTTTTTTAAGAATTATTTTATTGAACTTTATTTATTTATTTATTTATTTATTTTAATTTGACCAGAGAAGGATAGAGAGAGAAAGTGAGAAAGCAAGCTGCTGTCTGGGACTTCGAACTGCGGTCAGACACGTGGGAATCTAGCGCTCTTAACCACCACGCCACCTGCTGGCCCCCAGTCTGAGATTTAAGCCACCAGGTCCAGGACTTGAACCTCAGTCAACTATATGGGAGTCCAGTGATGTAACCATCATGCCATCCACTCGTGTCCACCCCGTCATGTTTTAATTGTGCCTGCCTGCTCTAGCAGATGAGTAATATTTTGGGGGGAGGCTAGAGGGCACGTGTCTTCAGCAGAAGGTGAGAAAGCATCCCGCATGGTGGATGGTCCTCCTCTGTCCTCTCCTTTGGGCACGCGCATACACACGCCTGGTGTGTTTTCTCATGCCGCGGCGTCAGGGACTAGGATCCAGCCAGCTTACCCACCACACCACAGGCTGGCCTCACACCATCATTCTCAGGAAGCACTGAGGGCAGGGCTGGGGGAGCGGGTGGTGGCTCCTTCTGTTTAGGGTACAGATGGACTGTTACAGACGTGTGGGAGACAGCCAGCAGTTTCGGGTGATTTAAAAATATCAATATTACAAAGCATCACCATGAATATAAGGTTCTATGTAATAAAATGATTTCAGAGTGGGAACCAGCAGTTGGCATAATGGCTATGTCACTGGACTCCCATGTAGTTGAGTCCCAGACCCGGTGGCTTAAACTCACGCCGGGCACGTGTGCGTGCGTGCCCAAGATCCTGAGAGGAGAATGGAGGAGAAGGGATTGCGGTGTGGCCATCCCCTCTGGGGGGTGATTTCTCACTTTTTGTCTCTCTCTGTCTTTCAGGCGAGCGCATGGGCCCTATAGTGAAAACCTCTCCAAAAAAAAAAAAAGATTTCAGGGAAAGAACTTGACTTAGAGATTGCCATTTCTAGATTGCAAGATAAAGCTGTCCTAATTTTTGAATTTTTTAAAAACTATACCATTTAGCTGCTTAATGGTATAGTTAATGTGCAGTGTTTTTAGATTTAGGGATAGAACAGCATTCTCATATCTAAAAAACAGGACATTATTTGACTAGTTGGATGTTTTCCTTTTTTCTTACAGTAAATTATTTATTATTTTTTTGCCATAGGTGTGTGTGCTTGACAGAGAGAGACAGAGAGAGGGAAAGTGAGAAATCACGCCCCCTCCTGGGGGGTGCCCACACAACAATCCCTTCTCGTCCATTCTGTTGGGATTTGGGGCACATACACAAGCACCTGGCATGATTTTCTAGCTACTGAGTCTGGGACTTGAGCCGTGGTCGGCTATGTGGGAATCCAGTGCCTTAACCACCTTAACCATTTGCTGGCTCCAAGGTAAAATACTTTTTACTGAAATATTTACTGAGAAGATTTAGGAGGTTATTTTTCTTTTGAGTATGTATTTCTAAAAGGTATGTTTTGCCTCTGTGAGGATTCAGAATAGCTGACTTAGCAAAAAATCTGCTAATCACTTGAATTACTAACATGGAAGTGGGTGAGAAGCCAGATGAGCACCACAGCAATGTCCAGAAGAGCCCGAGAGCTGGGGCCGTCTTGTCCGCGCTGTCCAGTGGGGTGGACGCTGCTCGCAGGCCGCTGTGCGGCAGCTGGACTCGAGTCTGAGCTTTTCTTTCTCTAACTGCGCACAAGCAGTCAGTCGTTTTAGAGACTTAAGGTCGAAGATACTTTTTTAAAAACAGATTTGTTTACTTATTTAATTCCATTTCTTATATTATTTTTTAGTTCAACCAGAGAGAGAGGGAGGAAGTGAGAAAGCAAGCCACCAGGTTCGGGACTTGAACTGCGGTCGGGCATGTGGGAATTCAGCGCCTTTCACCACTATGCCACCTGCACGTTTTTCTCCTGTGAGGCTTGTGGAGAGTTCATTTTCCATGGCTAAGGGAAGCACTCGATTTAGTTTAAAATCCTGTTCTCTAAAATACCTCTCCATTGTGGGGACAACAAAGCTGCTGTAACTTTTCTTGGATGAATGAGTATGCGAAGCAGCAAGCGAGAAATTGATGGTCTTGAACTTTAAATATTTTAGTAGAACATGTTTGAGTGCTTGCTGGGGTATTTTTAGGACCAGAGAAACTTGGAAGACTCTGGTTTTCAGAAGTGCCCTTCTCTGCTCCTTGCCATGTGTCTGGAAGCCTGGGTGTGTGAAGGTTTTCCAGTTCGTGTATGTTTTCATCGCTGAGCAGGATGTGGGCTTAGACCCAGTCCACGGTGGTCCTGCCGTGCGCCTCAGCAGTGGGTACGTACGGCCTCGTGGACAGGTGCACAGGGGTGATGGCCTGGTGTGTGTGTGTGTGTGTGTGTGTGTGTATGGGGAGTGTAAGGGTGCATAAGATCTGGAGAGTGACAGAGAGGGAACGTGAGAAAGCACTCCCTGGGCGGGACGGCCGCTCCGCAGTCCCTTTTCCACCCTCCTGCCTGGATTCCTGCACACAGGAGGAATTTTTCTAGGGGTCTGGACTCAAACTGTGCAGTTGGGCCTGTGGGATCCAGCCACCTCAGCCACTGTGCCACCACCCAGCCTAACCGCGTGTTCATTTGTTTGTTTAAATCCTTCTGAGTGGGGCTGGCAGGTGACGTGGTGGTTAAACATGCTGAATGAAGTTCCCACGTGACTGACCGTGGTTCAAGTCTCGGATCTGGCAGTTTGCTTTCTCACTTTCTCTCTGTCTTTCTCTGGTCAAATTAAAACAAATAATAATGTTAATAATAAACAAAGTGAAATAAGATAATTCTAAAAAAAAATCCTTCTGAGTATTTTACTTATTTGACACATTTGGTTGCTTTTGAAAAAATAGTTTCGATAACTTATCTGTGTCCCGCCTTCCCACCCCTTAATTTTCCTCCTCTCTCCCTTCTCTTCCTTCAGAATACTGTCAGAGGGGTCTATCAGCTTTGTGTATTTTTGAGCAGGGTGACCTTTGACTTAGGCAAGGATCAAAATTGCGGTCTAAGTGGGACCCTAAGTCACTAACAGGAGACAGCTGAAATCCACTTCCCCCGGGATTTCTGCAAGGATCGATGTGTTGCCCAGCTCGACTCTTGTCTCTGGTGGTTTGGCTTTCGTGGGTAGTCTCTCGTCTGCACCTTTCAGCTCCTGGGCCACGTGCCAGCCTCACGAGCCTGCTGCAGCGTGCTCCGGTGGCGTCCCCTCCTGCTTACACTGTCCTCCTTTGTCTAGGTCGCACAGAGCATCGAGGACCACCACCAGGAAGTGATCGGCTTCTGCAGAGAGAACGGCTTCCACGGCCTAGTGGCCTACGACTCCGACTACGCCCTGTGCAACATCCCCTACTACTTCAGTGCCCACGCCCTCAAGCTCAGCCGCAACGGCAAGAGCCTCACCACCAGCCAGTATCTGATGCACGAGGTGGCCAAGCAGCTGGACCTGAACCCCAACCGTTTCCCCATCTTTGCTGCTCTGTTAGGTAGGTGGGCGGTGGGCACACTCTCTGCTGTGTGGTGGTGGTTTATGCTGCAGGCTCGTGGAGTTGCTCAAATATTTCGGTCCTGAGTGCTTCGAGTGTATGCCTTAAACTGAAAAGGACCAAGGTGTGGACTCCTCCTTGCCAGGTTTTGGGGGGTAGCTGGTGATGTGCTGCCTTTTTTCAGTGTTTGTTATATGAAGTTCTAGCTGGCCTGAAAAACTAGTTTTGTGAGTAAATTCACTTAAAGTTTTGGGAAAATAATGTTTCTAAATCACAGATGCTAACACATGCTCACTATGAAAATCAGACATTTAAACTTTTGGCATAACTTATGTTTATAATAGAAGAAAGTACGCGTTGCAGTTAGTGCTGTTTTCTCTCCCTAATTGTCAGTACACACACTGCTAAAAGAAAATTAATGAAAATAAACTTTGCCTTGTTCCTAGCACCTATATTCTAAGTAGTTGTATGCATGTCTTTAAAAATTCATGGAGGAATTTCCTATGCTGAATATCTAGGAAGGATGAAAGCTTGTGTTAACTAAGATTGCTTACGTTAACTGCTTTTACCTTAAAGTGAGGTAGTGTGTTCAGCGCACGTCTGCTGTGGCGTTGGCGTCTCTGTCTCCTCTTCTGTCAGCTCTCCCTCTCCTGCTTGCTTAGTCTCCTGCTGCCCTTAACGTCCAGCTCTCATTGGCTGAGAGTTTGTAAGAATTGTGTTTAGATATAAGCAAATGTATTTCAAAGTGAGGCACTCCCGTGATTAGAGTTCACGGTGGTGATGGGATTTGGGGCATTGTGGACCACGGAGTCCTCGCTGGGCGCCCTGCAGCCCTAGCAGTCTTTGTGCTTGCTCTGTTTGAGTTCTGTGGAGGTAAGCAGCCCAGTGTGGTCCTGTCTGAAGGGGGAATTATATGTGGGTGGTTTTTAGAAATTTCTAGTTATCAGAAAGATTTTTATAAACATTACAAAATAGTTTTACATGACTAGAAATTATGAGTTAATGGGGCCGGCAGGTGGCATGGTGGTTAAGGGTGTTGGACTCCCACGTAGCCAACCGTCCTGGACCTGGGGCTTGCTTTCTCACCTTCCCCCTCTCTCTCGTGCTCTCACTCTCACTCTGTCCCTCTCTGGTCAAATTAAAACGAATAAGTAAATAAATGAAGCTAAATAAAATAATTGTTTTTAAAAAAGAAATTATGAGTTAAATTTTTTAATATATTACTTTGTGATAGCATTTCGAAATTTATTATATCATGATCAGTCAGTAACATTATGATTTTACAGTAGTTATTTTTTTGCTTCTATCCCAAATACAGTTTCTTAGAGAATTCATATGACTTTTGGGTTTTGGAGGATTCAGATTAATCTTCTAAATACATTTTCAAATGTTAACATACAGAAGGGTATTTCCTCTTTTTTTTTTTTTTTTTTTTTTTTTTTTGAGAGGTTTTTGCTATAGGGCGTGTGCGCTCACCAGACAGAGAGAGACACAGAGACAGAAAGCGAGAAATCACCCCCCGGGGGTATGGCCACGCCGCAATCCCTTCTCCTCCATTCTCCTCTCGGGATCTTGGGCACGCACGCACACGCGCCTGGTGTGAGTTTAAGCCACCGGGTCCGGGACTCGAACTGCGGTCGACCACGTGGGAGTCCAGCGACATAGCCATTACGCTAACTGCTGGTCCCAGAAGGGTATTTCCTCTTACATTCAAAATGAGTACGCAGGTGACATAGTATATGGGAAGTTTCATATCTGCTTAAATGTAACGCAGAGCAACTCAGCATGTTGGTTGACTTCCAATGAGTGAAAATGACATGCTCCTAGAATGTGGATGCCTTGGCTTATAGGAAATGTGGAAGAGTATCTTACTTAAGAAAACCTGATACATTTCTTGGGAAATAATACCAACTCATACTTTTTTAGCTAATTATATTGTGAAATTTTTGTGAAATACACGATAAAATTAATAGTAATGTTTTATCAAATTAATTTAGGGCTTAAAAATTTTCTTTTAAAAGGTTAGAGTACTTGTAGGCGAGCTGGGTGAGCTTTTTAATTTTATATTTGATGAAAGTTTCAATGTCCTCAAAGGAGAAAGTGGTTTTCTTTTCCCTTCTATAACACATAGTTGTGTAAGTTGTTTTAGGAAAGTTGGTGAGATACTCATTCAGGTTTCCAGAGAGACTATTAGTTATTAAGGTAGCTTAATATTCTTTATCAAATTGAAGCTTCAAAAAAAAATTCAGACACTTTGTCCTTTCCAGTCGAGTTCTGTGCAGTCTGTCAGCGGAGGAGAGCAGTGCAGAGCATGGCCAGCCCGGCCTCTTCAGCCTACCTTGGCTCCTCCGACGATGTGCTAGTGCATGGGAATATCAAGATTTTGCAGTGTTGCAAATGATCTTACCTTGTATTGCTTTCTGTAAGCAGCTAATTAATGAATCTGCTATCTTAATGTGGAGGTGATTAAATCGTGTTATGAACATCATAGAGTTACTTAGGAAAGTAGGACTTTGGAATTGCATGGAGATCAGTTACGTACTACAGACGTTAGTGCAGGCGTCCGCGCACCGTGCTGAGCCTGGAGATGGGGTTCCTGAGTGGATGTGTGTCCCCACAGCACGGGGAGGGGTAGACGGCACATGGCCCTCACAGGCGTGGCCGTGGGATCCGCCCTGTTACTTACACGTGGGCCCACTTGGAGGTGGCGATGGCAGTGAAGGGAGGAAGCTCTCAGCCCATGGAACGGCCATCATCAGCTCACCGTGCTTGGGAAGGTCTGGCAGTGGTGCCGACTTTACGCATGGCTGTCGAACCTACTTCATGCACTTTTGAACCACAGCTGTTTCCTAATCGAAGCCTGAATCACGACTGTCTCCACGAACAAATGAAAACTTGCATGGACGGGTGTTTGGCATCCGGGGTCGGCAGACTGGCATTTACGTCAGTGCTGTGCAGGGGTTGGTAAGGTCCCATGCGGTTCCGACAGCCCTCGTCGGCCTGTCGCTGGACTCTGGCAGAGCACTCGGGCCTTCTGCCGGTCCACGGAGCCCACCTGCCGAGTGCCGCTCCTGTTCAGAGAGAGAGCTGCTCTCAGGCTCGGTATGGGCGTTTCACGTGCTGTCGTGGCGAGCAAAGGTACTCTACTGTCACCGACATGATGCAGCGTCTGTGAAAGTTTCCTCATGCCTCTTAATCACGATTGCTTTTACGCTGTCCGCATTTGTGTTCCAGGGAACCACATCCTACCTGATGAAGATCTGGCTTCCTTTCACTGGAGTTTGCTTGGCCCCGAGCATCCGCTAGCCTCACTGAAGGTACCGGCTTTGATTTATTTCTAGCTCTGTGATAGTCAGGTTGGGTTTGCTGTTAGTTAGTAGCTAGTTTATTGCTATTAGCGTAAACGATATAGTATGTCGTTCATTGTGCAAAGAGACATCCTATGACCACATGCAGCGTCAGCGTCCCCTGACTTCAGGGCCCGTGCTGCTTCAGGAGGTGGCCTGCCTCTTTCCAGCATGCACGTGTGTGGGTAGTACAGGCGCCCTTGAAGGTCCCCTCCAGGGGTCCTCACTCCGAGTCCCTACACGGGAGGGACTTTCTGAGCCTAGCTTCCATGTATTACTTTCCCTACCTAAAAATACTAATTTTTTCAACAGGTAGTTTAGTCTTTGTCACTTAGATCAATGTCTTTTAGCATAGTTTGATAAATTTCTTAACACTCTTACTATTTTCCTGTAATTATGAAACACTGTAATTGAGGCCTTTGTGCGTTAGAGGTTGGGGAGACCCATTTCTTCAGAGGAGTCCATGTTGCAAACACTTCATCTGTCTTGTCCTTCTCGCTTTCCAGTCTTCTTTCCTCTCATAGTAAGGGACATCAGAGAGGAGGCACTCAGCTCTGACCTCAGGTGGGAAGGTGTGCGTGGTTGACGTGGCACAGTGGTGTCATGGAGCTCGGGACGAGCCCTGGGAAGCTGCCGTTTGGACCTGTCCATGGCTCCTGTGAGCGGAGCTGTCATTCCTTAGGGCCAAGTGCCTTTCGTGACTTGGGGGGTTGGGGAGGTGCTAACGGAGACTTTTTTCTGCTTCCAGCTCTGGGACTGTCTGCTTCCTCACATAAAGGGATGAGGTTAAAGTGGATGATTTTAGAAGGCACGTGTCCCTGTAAGAGTTCTGATTTATATCAGAATTACCCTCCCTCCACAAGTAGTTTCAGTTGGTAGTTTGTTTCCAATTGGAGTTCTTCAGGTATTTTAATTTGCATTTAATTTCGGTGATACCTGAAGGTTCAAGCAGAATTTCCTTCCTACTTATTTCAGTTTTGCTCTTTGTTATTTAAAACTTCTTTACTTTGGGGTGCTGGCAGGTGGCATGGAGGTTAAGGTAATGGATTCTCACATTACGAACTATGGTTCAAGCCCTGGACCTGCCACTTGAAAATCACACCAGGCACATGTGCATGCATACCCAAAATCCTGAGAAGAGAATGGAGGAGAAGGGATTGTGTGGCCATCCTCATGGAGGGTGATTTCTCACTTTCCCTCTCTCTGTCTCTTTTGAGTACAGGCGTCCTATGGCAAAAATCTAAAAATAAAATACACACACACACACACACAAAAAAAAAATCCACTTCTTTACATTTTCATCTCTGACTAGCACTGTTTTCAACTTCTATTTGAAAGTTAGTTTTTCTCCTCTTATTAGAAATAACTTTTTTGTTTGGCTAGATTTTTTTGCTTTTGTTGTCCTTGAAAGAGAAAAGATTTCTTCTTGCTGTCAGCAGAGCCCCTCCTGCATGCTTTCAGGATGAGGCCTGTAATCTTGTCCCAAGCTGCAGATGATACCATGAAGTGTAGGCTGGGAAGTTGTGTCGGCTGGGCCTCAGATACTGCACCTGTGCCATCAGGTCTGGGAAGCATTATGCTTTCCTATGTTGAAACACAAAGGAAGGGCTGTGTCTTAGGTTTGTTTAGTTTGGAAGATGAGGACTGAGGAGCTCCCTGAACTCAGGCCTGTGCGTGTGTCTAGGCTGAGCTACCTTATGTCGTGGGATTGGAAACGAGGAGTTGCAGACTGGTCAGTAACGCTATCACGTGTGCTTTCCCCCACGTTCTGTGAAGAACAGTTTTTGGATATAAAATGTGGAAAGGCCCACTGGGGTGGTGCGTGGTGTGGGCTGCTGGGACACTGTGCTCTGTAGGCTTGAGCTATATGGGAGGGCTGGGTTCAATTCCTAGTCCAACCTAAAGGCTGAGTGTGGTGGCCATGCCTGCAGTACCAGCTGGACAGATGTGCCAGCAAGATCCGACAGGGCAGGAGTGCCTGAGAACTGTTGGCCATCTTGGTTCAGCACTTGTTAACATTTTGCCATAATGAGGGCCAGCAGGTGTTGAGTGAAGGTGCTGGATTCCTACATGGCTGACTGCAGTTTGAGTCCTGGACATGGCAGTTTGAAAATTAGGCTGGGTATGTGTGTGTGCATGCCCAAAATCCTGAGAGAATAGAGGAGAAGAGGTGGTGGCGTGGCCACCCCCTGGGGTGGTGGTTTTTCACTTTCCCCTGTCTCTCTCTCTAGTAAGTATACACACCCTATGGCAAAACTGAAAAGAAAAAAAAAAATTTTGCCATAATATATTTTCATGAGAGGTCTTCAGACAGTTCACAGAAAGCACAAGTTTGAGGGACCAGCAGATGGTGTAATGGTTACATTGCTAGACTCCCATGTAGTAGACTGCAGTTTGAATCCTGAACCCGACAACTTAAAATTTATGATGGAAGACCAGCAGATGGCATAATGGCTATGTCACTGGACTCCCAAGTAGTCGACCGTGGTACAAGTCCTGGACCCAGTGGCTTAAACTCACACCAGACGCGTGTGTGTGCGTGCCCAAGGTCCCGAGAGGAGAATGGAGGAGAAGGGATTGCAGCGTGGCCATCCCCCCGGGGGGTGATTTCTTCTTTCTGTCTCTGTCTGGCGAGTGCATGTGCCTTATAGGAAGAAAATCTCTCTTTAAAAAAAAAGTTAAAAGAAATATAAGAAAGCATGTGTTTGAAAAAAGTATACATGGATTTCAGTTTTTTTGCCCTAAAATAAATTCACACTTTAATTCCATTTTTCTACAAACTTTTTGACATTCCCTCATATATGTCTGTGTTTTGTTTCATTTTGTTTTAGCTCTCTGGAAGTAAGTTGCAGGTGTGATAGCATACAGCTCATGGAAGAGGCAGTTGGTGGCACTGCCTCCTTAATTAATTGTCTCCAGTAGCATATCATTTTAAGTCTCTACTCATAGTTTTCAGCTGTCCCCGAAAATCCTCTATAGCATTGATTTTTTAAAAAATTAGGATATAGTGTGGGGTGAGAGGGAGGGACTCAGGGAAAAAAATTAGGATCCATTCAATTTTTTTTTTTTTTTTTTTTTTTTTTTTAGTTTTGCTATAGACTGTGTGCTCTCACCAGAGAGAGACACAGAGAAAGAGGGAAAGTGAGAAATCAGTCCCTAGAGGGGATGGCCATGCTGCAATCCCTTCTCATTTCCTCTTGGGGTTTTGGGCATGCATATACACATGTGCCCAGCATGATTTTCAAGTCCCCAGGTCCAGGACTTAAACTACATAGCCAGCCATGTGGGACTTAGTCCCTTAACATCCATACCGTTTGCCAGCCTCAGGATTCAGGCAAATTTTATACAGTATTATCCTGTATATTTTGAAACTAGCTGGGTACTTTTATTACATAATGGAGAAGCAAGCCAAAATAATTTTTCCAACAACTTGATAATTTATAAGATTTTTAAAAATTTATATCTTCCATGAGAAAGAGAGAGAAAAGAGAGAGAGTCACCTCCAGCAGGGCCTTCATGTCGTGATCTCCTCACAGCCCCAGCTAATCGGATCCATGCATTGTATGCCCGGGGTGTAAGGGAGGCCCCTGGATGCAATCCCAGCACCTTCCCACATGGGGGCATTGCACTGCACCGCCACTGACTCCAGGTTATAAAGCTCTAAAGTCACATTCTGAGTTGCAGGCAGGCACCCTGGCTTTGACTTTAAAGTGCTGTGGCCAGGACTTGAACCACTCAGTGGGCCAAGTGGGATCCAGCTCCCTTGACCACCAGGCCACGGGCTAGCCCCCAAATCTGAAACTTTTTGAACACTGACATGACACCACAAGGGGAAAATTCCATTCTCGACCTTGTAATAGGTCACAGCCGAGACGTTGCAATGCATGAACATTGTATGAAACTACCCAAGGTGATGTGTATGAAGTGTATACCGAATAGAAATGAATTTCCTGTCTGCGCTTGGATCCCATCCCCAAGTCAAGTCAGTACGTATACGTGAATATGTATTTAAAAATCCAAAATAATCAGAAATCCCAAGTGCCTTGGTCCTAAGCATCTGGGTAAGGGATACTTGAACTGTAGTAACATTTAAGTTAGTTATAGGTCATTGTGTTCTTTTTAAAAATTATTTATTTTTAAAATGTTTTGCTATAGAGCATGTTTGCTCACTAGAGATGAACAGAGACAGAGAAAATGAGTAATCACCCCCCAGGGGGACGGCCACATCACCATCCCTTCTCTGTTCTCCTCTAGGGATTTTGGGTATGCATGTACACACGCCCAGTGTGTTTTTCAAGCTGCAGGTCTGGGACTTGAACTGCGCAGTTGGTCATGTGGGATCCAGCTGCCTTAGCCTCCATGCCGTCTGGTGGCCCTTTAGTGTTCACTGTAATCAATCTTTTCCATTCATCATCTTTACACTCAGTTTCATGTATTTTGATTCTGTCTCTGCATTGTTTGGGACCCTCGAGTGGTCCCAACTCCAGGGCCCCTTGAGCCCCGGCCACTCTCCTTGTCTTGGGTTTATACTGGCTTTGCCTGTCCCCAGACGTCACTCCCGGCCACTGGTCCCCTTTGTGGTTGGATTCGGCCATGTCTCTGCTTCACCCTCTCTGTTCCATCTTTTGGAAAACCCTGCCTCTGTGGTGAGTAGGCAGCAGAGCCTGCAGAGGCCTGGATTGTGTGGTCCTTGGGCAGGGTTGGCTGGGCTGTGGGTGTCCTCTTCTCCCTAGGGCCCTTTACAGCTGCCCCAAGTCACTCTACCTCTTTCTCCCCCAGTTCCTAACCCTGGTATTTCTTCCTTCTGATTTACGTATCTTTTCATGATTTTAGCCTTGCCACTCCAATCACATAAGCTTACTCATCTTTTTTCCCCAGGCAGCTGTATATTGAGCAAGGGCAATTTATTGGGCCACAGTAAGGGAACTGTTTGAAATTCCCCTCAAATATTTTTAAAATTAATTAATTAATTTATTTCCATGTGTTATTATTATTTTTTAATTTGATCAGAGAGAGACAGAGAGAGAGAAAGGGAGAAAGCAAGCTGCCAGGTCTGGGACTCAAACCGCGGTCCGCCATGTGGGAGTCCAGCGCCTTTGACCACCACACCACCTGCTGGCCCCATTCCCTTCAAATATTGCCCAAAGGGATTTCTAACTTTATATTTTTTATCTTACTGTTACTGTTGAACTAAAAGTCACTGAGCATTACTTTAAAAAGTGTCCTCTTTCTAGTGGACATAGTGTGGCTGTGTCCCAGAGGGGTGTAGGACCTCACACAGGACACAGGCCTGCTTCCCTTAGAGAAGAGCTGAGTGATTCCAGGCGCTGGAGGTTTGCTTATGTATCCGGTATGCTGTGATCTGGTGGAGCTAAGCTGGTGGTCAGATGACTTTATCTTTCTGAAATTCTGTTATAAATAAGGTTGGGTATCACTGATAAAAAATAAAAAAAGAAGGCTAGCAGGTGGCTAGGTGGTTAAGGTGGCTGGCACCCATTTGGCTGACTGTAGTTTGAGTCTCGGATCCGGTAGCTTGAGAATCACACCACGCACGTGTATATGTGTGCTCAAAATCTCAGGAGGAGAATGGAGGAGAAGGGATTATAGTGTGGACATTCCTCCTGGGGGTAATTTCTCTCTTTCCCTCTTCTGTCTTTTTGGTGAGCGCACATGCCCTACAACAAAAACTTTAAAAAATAAATTAATAAAGTAAAAATAAAAAAGAAAGGCTTATTTTATTTTTTTTTTTTGGAGAGGTTTTTTTTTTTTTTCTTTTATTTTTCTGCTATAGGGCGCGTGCGCTCTCCAGACAGACAGAGAGAGACATAGAGATAGAAAGCGAGAAATCACCCCCCAGGGGGGATGGTCACACCGCAATCCCTTCACCTCCATTCTCCTCTTGGGATCTTGGGCGGGCACGCACGCACACAGGCCTGGCGTGAGTTTTAAGCCACCACGTCTGGGATGTGAACCGCGGTCGACTACGTGGGAGTCCAGCGACATAGCCATTACGCTAACTGCTGGTTCCCTTATTTTATTTTTTTAAAGAATTATTTTTTAATTTTAATTTAATTTTATTCATTCATTTACTTTTCATTTGACCAGAGAGAGACACAGAGAGAGCAAGAGAAGGAAAGTGAGAAAGCAAGCCACCAGATCTAGAACTCGAACCATGGTTGGCTGTATGGTAGTGTCCAGCGCCTTAACGACCATGCCACCTGCTGGTCCCTAACTTATTTATTTATTTATTTATTGATTGATTGGAGAGGTTTTTGCTATAAGGTGCGTGCGCTCACTGGAGAGAGAGACAGAAAGTGAGGAATCATCCCCTGGGGGTATGGCCACACTGCAATCCCTTCTCCTCCATTCTCTCTGGATCTTGGGCATGTATGCACATGTGCCTGGTGTGAGTTTAAGCCACCGGGTCCGGGACTCGAACCATGGTCAGCTACATGGGAGTCCAGCAACATAGCCATTACGCTAACTGCTGGTCCTGGTTTTTCTTTTATTTTGTTTTTGCCATCAGGCATGTGCGCTCACCAGAGAGAGTCAGAGGCAGTGAGAGGGAAAGTGAGAAGTCACCACCCCCAGGAGGACGGCCGCGTCAGTCTCTCCTCTATTCCCCTCCTGAGACCTTGGGCACGCACACGCATCCAGAGTGATAGTCCTTGCTTTTTCTCTTTTAGAGAGAGTTTTGCTATAGGGCCAGTGTGTTCACTGGAGATGCAGAGAGAGACTGAGAGAGAGAAACTGAGAAACCACCTCCAGGGGGATGGCCATGCCACGACCCCTTGTCCTTTCGAGATTTTGAGCATACACACACATATGCCTGGGATGAGTTTCTTTTTCTTTTTTTCTTTTTAGAGAGATTTTTGCTATAGAGCATATGTGCTTGTCGGAGAGACAGAGAGACAGAGACAGAAAGCAAGAAATCACCTCTGTGGGAGATCATCAGGCTGCAGTCCCTTCTCCTTCATTCTCCTCTTGGGATTTTGGGCACGCACACATTTGTACCTGGTGTGAGTTTCAAGCCTCTGGGTCCGGGACTTGAACTGAAGTAGGCCATATGGAATTCCAGCAATACCATTGTGCCATCAGCTGGTTCCATTGCCCAGTGTGAGTTTCAGGCTGCCTGGACGAGGATTTGAACCTCTGTTGGTCATGTGAGAGTCCAGCAGTGTAACTACTACGCCATCAACTGGCCCCAAGCTGATAAGCACTTTCTAAAATCTGAGTACTTCTTGGGCTCTAGAGAAAACGTTCGGAGCCTGGAAGGCAAAGGCAAATAGGTGAGACACTTGTGTGGGTTTTTTTGGGGGGGTGGGGGGTTAGGTTTCTGCCACTTGTTCTGGTTTTCATTTGAAGTAAACAGCACATCAGTGTAAAAAGGTAAGTGAACATTCGTAGTCCGTTTCCCCCTGTGAGCCCACCCGTGTCCCTCTATTGCTTCCTGCTCAGCACACCTCCTGCCCTGGAGGGCCTGCTAGGGCTTGTGTGCAGTTAGGCTCTCAGCACTGCTCCCTGACCCCTGCTCAGGCAGGCGGCGCAGACACCGTCCTCACACCCTGCCTGCATGCTCGGTTCCAGGGCAGCTCTCAACCTGGAGAAAGCCCCCCTCATCACAACCGCATCCTGTGCCTGGGACCCCTCCAGCCAGGTCAGGGGCCAGATGGTACGTACAGGCACTTGCAGGACTGTGGCCCATGGTTGGAAGCAGAGGCTTGCCAGCCTGGGCCCAGTGCCCACCCTCCTGCTTCCTGTGCTCTTGCTCACAGGCTGGTCCAGGCTCAGCTTCTCTCCCAAACACGCTGTGCCATATCTTTGAGCTTCTTACCTCTGTCCCCTCGACCTAGCTGGATCTCACTGTGGGCAGCGTTTGCTATGGCTTTTCAGTGGGGACCGTCATTCTCTTGGCCCAGCTGTGGGTGGGCACTTTGTGGCAACTCCTGGTGCCACTTCAGAGTGATTATGTCCCTCTCCCTTCTTTTCTTTTCTTTTCTTTTCTTTTTTTTTTTTGGAGAGGTTTTCGCTACAGGGCGCGTGCGCTCGCCAGACAGGCAGAGAGACAGAGAGACAGAAAGCGAGAAATCACCCCCCAGGGGGTATGGCCACACCACAATCCCTTCTTCTCCATTCTCTTCTCGGGATCTTGGGCACGCACGCACACGCGCCTGGCGTGAGTTTAAGCCATCGGGTCCGGGACTTGAACCACATTCAACTACGTGGGAGTCCAGCAACGTAGCCATTATGCTAACTGCTGGTCCCTCAAAGAACAGCTTTATTGGCATATAAGTTACGTACCATAGACTCCACCACTGTAAAGTACACAGTTCGGTGACTCTTCAGTCTTTATAGAGCTGCACAGCCATCATCGCTATCTAGTTTGAGAGTAGTTCTGTCGCCCGGAAAGAAACCTTGTCCGTATTAGCAGTCATTCCCCACTGCCTCAGTCCCTGCCAGCTGCTCACCCGCTTTGTGTGTCTCTGGATTTGCCTGCTGAGACAGTGCATGTTCACACACTCACATGGTGCAGGTCTGCGGGGCTTCCCTCGGCGAGCATGGTGGCTTTGAGACGTGTCTTGGCTGCATCAGCGCGCCATGCTTTTCAGGGACCTTGTGATGCTTCGTTGTGTGGGATTTCATACTTCATGTATTCACTCGTCAGCGGGTGGACGCCAGGCTTGTCCATGCTTTCTGGCCATTATAAATAATGTAGCTAAGAACGTGCGTACACTGTTTTGTGTGGGCATATGTCTTCATCTCTCTGGGGCATGTAGTTAGGAGTGAAATTGCTTGATAAGTGTTAACTGTGCTTGGCTAAGGAACTGCCAACATGTTTCCCATAGTGGGTGCACAGTTTATTAGTTCATTACATTCTCTCCAGCTATGCATGAAGGTTCTGATTTCTCAGTCTTTGTCAACACTTGATATTGTCTGCCATTTGATTTTAGCCATTTTAGTGGGTATAATGATGCTTCTTGCTTTGCTTTTGATTTACATCTCTGATAACTAACATTGTTGAACATCTTTCCTGGACTACTGGCCATTTCTATAACTTCTTTAGGTACAAGTCCGTTTAAACCCTTTGCCCATTTCTGAAATTGTTTTGTCTTTTCAGCATTGAGTTATAAGAATTTATTTTTAATTGCTAGAGAGTACGTGTGGACATGATGAGACAAAGACAGAAGGAGAGGAAGAAAGCACCCCACGCTGGGGCGTACCGTCTTTTCTCCTCCACTTCTCCATCTTGTAGGGACTTGGGGCATGCACGCACGTGCACTTGGCATGATTTTTAAGTCACTAGGGCCAGGATTTGAACCATGGTCAGCCATGTGGGATCTGGTTCCCTTAGCCACTAAGCCAGTGGGACGAGTTTGTGAGTTTTCAGTATATTTCCAGTGTAGGTCTCTTCTATATAGAACGTACAGCCTTTCCTCCTCTCGCGTTCCACTCGTCTTTCTCAGCGGTGTTCTCTCATAGCCGAGGCTCACACATCCTTGTGTGCTGCTTCTGCTGCGGCTTGCTCACACATTGCCATCGTGTTCCCGTCCCTTCCGCCACAGCCTCAGACCTCGGTGTCCACGAGGTTACCCATCAGGCACTAAGACGCAGAGAGATTTTTGCTACAGCGCACCTGCACTCACTGGACAGACAGACAGAAAGCAAGAAATCAGCCTCTGCCAGGGAGGATGGCCGCTCCACAATCCCTTCTCCTCCGTTCTTCTCTCAGGATCAGGATTTTGGGCACGCACACACATGCACCCAGTGTGAGTTTCAAGCTGCCGGGTCCCGGACTCAAACCACGGTCGACTACTTGGAAGTCCAGTGACATAACCATTATGCCATCTGCTGGTCCCACTCTTAGCTTTTTTAACTTGAGAGGTCTTCTCTTTATTCTGCTGCAGCTTTCCGTTTCCAGTTATACTTGAGTTCGTCTTCTCCGGAAGGGCTCTGTTTCTTCTTGAACTTGGCTATCTCTCTTTCCTCCTCTGTCGCTGCTACCTCCTTCCTCCTGTGTTCACACAGGTCATCCTTGGAACTGGCCTTTTGGGAGGTCTTCGATCACAGCCTGTGGACCTTTTGCAGCCTCACTGGCCAGCCAGGACCTCCTGGAAGAGCTCTCAAGATGTCTGTTCTCTTACCCCTTGTCCATTTTCCCTGCCTGGGGACCATCAACATGAGCCAGGCACCACAGGCTGTGTCCTCGGATCCCAGAGAGCCCTGCAACCAAGCAGGCGGTACTGCCGCAAGTCTCTGGTCTCAGGAAAGAGGGCCTGGGTTAAAGGAGGGACGTGCACCGTGCTCGTGGGTCCAGAGACTCTGTTAAGGTCACTGTTCTTTCTAATCTCATTTGCATATTTAACATAGCTCTATCAAAACCCCAGCGAGCATTTTTTTTTTTTCCAGTAGAAATTGAAAAGCTTATTTTGAAATTCATGTGGAACTACAAAGGGCCTCGAATAGCAGCAGTAGTTTTCAAAAGGAAGAAGAACGAAGCTGGGTGAATTAATACTACCAAATTTTAAGCCTTTAAAGCTACAGTAATCAGGGGACCAGCAGTTAGTGTAATGGCTATGTCGCTGGACTCACATGTAGTCAACCACGGTTTGAGTCCCAGACCCAGTGGCTTAAACTCACACCGGGCAAGTGTGCGTGCATGCCCAAGATCCCGAGAGAAGAGTGGAGGAGAAGGGATTGCGGTGTGGCCATCCCCCCTGGGGGGTGATTTCTCACTTTCTGTCTCTCTGTCTGTCTCTGTGTGGTGAGCGCACGTGCCCTATGGCAAAAACCTCTCCCCCCCCAAAAAAAAAGCTACAGTAGTCAATCAGTATAGTTTTTTAAAATGAATTATTTATTTATCTTTTTTTTTTCCAGAGATTTTTGCCTTAAGGGCATATGCACTTGCCAGAGAGAGAGAGAGATGTACAGACATATAGAAAGAAAACGTGAGGAATCACACCCCAGGGGAGATGGCCACACAGCAATCCCTTCTCTGTTCTCCTCCTGGGATCCTGGGCATGCACACACATGTGCCCACCGAGATTCTCAAGCTACCTGGTCTGGGACTCGAACTGCGATGGCCGTGTGGGAGTCCAGTGACGTAACCGCTACACCATCTGTTGGTCACCTACTAATAGGTCAGTGGAACAGAATGGAGTCCAGAAACAGACCTCTGTGTACATTTATTTTTATCCAAAGTCCTAAGATAATTAAATGGGAAAAGGATAATCTTTACGTAGCAGATATCCATGTGCAAAACATAAAAAGAGGGGGCCAGCAGGTGGCTTGGAGGTTAAGGAGCTTGACTCTCACCTGACTGACCAGTTTGAGACCTGGACATGGAGGCTTGAAAATCAGGCCAGGTGCGTATGCATGTGTGCCCAAAAGCTGGAGCAGAGAATGGACGAAAAGGGTTTGCAGTGTGGCCATCTCCCCTGGAGAGGATTTCTTGCTTTCTCTCTCCCTGTCTTCAGCAAGTGCACATACTCTGTGGCAAAAGCCTAAAAATAAAATAAAAAGAATATAAAAATTCACTCTAAAGAAAGTGTAAGAAAATCTTTATGACCTTGAGTTATGCAAAGATTTCTGAAAAGCAAAAACAGACAAAAGAAACTATTTGCAGGGCATTTCTCTGATAAAGGGCACACGTTCGGAACGTGAGGAGACTTCATAAAGCTCACGAAAAACAGGGATTAAAGTACATATTCATTTTGGTGTAAATGAGTCTTTGAAACCCATACGTAGTTTTTAATAATACGTGTTTCTTGGGACCAACAGTTGGTGCAATGGCTATGTCGCTGGACTCCCATGTAGTCGACGGTGGTTTCAGTCCCGACCCGGTGGCTTAAACTCACGCCAGGCACGTGTGTGTGCGTGCCCAAGATCTCAAGAGGAGAAAGGAGGAGAAGGGATTGCGGTGTGGCCATCCCCCTGGGGGGTGATTACTTGCTTTCTGTCTGTCTCTCTGTCTTTCTGGTGAGCACACGTGCCCTATAGCAAAAACTTCTCGGAAAAAAAAATAATATGTGTTTCCATGAACTTTTGGAAGTCCCTCTTCCCGTAAGAACGCATCAACAAGACAGACTAGTCAGGATGGTGGCAGCCATGTCCAACAGGCAGTTTAGAGCGTGTTCGAAGAGTGCGCCAAGAGATGCCCACGTTGTTCTGGATACAGGTCTAAACCCTCAGAAAACCCTCCGTGCCGAGTACCAGCGAGGGGCCCCGCACTGCGGCTGGCACCACAGTGGGGTGCGGCCCAGGCAGCGGTGTGCAGAGGCAGCTGGAGAGTTAGGCACCCCACCGTGTGACCAGCTGCTTTCCTGATCCCCCACGCGGCCTCCAGGGATGCTCTTCCTCCACGGGGTGCTGTGGGTTCCAGGGATTCGTTTAAAAACTTGGGGGACTACTGTGTTGCCAACTTTTACTCTTTGTAAATAAGCACATTGGAAGGGAAGAGAACTCACTGTCTGCCATCTCTTCATAGGGAAAGCGCATTTCAGCAAGGAAAGAGGCACATTTTAAAGGACAGTGGCTCAGAGTGTCGAAGCTGCTCAGCTGGGGCGTGAGTGGGGCTGCCTCTGCAGTGAGGGGTGGCTGCAGAGTCTGTGATGCTGGGTTAATTGGTGACCACCACGGGTCCTCAGAGCAGGGCCTGGCACGGAGCACGTCAGACGGCGCGAGTGGACGGCAGCCCCTTCTCCAGGACAGGGAAGTGACCACAGTACACTGGAGCCCCCCGGTGGCCGGGGGGCCTTTCTCATGGCCGTGCTTCCCTGCAGGCGGGCTGGCTCTGAAGGGGCAGCTGAGGCCTCCCGCCTGCCCACCTTGGGGTCCCAGCGCCTGTTAGTGCAATGAAGAGCTGTTCTTTGTTCAGTTCCAGTCTTTTAAATATGTAACCATGTCTGTGTAGCAGTTTCCGGCAGCGTTATTTGTGATAATTACAAACCATAGACTCAGGTAACTTTATTTAGGCAGTGTATTCTGATGCATGTCTTAACGTCCCAGGAATTTCAGAGGCATGGCCACTGGTGGCTCCTCACAGTCACGGTGTTTCCATGGTCCGGCTGCTTCAGCAGAGACTGTGGTCCCGCAGGGTGCGCCTGCTGACCCCGTGCTTCAGTGGGCACTCAGCCTAGACTGTTGGCCCTCGCCCATCTCCCTGCAATAGCGTTGGCCAGGGCCGAGGGCTGTGTGGCGACGGGCTCCCAGCCCCAACTGGCCAAGGCCTCGCACAGGCCCTGTGTACTCAGGCTCCCTGGAGTCTGGGCCAGCACTCCCCTTCTGTGCAGGAGGCCGAGAGAGGCGCTCTGTGTTCCTGTTCCTCCAGCACATGCCTCACCCATGAGCAAATACGGGCCAGATGTGGTCTCCAGTCCAACACCCTGAAATCGCCAAGCCCCAGAGTCTGAGCCTGCCCTCCGCTGTTCTCAGGTGGTAACGGGTGGGAGTATGAGCCTGCCCTCAGCTGTTCTCAGGTGGTAACGGGTGGGAGTATGAGCCTGCCCTCCGCTGTTCTCAGGTGGTAACGGGTGGGAGTATGAGCCTGCCCTCCGCTGTTCTCAGGTGGTAACGGGTGGGAGTATGAGCCTGCCCCCCGCTGTTCTCAGGTGGTAACGGGTGGGAGTATGAGCCTGCCCTCCGCTGTTCTCAGGTGGTAACGGGTGGGAGTATGAGCCTGCCCCCCGCTGTTCTCAGGTGGTAACGGGGTGGGAGTATGAGCGTGCCCTCCGCTGTTCTCAGGTGGTAACGGGTGGGAGTATGAGCCTGCCCTCAGCTGTTCTCAGGTGGTAACGGGGTGGGAGTATGAGCCTGCCCTCCGCTGTTCTCAGGTGGTAACGGGTGGGAGTATGAGCCTGCCCTCAGCTGTTCTCAGGTGGTAACGGGTGGGAGTATGAGCCTGCCCCCCGCTGTTCTCAGGTGGTAACGGGTGGGAGTATGAGCGTGGCTGTTCTCAGGTGGTAACGGGTGGGAGTATGAGCCTGCCCTCCGCTGTTCTCAGGTGGTAACCGCTGTTCTCAGGTAACGGGTGGGAGTATGAGCCTGCCCTCAGCTGTTCTCAGGTGGTAACGGGTGGGAGTATGAGCCTGCCCCCCGCTGTTCTCAGGTGGTAACGGGTGGGAGTATGAGCCTGCCCTCCGCCCTCCCTGCTGTTCTCAGGTGGTAACGGGTGGGAGTATGAGCCTGCCCTCCGCTGTTCTCAGGTGGTACGGGTGGGAGTATGAGCCTGCCCTCCGCTGTTCTCAGGTGGTAACGGGTGGGAGTATGAGCCTGCCCCCCGCTGTTCTCAGGTGGTAACGGGTGGGAGTATGAGCCTGCCCTCCGCTGTTCTCAGGTGGTAACGGGTGGGAGTATGAGCCTGCCCTCAGCTGTTCTCAGGTGGTAACGGGTGGGAGTATGAGCCTGCCCTCCGCTGTTCTCAGGTGGTAACGGGTGGGAGTCTGAGCCTGCCCTCCGCTGTTCTCAGGTGGTAACGGGTGGGAGTATGAGCCTGCCCCCCGCTGTTCTCAGGTGGTAACGGGTGGGAGTATGAGCCTGCCCCCCGCTGTTCTCAGGTGGTAACGGGTGGTAGTTTGAGCCTGCCCTCCGCTGTTCTCAGGTGGTAACGGGTGGGAGTATGAGCCTGCCCTCAGCTGTTCTCAGGTGGTAACGGGTGGGAGTATGAGCCTGCCCTCCGCTGTTCTCAGGTGGTAACGGGTGGGAGTATGAGCCTGCCCTCCGCTGTTCTCAGGTGGTAACGGGTGGGAGTATGAGCCTGCCCTCCGCTGTTCTCAGGTGGTAACGGGTGGGAGTATGAGCCTGCCCTCCGCTGTTCTCAGGTGGTAACGGGTGGGAGTATGAGCCTGCCCTCCGCTGTTCTCAGGTGGTAACGGGGTGGGAGTATGAGCCTGCCCCCCGCTGTTCTCAGGTGGTAACGGGTGGGAGTATGAGCCTGCCCTCAGCTGTTCTCAGGTGGTAACGGGTGGGAGTATGAGCCTGCCCCCCGCTGTTCTCAGGTGGTAATGGGTGGGAGTTTGAGCCTGCCCTCCGCTGTTCTCAGGTGGTAACGGGTGGGAGTATGAGCCTGCCCTCCGCTGTTCTCAGGTGGTAACGGGTGGGAGTCTGAGCCTGCCCTCAGCTGTTCTCAGGTGGTAACGGGTGGGAGTATGAGCCTGCCCTCCGCTGTTCTCAGGTGGTAACGGGTGGGAGTATGAGCCTGCCCTCAGCTGTTCTCAGGTGGTAACGGGTGGGAGTATGAGCCTGCCCTCCGCTGTTCTCAGGTGGTAACGGGTGGGAGTATGAGCGTGCCCTCCGCTGTTCTCAGGTGGTAACGGGTGGGAGTATGAGCCTGCCCTCAGCTGTTCTCAGGTGGTAACGGGTGGGAGTCTGAGCCTGCCCTCCGCTGTTCTCAGGTGGTAACGGGTGGGAGTCTGAGCCTGCCCTCCGCTGTTCTCAGGTGGTAACGGGTGGGAGTATGAGCCTGCCCCCCGCTGTTCTCAGGTGGTAACGGGTGGGAGTATGAGCCTGCCCCCCGCTGTTCTCAGGTGGTAACGGGTGGGAGTATGAGCCTGCCCTCAGCTGTTTTCAGGTGGTAACGGGGTGGGAGTATGAGCCTGCCCTCCGCTGTTCTCAGGTGGTAACGGGTGGGAGTATGAGCCTGCCCTCCGCTGTTCTCAGGTGGTAACGGGTGGGAGTATGAGCCTGCCCTCAGCTGTTCTCAGGTGGTAACGGGTGGGAGTATGAGCCTGCCCCCCGCTGTTCTCAGGTGGTAACGGGTGGGAGTATGAGCCTGCCCCCCGCTGTTCTCAGGTGGTAACGGGTGGGAGTATGAGCCTGCCCTCCGCTGTTCTCAGGTGGTAACGGGTGGGAGTATGAGCGTGCCCTCAGCTGTTCTCAGGTGGTAACGGGTGGGAGTATGAGCCTGCCCTCCGCTGTTCTCAGGTGGTAATGGGTGGGAGTATGAGCCTGCCCTCCGCTGTTCTCAGGTGGTAACGGGTGGGAGTATGAGCCTGCCCTCAGCTGTTCTCAGGTGGTAACGGGTGGGAGTATGAGCCTGCCCTCCGTTGTTCTCAGGTGGTAACGGGTGGGAGTATGAGCCTGCCCTCCGCTGTTCTCAGGTGGTAACGGGTGGGAGTATGAGCCTGCCCTCCGCTGTTCTCAGGTGGTAACGGGTGGGAGTATGAGCCTGCCCTCCGCTGTTCTCAGGTGGTAACGGGTGGGAGTATGAGCCTGCCCTCAGCTGTTCTCAGGTGGTAACGGGTGGGAGTATGAGCCTGCCCCCGCTGTTCTCAGGTGGTAATGGGTGGGAGTATGAGCCTGCCCTCCGCTGTTCTCAGGTGGTAACGGGTGGGAGTATGAGCCTGCCCTCAGCTGTTCTCAGGTGGTAACGGGTGGGAGTCTGAGCCTGCCCTCCGCTGTTCTCAGGTGGTAACGGGTGGGAGTATGAGCCTGCCCCCCGCTGTTCTCAGGTGGTAACGGGTGGGAGTATGAGCCTGCCCTCCACTGTTCTCAGGTGGTAACGGGTGGGAGTATGAGCCTGCCCCCCGCTGTTCTCAGGTGGTAACGGGGTGGGAGTATGAGCCTGCCCTCCGCTGTTCTCAGGTGGTAACGGGTGGGAGTATGAGCCTGCCCTCAGCTGTTCTCAGGTGGTAACGGGTGGGAGTATGAGCGTGCCCTCCGCTGTTCTCAGGTGGTAACGGGTGGGAGTATGAGCCTGCCCTCCGCTGTTCTCAGGTGGTAATGGGTGGGAGTATGAGCCTGCCCTCCGCTGTTCTCAGGTGGTAACGGGTGGGAGTATGAGCCTGCCCCCCGCTGTTCTCAGGTGGTAATGGGTGGGAGTATGAGCCTGCCCCCCGCTGTTCTCAGGTGGTAATGGGTGGGAGTATGAGCCTGCCCTCCGCTGTTCTCAGGTGGTAACGGGTGGGAGTATGAGCCTGCCCCCCGCTGTTCTCAGGTGGTAACGGGTGGGAGTCTGAGCCTGCCCTCAGCTGTTCTCAGGTGGTAACGGGTGGGAGTATGAGCCTGCCCTCCGCTGTTCTCAGGTGGTAACGGGTGGGAGTATGAGCCTGCCCTCCGCTGTTCTCAGGTGGTAACGGGTGGGAGTATGAGCCTGCCCTCCGCTGTTCTCAGGTGGTAACGGGTGGGAGTATGAGCCTGCCCTCCGCTGTTCTCAGGTGGTAACGGGTGGGAGTATGAGCCTGCCCTCAGCTGTTCTCAGGTGGTAACGGGGTGGGAGTATGAGCCTGCCCTCCGCTGTTCTCAGGTGGTAACGGGTGGGAGTATGAGCGTGCCCTCCGCTGTTCTCAGGTGGTAACGGGTGGGAGTATGAGCCTGCCCCCCGCTGTTCTCAGGTGGTAACGGGTGGGAGTATGAGCCTGCCCTCCGTTGTTTTCAGGTGGTAACGGGTGGGAGTATGAGCCTGCGCCCCGCTGTTCTCAGGTGGTAACGGGTGGGAGTATGAGCCTGCCCTCCGCTGTTCTCAGGTGGTAATGGGTGGGAGTATGAGCCTGCCCTCCGCTGTTCTCAGGTGGTAACGGGTGGGAGTATGAGCCTGCCCCCCGCTGTTCTCAGGTGGTAACGGGTGGGAGTATGAGCGTGCCCTCCGCTGTTCTCAGGTGGTAATGGGTGGGAGTATGTGCCTGCCCTCCACTGTTCTCAGGTGGTAACGGGTGGGAGTATGAGCCTGCCCTCCGCTGTTTTCAGGTGGTAACGGGTGGGAGTATGAGCGTGCCCTCAGCTGTTCTCAGGTGGTAACGGGTGGGAGTATGAGCCTGCCCTCCGCTGTTTTCAGGTGGTAACGGGGTGGGAGTATGAGCGTGCCCTCAGCTGTTCTCAGGTGGTAACGGGTGGTAGTCTGAGCCTGCCCTCCGCTGTTCTCAGGTGGTAATGGGGTCGTCGTTGGTTCTGTTCTTAGCTGGTGCTACACTCACTTGCATTTTAGTTTTTTATTACTTAAAAATGTTTCTTATTTTGTTCATCGTGATGTGTGGACTCGCATGCACACAAGAGAGCGCGTGCCAACGAGGGCCTCCAGAGAGTAAAGCAGCCTTTACAGGGTCCCATCATACTATCTCCCCTTCCCTGGGCCCTGCCGCTCGCCCGGCTGCCCTCTAGCTGCCTGTGTGGCCTCTGGCTGGGCAACACAGTCTGACCCACTGTGCCTCCAGGCTGGGTCTCATTTGCATTTTACACGAGTGACCCAGAGACACTTGGGGAGCTGTAGCTGTTGTGGCTCCGTATGGTCTTTTCAGCTAGTTTACCCTTCCCACGGAGATATACCGAGCGTGGGTTAGTCGGGCCAGATGCACACAGGCGCTGGGCTGTGCTGTCCTTGCCGGTGCCCTGTGAGCCACACAGCGGTGGCCCCTCTTCCTGTTTGTCCACACCTCATGCTGTGTAGCCAGTCCGAGCTGATGAGGTGACGCGTGGAACCACCGTGACCCTTCAGGCACCTGCGTGACGCGTGCCCGTTCTGTGAACTCTCGACACAAGTTTGGGGACATCAGGAAGGATGTTTCGATCTTATTTTTCCCCTTAATCAAGAGTTTCCTTCAGTACCTGGAAACATTCAGGCTAATCCAAATGGTAGCACTTCTGTTTCTCACTAATATCTCTATTTTAAAAGTGCGGGGACTATTACCGAATCCCTATAACCGTTCTTATTTTTTTATTCAATTTTGTCAGAGGGCATGTGCACTTATCAGAGAGACAGGGAGAGGGAAGAGGAGAGGGAGAAGGCACCTCTCCCCCTCATGTGGTGTGCTCATGTCACAGTCCCTTCTCTGTTTCTCCATCTTGTCAGGATTTGGAACATACACACATGTACCTGCTGGGACTGGGATTCGAACTACATAGTCAGCCATGTGGGATCCAGCTGCCTTAACCACCAGGCCTTGGGGCCAGCCTCCTAATAGCACAATTCCTGACAGCAAAATACAATGCCAATGAACTTTGATGCATACCTATGAGGAACTAATTGGGAGGAAGAAATTGTTATGTAACTGTACTGCTATCCAAACTCATACACCTTGCATGTTTGTTTGCTTATTTATTTAGGTTTTTTTTTGCTATAAGGCATGTGAGCTCACCAGAGAAACAGACAGAGACAGAGAGACAGAAAGTAAGAAATCGCCCCTGACGGGACGGTCATGCCGCATTTTGGGCATGCACACACATGTGCCTGGCGTGAGTTTTAAGGTGCTGGATCCAGGACTAGAACCACGATCGACTATGTGGGACTCCAGTGATGTAACCATTTTGCCATCTGCTGGTCCCTTTGCATGTTTATTTTTAACTTTGCTTCATTCTTTCATGTATTTCTAACATTAACTTACATTTTCTAAACATCTTCATCAAGAAAGTGTTTTAAGTCACAAACTGCATTATTTACCATAAAGTAATATGCCATAGAGTATAAATATACTCTTTAATTTCCGAAGCACACATTTTCTGCTATTCCGACATCAGTTTTAGCCAACATTTAAAAATAGACTTTATAAGTATTTTTATTAAAGTCAAGTCTCTACCACGTTTGTGCAGACTGGGGAGAACCTGATTTGAAATGAGTTGCCAGCTTTGCAGTTACCTCCCACAGCCCTCGCTCCCACCCCAACACATAGGTAGAGTCAGCAACTAGTGATAGCGTTTCCTGAGCATCAAGGCTTTTAAATTTCTGCCAGTAGAAAGAGACCTAGTGGCTACACCCAGCATGTTCTGTGCTCGGAGCGGTGCCTAGAAGGAAGGCAATTAAAGAACAAACACAGCTTTACTGTTTCTGCTTTGTTTTGAGCTCCGGGTGTGGACACTAAACCACACCATGTGTACATGTCTCTGACACAATGGGGCTGGCTCTCAGTTAGTGGGATTGGGGGACTAAACTTACTGTGTTAAGAAACTGGTAAGGGGCCAGCAGGTGGCCTGGTGGTTAAGGCACTGGACTCCCACATGGCTGACTGTGATTCAAGTCCTGGACCTGGCAGCTTGCTTTGTCACTCTCCCTTTTCCCCCTCTGCCTCTCTGGTCAAATTAAATAATAATAATGAGTGGGTAAAATTAAATAAAGAATTTTTTTTTTTTTTTTTTTTTTTTTGTCTTTTTTTTGGGGGAGTTTTTTTTTGCTATAGGGCATGTGCGCTCACCAGAAAGAGAGAGACAGAAAGCGAGAAATCACCCCCCAGGGGGGATGGCCACTCCACAACCCCTTTTCCTCCGTTTTCCTCTCGGGATCTTGGGCACGCATGCACACACGCCCGGCGTGAGTTTAAGCCGCCGGGTCCAGGACCAGCAGTTAGCGTAATGGGTATGTCGCCGGACTCCCACGTAGTCGACCGCGGTTCGAGTCCCGGACCCGGCGGCTTAAACTCACGCCGGGCGCGTGTGCGTGCGTGCCCAAGATCCCGAGAGGAGAACGGAGGAGAAGGGGTTGCGGCGTGGCCATCCCCCCTGGGGGGTGATTTCTCGCTTTCTATCTCTCTGTCTTTCTCTGTCTGTCTGGCGAGCGCACGCGCCCTATAGCAAAAACCTCTTAAAAAAAAAAAAAAAGAAAGAAAGGAACTAGCGTGTGGGGCCAGCAGGTGGCCTGGTGGTTAAGGCTCTGGATCCCACGTGGCTGACTATGCAGGTATATATGTGTGCATGTCTAGGATCCTGAGAGGAGAATGAAGGAGAAGGGATTGCGGCATGGCTGTCCTCCCTGGGGGTGATTTCTCACTTCTCTCCCTCCATCTGGTAAGTAAGTGTGCCCAATAGCAAAACTAAAAATCCTAAAAATAAATAAATTAAAAAAGGGGGGCCAGCAGGTAGTGTGGAGGCTAAGGTAGCTGGATCCCATGTGGCCAACTGCATGGTTTGGGTCTCAGCCCCCGTAGCTTGCAAAATCACGCCAGGTGCATGTGCGTGCATAGTCCCCAAAGGAGAATGGAGAAGGGTTTACTGCATGATGGGCCCTCTAGGGTTGATTTCTTACTTAACCTCTCTCTCTTTGGAGAGTGCCTGTGTCCTGTAACAAAAACTAGAAGAAAAAGGGGAGGATTTTCATTTACAGTTGGGTAGAATCCATAGCTGCAGAGCATCTGAGCCTGCAGAACTGTGAGCAGTGAAATGACTAGCAGTAACACTCCTTTAGCAGGGCCCCCTATTTTGCTTTCTGGAACCTGGAGAGGTGTTTTACTCTGGGCTTCAAATGCTGCAGTGTACAGCTGGCCTTTTAAAAGCACAGGCTTGAACTACAGGTCCACTCGTGGGTTTTTTTCGGTATATAATTTGGAAAATGCAGTGCAGTCCTGCAACTGTATTTTCTTTTCCTGACAATTATCTTAAAGGTGTTCTTTTCCTTGGCATTCTTCACTTCATCGTGAGATTGCAGTGTACAGTGCATGTAACACCCAAATGCGCATTGACCGTTTCTGTCCTGAGTAAGGAGTTCTTGCCTGTAAACCCTGTGTTGTTCCGTGAACAGCTGTAATGGTTTCTGAGCTTCCTTGACGTGCGCAGTGGATGGCTGAAACTGTTGGAATCCGTGTACAAAGACGCAAAGACCTTTTCTGTGTGGGGTGGCCAACAAGTGATCACAGTGAGGGCTTCCCGTTGAAGTACCTCGGAGGGTACGCATGGCAGAGGCTTGCATGGACTCCCTGTGCCTGCCGTGTGGGTGCTGTCTGGTGCTCACACCGTCTTACGGGCCTCTCTGCCTCCAACACTGGCTTGGCCGATATGTCAGCTCTCCAGCTTCTTCCGGAAGGTAGCATGGGTGTCCAGCTGCTTGGAGATGGGGCTGAAGCCTCACGCCACGTGGCAGCTTGGGCAGGCCCAGGAACGTGTCCAGCTGTGTGTCCCAATCCCCAACCCAGCTCCAAGGCTGCAGCCTTCTGGAAGGTTTTTCAAAACATACAAATTAAAGGTTGTCAGGAGTGGCCAAAGGATGGACAGTGATCATGAATGACAAAGGGAAGCCCTTGTCGGTTCGTGCAGTGAGGTCTGAGAGGTGAGGCCGTGTGGCATAGTTGCCTGGCCAGGTTTGGTGGCATCCCATGCTCAGCAAGCACTTTCTACATTATGCCCTGCTGTTTAGGAGGGTACAGTATAAATGTTAGAAGGTAGGAGACTGTTAGAAGGTGGAGTGAGGGGATGATGCTGAAAGTGGGAATCTTTCCCGTAACAGGGAGTTTTTTGCATGGAAACAGTTGCCATCAATTTCTACCCAAACCGTGTTTATTATTTTGTTATACTGCCTGGACACAAAGGGGTGAGCTAAAAATTGGGAGATATTTTGTGCCCTAATTTTTTTTTTTAATTGTAAGCAACTGATAAGTAGTGAAATTGCTACAGATTACCATGAAAAAAGCAATTGATCATAAACATTTGCTTTTTAACTAAACAGAACTTACTTTCTATTCAAAAATACACAAACGTTTAGCTTTAGAAATGTTGCAGTGGACTTTCATTTTTCCCAATATTAAACTTTGTGGCAACAATTTAAAAAGGGATTAAAGAGGAGAGGAAATGGAACTTTTGTTAAAAGTATTTTGTAGCTTGTTTTGAGGGGTTAGGACCAGACTTCACCGTCCTGCCCCCAGATCTAGCCAGGAGCCAGGACGAGCCAATCAGCAGCCACCTATATCTGAGTTCTGAGCGGCCCCATCCAGGGATTAGGACCACTGCAGATCCTCTGCCCCGACCTCACCCTCCTGCCCCCGGATCTAGCCAGGAGCCAGGTTAGAGCACCTGTTATTCTCTGTCTGTCTTTCTCTGTTTAAGATGTATTTTCTTTAAGTTTTAAGCTTCTCAGCCCTCTGCCTCTTTCCCCTTGCTCACGCTCACCTCTCTCCCTGCCTGTAGGACCAGGCAGTCAGCAGCCGTCTGCATCTGGGTTCTCAGCCGTCTGCCTTTCCCCTTGCTCACGCTCACCTTTCTCCCTGCCTGTAGGACCAGGCAGTCAGCAGCCGTCTGCATCTGGGTTCTCAGCCGTCTGCCTCTTTCCCCTTGCTCACGCTCACCTCTCTCCCTGCCTGTAGGACCAGGCAGTCAGCAGCCGTCTGCATCTGGGTTCTCAGCCGTCTGCCTCTTTCCCCTTGCTCACGCTCACCTCTCTCCCTGCCTGTAGGACCAGGCAGTCAGCAGCCGTCTGCATCTGAGTTCTCAGCCGTCTGCCTCTTTCCCCTTGCTCACGCTCACCTTCCTCCCTGCCTGTAGGACCAGGCAGTCAGCAGCCGTCTGCCTTTCCCCTTGCTCACGCTCACCTTCCTCCCTGCCTGTAGGACCAGGCAGTCAGCAGCCGTCTGCCTTTCCCCTTGCTCACGCTCACCTCCCTCCCTGCCTGTAGGACCAGGCAGTCAGCAGCCGTCTGCATCTGGGTTCCGACTGCCCCGTTTGTGTGGCGCATGTGCCGTGCTGTTCTCATTTTTTGCTTAGTAATTTTTTTCCTTTTTTTATTATTTCTCTCTCTCTCTCTCTTTTTCCTTTTTCTTTCCCTCTTCTTTTTACCTCTCTCGCTTTTCTGCCCAGCCTCCACACACTGATTTTCTAGTCAGCTCTAGGTGCTCAGCAGCCAAATACCTGAGTCCTTTCAGGGTCAGATTAATCCTGTTTCCACTGAATCTGCTGCACAAAGGCAGAAAAACGGTACTGTTTGGAGATTGCAGATCACCTCCTCTGCATGCCTCGGAATGCTCATGTTTAACTCCAAAAACTAGGAACAAGTGTATAATGCATCAGATGGCCAGAAACCACTGCAGAGGCACAAGAGATATGAGAAACCAAGAAAATATCTCTCCTCTAATGGAAAAGAATAACTTCTGTGAATACAAGGGAACTCATGGAAATGTCAGATAAAGAATTTTAAATTTTCATAGTGACAAAGCTAACAGAGATGTAAGAGAAGAGAGAGAACAAACTCTAGAAAATGCAGGAGAAAAGGGACACCGAGTTCTAGGAGGTGAAGAAGGGCTTGCACCATCTGAAAGAGGAAGAGAAAGCAAACCACAGGTCTGGAACTCGAACTGTGGTTGGCTGTGTTTGAGTCCGGTGCCTAAACTGCCTGGCCACCTGGGCCCATCCATAAGCTTCTTCCCCATGTGCATATAGAGGCATAAATGGTTGTATGATTGGATGTTTGGAAACGTGCTTATCTCGGGCCAGCTCCGAGGTGCAGAGTAATACGCTGCTTACGGGAAGCGGGATCCTACGCAGTGACTGTGGTTCAGGTCCCCAGCCTGGTCCAGCAGACACAGGCATGTGTGCGAGTGCCTGGGCCCGATGCGCTGGGGGCCTGGAGGAGGGGACTGTGGCAAGAACATACGCTATGGAGGGCGCCCCTCTCTCTATCCGTTTCTGGCTCACGTGCATGCACAGCATCATGAATAAAAGGGAGAAGAGGTTAAATGTGTCCAGAACCTTGTTAGTGAAGGGGATTCCATGGTGACTCTTCTGAGACTTGTTAAGGGTTTTGGCATTACCAAGGTACCATATACTTAGCAGATGTCACTGTGTGTGCTGTTTTCTTGTCCTTTTTCAAACATCCCAGTTACAGTAAAGTCCCTTTATAGGTCCCTGTGGCATTGCACTTTCTGTCCCTGAGCCATTAGCCTCTCTGTGGGGTGGGCCTCCGAGCCCTGATGCAGGCTGGCTGTTCTTGGGCAGGCGCCAGGTCCTGGGTCTCGGGAAGCTCATCCTGCCTCAGGTATAGCCGCTGGATTAGGAACCGGGGCGGGGGGCCTGCCTGCTCGGAGCTGCCTGCCAGGTCCTGGGTCTCGGGAAGCTCATCCTGCCTCAGGTATAGCCACTGGATTAGGAAGCGGGGGGGTGGGGGGGGTGCTGCTTGGAGCTGCCTGCCACCAGTGGTGGAGGAGGGCGACTGAAGAGAGCCGCAGAGGAGCTGAGCAGGGCTGCTGTTTCCGGAAGTAACGGTACCGTCAAGCCACTTGGAAGGATTTAGGTGCGCTTTAATGACAGGCGCTGTCCCCTTCAGGGATCTTTCCCTAGTAGTGATTACGAGGGCATGGCAGGGACACGAGCAGCACCTCCTGTCAGGTTCACTTGGGTGGGTGGGACATGGCTGCCCAGACACCGTGGTCATGGGGGTCGTGCTGAGCCCTGGGAGGGGCCCCTACCCTCCCTGTGAGTCCCTGCCTCTGGGGAAGACCTGCCCATGTTCTGCTGATTTGATGTCCAGTCAATTCTTTCCCTGCCATCTTCTTTGTGGAGAGGTTTGTTTTTTTTTTTTTTAGCTATAGGGCACGTGCGCTCGCCAGAAAGAGACAGAGATAGAAAGCGAGAAATCACCCCCAAGGGGGGAATGGCCACGCCGCAATGCCTTCAGGGGTTTGGGGTGTTTCTGGGTGTCTGTGCCTAGCTGGTTATGGGGTTTGGTCCTGGACTGGGATTCGTCACAAGCAGGTCCTGGGCTTCTCAAAAGGGATGAAGGTGTCAGATACATTGGACTTGACAGGGTTTAAGCAGCTGAGTTGTATTTGATCAACTAAAAGGGCATCCAGCGTCTTGGTGTTCAGGCCCTGGGGAGGTTACGGGGCCCAGCTCTTACAGGTAGGTGATAACCCAGCACTGCCTGGGTCTCAGAAGGTGGCTCCATGTGGGAATTTTGGGGTCGGCCTGTGGACCAGCCTAGCTCTGCGTGCTTTGCCCACCGTTGACGTGTCCGCATGTTTTCTCAGGTCCGGGCCCACCAGCTGGTCTTGCCACCCTGCGATGTGGTGATCAAAGCCGTTGCCGACTACGTCCGTAACATCCAGGACACCTCGGACTTGGACGCCATAGCTAAAGATGTTTTCCAGCACTCGCAGGTACACACTGCTTCACGGGGAGCTCTGTGCAGGTGGCGAGGCCGGTCTGGGAGGGGCTGGAGAGGCGCAAGCCGATGATGGGCTGGGAACTCTTGCTCGGCCGGAGGCAGCCTGGCCTTGCGGCCTGCGAGTCCTGCCAGTTCACGTCACGTTTCTCTCCTCCCTCCAGCCTGAGCAGGAGGAGGGAAGTGAAGGTAGCTGGTGTGGATCTCTTTCCCCTGTGTCAGTAGGGTCTGCATTTCAGAGTTTTCAGACAAACTTAGAATCAGAATGCCCAGATGGTACTGTGGATCTGTGATTTGTCTGTTCCTCAGGGAGGGGCTTCTTTTTTTTATGAAGTAAAGCAAGCAGACAGTCCCTTAGGGGCACCAGTGAGTTTCTGAGGTCCCCCATTTTGTGTAGAGAACTGAACGGGATAAGCACATCCCCCAGTGCCCACTGTTACCCGTCCCACCTGCTACAGATGGCACGTAGCCCCCTCGGCACGATCACAGGCCGCTGGCACCCAGGTCCCGACGGTGTGCAAACTGCTCTTCTGCCTACACTGCTGTAAAGAACTAACGTCTGGATTGATTCTTCATCATAATCTCATTTCTCCCTGGAGGTTTTAATGTCATTCCAAATTCTTATCTAACTTGAAAAGCTATGTGTGCTAAATTATAAAAATGCGTTAATACACATGAACAGTGACATATTAATTTACAAAGGTTTTCCTACATTTATTTCAGTCTAGAACAGATGACAAAGTTATTCGATTTAAGAGAGCCATTGGATATTACTCAGCGACTAGTAAGCCTATGTCATTTCATCCAGCGCATTACTTAGGTAAGTACATAGAGGCCTCCGTGATCGGCACTGACCACGCGATAGTCCAAAGAGCTTTAAGTATTCATCGTGTGATTTCGTAGGTTTATTCTTTTGAAACATGATTTTCTACAGTTCTACAAAGAGGCATAGCCAAAGTCCTGGGCAGACTCTGTGGTAATCCCCGAAAAGGTCGAGGGTCAAGAGAAAACTTGAAAGAGTTACTGGGGTGAAGCAGAAAAGCAGGGGCTGAGGCGACAGGCAGGCCGAGAGGGGGCCACCGTGGTGACTCTGAAGCTGCCTCTTCTGCACGTGAGCATCCCCGAGGACACAGCCTCCAGGTCTGCAGGCAACTTCAGCCCAGCGTGTTTGGAGGTCCCCCTCGGTTGCCTTTGCTTGTTGTTTTTGGTGTGTTTATTTTGGCCAAAGATCACATTTAATCCAGAGATACGAGGTCGGGGAATGAGAATAATTAATGACTGGCTGGTAGCTTAAAGCCTGGTAACAGCGCGAGTGTCTCCTGGAGGCTGTGAAGCACCTGGCTGTAAGCACCACCTACTCCCGAGTCAGATTTTTCCCTTACCTGTCGTAGTCCAGAGCAGAAATAGGGGAAATTAGACTCCACGGGTGGTTGGGTGGTTTAGATTCTGTTTTTTTTTTGCTTTATACAAGCTGTTGACAAAAGAATGTCTTCTTTTGTTCAAGAGACTCTTAAGAAAATCAGCCGTGGGAACCAGCAGTTAACGTAATGGCTATGTCGCTGAACTCCCATGTAGTCGACCGTGGTTCGCGTCCTGGACCCGGTGGCTTAAAACTCACGCTGGGCGCGTGTGCGTCCGTGCCCAAGATCCCAAGAGGAGAATGGAGGAGAAGGGATTGCGGCGTGACCATCCCCCCTGGGGGGTGATTTCTCGCTTTCTGTCTCTATGTCTCTCTCTGTCTGTCTGGCGAGCGCACGCGCCCTATAGCTAAAACCTCTCAAAAAAAAAAAAAAAAAAAAAAAAAAAATCAGCCGTGTGACTGGTCCCAGAAGGCCGGGCCAAGGCTGACTGTGTCTGTGAGCAGCCCCGCTGTGGCAACCCCGCCCCGTGTCCTCATGGAGGACGCCTGTTGTGTGCCGTGTGCAGGGCACCAGGGGTGCCCGGGTCAGAGGCTGGCACCAGCCGCAGGTGTCCGTGTGTGGGTGGGTGGACAGGAAGCATGGCCTGTACTGGTGCTGTGTCCTACGGAGGCCGGGGTGGCGGGCCTGGGCCTGGGCCTGGGTGGAGGCCAGGGCTGTCTAGCCATCTGGCCTGGGCTTCCATGGCCAGGGCAGCAGACGGCTGCAGCCTCTTGACGGGCACTTGGCCTTCCCTGCACCCCTCACGAGTGCTCTTCCTCCCGCAGCCAGGGTAAGGCTCAGAGTGTAAGCTGGACCCCGCTGCTCCCGCCTTGACGGCCTTCTGTCAGTGTGACGTCACACTTGGAACGCACCCCTCCTTCCCCTGGGTCCAGCTCCTGCTGGCCCCTCGAGGGCTCTGAGCTGCTCAGACCTCTTCCCTTGCCTTAAATGGGCCCAGCTGGCTTCTGCCTGGGGCCTCTGTGCTGAGGGGACTTGTTTCCCCACCATCTGTGTCTGGGTCACCTCTCTGAGGCCTTTCTTTTTTTTTTTGGAGAGATTTTCGCTATAGGGCGCGTGCGCTCTCCAGACAGAGAGAGACATAGAGATAGAAAGCGAGAAATCACCCCCCAGGGGGGATGGTCATGCCGCAATCCCTTCTCCATTCTCCTCTCGGGATCTTGGGCATGCACTCAAACGCGCCCAGCGTGAGTTTTAAGCCACCGGGTCCGGGACGTGAACTGTGGTCGACTACGTGGGAGTCCAGCGACATAGCCATTACGCTAACTGCTGGTTCCCTCTGAGGCCTTTCTTGATCAGCCTGTCTAAACCTGCCAGCGGGCTGTTCTGTCTCTGCACACTTGCTGGTGGCTTCTCTTCCCCCTCTCACCCCCAAGAATGTGAGACGGGTACCTTGGCCCACGTGTTCCCTGCACTCTTGTGTCCCTACTGGGTCAGTGCTTGGCTGAGTGAACTGGTCTCCTCCCTGCGTAGGTCAGGTGTAAAGCGATGTGTCCACTGCTGCTGTTGGGAATGGTGTGGGTGGCGTCTGCAGCGGGGCTATGCTTGTCGTTACGCTCTGACCCCTCAGCTGAGGCGGGGTGTGCTGGGGCCCAGCTGTGGTGGGAAGCATATTTGTGGCATTGGCCTTCGCATCCAGGCCCAGTGCCTCTGCCCATCAGAATGGGGTCCGTGGGCAGCTGTGGAAGGAGGTTCCCACAGTTGGAGGGGGACGTGCTGGTCCAGCAGCAGAGGCTGCACTTGGTATCAGTGTGGGCAGGACGGCCCAGGAGGGTACTGAGGAGTGTGGAGAATGGCCAGAGAGCCTGGGAGTCCTCCCCACGTCTCTGTGGTCGTCCTCTTCCCTGTGGACAGTCCCCAAGGCAGTGTCGTTTAGTCATCGCCACTCAACATTCGCAGGCAGGCCTGGTTCAGCGGTTGCACTTAACATCAGCATCTTCCAATCCTGAAGAGGTTTGGAATAGGCAAAGCGCGTTTTGGGTGACATTTGAAGTTTGAACGTCTTAAAAATATGTCATGTTCTGCACAGTGCCCTCTTGCTCTTACTGGGTCGTTATGTGCCCTGCAGGTCAGCATCTCCCTGTTGAAGGTCGCTCTTAGCTCTGCTTCCTTTTCAGCTCCACTCTCCAGGAGTTTACGGAGGACAGGAGTGTGTAGTCGGAAAAGAACTGTGGGTGTTTAGAGTGATGCTTTCATGCAGGTTCTAGGTTACTCCCTACAAATCTTTCTTTTTTTGGACAGGTTTTTGCTATAGGGCGCATGCACTCGCCAGACAGACAGAGAGAGAGACAGAGAGACAGAAAGCAAGAGAATACCCCCCAGGGGGGATGGCCACGCCACAATCCCTTCTCCTCCATTCTCCTCTTGGGATCTTGGGCACGCACGCACACGCCTGGCATGAGTTTAAGCTACTGGGTCCGGGACTCGAACCACGGTCGACTACATGGGAGTTCAGCGACATAGCCATTACGCTAACTGCTGGTCCCTCCCTACAAGTCTTTCTGTGTGGCATTTCCAATGCTTCTGACTTGTGGGCAGAAGTCAGAGCTGTATGCGATAAGAAGGTGAAGACCAGACCTGAATGGAGGGTCTAGACGAAGCGGCTTCGGCTTGCCACGGAGCCCTCCTGGCAGCAGTGCAGCCTGGTGTCGACTAGGCGTCAGTCAGTCATGACGTGTCAATACTGGCTCACCAGTCACACTGTGCAGGTCGTGTTCTTTCCACTTGCAAACTGCTCAGAAAAACAGTCTATGAGTTATTTTTTGAAAAGTAAAGATCTCATGGATTTATTCATTCTGTGGTGGGCACGCGCTGGGTGCTGGGCCGTGTGGTGACGAGGCAGCTGTCACTGCCCTCACAGGCACACGTCCAGGCTGGTGAGAGGACACACACCCAAGCTCACGGAAGACCATCTCTGTTGAACTAATACATGCTTAAATTAGTGTGTAGCCTTTTAGTAGAAATGGATTATATTTATATTGAAGGTGGGGTTCAAAGGCTTAGCAGAGATGCGTGCAGAGGTCCCTGGGTGGGAGAGCGTGGGACTGCGGCAGAGGTCCCGAGGTCGGAGGGGGTGGGACGGCTACAGAAGTCCCGGGGTGAGAGGGCGTGGGACGGCGGCGGAGGTCCCGGGGTGGGAGGGCGTGGTACCAGGCAGAGGTCTGGGGTGGGAGGGCGTGGGACAGTGGTGGAGGTCCCGGGGTGGGAGGGCGTGGTAGGGTGACCAAGGTCCCAGGGTGGGAGGGTGTGGGACGGCGGCGGAGGTCCCGGGGTGGGAGGGCGTGGTACCAGGCAGAGGTCCGGGGTGGGAGGGCGTGGGATGGGACGGCGCGGAGGTCCGGGGTGGGAGGGCGTGGTACCAGGCAGAGGTCCGGGGTGGGAGGGCGTGGGATGGGACGGCGCGGAGGTCCGGGGTGGGAGGGCGTGGTACCAGGCAGAGGTCCGGGGTGGGAGGGCGTGGGACGGGACGGCGCGGAGGTCCGGGGTGGGAGGGCGTGGTACCAGGCATAGGTCCGGGGTGGGAGGGCGTGGTACCAGGCAGAGGTTCTGGGGTGGGAGGGCGTGGTACCAGGCAGAGGTACCGGGGTGGGAGGGCGTGGGACGGGACGGCGGCGGAGGTCCGGGGTGGGAGGATGCAGTACCCTCCAGAGGCAAAGGAGTGTGGTTGACACCCTGAGGGTGCTGAGCTTGCGTCGAGGGGCGCCGGTGCTGGGCCTAGGTGCTGGAGCCTTGCATCAGCTCGGGTTTAGGCTTCAGTTTTTAGATGGCAGCAGCTCACTGCAGGATTTGTGACTGTAACAATGGAAGGGACAGGGGCCAACAGTGTGTGTGGTGGTCAAGGTGCTGGGTTTCCACATGGCTGACTGTGGTTCAAGTCTCAGACTGGGAGGCTAGAAAAATCAGAACAAACAAGTAAGTAAGAGAGTAAATAAATGCTGTTTTAAAAGTAAAAACAAAATGCAAAGACGGTGCAGGTGTGGAGCTACAAGGTCTGTGTCCGCGGACGTCAGAGCTATCACCGCCTCTGCTGCGCACTCCCCTGCAGCCCCTCCCCAGCACTCGCTTTTAGTCATTCCCTTGCGGTTGTGTTACACACTTGCCACATCTGTGTCTCTGGGTGCTTTTATTCGTCATTTACACGGATCCGTACAGCTCACATCCTTCGCTTTTTGGCTCAGTGTTGGTGTCCGTGGGCCCCTTTCGCCGTGTGGCTCATTTCCTGCCGCCGTGGACACACGCTCACCCTCCTGTAGCTGCCCGCTGCAGACGGCGCTGCCGTGCGCGGCCACACACGCCCAGTGTCGGCAGTGGCATGCTGGCTGGCGCCTGCTTTATGCCCAGCACGTGCGGAGGGTCCGTCCGTCTGTTCCACATTCTTTCTGTCTGGTGACATTGGCACTGAGACCCGTGTGGTTTCAGTTTCATTCCCTTGGTCACCCGAGAGGCTGAGGGTCTTCACGTGCCTCAGTCTGAGAGCTGGTGCACATGTTGCCTTAGCGAGGACTCGGAGGGTGCACGACACACGTGTGTCTGCGCCAGGTCAGGCGGCCAGCCGCGCCGCCCCCCAGTGTGTGTCGCGGGTCCCGAGCGCTGTGCCGGCAGAGTTCTTGGTGTCGGCATCGGCGCCGGCGTCGGCGCCCGCTCAGAGTCTGTGCCGAGTCCTTCGTGGGTCAGCGCTCCCGTCTGGAGGCGCACACCGTGGCCAAGGCTGAGGGGGAGGACAGCAGCTCCCTGTACTCCTGGGTGCCCGTAAGTGTTTCTAGAAGGAGAAAAGGGAAATATAGGGGAAAATGGCCTCACCGACCTGAGGTGATAAATCTATTTTGTCTTTTGTTCTGAAAGTCTCGATTTATGGTTTTTTCCTTTTAAACCTGTGTGTGGGACCAGCAGGTGTCATAATGGTTACATCATTGGACTCCCACATAGTCAGCAGTGGTTTGAGTCCCGGACCTGGCAGCTTGAATCAAATGCTGGGCGCATGTGCGAGCATGCCTGAGATCCCCCCAGGGGGTGATTTCTCTCCGTCTTTCTGTCTTTTTCTGTCTCTCCGGTGGCCGGTGGCCGTTTACCGCGTGCCGACCCATTGCCTTTGAACCAGCTGCCTGTTCTGCCTACGTCGGTGGTCGTGGGACATTCTGCTTCCAGGCTCAGTTCAGTTGGATTTCTGAATGTAATTCTTGTGCCAGTGTTACGCCCTTCTGCTTACTGTAACCTTTTTTAAAAGGAGAATGGCAGATAAGGGACTGCCTTATCTGTGGCTCTCCCCCCTGGGGAGTGACTTCTTGCTTTCTCTCTCTCTGTCTTTCTCTATCTCTCTGGCGACCACATGTGCCCTGTAGCCCAAATGCTTTTTTAAAAACAATTTTAAGAGAGATTTCTTTTGCTATAGGGTGCATGCACTTGCTGGAGAGACAGAGAGAAAGTGACAGATCACCCCGGGGGGATGGCCATGCCACATTCCCTTCTCCTCCGTTCTCTCAAGACTCTGGGTACTTATGCCCAGCGTTGAGTTTCAAGCCACCAGGTCCAGGACTTAAACTCAGTCCCACGTGGGAGTCCAGCGCCTTAGCCACTAGGCCTTGAGCTGGCCTGTGCCATCACTTCCTGAGAGTGCTTGGTGTCTATATTTCCGCGGATCCAGACGGTCTTCTACCCTGTGCACCTCCGTGCACCCCTCTTCCCCTGTAGAGACTGTGGTTGGACCTGCCCCCCTCCTAGATCAGTTTGGAGAGACCATCATCAATATCGAGCAGTCAAGAAAACGGTGTGTTTCTCCATGGGTTTGACTGGTCTCAGATATCTTTCAGTGAGCAGATTTTCCTCATACAGTGTTATACATCATCGGGTCTTGCTGAGTATTGTATTTGCCGGTGATGTATTTAATTGTATCTTTTCTTAAATTGCATTTTCAAACTGTAGAATGCAAACTGCTTTTGCAAATTCATTATGTATCGAACGACTTTGCTCAATTTGGATGAGCTTTCATAATTAATTTATAAATTCCCTTGCTAATTATGTCCTCTGTAGTTTCATAGCTTTCTTTTCGAGCCTTGTGATTTCTCGGAGCAGCTGTGATTCCGATCACAGTACCCACTGGAAGGTGGCGAGAGTGAGTGTTCTTGTCTGAGGCCTTGATCTGAGGGAGAGATAAACAGTTAGTTCACTACTGTAACATTTAGCATGATCGCCTCATCTTTTCCAGGTTAAAGAAATGTCCTTGTAGACAGTGTTCATCTGGCGTCCTATATTAAAAACCTCTCCAAAAAAGAAAAAAGATTTGGGGGATACTACTCCCAGAGTTTTCACTCGAGCCACTCGTGGCCACATTAGTGAGGGCTGGAGGCCTAGAAGAGGAGCAGACCTGAAGGGGGTGTTGGTCCCAGGCTCGGGGGTGCCCTCCTGGGCCCTGGCGGAGCTGTTAGCTAGGCCAGCGGGTGCACTGGTGGAGCGGAGTGCAGGGCTGAGCCGGAGACGGGGGGGCTTCCTGCTGGCCTCATGTTGGAGGGTGTGGAGGCAAAGGGGCCTGAGCTGTGCTCCTCAGCGCTGGTGGACAGGAGAGGGACGTGCAGGGCGGTGGGGGTGTGGGCGCAGGGAGGCAAGAAGCGGTCCTGAGTGAGCTGTCAGTGCCTGTGCTCTGCTGGGCGGCCAGGCGGGTCAAGGACCACGCCGAGGGGTGGAGGTGGGCAGAGCAGCCAGCAGGGAGCCCGGGCCGTACCCTGGGCTCTAAGCCTTGGCAGGTCGTTTGATTGGTTGCCCCTGACAAGGGCCAGGGGTCCTAGGAAAAGCAGGCTTCAGCTTCCTGGCCCTCTGCGAGTCCATCTCGGGTCACTTCCATAGAGGCCGTTGAACGGGCTTGGGTTGATATGGGCTGGTGAACAGCAGAGGCAGGGACTGGCCTCTGATTCGACAGCAGGAGAAGCGGGGACCCCTGCTCCCTCCTCTGGAATGCCTAGTGCACCTCCAGCAGCGTGGCGGTCACCAACGGGGGTGCCGCGGCAGACGGCGGGGCAGGAAAGCCTGCAGCGAGAGATGGGCTTGTGAAGAGGACCATACCCTGACAGTGCTAGTCCCCACTCCACAGAGGACAGGCTGCAGACACCCGAGAAGAAAGGACCTGTGGGGAGCTGCTGGGGTGGGGCAGGGCGCACCTATGGGGCACGTCCCCGGCTGGACCTGCAGGATCAGGAGCCTGTGATCAGCCTGGGTCTGACCAGCCCCAAGGCAGCCACGTTCTAGCAGACTGGGCCAGAAGAAGCTGCTTGACACAGGCCCACTGAGGCCTGGGTGCAGACCAGGGGCCAGGCACGGGCACTCCTGACCCAGCAGGACTCGGGAAGTGGGCCTGGCATGGAGAAGGTCGCTCACAGCAGACCTGTGCGATGGGGCCGTCCTGGACTGAGGCTGGGGGAGCATGCCCTGTGACCTGCCCCTGGCCGAGCAGAACCCGGGCTGCGTGGAATGCAGGCCTTGCGCGGTTGCCCCCGTAGCCTCCCAAAGCATCAGCTCAGCTGACTGGGTGACAGTTACTGTGTGTCCCCAGTAGCAGCTGAGGAGGAGATTAGGAAACGGAGAGCTGATGCGTAAAGAGCCATGTTAACCATCCGCAGTGGCTCCCGAGCCATTGAGCAGTGACCAGTCTCCAAGGAACAGGCAGTCCGACCAGACTCTGAGCCAGAGCAGAGACAGGACAGACCCTGCCATGGGAGACAGGGTGTGCTGTCGTGGACGAGCCACAGCGCTGCTTGCCCGCGACAGCTGACACTTGTGAGGGGCCTCTGGGGAAAAGCAGTGGAAGGGAGAGACACCTGTGGCTGCCCGCACGGCCCGGAGCCAGCCGAGAGGTGTGCGGGCACAGGGTGCCCAGACGGACTTGGTCTCCACATCCTGCACTGCAAGCTTTCCTGTCGCTTCACGCAGGTCTACCTTACATTCGTTCAGATGGTCTGATACTCCACGGGCCCCTGTCAACATCTAGAAAGTATTCAGTTCTTTGCTAATTTATAATAACAGCTTTTGAAGATTTTTATTTTCACCAGGTATTCAATATTATACTTCTGCTCTACTTCAGTAACAGCTTGTGTTGTTTTTGAATTTGCTGCAGGGCATGTATATTCACCGGAGAGAAACAGAGAGAGAGCGAGCGAGCGCACCTCCACCGGGGGATGGCCACGCTGCAGTTTCTTCTCCACTCTCCTCTCAGGATTTTGATCATGCATGCACATGTGCCTGGTGCACTTTCCAGGACTTTCCCATGTAGTTGGCCACGTGGGATGTAGCCACCCTAACCACTATGCCACCAGCTGCTCCACTAACAACTTTCTAAAATTTGATAATCGTTGAAAATTTATGTTATATTTAAACCTCACTTGATTACTAGAGCTTCCTTTACTCAGATTTTTTTTAATTGTGAAAAACTGTAATATAAAATATAGAAAAGGTAGTATAATGAACAGTAACTTACACAAGGCCTACAGGGAACAGTAATACATCCACCGCACAGGCTTAAGAGATGACACTGCTTCAGCTCTTTCTCTTTCTTAAAGAAATAAACAGTATTTTCTGTAAGTTATGGTTAGCCTTCTGTTGTATTTTTATCTTATTTTAACCTCATACATACGGAATAGTAAGCAGTATTGTTGGATTTTGATTAAATGAAGTATTATTCACATCATTGTGCAGTTAATGTTTTTGAGATGTGTCCTTGTTCATCTTTTTCTGTTTTTATTAGTTTATTTCTTAATTTTTTGAAATTTATTTTCTTCATGATGGAGAGTGCATGTGTGTGTGTGTGTGCGCGCGCGCACACGTGAGAGAGGCATGCTTGGCAGAGTTTTGTCCCCTATAATGCCCCAGAGGGTAGGTCCCAGCCAAAGCCCCTTGGGGCCCGGGCAGGTGTGACCCTGGTTGGCCACGTAGCCTCCAGCACTCTGCAGCTGGGCCACCGAGGTGAGGCAGGAGCAGCAGAGCAGAGCCTGCGGGAGCACCGAGCCCGTGGTGCGGCGGGAGCGGCAGAGCAGAGCCTGCGGGAGCACCGAGCCCATGGTGCGGCGGGAGCGGCAGAGCAGAGCCTGCGGGAACACCCAGCCCGTGGTGTGGCGGGTGCGGCAGAGCAGAGCCTGCGGGAGCACCGAGCCCGTGGTGTGGCGGGTGCGGCAGAGCAGAGCCTGCGGGAGCACTTAGCCCGTGGTGCGGCGGGTGCGGCAGAGCAGAGCCTGCGGGAGCACCGAGCCCGTGGTGCGAGAGCCCTCGCGTCTCCTCCGCAGCCCGCACTTCCAGGCTCCAGTTCTCACCGCCCTCGTTTGCAGTCTCTGTTCTTGTGACCTTTCACTTTGTCTCAGTGAGCTCATTTTCTTCATGTGGTATGAGAGATACAGGCTGTTTGATCTTGCAGCTTTCCAGGAGGCAGGTTTTTTTAAGCCTAAACCTTGTTTTGGAAGAAGCAACAGCACGGTTCCTTTCAGCTGCTCTCGAGTGGAAAGAACTGCGGATGCGTCCTCCCCGGGGATGCGTTAGGCTTGTTAACGGTCTTGGGTTTACCGACAGCCATAGCTTTTCAGTATAGGGACCCCAAACAGGGATGCTAGTTCAGTTCACCGAAGACTCTAAAATAAAGGTCGTTACGCTTTTCTTTTAGGTTGTGCTTTTCTAAAGTCCACAGATGAACAGAAATGAACCTAGCTTGTTTATCACAGACTTAGAACACGACTTAGGTGGCTCCATGAGAGTCGATGTTCCTTCTCTGCTTCCTTGAACATTGCTCAGTCAGTACAAACTGCTTTGCTGTTCAAACTCCTGTGATTTAAACTCCGGCTCACAGCCCAGGAACTGGATCCGTTTTGATAATGTTTGCTACTCAAGACTCTGGCACTGAGTGGGTGTGGGTGCTGCTGTACCCTTGGGTGTCCATCCTCTTGCTGGCCACATCTGGGGCAGGAAAGAGTTAATGGCAAAGGGAGGCTTGTGCACATGCCAGACCAGCTCCCTGCTGGAGAGCGCCCTTGGGGAGCCGCCCAGCAGTAGCACAGCCCTCCTCAGGCTGACCTGGCCTGGCTCCTGCATCGACTTGAACCATACATGCCCGCTAGGACACTCCCATTGTTCCCACTCGGGGTGCTGCACGGACCGTGCCTGCTCACTGCCTTCCTCGTCTGACTTCCTTGTACTTAGCTTGCTTCAGGCTGGCCACCCTTGCCAGTCCTTTTTTCCTGGGTGCTGTGCTGAGAGTCTCCCCTTGTGCTCTGGCCAGCACTGTAGGCTCTGGACAGGCACTGATTCCCTACCTCTTAGCTCTGGGAGTTGGCGCCGATGGCGAATCCACTCTCAGTTCCGGCTCTGCTGGGCCTCCTCTCCCTGCAGCCACAGCTGGGCCTTCCCTGCTCCTTCTTGGAGGGCTCCAAGACCCAGCCCTCCCTTTGTAGAAGCTATTCATCTGCAACATAATGGTAAAAGATTACACGAACGTTTCCTGTATATATGGTATTTTTTTAAACACATTAGGGCTGGCTGCATTGCCTGATGGTTAGAGCAGCTGGATTCCCTGGGGTCAGCTGCATAGTCCTGTTCCGAGTAGCTTGAGAAACATGCTGGGTGCATGTGCATGTCTCCTCAAAATCCTAAAGGGAGGGAAAGATAGAGAGGGGATTGTGGCATGATCATGGGGGGGGGGTGCTTTCTCACTTTCCCTCTTTCTCCGTATATGGCCAATTGTAGTTCTAAGCAGAGGTTCCAGTTTAATACCATTCCTTTTGTTTTAATAACTATTTTATTTTATTTTATTTTATTTTATTTTATTTTATATTTGCTGTAGGGCACGTGTGCACCAGAGAGAGAGAGGGAGAGGGAGAAAGCAAGCCACCAGGTCCAGGGCTTGACCTGTGGTAGTCCAGTGCATTAACCATGCCACCTGCTGGTCCCAACACTGTTCTTTTTAAAAGCTGAACTTAATTTAGAGCCAAAGATGGACAGCATCATCGAGGTGTCGTGAGTCATTCCAGGAAACAGGTGACTCTGCAGCTATCTTTATGCCAGGTGACAAGTTGGTGCTCACAGCTGAGGCTGCAGGGCACCTGCCTTTTTGTTCTTAAAGGAAGCTCTTAATATTTAAAAATGGTTTCTAAAATTATGAAAGTTTTTTCATGTCATAATTAGACATGTTTTCTGCATTCTTCTCTCACTTGCCTAACTTCAGTCAGCATATTTTTCTAGCCAAGCCCGCTTCTGGTGAGTGTGTGTGAAAAGAAGCAGCAGTGTGAACCCCCACTCTGTGGGCCCAGTGTCTCTTCCCAGAAAGATGCTCTTGTTGTGAAAAAGTGGATAGTGACTCTGCCTAGCTGCACTTAGGCACGGAGAACAAGCACTGATTTAGAGGAAGGCAAGCCCTTGGTCGCGAGGCATCTCTGCAGCCTGTGGGGACATGCAGGCAAATTCATTTATTAGATGCAGTCGTTAAAGAGTGGTGACTTGCTTTGTGTATTTACAGGGGTTTCTCTGAGGTCAGTGACTGCTGATTTTAGAAAACAGTCTTCCCTTGGCCATCTTTAGCTCTGTGCTGTAATATAGTTCATTATTTTTTAAAGGAAAGTTTGTGTGTTTCAGCAATGTTTTAGCATGTAATGGTCAAGAATAGGATAAAACAAAAGTGACGGTCTACACCTGAACACTGTTGTCACAAGTTTTGCTGCAGGGTGTGTGCGCTCACGAGGGAGTGAGGGAGCAATGACCCCAGGGAAGACGACCATGTGCAGTCCCTTCTCCGGTCTCTGGACTTAGGGCACGCACACGCACCGTGATCTCCAAGCCTCCAGCTCCGAGGCGCAAACCGCACGTCAGCCGAGTAGGGTCGCCATCCCACCTGCTGGCCCCGGCTTTTACTTTTACCACTCGAAGATAGATCAGCTACCAGAGCGTATAAACTGGGCTTTCATAGTGAGTTACGTTACTGAGGCAGAGCCTGAATGGGTTTTATAATATTCTTTGATCCATATTGGGATATGATTTGGAATTGCCTGAGGACGGGCTCTTATAATTACAGAGCCTCACCTCATACTCAAGGCGAGACCTAGTGGTCTTACTGTTTTTTTTTGTTTGTTTTTTTTTTTTTGGAGAGGTTTTTGCTATAGGGCGCGTGCACTCGCCAGACAGACAGAGAGAGACGGAGAGACAGAAAGCGAGAAATCACCCCCCAGGGGGGATGGCCACGCCGCAATCCCTTCTCCTCCATTCTCCTCTCGGGATCTTGGGCATGCACGCACACGCGCCCGGCGTGAGTTTAAGCCGCCGGGTCCGGGACTCGAACCGCGGTCGACTACGTGGGAGTCCAGCAACATAGCCATTACGCTAACTGCTGGTCCCTGGTCTTACTGTTTGATCAGGAATGTTTTTGTGTATGCACATGGATATGTGTGTGGGTGCAAGTGTGTGTAGCACACATCTTTCTTGAGGCTTGGGTCTAGTGAACTTATTGTTGGATTAGGAACGACTTCATGTGAGAGTGTATATGTGTGTTTTTGTATGCATGTGCAGCTGTGCATGTGTGTGCCCCAGCGTGCCACAGGCGCACACGTTCTCATTAGTTTGCATCTAGTGGACTTAACATCTGGTTAAGAACATCTCTGAGTAGGACCAGCAGTTAGCGTAATGGCTATGTCTCTGGACTCCCACGTAGTCGACCACGGTTCGCGTCCTGGATCCAGTGGCTTAAACTCACGCCAGGCGCGTGTGCATGCGTGCCCAAGATCCCAAGAGGAGAATGGAGGAGAAGGGATTGCGGCGTGGCCATCCCCCCTGGGGGGGTGATTTCTCGCTTTCTGTCTCTCTGTCTCTGTCTGTCTGGCGAGCGCACGAACCCTATAGCAAAAACCTCTCCCAAAAAGAAAGAAAGAAAAAAGAACATCTCCGTGTATGTGATCATGTGATTGCCTGTGTGTGCACGTGAGTGAGTACGCCGTCATGTACACACACATCCCTTAGAGGTGTGGGCCTGGAGGACTTCATGTTGGAGCAGCATGTCTCCTGTGAGTGAGAGTGCCCTGCCAGCACGCGTGCCAGCCTCGTACTGGAGCACGGAGGTGGAAGCAGTGCCGAGACTCACTTCATGAGAGCCAGGATCTAAGGCCAGTTGCATTTCCACACCTGCAGCTGGAGGCCGTGGAGATAAAGAGGTCAGGCCGACTGTGGTTGGTGAGGCTGTGCCCCCCACCCCCGGTGGGCAGAAGCGAGTGGCCCTAGGCTGTGCTAGCACCCGCTGGCCAGTCGGCCTTGGCACTCCTGGTGTCACCGTGGCCTGCGTGGGCATGGACTGCCCGAGATCCAGCTCCACTGTGGAAGCTTGCTCTCTGACGAGGGGGTGCTGGCCTTCGCATGTCTGTCTGTACTGGCAGATAGGCAGTATGAGGGCCGGGGCTTGGCCGTGGCATGCCTCTTGGCTCGTGTTCCTGCTTCAGAAGGAATTGGGCTCAGAGAGCTCGAGGCTGGGTTTGGTCTGTTTCTGAAGGAAACCTGGGTTGGGGCTGGGGCCTCCGGGAGGGCTCCAGATAAGTTCTCTGTGTCTCCTCACGGGTTTCTCTAGTCCTGCATGGATGGCATCTGGGTCTCAGCGACACCAGGCTGGTGGAACACAGGCTCAGCGCCTGATCACACAGCTCGAAGTAGTTCACTTGTTCTGACAGGTGCTTCTGAGCTGTTGTGAGCACCACTGACTGTGGGAACACTACCTCCACAAAGCCCCGAGCTGCCACGTGCCACATGCTACGTGCCACGTGCATAAAGCCCCGCAGCGCAGCCCGGGAGTGCCCTCGCTCTCCGCCGTGGCCCCATGCGTCAGCCACCTTCCGTGCGGCTCTCCATCCCCAGGCAGAATTCTATACTTTCACAAGTTAGCTCTGGAATACTGAGCGGCAAGTGGCGAGGGGCCTCAGGACAGGTTTACAAAATCACGATTCAGCAGTGTGCAGAGTGTAGAGTCTGAACTGCGTGCCGCGCGTGGGCTCTGCATGTGGCCTTGCTCAGCCCTGAAGTGGAGGCAGGGGCTAGCCGCACGTATGTCGAGGCCTCGTTAGCCAAGAGCTGGTTTCAGCTGCAGAGCAGTTTACACGGAACAGTTCTGTTTTATAAACGCGAGGGAAAGGGCCCCGTCCCTGTTTCCTTTCTTTAATGCCCACTGGGCTGTCTCGTCCTGCTGAGATCTCAGGTAAGGCTGAGGTACAGGGATGCCCGTCCGGTTAAAGGCAGAGGGACAAGTGAGGCATTCAGAAGACACAGCTGTAAAGGCCAGCAGGAGTCGAGAAACCTGGAACATGCAGACCGTAGCCGGTGTACAGAACTGGCCACTAGGGGCCGCCGTCCAGTGTAGTGGCTGGGTGCTGGATGCTGACGTGGCCAGCCAGACTGAGTCCAGACCTGGCGGCTTGAAAGTCACCTCGGGCATAGGTGGGTGTGCGTGCCCAAAATCTCAGGAGGAGACTGGAGGAGTGGTGTGGCCAGCCCCGGGAGGGTGATTTCTCACTTTCCTTTTCTCTGTCTCTGTCTTTCTCCAGAGAGCTCATGTGCCCTATGGCCAGAATATCTTTTTTAAAAAATTGAACATTATAAAGTGGTGTTTTTAATATTGAACATCAGTCCCTAAGGATTTCCAAGATGCTGAGGAGGGTCATGGGCTAGCCCAAGGAAGTCTAGGAGATGCTTTCAGTTCACGGTGGTTTTTGTCATTTTCTTTCTGTTGTGGTGACACAGCCAGACCAAATCCGTTTGGAATGCCTGGGATGGTGCCACCGTACGTCGGCCCTCAGATGCTCAACATTCCACAGACCTCCCTGCAAGCCAAGCCCGCGGTAAGGCCTTCCCTGTGCCGGGGGTGGGGTGGGGCGGTGGGCAGCGTGCTCGTCTGCACCAGCACGGAAGTGAAGTGATGTTCCGAGGCGTCGGCTGGGTGGAGGGAGCAGCAGCGCCTGCTGCGTTCAGTCAGGTGGTCGGCTGCATCATGTCCTCCGGCAGCGTGTGCATGACCTCTGCCCTTCACTTCAGGCCCCGCAGGTGCCCAGCCCTGGGGGCGCCCCGGGCCAGGGTCCGTACCCCTACGGCCTCACTGAGCCACCCCTCGCTCTGGACGCCAGCGGGAAGCAGCTGCCGGAGCAGAACAGCTACAGCAACATTCCTCCCGGAGGGAAGCACACGCCCCTGTATGAGCGCTCCTCGCCCATCAACCCGGCCCAGGGTGGCAGCCCCAACCACGTGGATTCCACCTACTTCCCCGGCTCATCTACGTCCTCGTCCTCCGACAACGACGAGGGCAGTGGAGGGGCGGCGACAAAGTGAGTGCACAGGTCACCTCAGGCACTGCTGCCCCAGGAGGCTGCCCCCTGCGCGGCCACGCGGTCCTTCTGCTCAGACCGTACTTGGCAGATGTAGGTGGTGGCCCTCTGCTCCCGGAGACCAGGGCAAGCGCAGGCACGTCCTGTGAGTTTTCTGCCACCACAGTCTGTCCAAGTCCAGCCCCGGGGCAGAGCTCTAGGAGTCCTGGAGAGGAGTTGGCAAGATCTGGTTTGTGTGCTGGGCCTGCCTGGTTGGCAGCGGCCCTGAGTTGGGGTGCTCTGAATCTCTCCTCCTAACTCACAGCTCACAGGACCATTCCTGAAACAGCTCTGCTGACCCACTCAGAGCCATAGCAGGTGCCCGGGCCAGGAAGGGCTGTCTGCAGAGAGGAGTGCCCCGAGGGTGTGCTCCCCAGCCTCAGCCGGTTAGCTGATGGAGGTCGCCAGTGTGTACCCTCCCTTCCCAGCTGCGTGTTTCAGGAAAAGAAAGAGAAGAAAATAAGCGCGACATGTCCCTCAGTCCGGTCCTTGTCCCCTGGTTGGAGCTCCACTTCACAGGGCAGGAGCCAAGGCCAGTTGTGACGGCAAGCTCTGCCAGGCCGGCAAGGTCACGTCTGTGCCAGAGAGAGTTGGCGTCCAGTCTGTGCACTGTTTCATTGGTGTGTCACCTGGAGCAGGCGGCCCCCAACGTCCTGCACGGGTGTCCACTGACCTGGGAGCAGGACCTGCGTGCACTAGCCGCCCTGCCCGTGGATGGCGGAGCTGGGCAGCACTGGCCGGTGCTCCTCTGCTCAGCGCACACTCCTCGGCATCGTTTTAACACCCAGCCTGGAAACAGACCTGCTAGGTAGGGAGGTGTAGGTCTGCCAGGTCAGAAGCCTGCACCCCAGCAGGCGTCGCGTGCTGACGTCCACAGCTGCCGCCTGCTCCCAATGCTTTCCTTTTAAAAATTGACTCATGCCAGCAGAACCAAGGCTCTGGACAGCCAGGTCCACTGTAATAAGAACGTCCTTTCTCAACTCCGAAGTGAAGGTAACACACGGGCAAAAAGCCAGAGACATCGCTCCATGACTCAGCCTGTGCAGTGGTAGACATGGCGCCCAGGCCAGGCGCTGGCTCGGGGAGTGGGTGGTGACGCGGGGCGGCTCAGTGAGGGTTGTCCTGATCCTCGGCAGGAATCTGGAAGATGTACCGGTCTCACCTGGAGGGAGGCTGCAGCGAGATGAGGCGCCCCAGGTCCTGCCCTCTTTCCTCTGTGTTGGGCTCTCCCACTCGTCCGGGTTTCAGACCGCCTTTCCCCGCTCCTGGGAGTTCTGGGCTTTCTCTGGACTCTTGCAGCTCTGATAGTCTCTCTGGGGGGGCGTCTGGTTCTGCCATCGGAATGGGAGTGGATGCGTTCAGTGCCTTCCCGTCGCTATGTTGTGAAGTGTCGCGACACACAGTGCACAAACACCTAGGGTCTAAGGACAGACTCAGGTTGGGCAGCTCGGCAGGCAGCTTCACTTCCTTGTCTGCTTTCCTGGCTCGTGTAGCACGTGAGGAGTGGAGGGAGGCGGAGGAGGTGAGGTGCCTGTCCCTGAAGGCCTCGGGGTTGTACCCAGGTGGTGCTGGATGTGGGTCCCACTCGACCGTGTCCTCTGCTGGTGCCAGGTCCGGCTGGGATCCGTGGGAGTGGCAGGTGCTCCAGCGTGCGTCCGGGCTGTTGGGTGCAGTGAAGGCAGCGTGCTGAGGCAGCTGGGCGCCTGCACAGGAGGATAGAGGCCTGCTCAGTTAGGACTCAGGAGGACAGTACATGACGTCAGAACTCTTTTGTATCAAAATAAGCTGGCACTTCAGTTTTTCCACAAACCTTTAAAAAAAAACCTGTTGTTGGGTGTGTGCTCATCAGAGAGAATGAGAAGGAAGGCACCTTTTCCCTTCATTTGTCTATTATGTCAGTGTGTGGGGCACACACGCACGACACTCAGCATGGTTTCAGTGCCCTCTTAGATGCGTGTTCGCCCTCTGAGAAGAGCAGAGGCTGTAGCTGACAACATAGCCATACGTTTTTGTCACCCGACGGAATTGTCAGATGTCTTTAAGGCACAGCGTGGCAGGGGTGGGATGGAGCTGGTGGGACGCAGAGGGGCCCCCCTCACCCTCAGCCTGCCCAGCCTTGCAGGGAGCCGTAGGTGTCTGAGGGTCCTGGTCACTTTGTATGGAGGTTTTCTCTGTCCCTGTGGGAAGGTGGGTTTAGGGAGTACACTAGGGTCACCCTGGTTGAGTGGAAGGCTGTTTCCCCACACTCAGAGAATATTCTGGCACATGAGCAAGTCCTAAGAGGCCCCCCGCATAGTGGCAGTGAGGACGGCGGCAGCCTGGTGCAAGGCTGGGGCTGGCGCACAGTTCAGACCCTGGCATCTCTCCTTCCTCCTGTGCCGAATTCTGTTCTTTCGTCCTTTTCTTTTCTTCCCTTCCCTTCCCTTCCCTTCCCTTCCCTTCCCTTCCCTTCCCTTCCCTTTCTTCTTCTCTTCTCTTCTCTTCTCTCTCTTCTCTTCTCTTCTTTTCAAGAGGTTTTTGCTATAGGCCGTGAGCGCTCGCCAGAAAGAGAGAGACATAGAGACAGAAAGCGAGAAATCACCCCCCAGGGGGGATGGTCACGCCGCAATCCCTTCTCCATTCTCCTCTCGGGATCTTGGGCACGCACGCACACGCGCCCGGCGTGAGTTTTAAGTCACCAGGTCCGGGACTCAAACCGTGGTCGGCTACATGGGAGTTCAGTGTCATAGCCATTATGCTAACTGCTGGTCCCCTCTTTTTTTTTTATTTAGAGAGAGGTTTTTGCTATAGAGCGTGCACTAACCAGAGAGACAAAAAGTGAAAAATTAGCCCCCAGGAGGATGTCCACACCACAATCCCTTCTCCTCTTGAGATTTTGGGCACTTATACCCTGTGTGAAGTTTAAGCTGCTGGGTCTGGGACTCGAACCACGGTCGACTACGTAACCATTACGCCATCTACTGGCCCCCTTGAGTTTGGTTTCTAAAACACGCTGGCCAGCACTCTTCGTTTCTCCACAGGGAGAGGCCTCCGTGTCTGCTCCACAGTGCTAGGGTGAGCCCGTGGCTGTCCCTTTTCAAGGTCCAAACTTCTCTCTGACATTTGGGAAAATCTGTGTTAGACAAACAGCTCTGACTGTAGGAAGCTTCATGCTGCCTGAGGTGTTCATCCAGCAGGGACGGCAGGGGCTACGCAGGCTTCCCCACCTGAAGCCCAGTCCTGAGTGCCATGGGTGACGGGCACAGGGCGTGACCCTCCTCCCTGCAGAGGTGCCTGTGTGTTCCTGTGTAGGAGAACAGGCCAGGCCCTTGGGCAGCGATGAGGCCTGGGCCGTGGCGGCGAAGTCAGGGCAGCACTGCCTTCTCACTGAGCAGCCGTCTCACATGACCTGCGCACGCTTCTCGTTCCAGTCTTGGTCCAAATTTTATGACAAGGATTTAAGGTGGCACTCCTGTTTTCTTTCCTTCCTGGCATCAGCAAACCTTTGCATCCTATTTCAATTGAATTAAGAATTACACTGTAGTTGAGGGGCCTGATAGGGATGCAGTGGTGAAATGCAGCCTTCTGGAGGCTGACCACATGGAACGTTCTGGTTTGCATCTGGAGGTGCAGCTCTGTGAGCACTTGTGCCCGTGGTACAGGCTGGTGTGCCTGGGGTCCTGAGGTCAGGACCCTTTTGGGGGCACTGTCTTTGTGTTTCTCACACATGGAGTAAATACATTGTAGGTGAGTCATTATGGAATGACTGTCATTTCATCGATATTTTCATAGATTCCTTTGGGCTTGTAGAACTTGAATGAAATCTGAGGTTAAGTTGGAGTTTTTAATTATTTGTTTTATATATTTTTTTCTAATTACAAAATTAAACAGTTTGTATATTCCTTATTGAAATCCTTGGGACTGGAAGCATTTCAGATTGCTCATTTTTTTGAGAGTATTTTTTGGGAACATTTGCATATACATGATGAGTTATTGGGGTGGAACCCAAGTCTAAGCAGAACATTCATTTGTGTTTCCTACGCTCTATTTAAGTAGCCTGAAGGTATTGGATGCAAGTTTTGCACTGCAGCGATTGACTATGACCCACCGTAAAAGTCAGGTGCGGAGTTTTTCAGTCATGGCATTGTGTTCGTACTCAAAAAGTTTTGGACTTTTGGATTTGAAATTTTTCAGTTAGGGATGCTCGGCTAGTATAGAACTCAGATATGTAAAGATATTATGTAAGAAATCTTCCCCTGACCCACCTCTAAAGAGGTAGTATTTGAAAAGATTGGTGAATATTCAGACACCTTGTTTTTCTCTACATATAACTATTGGGTCATCAGAAAATTCATGACATGGGGCTGGCAGGTGGCATGGTAGTTAAGACGCTGGACTCCCACATGGCCAACCACAGTTTGAGTCCTGGAACTGGCACCTTGCTTTCTCACTTTCCTTCTTTGTCTCTCTCTGGTCAAATTAGAAAATAATAAATAAAATTAAATAAATATTTTTTTAAAAAGTTCATGACTTTTTTTTAATGTTTTTCTATGCAAAAATGTATCATGACTTTTACAATGACCCAATGTATAAAAATATGGTTTCTGCAGAAATGGAGTCTTATCTTAGGGACAGATAGTTGGTGTTTTTTCTTTCTTCCTTCTTTTATACTTAATATACTTATCCAAGTACATATGAGTTCTTATTGTACATGTAAGTATAAATGTACATACTTCGGTTTCGTAAGTATAAACGTCCACATGCCCACTCACACCTGTTGCGTCTGTGTGTCGTTACCGACAGTGTTAACGGGTGCGTGGACGTCCGTGGGGAGAGGTCTGAGTGAGGGTGCTCTGCGCCTGTGGCTGTCCGCAGAACCGTCCGGTGTGCGTGTGCTCGGATGCATGTCTGCAGGGGTGAGGCAGCTCAGTTACAGAGGTGCAGTGTGTGGCACCCGCGCCTGAGCTTTGCAGTTCATGGCGAGGGCTTGTGGCTTCCTACAGGGCAGGGCTGGCTGTGAAGGAAGGCCACTGCTAAGTGCCCGCTCTCAGGGCTGCAGCCCAGAACGGGCTCTCAGCATCCTCCTGGCTGGCATCTCCAGGTGCCGGGTGGGCATCAGTCTCGCCAAACCCCACCAGACACAGGCCAGTGGGCCGCTGCGTGGTAGGCCCTGGGGGCTGAGGAGCAGCGTAAGTGGTGGCTTTCACCGTCACTGGAACAGTAACTCTCAGGGCATGTAAAACCAAAATGGAGCTCGTGGTTTTCCTTCAATTGCCAGAGGATGTGTACTCAACTGAGGGGCAGCGAGGGAGAGAGTGCCCTGGGGTGGGCGTGCTGACTCCCTTCTTCATTTCTCAGTCCTGCTAATATTGGGGCACATATGCACGCGTACCTGTGTGTTCTCCTGCTGCAAGGGCTGAGATTCAGACCAGTCAGCTATGTGCGATCCGGCTCATAATCACTGGGCCATGGGGCGGGCCCTGGTTTTGTTTGTTTGTTTTCTTAATAGGTCATATGTACTTACCAGGGAGAGACAGAAAGAAACAATGAGAACTCATCCTCGGGGGCGGGGGACAGCCATGCCATGATTTCTTTTCCCCTGTCTCCTCTTAGATTTTTGGGCATGTACACACATGCTTGGCATGATTTTTTTTTGAAGAATTATTTTATTTAACTTTATTTATATTATTTAATTTGACCAGTGAGAGACGGAGAGAAAGAGAGAGAGAGAGAGAGAAAGCCACCAGGTCCAGGACTTGAACCATGGTCGGACATGTGGGAGTCCAGCACCTTTAACTACCACGCTACCTGCTGGCACCATCCTGGCATGATTCTATGGGATCAGCAGATGTAATGGTTATGTCACTCAACTCCCACATTGTTGTTCCAACCCAGCGGCTTAAAAGTCACGCCGGGCGCATGTGCATGTGTGCCCAAAATCCTGAGAGGAGAATACAGGAGAAAGGATTGCAGCCTGGCCATCCCCTCTGAGGGGTAATTTCTCGCTTTCTGTCTCTCTGTTTCTCTCTGTCTCTCTGGTGAGCTCACACACCCTGTAGCAAATAATTTGATCACACACACACACACACACACACAGAAAGTGAGAAAGCAAGCCACCGGGTCCAGGACTCAAACCGTGGTCAGCCATGTGGGAGTGTTCAGCTAACCACCATGCCACCTGCCGGTCCCACCAGCATGATTCTTAAGCTGCCAGATCCAGGACTTAAAACTATGAAGCTGGCCATATGGAATACAACACTTTAACCTCCATGCCTCTTACTGGTACTGACCCTGGCCCAGGTTTTATTTTTTAAGAAAGAGATTATTGCTGTAGGGCATGTGCACTTACCAGGGAGACAGAGAGAAACAGAGAGACAGAAAGCAAGAAGTCACCCCAGAGGGGATGGCCATGCTGCAGTCCCTTCTCCTCCATTCTCTTCTCAGGATTTTGTTCACACACGTGCACATGCCTGGTGTGAGTTTCAAGCTGCCAAGACTGGGACTTGAACTGTGGTTGGCCATGTGGAAGTCTTACTCCATCTACTGGTCTTTCTGCCCCAATTTTTTGTTTGTTTGTTTGTTTTGCTTTGTTTTTCAATTAAAGAATTATCTATACAAGGACCAGCAGTTGGCTATGTCGCTGGACTCCCATGTAGTCAACCGCGTTTTGACTCCCAGACCTGGTGACTTAAACTCATGCTGGGTGCATGTGCATGCGTGCCCAAGATCCTGAGAGGAGAATGGAGGAGAGGGGATTGCGGCGTGGCCATTCCCCTGGGAGGTGATTTCTCGCTTTCTGTCTCTGTCTTTCTGGCGAGGTTCTCTTTCTCTTCTGCTCTGTAAACGAGAACTCTGTCCTGACAGTTGGGATCTGGCACACTCAGTGCACGTGGTCCCCAGCACTGCTGTCTAGGCGTCACCACCTGCTATCTAGAAAAATGAGGAGGAGGCCAGCTGGTGATGTAACCGAGGCGGCTGGACCCCACACGGCCCACTGCTTGATTCACAGCTTCAGCCCGGTGGCCTTAAAAATATGCTGGGTACGTGTGTGTACCCAAAATCTCTAGAGGAGAATGGAGGAGAAGGGATTGCGATGTGGCTATCCCCCAGGGGGGTGATCTCTCACTTTCCCTCTCTGTCTCACTTTCTCTCTGATGTGTGCACATGCCTCCTAGCAAAATTCAAAACAGAAAAAGAAAAGCATGTCGAGGAGAGACCTTGGTGGCTAGAAGGATCTGCTGTCTCTTACGGGCTTTCACGCAGGTAGAGCCCGAGTGCCCCTCGCAAGGCGACACCTGGCAGAGCCTTCCTGAGGGCTGGCGCTCTGCACTCCAGAGTTAGGTGCCGGCCGTCGCAGGCTCGCTCCGGAGCCTGTTTCAGCACTTTGCAGCAGTGTTTCTTGACTGGAACTCGGTTTCTGTTCTCGTGACTTCCAGTGGACTGCCCCCCTCTCAGCCTGTGGATCAAAGATTCACACGGGCACGGACGAGCTCAGCGTGCACAGGCAGGAGCCTGGAGCCCACTCCCATGGCCTGCACCTGGCTCGAGCTCTGGGTGCAGCTCGCCCGCACTGGTGTCGGGGCCAGCGGCTTGCTCGGTGGTCCGGTGTGTTGAGCATGCTGTGGCTGTATAGGATGAAGTGGAAATGTGTGTAGAGTTCCTCTGAAGTTGGCCCGGCTGTTCTTCCAGGTGTCTGTCATATTCAAAGTCCTTCCTGAAGCTGTCAAGGAACACTGCAAGCAGTAGGCATACACTAGACGTCTGAGAGATTGGCTGTGGCGAGGGGCTTGTCCAGCAGCATTTTAGATTACGCAGTGTGATCGTTACAGGCCATGCATGTTCGGGATGGCATTCTTTGGTTTCAGTCTGGGAGTCTGTGCAGAGCATGGCCGAGATTACCCAGGGTGGTCTGTGTGCATGCACCACATAGACAGAGAGAAAGTGCGAATTCACCTCCCTGGAGGATGGCCAGCCCACAGTCCCTTCTCCTCCGCTCTCCTCTTGGGGTTTTGGGCACACACACGTGTCTGCAGTGTTTCTCAAGCCCCGAGTCCAGGACTCGCACCGGGCAGTCGTCCACGTGGGATGCCGCCCCCTTCAACACCACCTGCCTGCTGGCCCAAACTGCCCCTTTGCCATTGTGCCCCCAATGCACAAGTGGACAAGAATTTGTGAAATCATGCCTGTTCACCCCACTCGTAAGGCTCTGTTCCATTTCAGTTTCTGAAAATGCGATTAAACCCACTAAATGGCTTTCCCAGGCTACCAAGAGGTCACGCTGCAGACGGAGGTCCCTCGTCCTCGTTCCGGCAGTGGAGACCTGCCCCTTGTTTTACTGCTTGGCCTAGTAAAGCCATTCTCCCAGAAGTTCGCATCACCCGCCTTCCTGGCCGTTCCCCCGAGCCGTCCTAGCTCAGCTCCGATGCCCTGTGCTGCCTGGCGGGGTGGTTCTCAGTCTTCTCTCCGCTGGTGCTGAGCAGGCCCCAGGGCTCGAGACTCCCACTTTAGACATTTGATGGTTCCTTTCCATAGTAGGTGGGTTCTCGCCACGTCCTTCCTGGGATAACTGGTGTGGGGGGTAGTGAAGCATGCCCAGCGTTCCTTAGTGACGGTTCTGCAGCCATAGCTGAGCTTCCCATGGAGAGCGTGTTGGGTTCGGCACGGGCGTCAGTGGGCACCAGTAACCATGTTCATTTCCCGTTCAGCCACGTCAGCGGGAGCAAGCCTGGCTGGGAGAAGACAGGAAGCCACTCGGAACCTCAGGCACGTGGAGACCCAGGAGACCAAACCAAGGTAGAACGCCTGCGCCTCTCGTCCCCGAAGCCCGGCTCCTTGGCCGTGTTGTAATAGGGGTCAGTTTACAGGAAAGCCCACCCGGCTTGGAAGCCAGTCACCAGGCGGGGAGCTCTTCACAGAGGCCTGAGGGGAAGGCAGATCGGGCTTGTCCCGGCTTCCATCTGGGGTGGCCGCCTGTGCACACCCTCCCCTGGGGCCTGCTGGCCGCACACCACGGCCCAGCACAGAGCCTGCCCTCTCGAGCCCGAGCTTCTCGTGGGGTTTCCGTGAGGATGAGCTGAGAGCTGGGATGTGTACATTCAAAGTGGAAGTGGAGTACACTGCACTTTTGTCTATCTACCTGTTACTAGTGATCTCTAGAAATACCTTTGCAAAGTCACTCCTGCCACATGTGACCTGTTTAAAGCTCCTACATAGTTTTAATATCAAATGATTGTCCTGTAAATAAGTAACGCGAGTGTGCCACGGATGCCTGGCGCAGTAGCCCCTTGTCCACGGGCTGGCTTTCTGCACGGTCGGTGACCTGTGGGGGACCGTGAGCAGTGTCACTGACGTGTCTCCAGTGTGTGGTCGCGTGTGTTGTTAGTGCCTGCTTTATAAAGCAGACGGCAGAGGGTTTGTATGGACAGTGGGTTCGGACTCTCCAGTGTCTCAGACCCCCACTGGGGCCTGGGGCGTCATCCCCTGGGTAAGGGAGACTTCCGTGTTTCCATGGCCCCTTTCAGAAGTACTTTGAATTGTTTCATGTCTTTATTCTTGCAGAGTGGGGTGTATGGAAAACACTAGGGAATCACCTGTGAGTTCTTTGTCTTAAGACTAATTTTGGCACTTTGTGATTTAAAGGACAAAAGTAAGTGCTTACGAGGTACTGTTGTAAGGAATACGTTTTGTTTTGAAAACAAAGAACATATGTGTCCTTAGGGTAGCACTGGATCAAGTGGTAAGCAGTTCTTTGCAGCGTTTATTCTGATACAGAAAAGTTTATTGTGCCACTAAGAATTGCTCTTGGTAATCTGTGTGAGCTATGGCGAGGTGTCTCCGGCCTATGTCCTCACCGCCGCCGCCCCGTGGCTCGCTGTCACCCAGGTGTTCACACTCCCGGGTCTTTCCTGCTCATGTACACGTATCCAGGTCTGGTGGTTGATTCTCGGAGTGGGCGTGTCTCACCTCCCAGGACATTGTGCTGTCTGTCTGTCTCAGTACCTGTAGATGTAAGCACAGGCTTTAATGTTTTTATTTATTTATTTTCATTTCTTTTGTCTTTTCTATGTCAATTAACTTTGGACTGTGCTAATTATAGAGAAGGCTGGAGTTTGGGTTTCTGTTGGCCGGCTAACTCTCAGCTGTGGCCAGGAAGAGCCAGGCTGAGTCAGGAACGGATTGTGTCCTGGGTCTCCAGGTGGTGGCTGTCATGTCACCACGCCCCTCAGCATGCTGATGTCCTCACCTGTACGTCCTGAGGAAGAGAACAGGACCGGCCCAGCAGATGAGCAGTGAGAGCCAGACGAGACAGCACAGGCGCTGCCCAGGCCTTAGCAGCCCAGAGCTGGAAGCCCACGGGCCTGGGGGTGGGGCCACCCATAATGCCGAACCCAGGGGAGGGGCTGCAGCAAGTGCTCCAGGCTTCCGCCCCCACAGACGGCAGGAGGCGTGGAGCGTGTGGGAGCCACAGGCCACGTCTTCTGAGGCTCGTGGGTGTTGGCGGTGCTTCCGAGTACAGGGACCATCTAAGGGGAGCAGCCGGCCTGGCGTGCCCTGGGCTCTGTCTTCAGGGTGGCGCTGGACCTGGTCACTCAGCCAGGACTCGTCTTGTGCCCGCCGTGTCGATAGGTGGCAAGCAGCCTGCTTGTGCTGGGCCTGGGAACCTGATGCAGACCGTTTCTGTCCCTCTGCAGGCAGAAGGCTCGTCCACTGCCTCGTCGGGAAGCCAGCTAGCTGAAGGCAAGGGGAGCCAGGTGGGCACCGTCCAGCCCATCCCGTGCCTGCTGTCGATGCCCACCAGGAGCCACATGGACATCACCACCCCACCCCTGCCCCCCGTCGCTCCCGAGGTGCTGAGAGTGGCCGAGCACAGGCACAAGAAGGGGCTGATGTACCCCTACATCTTCCACGTCCTGACGAAGGTACTGGCAAGGCCGACTGAGGCTCCTGTTACCTGACAGGTCATCCCCGTGGGCGTTTTGTCCTTTTGGGCTATTTTTCTGTCTTACTCTGAGCTATTTGAAACAGAGTTCACTTTTCCCTTTGTAAACATTGGAAAAAGATGAAAATTTACTCCTGTAAATACAGTTTAAAAGTCACTTGTGAAAGGTCTTACTTTCCCTTTCACTTTGGTATAAAATATTTTGAACTGCTAATGAAATAATGACATATAACATTTTGTGATTTTATTATTTGTTTTTTTATCTTTTTTAAAAATTGCCATAGAGTGCGTGCACTTGCCCGAGAGAGGAGAGCACTTTCCAATAGGTCGTCATCGTGTCACAATCCTACAATCCTTTCCCTCCTTTTTCCCATCCCATCAGGACTGGGGCATGCATGCACATATGCCTGGCATGTTTTTCAAGGCACTGGGGGGGATTTGAACCGCAGTTGGCCATGTGGGATCTGGCTCCCAATGCATAGTGCTTAACCACTGCATTACGGGGCTGGCCCTATTCTTTGTATTTGAATGTCAGAATTTCTAACACCGTATTTGTGCTGTAATGTCGGGTTCAATTCAGATGTTAGATACAATATCTGCCAAATAATTTGTCCTTAGAAAATAATATCTCTCCATTTGAGTGATTTATAGGACTTTATGTATTTTGACTTGTTCATTTACTTCAGAGTACAACTTTAATGGTGCTAATAGCAACAAGTGGAATGCAGGATTTTGTTAACATGTACATAGTCAAGAAATGCAATTATTGTTTTATCCAGTGTCATAAGTTCACTTTATTTAGTGTTGCATGAAATGTATGCTTAAATATCCAGGTTGAGTGTCCCTAATCTGAAATGCAAAATCCAAAATGCTCTGAAATCCCAAGCTTTATTTCCTAGTAAATGATGTGTTTTTATTAAATTCTTATTATTATTATCATTTTTTTAATTTCCAAAGGGCATGGCATATTAGGGAGGGGAGCAGGGAGGGGAGAGAGCGAGTGAGAACCCTTCAGTAGGGTGTAATAACATAGCAGTCCTTTCCCTCCATTTCCCCATCCCAGCAGGACTGGCCTGCACACATGCCTAGGGTGTTTTTTGAGCATTTAGAGCCAGGCTTCAAATGCAGTCATTTGGGATCTGGCGTCCTAGCCCAGGGGTTAGCCACTGTGCTGTGGCACTGTCCCTGTCCCAAACTTTCTGAATGCTGGCATAATGCTCTTCGTGGAAAATTTCATACCTGACCTCGTGACAAGTCACAAGTCAAAACCCCTTCAGGCTCTGTGTAGAATAAGGTGGATACAAAACAAGTGAGTCCCCAAGAAGTCCCATTGTGTATGTACGGATATTCTAGAATTCAAAATCTGAGACACTTCTGGTCGCAGGCCTCTCAGATGAGGGATACTCAGCCTGTATTCATACAGCGTGGTATTCATTGTTCTTCAATCCTGCTGTCTCAAATGTGTATTTAAATTTCAGGAGAGCTCTGTAGTCTTTATGTTGGTACTCAGAATCTTATTCCCACAATTTAACAAGTCCCCCAGTGACCAGTGTCATCACACAGACTTAGTTTATGGCTCCCACCTATGAGGAGCATGTCTTCATCCGTGCCTGCACCACCACATGTATGCACCAGACGCTCTTCTGTCTGCACCCGGCAGTCCACCTTTTGGGTCGTAAAATGGAGCCCGTAAGTGCCGAGGGCACTCCCGTGGCCCAGCACTCCTGAGGTGGCCTTCCGCTGTTAACTGAGTAACCCCCATTGCCAAAGGACTGAAGAGTGTTGCTCAGCCCTATAGCCACTTTTAGTTGTCATTGTCTCCAAATCTCATCTATTACTTGATATGGGTATGCATGTATAGTATCACTTTTCAGACTGTGGTTGTAAGGTAAACATTTTATTTTTCAGGTTCAACATAAATTATAAAGGGTAAGTGACAAAGTTATTGTTGTGGGAAAAGGATTTTGCTAAGTTTAAGGGATGAAAGTTGGGGGAAGACCTCTTCAAAATTACGTGTAAAGAGACAGCCCTTGCCCGTGGGGCTTTTGGAGGAGCCCAGTTCCTTGGCACCACCCGGTCTGCCCACACTGCTCGCCTGGCAGTGACGGTCGGTGAGAGCCCCGGTCATGCCCACCGTGCCGGCACTCTTCCATTCTCCTGAATTTTGAGGGCAAATATTGATAAAATGACTAGTTGAGAAGAGTACACTTAACTGTCTCTTTTGCAGTTCAAATGCTACTTGATTTTCTCAATATTTTAGGGAGAGGTTTAGGCTGTAAGGCAGTGTCCTGCGAGTTGAGTAGCTCTAGTACTAAGTTTTCCAGGCTGAGACATCATCAGCAAAATAAAGCATCGTAATAGTGAGAGAGATTCCCTAGATGAGAGTGTGAGAACGTGTAGGTGCTAGACTAATGATCATGAAAGAATAATAGGAATTGAATTGATTTAATAAGAATTGAGTACTAATAATTGAATAACAGTAAGAATTAAATTTTAAACTGATGTGGCAGAAGGAGCAAATGTTATACATATATTAAGAGTTTGTATTGATCCATTTAATAGGTATTGAAAATCGTGGAAGTACTGTCTCTGTGATGAATATACATAAATAAAATTCCTTATACAATGTCTTGAAATGTATTTCGAAGCCATAAAATACCCAAGACAGGTGACCACAGAGTTTTTGGCAATACTGTTGGTGCTGAAGCCCACGGTCAGCTGTTGTCTCCTAGCACCGTACTTTGAGCCATAGCATGGACAAGACGGGGTGCTTTGGTTTCCTGCCCTTGTGGCTGTCTGCGTCCTCACCTGCAGTGAGACCCCTCACTGAGGCCCGGCCACACCCGCGGCAGGGCTCACATACACTCCAGCCACCATCCAAGGCAGATCGCCTTTACCATGTGGTAGATGTTTATGAGAGAGTGTGGTGAAGAGAACCCGACCATTATTTTCGGGATGCTCAGCTCCTTGGGTTGCAACAGGCCATTGGAAATGACATGTTATCATGCATGACCAGCTCAGCTCTGTAAATAAAGTCGCAAGTTCTCCATGTTTTTCTACTCTGTGTCGTCTGATGTCTTCTGTCTAGATTGTTTCAAAGACTTGGGGTCATCCCCGTGGTTTCCTTTCACCTTGGTTTCAGATTAGGAATAAAGGGTGTAGATGACTGCCTCTGCGAGCCCACGTGTGTGAGCTCCGCCCGCACGCTGCGGAGGCATGCGCTAGCCACTGACCGGGGATAGAATTGCAATGTCGTTAACTGGAGCTAATACAGTATGTTTCTGTGAGTTTATTGTAAATTCAACATGAAAAACGTGCAATATTATTCTGCTTTCTTCCATGCAAAGGGTGAAATCAAAATTGCTGTTTCTATTGAAGATGAAGCCAACAAAGACCTGCCTCCGGCCGCCCTGCTCTATAGGCCAGTTCGTCAGTATGTTTACGGAGTCCTGTTTAGTTTGGCAGAAAGCAGAAAGAAAACTGAGAGACTTGCTTTTAGAAAGAACAGACTTCCACCAGAATGTATGTACTGTAAACATCCGTTGTTTGTTTTCCTCAGTACCTCATAATCTCTTGTGCGTTTTCTAAAGCCTTCCTTAGAGGAATCGTGACTGCGCTGGCCCTGCTGCCCCCTGTAGAGGAGGCGTGCCCTCCAGGGGCGGCAGGCTGGCGTGGAGGCTTGTGGACAAGGAGGAGAAGCCGCTAGTGCTCTTCCCTGGTAGCGTCCCATGATGGTGTCTGTCCCACACAGTAACACGGCAGTGGGTTCCAGTCTAGACTGGATGCTGCCCGGGACACTGTCTTCAACTGCCAACACTCTGTGCTTGCCACACCTGAGCGGTCAGGACAAGCGTGTCTGCCTGGTCTTGACGCAGAGCGTCTCTGCTCTCTCCAGAAGCCCCGTGTTGGGAGAGGGGTCGAGCGGGTCCTGGCAGCCACATCTGTGTGGGGGGAGTGCCTTGCACACACCTCTGCAGCAGCGGCACAGGCCATGGGCCTTGAGTGGGCCTCGAGCGGCTCATGGCCAGCTGGCGATGGTGCCGGAGCACCCGAGGTGTGGAGTGCACTTCTGCCCTCTGACCGGCTCTGGGGGTGGAGGGCAAGCGGGCGGGCAAGGGTGGGGGCAGAGCCTCCTCTGGCGGGAAGTCAGGGCCTGTCTGTTCTGGGTGGTTGTGTCTGTGACTTTTAGGGTGCAGAGTCACTGCATTCCTAGAAACGTGGAGGAGAGCCCCACAGCATGCAGTCAAAGAAGACCATTAGGAATTGTGGCAACTGTGAATGACTAGAGTGTGTTAAGCCAAAGCTCTGCGGTTCGACTCTCCCGCTCATGGGGCCAGGGCTGGTCTCAGCAGCACTCGCTGTGCCGTCCTGAGCGCTGGAACGGGAGTTCAGCTCTGACGTGTGCCAGCCGCGGTTACAGGGGCGCGCCCTCACCTCCCTTCCGTGGAGGGAGGTCCTGAGAGCCACTGCCCACCGCACGTTCATGTGGCTGGTGGGGGCGCCGGCCCCACGGCCCTCCATCGCCCGCTCTGCGAGGCCAGAGGTGCCCCAGGGAGCACGTGTGGTGTTGGCAGTGCCTCTTCTCCGGGTCCGTGGTGATCGGAGTGTGCGCGCTTTCCTCTTCCCCATGTGCAGTCCCCTGCTCACTGTGGGTGTGGCCCGCGTCGTGCTGCCTGCCCTTCAGTCCCGCAGCCTAGTCCCCCGGGCTCCACGGTGCTGCTGCTCCTTCTCCTCTGCACGGTCCGTTTCTTGTGCTGTCCGGGCTGCTACAGCCCTTTCGTCCTCTTTCAGAGCTCTGGCTTCGTGGTGGAGGTACCTTTTTTATATTACTTATGTATTTAAGAAACACGGCCCCACAGGGAATTCCTGGTGATCATGACCCGGGGTGAAATGCGAAGGGCTCTGTGGCTCCGTGCCATCCTCTGGGGTTGGACGCGGCTGTCTCCTGCCTGTCCGTTTCAGGATGTTCTGCACTGCACATGTGCCATGGCGTGATGTACTCAGAAGGCAGAATCTCGAACCACTGTGCTCTGCCACCAGTCCACAGGTGCTGGGAGCTAGGCGGGGTCACAGCTTGAGGCGTGTCTGTCCCTGATCTTCGCGGGACCGCTCCATCTGGGGTGGCATCTCGGCGATGGAGCTCTCACTCAGACTGGGGACTCCCGGGATGGCCTCAGGCGGGGATGCCTCCCTCCTGACCAGAGAAGGAAAGGGACTGGGGAATGCAGAGCAGTGGAGGTGGGAGCTGGCGTCTTCCCTTCAGGTGGGTTTGAGATGGCCAGGAGGACATCCTGGCTTCAGAGTGAGAATTCAGTGGGGTGTCTCTTTCCCTCCTCTGTTCTGTGCTCTCCCTTTCTCTTCCTTTTTAAGGATGGGACAGCGAATAGTTTGGTTATTGTGTTACTCTTTTGATGAGAAGGAAGTGTTTAGTTGGGGGGGAGGTGAGATGAATGTATCAGAGAGAATAGGAAAAACTTAGAAAGTTCTGGATAACACTGGACTAACACCGGTGATGAGTGGAGGGAGGAGAAGAGCAAGGAGTCCATACTTTGGGGCTGCCTTCTTGGTGAAGGCAGAAAAAATTGGATTGGGAGTAAAGACACCAGGTTTGGATTGGGAAGGTATGCTGACCAGCAATAAAATGTTTACAAAAGAATGAGGCCTGAGGCTGGGCAGATGCATGAACGGTGGAACGTGGACATCCTCTGCAGGGGAGGCATGCGGGTCACTGTATGCCGGTGTAGTTTAGTCCTCGCTTGTAGTTCGTGAGATGACACAAGAGTTCATCAACATTTATGTCCACCACGTTTGTGTGTGTTCCTCTTACAGGCATATCTTGCAGGCATTAAAAAAAGGAATAAGTAATTGATCTAGGTACATGGTGAGGACAGGCTTTTTGGTGAGGAAAGTCTGGTTTTGTGTGTTAGACAGTTACTCGTGTGAGAGTACATAATCACTGAAGTTTTCTGAGAGAAAACAAGCAGATCTGCTTGGGTGCTTGGTGACTTTCTGCTGGAATGAGCCGTGAAGGTCCCTGCTCTGAAAGGTGAGTAGGAGCCCCACTCATGGGCAGAGCTAAATAGGGAAGGAGCCTTCAGACGGGGACAGAGACAGGTTCATTAAGCCCCTGTGTTCAGAGAAACACATTACTGTATTTTTAATTAATTAATTTATTTTGGAAAGGTTTTTGCTGTAGGGCACGTGCGCTTGCCAGAAAGACAGACAGACAGACAGCGAGAAATCACCCCCCCAGGAAGGATGGCCACGCCGCAATCACTTCTCCTCCATTTTCCTCTCAGGATCTCGGGCACGCACACACACGCCCAGCGTGAGTTTAAGCCACTGGGTCCGGGACTTGAACCTCAGTCGATTGCATGGGAGTCCAGCGACATAGCCGTTACGGCAATTACCAGTCCCCAGAGAAAAACATATTATTAACATGCTACTCACATGTAAAGATTTACCTCTCAGTGGAAAAGGCATTAGATTTGCCTTCTGAGTTTAAAAGTTGAGAGACCTTTGTGCCATAATTTTTAAAATATATATATTTAATTTTATTTATTATTATCATAATCTTTTTTATATTACATTGAGTCACATATATCTTTACAGTGTATTGCATTTCTTTTTCTTTTTTTGAAGTACTTTATTTACAGTAATTCACTATACATCAATACAGTCTACAAAATGAGACTTTCCATCCAGTATACAGTGTATATTGGCTCAATCAAGGATATTATCATACATGTTATCAACAACACATAATTTTCTATTTTTTGCTTCTTATGTATTTTGCTTTTTTTTTCCCCCTTGAGTCCCTGCCTCTCACCCTTTGCCAACTTCCCCCTTCTCCCACAGTCTCAGGAATGTACAGTTGTTTTCCATGCCATTTTTTTCACATTTTATTGATTCACTAAAGATTTTAATTATTTAAAGACTTTCAATATCCAGCCCAGCTGACATATACACATTTAAGAATGCATGTCTGACTTGAGGCATAAACCTCACTGAGTAAAGTGAACATACTATAAAGTAGCACTTTGCTGGGGCTATTTAGCTTACTGCAGTCATTACATAGGTATTAATAGGTATTTTTTAATGCATTTTTTTAATTAAAAAAGTTTTAGTCTTAATAGATCCAAATCAAAAAATGTTAAGAGAAATTTGCTTAGAACTTTGTAAAACCAGGAAAAAAGGTTAGGATTCACTTCAAATAAGTAGGTAGATGAATCTATCAGCAGTTCAAGAGAAGACAAAAATCCTTTCAACTCCAACCTTGTCCCTACCATTAGGCTGGCTGTTCTCTTGGTTGTTTCTCGTACTCTTATTTCTGTGTGTCCGACTTTAGTTCTCCTGGTATAGCACTCCCTTCAGCACTTTTTGGAGAGCTGGTATGGTGTTGGTGAATTCTTTCAGGTTTTGTTTATCTGAGGATGTTTTTGTCTTTTTTTTCCCATATGAAAGATAATCTTGCGTGGTATAGTATTTTTGATTGAAATTGGTTTTCACCTAACACTTTGAATATATTTTCCCATTCTATCCTTGCTTGCATTGTTTCCGATGAGAGATCCTACGTTAGCCTGATGGGATGTCCTTTGACAGTAACTTGACGTTTCTCCCTTGCCAATTTTAGTATCTTGTCTCTGTCTGTGGTTTTGGTCAGTCTGGCTATGAATGATGTGCCTTGGGGAAGATCTTGGTTCGATTCTATGTGGGGTCTTTTGTATTTCTTGGGTCTGGACATTTGAGTGCCTCTTTAGGTTTGGAAAGTTTTCTTCCAGGATTTCATGGAATTAATTATCAATGCCCTTACAAGTTTTTTCACCTTCTGGGATACTGATGAGCAGGATGTTTGGGTGTTTAATGGTATCTAGTATTACTCATATGTTATTCTCATTTTTAGGGAGTTATTTTCTCAGTCTTTTTGGTAAATTTTTCTAGGTCAGCAGTTCTATCTTCCACATCTGAGATTCGATCTTCTGCATGATCTAATCTGCTTTTGATATTTTCAAGGGAAGTTTTGATTTCCTGCATTACAGCCTTCATCTCTAACAGTCCCGTTTGATTCTTTTTTTATGAGGTGTATCTCCTTTTTCACATCATGCAAGAGCTACCTCACCTCCTGGAACTTGGTGCCTCTTTTCTCCTGCATCTTCTGGAGTTCATTGTCTCTCTTCTCTTGCATCTCTGTTAGCTTTGTCACCATGAATATTTTAAAGTCTTTATCTGATATTTCTATGAGTTCCCTTGTCTTCTTTGTGGAGGAAGAAGAGTTATTCTTTTCCATTAGAGGAAAGGTACTTCCTTCATTTCTCATATTTGTTTGCCTCTGCGGTGGTTTCTGATCATCTAATGATGTATACGCTTTTTCTTATTTTTTGAAGTTCAATCTAAGCACTCAGAGGCATGCAGAAGGAGGGACCTGCAGTCTAAACAGCACCGTTTTTCTCCGTTCGCACAACTGGTTCAATGAAAATTAAGGATTAATCTGACCCTAAAAGTATATTTTAGGGTCAGATATTTGGCTACTGAGCACCTAGACCTGTCTAGAAAATCAGTGTATGGAGTCTGAGCAGAAAAGTGAGAAAGGTAAAAAGAAAAGGAAAAGGAATAGAAATAAACAGAAGAGGAAAAACAAAAACAAAAACAAAAACACAACAATAAGAAAAAGAGAAAAAAAAATTTTGTTAAAAAAAATGACAAAATGGGGGGCCGGCAGGTGGTGTGGTGGTTAAAGGCGCTGGACTCCCACATGGCTGACCATGGTTCAAGACCTGAATCTGGTGGCTTGCTTCCTTGCTTTCCCTCTCTCTCTGTGTCTGTCTGATCAAACTGGAAAGTAACAATAATAATAAATAAAGTTAAAATAAAACAATTATTTTTTAAAAAATGACAAAATGATGGGACCATTGGTGTAATGGCTATGTCGCTGGACTCCCATGTAGCCGACTGCAGTTTGAGTCCCAGACCCGGTGGCTTAAACTCACACTGGGTGCGTGTGTGCGTGCCCAAGATCCCGAGAGGAGAACAGAGGAGAAGGGAATGCAGCGTGGCCATCCCCCTAGGGGTTGATTTCTCGCTTTCTCTCTCTCCGTCCCTCTGTCTTTCTGGCAAGCGTATGTGCCCTAGAGCAAAAACCTCTCCAAAAAAATGACAAAATGATTTTGGTTGTTGAAATCCCTGGATGGGGCCACTTCTAACTCAGGTATAGATGGCTCCTGTTTGGCTTATCCTGTGGGGGCGGGGGAAAGGTAAGAATGAGAAAGACAAAAAAGCACAGAGAGCTAAGTTTAGAAATTAAGGAAAAAAATTAAAACAGAGAGAGGTGGCAAAAGGCAGAATAAGTACGGCGTTCTAACCTGGCTCCTGGCTAGACTGGGGGGCAGGAGGGTGAAGTCTGGGCGGAGGGTCTTCAGTGGTTGGAATCCCTCTGTGCCATAGTGTGAATGGGTGACGTTTTTATAGCAGCTGTGGAATCTTGATCTTTATGGGAGGCTGGTTCCGTGAGTTTGTCACAGTAGTAATTCATTGTGGCAGTGATACCTCCCTGCCAGTCATCACTGGAAGAGGAGCCTGGTCCCCGAGGTGGAGACTGGTTTGAGCGCTAGTGAAGTCCAGATGCTCTCACCTTGCTTGGAGCAATCCATTCATGACAAGTTGGCACTTGCTTGGTGTGGTCTTCTGACAGTGCCTGCATGCAGAGGTCCCCCGCGTCGCCTGTGCATTAGGTTCCAGCTGACTAAATACTTTGCCAGGCCATTGTTTCAAACTCCATTACCTGAAATATCAATCGCTCACACATTTTAGTACTAGGAAGGAGAATGCTGTAGCTTCTTAGCGTTCTGGGTTGGCCGTGGGGGGCACTCGGGGTGCTCGGTCGCCGAGATGGAGGGTAACTGTGGTTGCTCTGAGTTGGCCGTGGGGGGCGCCAAGATGGAGCGCGGTTGTGGTAAGTCATGCTGACGTTTGCTGTCCTCCGGAGGCTCTGAGCACTTTGGACTGGTGCGGGTTGAATGAAGTCACTGGTACAGTCGAAGGGGCTCCATAAGCCAGAGGCAGTTTCCTGGGAGGGCAGGTTCCTGTGAAGGCTTGTTCCTGCCACTTGCTCCAGTAGGTGCTGGGGCTGTTTCCAGACCGGAGGTCCTTGATTCGTGGAAGCTTCAAGATGGTGCCATGTGGACAGGTGTGCCCATTGTGGTGGTGTGGTGGTGGCACCGTACGGGGCCAGCCTTTGGTCAGAGAGGGCTCTCTGGGGGCATGGTGAAGTCTTAAGCATTGTTCGAAAATATTGAACTCTCACTAGATTTGTGATATATGTTCATCTGGATATTAGTATTTCGAAAAGGGAATGCATGATAAAGTATTCATAATTTACAGCCAGTTTTCAAGTGACTTACCAAATTTAATCTATAAAGTCATTATATGGGAAAATACAATATCAGATCCACAGAAACCCAGCTTCTTGAAAGTCATGTTCAATTACGTGTGGGCAGGTATTTTCTGCTCCTCTGTTCTTCTGCAGCTTTTATCGTTTTCCATTTACGAAATTCATTAGACTACCTCCCCCTTGCTCGGGGACTGACCTTCGCAGTGGGTGTGCTGAAGGAGTGCTTGGATTCATGCCGCTGTGGTGGGTGGTGACCGTAGCGCTGCTGTCTGGACCTAGAGGTAGGAGTCTGGGACCCAAAGCCGTAGCTGCAGGATTTAAGGTCTTGGCTCTGTGCAATGCCAGATGCTGTGGTGAGCCTCTGAGGCCCAGCCTGCTGCGGAGGTGAGCAGCGCAGTACTTCTTCCCGCCCTCCCAGAAGCCTTGGCGCCCCCACGCTGCCTTCGGGCCCTGTCCCATTGCTAGGTTTTCTCGACGGGTCTCGGGAAGGACTGTGGTGGCTTGGGGACAAGCAGGAGAGGTGTGCAAAGCCAAACTTCGAAGGCTATGTAATGAGTAGCCTCAGCTCTCACTGAAGCAGAAACCGTTCAGGAAGTGAAGCTCTGTGATTTGCATATTTTAAACTAACATTCACTTACTAAATTGACCTTTGTTTTCTTTCCTCACATTTTCCATCCTGTCTTCCTGAGTACCTCAAAATTAAAAAAAAAAAAAGGCTTATAAAAAGCAGATGGCCAAAAATTGTATATACCTGAGATAAATTTATTGAACTAGGGAACAAGTTTATAGGTTGTTATTTTTTATAAATAATTTTTCTATATTTATCCTTATACTTTTCAAGCCATCAAGAAAAGCCAAATGGGGGTCTAGCAGATGACATGGTGGTTAAGGGCGCTTGACTCCCACATGGCCGACCATGGTTTGAGTCCTGGACCTGGCGACTTGTTTTCTCAGTTTCACTGTACCTTCTCGCTTACTCTGTCCCTCTCTGGCCAAGTTATATAAATAAATAAAGCTAAAATAATTCTAAAAAAATTTTTTTATTTAAAAAAAAAGAAAAAAGCCAAATGGAACATTGATTTTCTGTGGTCCAGTTGCTTTTAAAGTGTGCTAATAATTGGGATTGCTAATTAAAAATAAACCAAGGCCATTTGCCATGGATTGTATTATGAAACAATACTTTAGCATTGTTAGTCTCCCACAGAGAGCATTGAGGGAGAGGGAAAGTAAGAAAGCATCCCCAGGTGGGTTGGCTGTGGCCCAGTTCTTTCTCCTCCACGCTCAGGACTTGGAACATGCACCTGACGTGTTTTTCTTTCTTTTCTTAAATTTAATTTTATTTATTATCATTATTATTATTATTTTCCAGTTTGACCAGAAAGAGACAGAGGTGGGGAGTGAGAAAGCAAGCTACTAGGTTTAGGACTTGAATCGTGGTCAGCCATGTGGGAGTTCAGCACCTTTAACCACTATGCCACCTGCCGGCCTCACCTGGTGGTTTTTCAAGTTTGTGGGTCCAGGACTCGAAGAGCCCAGTCAGCCATGGGAGATGGTTTTCGGAGACATTTTCCTCATGATTTCTAAGAAGGCTGTTTATTAGTCTGAATTTCTTTATAATTAACAGAATCTTTCTAGAAGTCACACTGGCTGTGGTCTTCTCATGGAACCTCGAGCAGTCCTAGCATGAGAGAATGACTGGAGGAAGGGAAATTGTGAGACAGGCCAGTCTGGGGTATTTTTCCTCTTTGATTCATACTTGTTTTAGGGCTGGCTCTGTGGCCTTGTGGTTTTTTTTGTTTGTTGTTTTTCTTTTTTCTCTCTGAGAGGTTTTTGCTATTGGGTGCGTGCGCTCACCAGAAAAACAGAGAGACAGAAAGTGAGAAGTCACCCTCCAGGGGAGATGGCCACACCTATCCGTTCTCCTCCATTCTCCTCTCGGGATCTTGAGCATGCACACACGTGCGCCTAGAGTGAGCTTAAGTCACTGGGTCTGGGACTCGAACCGCGGTCTACTACATGGGAGTCCAGTGACGTAGCTATTATGCCAGCTGATGGTCCCCTTATTATTATTATTTAATTTTGCAATAGAGTATGTGCATTCACCAATGAGAGAGAGAGGGAAAGTGAGAATGTAAGCTGCCAGGTGCAGGGCTCAAATTGCAGTTAGCCATGTGGGAGTCTAGCACCTTAACCGCTACACCACCTGCTGGCCCTGCATGTTCAAATCTTGACAAACATTCCAGTGTGTGTGTGTATGCCCCAAATCCCATCAGACTGGAGAGATGGAGGAGGATTGTGGCCTGACCACATACCACTGGGGTGCTTTCTCCTTCTCGGTCTCTTTGGCAAGCACAGAGACCCTCAGGCAAATTTAAAATAGAAGAATTCGAGAATCTCAAGATTTCACATTCCTGATACGGGGGATGATGTGCACGTGGAGAATGGGGTGTGAGAGCATTTACCTGCGTGCTTGCCCTCCAGGCTCTGCTGCGTGACCTGTGGTCTACCAGGCGTTCCTTTTTATTGGGCAGCAGGTGGCTCTGGCCTCACGTCAGAGGTTCTGGAAGGCTATCTAGGGGGTCGTGGAGGCCCTCACAGAGCTCTCTGCAGGGATGGCCTGCAGGTGCCGCTTAGAGGGCTCAGCAGGTGGGACAGTCGCGTCCCCCCCCTTGTCTGCACACTGGTCCGATGTCTTATGGGCCAGAGTCTTGGGAGCCACTCTCCTCCCCCGAGGACACGACATATACACGTGGCCACCGCTCCCAAAGCTCTAGACAGGTGTCGTTTATTCTTTGGTGTGCTGGCATTGACCGGGGCACCCTTTATCCGGTGGCAGCCATGCCCAGCAGCTGGATCTGGCTCAGGAGGAGCCACGTCCGTCATTCCTGGTTGGGGTTAGGCCCCAAAGTCAACTCTGTGACCGATCTCCAGGGTGTGAAGTGTGGTACAAGAAGCCGAGCAGCATCTGTTGTAAGTTTATTTCTTCCTTGGGAGACAGACAATACGCCAGCGTGGTGTTCATGCTGTGGCCCACCCCAGTCTCAGCTGGCCCGGCTCGTGGTCATGCGTGCTCAGGAAGGCTCTGGGGACTGAGCCTGGCTGTTCCCAGTGCACCCAGTCGCACTTTGCCCTGGCCGGCCAAGTTTCAGTTTAAAGTTGTCTTTTATGTGAAGAAAACACATTCTTCTTTTTTTAAAAAATTATTTATTTAATTTTACTTATTAATTCATTTATTTGAATTTGACCAGAGAAAGAGAGAGAGAGAGAGACAGAGGGTGAGAAAGCAAGCCAGCAACTCTGAGACTCGAACTGTGGTTGGCCATGTGGCAGTGTCCAGTGCCTTAACCACCACGCCACCTGCTGGTCCCTGAAAACACATTCTGAACTGAGCCTTCAGTCACTTGGAGTGGCCCCCGTATGGTCGGCTGTTTCTGCCGGTGAGAATGAGGTCTAAGGAGGGAGACAGTGCAGTGGTCAGTCTTCAGAGGGAGGCGAGCTCCTCCATGGGAGCTGTCCTGTTGGTGGAAAGGATGGGAGGAACATTTGTTGATAAGGAAACACAGTTTCCTTGTCGGTCTTCGGCAGGACGCCCTGGCCTCTGGGGTGCTCTCCTGTTTTACAGATACACGGTGAGCAAATTCAGGTCCCAGATGGTGCCCATCAGAGCGCTCTGTGGGTCAGCGGTACCGTGGGCCAGCCTCCAAACGCAGGGACGTTGGCAGAGGTGGCAAGAGAGGGACTCAGTGCCCTCCTGTCCTCAAGCTGCTTGATGTTTGCTGTTCCCTGTGAACTGAGGACTGTGGTGAACCCAGAGCCCTCCCTCCAGGCCACAGTGAGTCTCGGGAGGAAAGCCAGGCTCAGTGAGGAGAGGTCTCTGTCGTCTGCCCTGCCGCTGCTCCTCCAGGAACCTATCAAATCTGGGCCATTTTCTCTAATTCTAGTGCCTGGGGCTGTGAAGTATCAGCTGAAAAATGGGATATCCCCTGGAATTCTTTAAGCGCCAGTCCTTAGTATTTTACTGTAAGTCACATATAAAATGTTAGTTGATCTCACTCCGTTCCCCCATACTATTACATGAGGAAGGCTAGTAGATTTTTCACACTTAATCATAGGACTGTGGGAGAGTGGTCCCTCCTTAGTGTCTGCACCAGCCCCGGGTCTGAGAGCCCAAGGAGGAGGAGTACGCAGGGAGCGGCCCAGCTCGTGGTCAGTCCCAGTGTGGTGCCGCCAGGGAAGCTCCTGGAAGCTGAGCTGTGCACACCTCGGGGAATGTGGGGGGGTGGGACTTCAGATTGTGCGTCCAAGGACGAGGATCTGCTTGTGTGGGGTCTTTCCTGGTTCTATCTGACGCTTAAAAATGCTGAATAAAGCAAATAAGCATGTATTTTTATATACACGCATATCTATGTTTTGGCCTGATAGACTTTAATATAAATATTTTGAATGTTTTAAAAATTCCTTTGACATTAAGCACTAAGATATTCAAGTGTGAACGAAAGATATTTGTCTAATGACTACAGGAAATTACTGTTTTTGTAAAAGGAACATGTTCAGCGCCTGCCCTAACCGATGCCCTGTCAGATCTGCCCAGGAGGCTTCGTGTGAGGGGCTTATCCGGTCCTGGCTGCAGGGCGTGGCCCAGGAGGTGTCCTAAACGGGACAGTTATCCAACCTGCCCACTATCAAACATGCCAAAGCATTTCATTTTGTTGCTGATGTGTCCATGTATTCCCAGGCTGTGTGTAGACTCCAAGCGAAACTGGAGACCAGCCAGTTATTCACTGAACTCTGCCTCAGTTTGGATTTTTCAGAATCTCCCAGCTGCCATCGGCATTTCTTTCGAGAAAATAATGCCAGGTGAATTGCTGTTACTGGGACAGAACTAACGTGCCAAAGGTCAGGACCCCAGTCGGGGATCTGTCCTAGCCACTTGGCCAGGCAGTGCAGTGGACCTGCCAGCCGGCAGGACCTGCACTTCCTGTTCAGCTGCTCCCCAGGTGGGATGGTGCTGGCCCTGCTTTGGTTCTGGTGTCAGTTGAGCGGGGCAGGCCCTTCATTGTTTGTGAAGTGCACACCCAGAGCTCACCTGTGGGCTGCTCCCTAGGTGCGGCTGTGGGAGGCCCCACACACTGCACCCCTGCCCTAGCCGGCTCCTTCATCTGCTCAGGAGGCGTGTGGCAAACGTGTGTGCCGTGTGTGTAAGAACTGGCCGGCTGCAGCAGCGTGGACAGCTGTGGATCATAAGTGTTCTGTCAGCCTAGGCCTTTGTGCCTCCCTGGAGGTGAAACGTTTGGAGAACTTTACACCATCTTAAGTCTTTTTTGCTGTCTAATTCCAGTGTGCTGGCATCATCTGAGACTTCAAAACTTGGAGTCTTACTTCAGTGTGTGTTTTATGCTAGGCCAGGCCTTAAAATAGTCCGTTCTGTTTGTTCAGGAGGTTCTTAAGTGAAGTGGCTACTGAGTGCAAAGGATTCTCAAATCTAATTTGTGGACGTATTTAGGGAAAAAAGAGATTAGCTATCTAAATTGAATTTTCCATGTTAAACTAACCAGATAATCACCTACTTCTATGAATTATACCAATTATTACTAAAACTATTAGTGGCTTTAAAATATGAAAGCATTTTATCTAACATTCTTGGTTTTAATGATATGGGGACTAGGAGAAGTTTATCTGTGACCTAACTGAAAATCTGAACAAGCCGTTAACTGCAGACTAGAGGGTCAGGCTGCCCCTTGACGCCTGACAAGGCAGCGATTGGTGGCTCCTCAGGAGTGGGTGTGCAGTTACCAGAGAGGCCACAACACAGACTCAGAGCAGCTTGTTTGTTAGGGATGGAGGTGGGTGAGCTAGTGCGTGAACGTCTCTTCTCTGGCTTTTCTTTTCTGCAGTCTCACCAGTGATCATTAAAGAATGGGCAGCTTACAAAGGGAAGTCTCCCCAGACCCCGGAGCTGGTGGAAGCCCTTGCCTTCAGGGAGTGGACCTGCCCTAACCTGAAGCGGCTTTGGCTGGGCAAGGCGGTGGAGGACAAGAACCGCAGGATGAGGGCCTTCCTGGCTTGTATGCGCTCCGACACCCCCGCCATGCTCAACCCCGCCAACGTGCCCACCCACCTCATGGTGCTCTGCTGCGTCTTACGGTGGGTACTGGGCCTGTGGGTGAGGGACTGGGGGCTGGGGCCTGGGACCTGGGACCCAGGACCCAGCCAGCGGTGGGGGCCACAACCGATGTTGGAGTCAGACGGGGTCTAGAAAGGAATGAAAGTGCACTCCAGATGAATTCTATTGGAATCCGTCCTGACCCTGTATTTGTGTGTGGTATAGAAATGTCAGTCACAAAATACCTGTCTAAAATGTACTGTTTAGTGCATTTATAGAATAAGTAAATTTGGTGAACAGTGTGGGATGAAAATGTTATGTAATTTAGACATAGCTTATTTTTCAAACATTGAAGATACTGAAACCTATATGGGGGATTATATTATATATTAATTGAAATTTTTCTCAAGGGAAAATTCGTGTCTTCTTTTCCCTTCATTTGTAATCACATATTAATACCAGCTTGCACGCGTGTGTTCATGTCGGAGGGTATAAGCAGTTCATTTGGGGTTGTAACCCAACACCATGCTACCGGCCTGGTCTCTCCGTGTCCCGGCTCTGGCTGTGGGAACCCCTCTGCGTGGGCCTCTTTGGCACATGGCACTGTCCTTTTGACTTGGGAGCACTTTCTTGCTCTCTGGCCTGACAAGATGCTCCAGGTGCCTCTTGCATTTCCCTGCTCCTGCGTGTCTCCTAAGGGCAGCCTGGCTCTTTGTTGTGGAGAAGCGGGTAGAAACCCAGGTCCTCACACCCACGTGCTCCTGCTACTGGAGATCTCTGTATCTGGACCCTCACAGCCGACAACCTCAGGTCCATGTGTAGACACGGTTGACAATTCCAAAATCATTTTGTGTTGAGGTGCATGCTGGCTTTTCTTTTTTCTTTTGAAATTATTTTAAACTTAGAGAAGAGTTGTAAGATACAGTTTATTTTTTTCTTTTACTCAAGTACTTTGGTGTGATTCTTCTAATGAACAGGGACATTTTCCTGCATAACCAGCCTATAGCTAACAAAATCAGTCCACACCCTAGGCCCTTCTGTCTCTATGCCCATTGCCTCTTGTCCCAGCTGTGTTCTCTGTGATGAGGGACCTCCTCCATTCCACCTCCCTGCCTCAGTTTCAGGACTCCATTTCTCAAACAGCTCAGCTACAAGTGGGGGCAGCATGGAGAAACCCACTCCTGCCCTGGAAGGCTTCTTGTGCAGGAGCTGTGCCACCTGCCCTCCCTGGGCATTTGTACATTCACCCAGGAGCGGCTGCTGTGTGCTCCTGTTCCCAAAGGTGGAGTTTTCACCCTGGTCCCTCTAACCTGGCTCTGCCTAGTGGTCCCTCACACCTGAAGTCTGTGGCTTTCACAGTGAGAGACGGGGGTTGGGCACCTTCATGGCCCACATACTTTGTCATGCCCCCAGTATGTCGTGCTATCCTTGCTGTCCCTACCCCTTTCGGATCCTGCCTCGACCCTGAGGCACCTCCTGTGCAGGAACCACTGCCCCTTGCTGGGCCATCACTGCCTTCCCACCCTCTCGTGTCCCTACCCGGCATTGGAGGGGAAGGACAGAGCTTTATTTGTGGTTTTATCTCTTCAAGTACCTTAAATGTATGGCAGACTTAAAGGCCAAAATATTGATAGCTTATTTAGGAAGAGTTAAGTGGAAGTTGACTAAATAAATAAAGTATAGTGTGTCAGTTTCTTTTAATTTTTTCAGAGGGCTCGTGCTTACTGCCAGCAGGGGCTAAGGAGTGAGGCAGTAACATTGCAGTCCTTTCCTTCCCATCTCTCCTTTCTTTCAGGATTTTGGGCATGCATGCATATGTGCTCAGCCAATGGGTCTGGGACTAACTGCTCTATTAGCTCTGTGGAATCCAGCCACTTTAACCACCCTGCCACTAATAGGCCCAATTTCTTTCTTATAAAAAAATTTCTTGGGGAGACCAGCAGATGGCATAATGATTATGTCGCTGGACTCCCACATAGTGAACTGTGGTTCAAGTCACGGACCCGATGGCTTAAAACTCATGCCAGGCATGCATGCATGCTCAAGATCCTGAGAGGAGAATGGAAGAGAAGGGATTGCATGGCTATCCCCCCCAGGGGGGTGATTTCTTGCTTTCTGTGTCTGTGTATCTCTCTGTCTCTCCAGTGAGTGTACATGCCCTATATTAAAAAACAGAATACAAAAGCAACAACTCATTTTTTAGTTCGCTACAGCACATAAGCACTCACCAGAGAGATGAGAGATAGAAAACTGCCAGGTGGGACCAGCAATTAGCGTAATGGCTATGTTGCTGGACTCCCATGTATTCGACCGCGGTTTGAGTCCCAGACCTGGTGGCTTAAACTCATGCTAGGCGTGTATGCGTGCGTGCCCAAGATCCCAAGAGGAGAATGGAGGAGAAGGGATTACGGTGTGGCCATCCCCCCCTGGGGGGGGGATTTCTCGCTTTCTGTTTCTCTCTCTCTGTCTTGCTGGTGAGCACACATGTCCTATAGCATAAACCTCTCCAAAAAAAGAAAAAGGGAAAAAGAAAACTGCCAGGTTCAGGACCCAAACCGTCATCAGCCATGAGGGAGTCCAGTCCCTTAACAGTCATGCCCCCTGCTGGCCCTCAGTTTAGTTTTTGGGTATGAGACACATGCACTCACCAGAGAGAGACAGACAGAGACAGACAGAGAGAGTGAGAAATACCCCCCAGGAGGTTGGCCATGCCACAGCCCCATCTCTTCCATTCTTCTTATGGGATTTTGGGCATAGACACAGATGCACCTAGTGTGTTTTTTAAGCTGCTGGGTTAGGGTCTCAAACCATGCAGTTGGCCATGTGGGAACCAACTGCTTTAACCACCAAGCTGCCTGATGGCCCTTCAGTACACATTGTGTGATTTAAAGGAAAAAAGTCTGTGAGCTGGTATTTGGAAAGGTATTGTGTTGAATCTGTAGTTAAATTCAGCAGGATGGATATTTTAACAATATTAATTTTCCCAATCCATGAACATGGGCTATCTTTTTTTAAAAAGAAAATATTTATTTATTTATTTATTTATTTATTTATTTATTTATTTAAATTTGACGAGAGAGGGACAGAGAGAGAAAGAGGAAAGTGAGAGAGCAAACTGCCAGATCTGGGACTCGAATCGTGACTGCCATGTAGGAGTCCAGGGCCCTTAACTACCATACCACCTGCTGGCCCCCTATCTTTGTTTTTTTTTTTTTAACTTAATTTATTTATTAGAATTATTTATTTTATTTATTATTGTCGTTATTATTTTAATTTTCTATAGGGCACATACACTCATGAGAGAGAGAGAAAGCTAGCTAACAAGCAGGTCTGGGACTCGAACTGGGTTTGACCATGTTACAGTCCATTGCCTTAACTGCCATGCCACCTGCCTGCCCCTCAATACAGACTTTGTTATTTAAGAAAAAAATTCTGTGAAGAATGCTGTTGGTATTTGGTAAGGTATTGCATTTAATTTGTAACTTGCTTTCAGTCGAATGGAAATTTTAACAATATTGATTCTTTCAATCCATGAACATGGGATAGCTTCTTCTTCTTTTTATTTTTTAATTGCCAGAGGGCACATGCACTTGCCAGAGATAGGCAGAGAGATAGAGAGGCAGAAGGAGAAAGCAGCCCCCATTGGGGCATGGTCACACTGCAGTCCCTTCTCTATTTCTTTTTTCTATTGGGATTTTGGGCACACAAGCCTTAAGTGTTTTTCAAGCCACTGAGGCCAGGATTTGAATTGTGGTTTGGCCATGTGGGACCTGGCTCTCTTAACCTCCCTGCCACAGTGCTGCCTCCCTCTTTTTTTTTTTTTTTTTTTTTTTAAGAATTATTCTATTTTAACTTTATTTATTATTATTATCATTATTATTTTTCAGTTTGATCAGAGAGAGACAGAGAGAGAGAGAGAGAGAGAGGAAGTGAGAAAGCAAGCCACCAGGTCCGAGACTTGAACCGTGGTCGGCCATGTGGGAGTCCAGCGCCTTTAACCACCATGCCACTTGCCGGCCCCTGCCTCCCTCTTTTTTTAACGTCTTCTTTAGTTCCTTTCAGCTATATTTTGTAGTTTTCGTTGTAAAAATCTTTTACCTCCTTAGTTGAATTTATTCCTACGTGTGTTACTTGTTGGTAACTGTAGTAAATGGGATTGCTTTATTGATTTCATGTAGTTTATTGTAGTGTATAATAGTGCTATCAATTTCTTTATGTTGATTTTGTATCCTGTAACTTTGCTAGATTTATTTATTGTTTTTTTACAGCTTTTTGCTAGAATTTTTAGGCTTTTGTATATGTCAGATCATATCATCTGCAAACAGGAGAGGGCCTCATGAGCCCTCCACAGAACGACAGCCCTGCTGTCTCTAGCATTGTTAAGGTGGCCATGGACAAAGATGTGCAGGAATGGGCATGACTGCTGTAGTAAGGTTTTATTTGCAACTCCTGTGTAGACTATTCTGAGTTTAGATCTACCAACTCTTTCTTCATGATTAGATCCAGTTCATTTGGCGTAGAATGCCATAGCAGAGGTGCACTGTCCTCTGCTGCCGGAGGCAGATTTGTGGTCATTAGTGATATTAGCACGGACCACTTGGTTGTAGTGTGAAGCATCACATATTTAACGTGTGACAATATGGCAGCAATTCCGATAGATAGAGAAGAATGTCAGTCAAGTTTCTAGAGTCCTCAGCAGTAGGGACAGGAAGGGGGTGGACCGTGGGCAGAGCCTGGGGCAGCTGTAGGTGAGCATCTGGGGCAGAGCAGGTCTTTTTTTTTGGAGAGGTTTTTGCTATAGGGCGTATACGCTTGCTGGAGAGACAGAGAGACAGAAAGTGAGAAATCACCCCCTGGGGGGATGGCCATGCAGCAATCCTTTCTCCTGCATTCTCCTCTTGGGATCTTGGGCACGCACGCACATGCACCTGGTGTGAGTTTAAGCCACTGGGTCCGGGACTCAAACCATGGCCGGCTGCATGGAGTTCAGCAACATAGCCTTTATGCTAACTGCTGGTCTTGGGCAGAGCAGGTCTTTATAAGGGGATGTCGTGGACACAACAGATGAGGCCTGAGATGAGCCGCAGGCAGAGCAATGAGGCTGCTCCCTGGAAAGCTTGTGGTTACGTCAGTCAGCAGGGGTAGGGAGAGGCCTCGCTGTCAGAGTGTGTGCTCAGAGATGGGACCAAGAGGTGGATGTTTGGACCCTGCTGTCTTCACCTGGCTGTGGTAGGGCCTGCTTTTCTCTGCCAGGCTCTGTTCCCAGCTGCCATGCTTGAAAAGTACATTGAGAGGAGAGGTGACAAGGTCAAGGGTCAAGTTAGCCTTGGGAATCCTGGACAGTCTAGGCTGCCCTCACTCTTGGTAAGAAAGGCATTTTGAGGCAGGGGGTGACAGCACACTAGTAAAACAGAAAGCTTTGAGAGGCTGACCCACTTAAGAAGGTTCTAAGTTTGCATCCAGAGACTTCCCTGACATACCAGGCCCTTGTGTGTCCGTGGTCCAGGGCTGGCCGAGGCAGGGGTGGGTCACGACGTTAAGGACCTGGTTAAGTGCACATACACACTCACGCCCTCTCTGTCTTGCTCATGGAAGAAAGAAATGATGCAACTTTAAAAAATAAAGAGTGAGAAAGGAAACAAGGCCAAGAAAGGTTAAGGGACCCTCCCAGGGCCGTATGAGAAGACCGTCTAGAGAAAATTCCCTGGAAAGCCCTTAGATGTATTGGGTCATCAGAAAAGTCGTGACACATTTTTTTTTTTTTTACTTTTCTGACAGTCCACTATTTGGCAGTATGAAAGGTGTCTGAAAACATTCGAAATGCACACGTGGGAGCAGCGAGAATCAGTGAATGGCCGGGAGTGAATTACTGGCCGCCGTTCTCTTTCCTCTCCACTGCCATGCCCATTTCCTGCCTAGGTATTTGCCGTCTAACTCTGTGCTCCTGCACGTGTGTTCTTTACTCTCTGCTTCCAGGGAGGCGTTCCGGGGTCTGCAGTGAGAAGGAGCAGAGGTGCTGGCCAGCAGGGCCATTGTTTCTGCGCTAAGTTGACTTCTGAGCTGTGGCTGCCAGGAAAACCTCGAGAAAGCCAACCTGACAGTCTTTTTCTGACTCCAGTTTTAAAAGGAACCTAGAGCCAGGGTGGAGGTCGGGGCCTGGGGAGCTCCTGCTGCACGGTCAGAGTGTGGTCTGGGAGAGCAAAGGCGTTCTGGGTGTGGGCAGCGCCCTTAACGACACTGGCCTGGACACCGACAGGTTAGGATGGTAAATTGTATATTAGGTGTGTTTGCTGCAATTAAAAAAACAGTGGGTGAGGGCCAACAGGCAGCACACGATTGACTCCACAGCTTGAGTCCCAGATCCAATGGCTTGAAAATCAGGCCAGGCTTGTGCGTCTGTGGGCCCAGAATCCCAAGAGGAGAAGGCCATGGCCATCCTCCTGGGAGTGATTTATCACTTTCCCTCTGTCTCTCTCCAGCAAGCACATGTGCCTAATGGCAAAAATCTAAAAACAGTAATAATAATAATAATTAAAATAACTAAAAATAAAAGAAACATAACATGGATATTTAAGGCACAGAATACTGTACATTGAGCATGCCCTTTTTCATAATTGTATTCCCAGTGGATGTTGGGAGCTGTCTGCACATTTGCCCTTCTTGCATTGTGCCCTGGTTAAACTCAGGAGCCACCTGACACCCCAAAAAAAAGGGACCAGCAGTTAGCGTAATGGCTATGTCACTGGACTCTCCCATGTCATCGACCGTGGTTCGAGTCCTGAACCCAGTGACTTAAACTCGTGCTGGGTGCATGTGCATTCATGCCCAAGATCCTGAGAGGAGAATGGAGGAGAAGGGACTGCGGCGTGGCCATCCCCCAGGGGCTGATTTCTCACTTTCTGTCTCTCTGTCTCGCTCTGTCTTTCTGGAGAGCGCATGTGCCCTATAGCAAAAACCTCTCGGGAACCAGCAGTTAGCATAATGGCTATGTCGCTTGACTCCCACGTAGTCGTCTGTGGTTCATGTCCCGGACCCGGTGGTTTAAATCTCACGCTGGGCGCGTGTGCGTGCGTGCCCAAGATCCTGAGAGGAGAATGGAGGAGAAGGGATTGAGGCGTGACCATCCCCCCTGGGGGGTGATTTCTCGCTTTCTGTCTCTATGTCTCTCTCTGTCTGGCGAGCGCATGCGCCCTATAGCGAAAACCTCTCAAAAAAAAAAAAAACAAAAAACCTCTCAAAAAAGTAAAACAAAACTTGGGAGCCTTGTGTGCAAGTGTGGCACTAAATGCACTGCAAGGACACAATTTTTGTCATTGCAAGCATTGACAGTTTAAATAAAACTTTATTAAACATGCCTGATCAAACATAAGTACTATAGAAATTCAGAAGTTGCTCTGTGTTTACCTTGAACGGCATTTCCTTCCTGCTTTTTGCCGTGTAGTTTTACCACAAAGTGTGTATAAGCACTCCGTGCCTCTGTTTCCCTGCCTCTGAAGTGGAATAATTATCCCTGCCCTGGGCAGCCATCATGGTCAGGGCTGGTGTGTGTGAGATGCTTAGAACTCAGCTCAGCACTGAGGACGCCTGTCAGCTTTAAAACTAATGGAAAATCATCTCTAATGGCTGGATGAAACCGCCCCTCCCCTGCCCATGTGGATGAATATCAGTTATCCCAAGAGTGAGTTAAGGCTGAGTACCAACTTGGACCTGGTCTTTATAACTTAGACTTTCAGGCACTGAGAGAACTTACAGCAGCTGGCACTGGAAGGAGCTCTGTGCAGCCTCTCAGGGTCCTCTGGGCTTCTTTTGAGTTACTTGCCAGAGAGTACGTATCATCTGTCATCCAAAGTTACCTTTAGCGATCCGCTGGCAGCTCCACAGGTCATCCAAGTTTGGCGAGTGCGAGGAATCGAACACTGGGCTTGCAGAGCGGTTCCTGGCTGAGTCCCAGTTGCCATTTTCTTTCTCCTGGCCAGACAGTGCCTGCGGTAGGAGCCTGCGTGTCGCTCGTGACTGTGTCGCCGAGGCAGGGCTCGTGCACACAGGGAAGGGGGCTCAGCATGGAGCCTGTGCACCAGGCAAGCCCATTCTATCGAGGTGGCCACGCCAAGAGTGCCCACACCGTCCCAGAGGCTGTAGCCACAGCCATCTGCCTGGGCAGGGCCCTTCCCAAGCCCTGTCCCCTGTGCTCTTGCACCTGCCCCAGTTATTCACTGCTACCTTGTTGCCCTGCAGCCGCAGAGGTTCATGTAATGTGCTCTTCCTTTCAGGATTACTCTTCCTTGGTGGGCCTGGGGTCTGCCTCCTGAGTATGCCGGCTCAGATCCTAGTGAGGACGCTGTAAGCTGGTGCTCATGGTGTACTCAGGCCTAAAAGCTTCAACAGGGAAGTTGTTTCAGAAATGGCCGAGTCAGGGCTGGCCCTGGTGGCTTGAAAAGCACTGGGGTCATATGCATGCATGTCCAGAATTGGAGAGATGGGGAAGAAGGTGTTGCGTTGTGTTCATGCCCCATTGTGGAGTGTTTTCTCACTCTCTCGCACGCTTTAGCAATATAAACAAAAAAAAAACCCAGCTTGCTCTCGGTATGCACAGTTTGATATGCTATTTTTTTAAAGAATCATTTTAAATTTTATTTTATTTATTAATTCATTTATTTTAATTTTACCATAGACACACACACACACACACACACACACACACACACACCGACAGTGAGAAAGCAAGCCGCCAGGGCCGGGACTTGAACCGTGGTCAGCCATGTGGGAGTGTCCAGCGCCTTAGCCACCACGCCACCTGCTGGTCCCTGGTGTGCTATTTTTAATAACTCTAAAGTAAAACATTCTGATCGGCCTGGCTGATGATTATGTTTCATCTTCAATTGGCATCATCAAGTAAAAATAGAAAGGCTGGGTAAGATATCCTTGTGGGCCTTCTGTGCTGGCGTCATCTGGAATTTGCACCAAAGCTCCTGCCGGGTTTTCCTGTTGGAGGGTGGCCAGTCAGTAACCACACCGACCATTTCTCCCACAGGTATATGGTGCAGTGGCCGGGAGCACGCATACTGCGTCGCCAGGAGCTGGACGCCTTCCTGGCGCAGGCGCTGTCCCCCAAACTCTACGAGCCGGATCAGCTCCAGGAGCTCAAGGTAATTCGTCAGCCTTGTCTCATCATCCTGGGAAGCCTTGCTTTGGGTACGGGCATAACCCAGCTAACCTTCCCGGGTAGCCAGCTGCTCAGCACCTTGGACTAATGCCACTAATACCATGTGAGGCCCGCCGCCTCGGTAAGAGGAACGCCCCTTCTCCTTATGGAGCTGCCACCCCCAGTTTGAGAACATCACTCTACTTTTGTCAGAGAAAGACTTCCCCTTGTTTACTGATGATGGTTTATTCTTGTTTTTCGTATCAGGACATGACCTTGTCATGTTTTTCTTTTTTTTTCCCAGTTTTAGGAGGGGAGTCCCAACCCTGGGAGGGCTAGACCTTAAGAATTTCCTAACAGGTAGCTAGGATTCCTTTTCTTATTTCATTCCATTGTTCCTAATTCCAACTTTAGTTTTCTCTGAAAAATACTCCTTACCCTTAGTTTTGTAAAATTCCCTCCAAAAACCACTTGAAGAACAATGCTGGCATACCATCACCCCACTGCCCTTCCCAGTCAGCATTTAACATCGTATTCTTTTAGTTTTGCCTTCTCGTAATAACTTTTGTTCTTTAATTGTTTTAACAATATTGATTTTCTCCAAGTTGTCATCTAATTTTTAACATTCATATCTTTCTCAGTGCACACTTATTAGTTGCTGTGTTTGCATGGTTGTAATTGCTTTCTAATTTCTGTACTAAATTTTAGAAAGCTCAAGACTTTGCAGTTAGCTAAATTAGTTCATCTGCCTTTTCTTTTTAATGTACAGTTTTGTTTTATCTTTGCCATATTATTTATTTCAAACACAGTTTGATTTTTGATCAATCTTTTTTTACCAAATTGACTTGACTTTTCGATCTTTTTTTTTTTTGCCATTCTTTAAGAAAGGAGTCTCCCCCTGCAGCGTGGGTTTAAGCTCCCTTTCTGAGTCTCAGCGTTTCCCAGGTGGTGCTCTGTAGCTTCTGGCTCTCCCTGCGCTGCTGTGTTAGACTGAGAAGTTGTGGGTGCTGCTTCTCTGCTGTGTGGAGCTCACCTGTAGTTTCTGATGATTCTGAACAAAGTGAAAAAATAAACCAAAAAAATCAGAAAAATTCACCTGGAATTGTATTTCTTACTTTGTAGTTCAAGCTTTCTGTTTGCTAGACCAAGTTATTATTTTTAATGTTTTTGCATGTACGTTTCTGTTCTCAGTGTTTGGTCAGGGGTCCCCGCCAGGCAGTGTGGCTGGCGCTTGGCCAGGTCCTTCCCAGTGTCACCTGTCTGTCTCATCCCCGCCGCGTCTTGGTTACAGACTGTGCTCGGGGGGAAGTACTTGGGCTAGCCTGTGGTGCCATCCCGCTACCTCTCCTCCTGTTTCTCTTATATAGATTATTACGTCAGTATTGACATCCCAGTTCTGAAACTCAGCCCGCCAGGTATCAGGTATGCCCACTAAGCCTTCTTCACCATCAAGTTACTTTACTCCAAGTCCATCTGATATCCCATATCCTTGTCATTTTTGGATCAACACATAGGCTATAACTTGAAAACAATCACACTCCAAGCTTTCATTTCAGTTCTTTTGAGGTCTCGGTGCTCTCATGGTTTTCTTCTGATTCTTCATCTAGAGTCAGACATTTCTAGAGGTGTATCAGAGAGACACGCCCCAGGTGTCGTGCCCTCAGGCTCACTCCCGGTGCTCTGGTCTTGCTTGTCCGGAGGTCGCTGGGTCCCTGTAATCAGGACAGCCTGCACCTGCAGATGCTGCGTTTGCATGACGAGGACAGACCCCGAAACTTGGAAACGTAGCCTTCCATAGCAGGAAAGGCCACTGTGTTTTGTTTTAAAGACTGAATATCCTCTCAGCTATCAGACTGAGAATTGATAGAAACAAACGTTATGTAAATGCTACAAAAATTCCTACTCAGAGCTGAGAGTTCCAAAATTCAGTGATAGGAAATGGAATTTTAAAAGTGCTTTCTCACGTAGCCGTGACCATTTGTTGACATGTCAAAGCAGCAGCAGTGCCTGGCCACCTCGTGGCCCTCGCTGTCCTCGCTCCCTCACTGTCCGGCGGCAGCCACTGTCACCCGTGCCCCACACCCTGTCTCTCTCCTCCCGTGTATCGCCCACCGCGCGCTCTGCCCTCGGACGGGGAAAGAGCGGAGCTCCAGTTCTGACAGCCGGGGCTCTCGTCAGCCTTTCTGCGGGAGCTTTGGTGAGGACTGACTCAAAATCATGGGCAAAGGGATTTTTAAGAATTCCATCTCATCCATGCTGTCTGTGTGTATCCACCATGGCCATGAATGGGTGCGTGCTCTGTGTGGGTCCTTGAATGCCTAGGACAGCGGTTGATGGCCCTCATGTTGTCCCTGCCGTGTTCGTTAAGCACCTTTCCCAGGTTACAGTGTCCGTGTCATGGTTACGGGAAGAGGAGCACGGGCCCTGTATTCCGAGGAGGGCGGGCCAAAGAGCAGGAGGGGGAGCTCGCACAGCCCCGTGCCTGCGCAGTCTCCTCTTCCTGCTCTTGGTCTCCCTGAAATTGCCTTAAATTCTTTTAACAGTCTCCCGTGCCAGGTGCAGAATAGCAAGGATGGAAACTGGAGAGCTTTAAGGACAGTGTTAGGGTGTGCAGCACGCCTGCGATACTGTAAGAACTGTTCTGCATATAGGTAAATACGACAAACTAAAGTAAGAGTCTGTGCCCAGTGATTAGAAATTGGACGAGTTCATGTCCCTGAAATTTGGTTCTTAAACTAGCTGGGCAGCGGCTAATGCCATGTTTGTGCTTCTTAGAAAGCTGGAGTTTTCATTTGTGTTTTCTAGTTGAGGACTTTTGGCTGCTATTGAGTACTGTATACCAACTGCGGTAAGAGAATGGAGTTAGAGCAGGACCGTGGCAGCCGTCTCCCAGTCCGGGGCTTAGACTTGGACCCCCGGTTTCCAGCTGCAGCCTGGTATTCCCCGGGACTGATCTGTCTGGGGGAGCTCTGGGAGAAGTGGCTGTCTCGTGTGATGCGGAGAGAGGGAAACAAGATACTACTCATGCACATGCGTGTTTAGAAAAAGGCAGTATCCAATGAACTTCTGTTATATTCCCTGTAAATATTAGGTCTTATTGTATAATTAATGTTTAGGACAAGAAGTAAAAATACTTGAAAATTTTTTCTTTTTTTTTTAAGGAATTAATTATTTTATTTAACTGTGTTTTATTTTGACCAGAGAGGGACAGAATGAGAGAGAAAGAGAGAAAAAGAGAGAGGGAAAGTGAGAAAGCAAGCTGCCAGGTCTGGGACTAGAATCGCGGTCGGCCATGTGGGAGTCCAGCACCCTTAACCACCGTACCACTTGCTGGCCCGGAAAAATATTCAAAGGAAGCAAAATCTGTACAGCAAAATTGCAAGTGTTTTCCTATTGTTTGTATAGCTTTCATTTTAAGAAATTTCTCACTGTTAAATTAATGGTAGTCATTACTAAAACTGATAATTATTTGAAACTGTAAACATCTTTTTTTCTGAGAGAGATTTTTGCTAAGACTGTGCACTTGCTGGAGAGACAAAGACACAGAAAGTGAGAAATCACCCCCCGGGGGGATCGCCAGGTCGCTGTCCCTTCTCCTCCATTCTCTCTGGATTTTGGACATGCATGCACATGTACCTGGCGTGAGTTTCAGCCTGTTGGATCTGGGACTCGAACTATGGGTGGCCACATGGGAATCTAGGGCCTTAACCACCATGCCATATGCTGATCCCAGAAATATCAATTTTTATGGTCTCTCACTTAATGTTGAGGCCATTTAATTAACACATATAAGGACACTTCAAGGAGTTTGTGGAAAGTGGAATTAAAGTTTGAGTTGATGTAGTGCCCCTGATTTTGAAACCAACTTGTATCGTGTTGGTCCTCACGGCTCACAGTTGCGCCTCGAAGCCCCTCGTGTGTGGTGCGCCGTCGCCTGGCCCCCACCTCTGCCGGTGATCAGGGGAGAGCCCCAGCGGTGCTCCTGTGCTGGGGCCAGGCTCGGGTTCACACCAGTCGGAGAGTATGAGTCTGGGTGTGACCCCAGCAGCCCACCGCCGAGAAGTGCAGCCTCTGCTCACACGCAGTCTGGGTGTGACATTCAGCCATGAGGCAGTCGTCTTTACAGCAGCACTAACTGTTTTCTGTCCCTGATCCTCAGCACGGATTCTCCGTTCTCTGGCGTAGGGCAGGGCCACACCTGCGCCCCTGGGCTGCAGGCAGTGGAGTCTCAGCAGACTGGAAGGGGTTGTGGTTGTCCTCCCAGCAGGGCCCTGTGGCAACCTTGGTTCTTCACGGTCTGCACTCTTCCTGGCCACTTCCCAACAGGGCAGCCCCCTCCTTCTGCCTTGAGCATTCTCCTTCCTTCCTGTGGCTCAGAAGGGCAGCCGGGTTTAAATAAACCGAGCGTATTGTCTCCATTCTGTTCTAGTCTGACCCTCTCCACATTGCACATACATGTAAAAACGCATCTACATTTGACCCTTGAACAGTGCACGGTTGGGGTGATGAACCCTGTGTAGTTAAAAATCCACATATAACTTAACTCCTCAAAAACTTAACTACTAAGAGCCTAGTATCGGCTAGAGGCCTTACCAAGAGCAGTCAGTTAATATGCCTTTGGTATGTTACATATTATTCTAGTCTATATTCTTGCAATAAAGTAGGCTAGATAAAATATTACTAAGAAGATCATGGGGCTGGCGGGTGGTGTGGTGTTTAAAGTAGTGGACTCCCACAGGGCCAACTGCGGTTCAAGTCCTGGACCTGATAGATTGTTTTCTCATTTTCTCTTTCTCGCTGTGTCTGTCTCTGTGGTCAAACTAAAAAATAAATAATAATACAAAATAAAATAAATATTTAAAAAAGTAAGGAAGATAAAATTTATTTATAGTACTGTTTTGTATCTCCCAATATATTTATTAAAAACCCACATGTGAGTGAACCCATCTGGCTCACACTGTGTGTTCAAGGATCAGGTGTAAGTCCACCATCCCAGCCCCACTGCTCTCGGCTGGACATTTTTATTCCACTTCCCAATGGCTTCATGGGAAAGCAGGAGCCAGGGATGCACGGTTGGATCAGAAGGTGTTGATAAATAGCTTTTCCAGATCTATGAACTGACTTCTTCAGAGTTGGGAAGCTTAACTGATGTAGACATTTTTGAAAAGCTGGAGACCGCGGCGCTGGCTGGCAGTGGGATGTGCTGACCCAGCACCCTGTGCTGCCAAGGGTGGGTTATTAGCACTTGGCATCAGAACGATCCTTCTTCTCTTTAATGCAAAGCCATCCCACCTGCCACAACCAGGCATGACTGAGCCTAATGCCCAAAGACTACATTCTTGAAAAACCCCTGAGGTGGGAAGAGAAAAACTAGAGCACAGTTCAAATTTGTCTTGGATAATCCACAAATGAACACAGATGGCTGAAGCCGGCTGTCCTCTGTCAGCCCCTCTTGCTGCTCGCCCTACCCAGGAGAGAGCGCTGTCCGTGCAGAAGGCGGGCAGCACACGGGCTGCCGAGCCGGGCACCTGCGCAGAGCTCCCGAGTGCAGGGCTCAGACCCAGCCTTCCTGTTGGTAGCTGCCCCACGTACCAGCTGTCCATGTCTCCTAAAACATTTTGCTGGCCTCGTTAGAAAGTTGCTATCCACAACATCAACATGTAGAAATACTTAAAATCACACCAGGTAACTTCCTAATGCAATCACTTGAAAATACAAACTCTTCAAAGACCTTTGTTCTTTTGGGACAGCCTTTGCGTCCTGTGTGCAGACCCGAGGGGTCCTTGCAGGAAGGGGTTGTGGCACTGCGGACTGCCATGGACACGTTCCTGGTCACTTCGCACCCACCCTGCTTAATGCTTTACAAGTCCCAGACTAAAATGCCGCAGGATGTTTATAAACCAGCCTCTGGAATTTAAACGTGTGAAATAGAGTATTTGGTTTAGCCAGGGCCAGCGCTAGGTCAGTCTGAGATACTGCAGGGCTACTTGGTGGCTTGGTTTGGTTGCGGAAGAGTCCCTGTTAACTTTGGAGAGGTTCGGTGGGGCCCGGGAGCGACCACATGCTGCGGCACGCCTGTTCCAAGGAGGTCACTCTTTTCCATTTAAAGATTGAGAACCTAGACCCCCGGGGAATCCAGCTGTCGGCCCTCTTCATGAGCGGAGTGGACATGGCGCTGTTTGCGAATGATGCGTGTGGGCAGCCCATCCCCTGGGAGCACTGCTGTCCTTGGATGTACTTCGATGGGAAGCTCTTCCAGGCCAAGCTCCTCAAAGCCAGCCGGGAGAAGAGCCCGCTCATCGACCTCTGTGACGGTCAGGTATGTGGGCGGGCGGCCGCGTCGGCCTGGGCTATGACTTCCTGCCGTGGCCGGTTGCCGTACACCCTGTTGTGCATGCGTGTCTGTTTCATGACACTTTACCCGACCCTCATGGATGAGTCATCATTATCGAACACTCATGGCTGACAGAACTATCACTCGTGCTTGAATGAGGCTTCCCTCCTGGAGGCACACTGGGCCCTTCCTGTGCAGCTCTGCAGCCCACGTGGCACCGTGGAACAGCAGGGGCCCCGGCGAAAAGCACCGCCCTGTGGTACTAGTTGGGCTGTACGACAGACACGAGCTCAGCACGAGCTCAGACCAGAGGCTGATGTCGTCGTGTTCGGCTGGGGCCGGGATTGGCGCGCTGGGTGACGGAAGGCTTCCCGGCCCACCCTGTCCCGTCCCCAGCACCTGGCAGTGCACAGGTGCACAGGCGACCCAGGTGCACATGTGTGTCAGCTTGTGGGTGAGCGGGGACGTGCACGGTGCAGGGCTGGAGCAGGCGCGGCCTGCGTGTCCTCACTGCGGCAGCCTCGTTTCCGTGGTGCTGGTTCAGCTTTGGTTAACACGTGCTGCCGGTCCCTTCCAGGCTGAGCAGGCTGCCAAGGTGGAGAAGATGCGGCAGAGCGTGCTGGAGGGGCTGAACTTCTCCCGGCAGAGCCACCCACTCCCGTTCCCGCCGCCCACGCTGCCCTTCTACCCTGCCTCCGTGTACCCACGGCACTTCGGGCCTGTCCCCCCGTCACAGGGCAGGGGCAGGGGCTTCGCAGGTGAGTGGCGCGCCAAGGCTCAGTGCTGGGGAGAACACATAGCCTTCTCAGCCAGGCCACGTGTGGCTGGCGTGTGGGGCTGCGGTGGCAGGGATGGGCCGCAGCCATTCCTGGGGCCGGCCGGGGCGGCTGATCTCGGGGCGGGGAGGGGTCTCTGCAGTGCCGAGCTGCCTTTAACCTGCCAGGACAGCGGAAAACCCTCTGCTCGCCTCTTGATGTAAGGTTGTTTTCTTGTGTGTGAGGGAAAACTAGTCCACCCCATCCTAGAAAGCCATCTTGTGGTACCCGAGTCCCCCGGGCCTGGCGTGAGCCCTGCTGCCTGTACCCTGTTGGGTCACCTGCCACAGAAGGCTTTCACTGCTGGTCCCTAGGGATGGCAGGTGCAGGACAACCAGGTGGCCAGAGGGCTGAACCCTCGGCAGCGGGAGGTGATGCACGCCCAGAAGTGGCGCGAGCCCTGCCCCTCATGCTTTTCCCCTGTCTCTCTCCACCCTGGGTCCCACAGGAGTCTGTGGCTTTGGAGGTCCCTATGGGGACGCGGTAGCGACAGGCCCTTACCGTGCCTTCCGGGTGGCGGCAGCGTCGGGACACTGTGGAGCCTTCTCAGGCAGTGACAGCAGCAGGACTAGCAAGTCCCAGGGCGGTAATTATACCCACCCCTCCCCAGAGCTTCCTGCCGGCACCCCTCCGCTCTCCCGGCGCTCGCCCTCCTCACTGCGCTGTCCAGCCACCACCCCAGCCGAGGCCCGTCTGGGTCTCTGAGCGCCCCCTCAGCACACCCAGGACAGGACCTGTGTGCGCCTACCCCTGGGCTGGGCTGCTGGCGGTCCTCAAGGGCCCCTCCCAGGCAGCCTCCTTCGGTAAGGAGTGTGGTGCTCGGTCACGAGGCATCTGTTAGGGCCCCTTCGGTAGAAACGTAAGTCTCCATCGCCACGCTCCTTTGTGTTGGCTTTGCAGTGGAGGAAAAGTCCTCGGGCTTGAGAGCTGGGACAGTGGCTTTGTCTTCATCCCACAGCTGGGGCTGCAGGGCTTCCCCTGGCTACGTTACAGGACTGTGGAGTCACTCTTAGGATAGGCAGGCCCTCGTCTCCTGGTGGGCAGCGTTTGTCCCGCCCAGTGGCCTGGGTACAGGCGGAGACCAGCAGGATGTGTGTAGAAAGAAGATGGCGGGTGCGGTGCTGTCTATGGGCGAGGCTGCCTCGGTCCCCAGGCGTGAGCACCTCTGCCTTCTGTGTGCCCTGCCTGGCCTCCCGCCTGGTGGCCACCCCTCAGGTAGCATGTGCAACTGCCCCCTCTTCTCTGGGTTCGCTTCAGCTTCTCCTCGCTGCTTGAAGCTGGAGCTGGCCTGAGTTGGGAGCAGAGCTTGGGGCGAGGGAGACGTCACCATGGATAGTGTGGTGAGAGGTGGCCTTAGACTCAGGTGGCAGGAGGAAGCTGCTTCGGACCTGCCTAAAATCCGTCTGGAACTCAGACCTGCTGCCTGGCCCCGTAGTGTGATCAGCTCCAACTGGGACTGGTCTACTCCTTGCAGAACGCCCTCGGGTTCTATAGGCCCAGTGAGAACAAAAACGTAACCAGCCCCGGGGAATTTTTATCTTTTTTTTTTTTTTTTTGGAGAGGTTTTTTTCGCTATAGGGCGCTTGCGCTCGCCAGACAGACAGAGAGAGACAGAGAGACAGAAAGCGAGAAATCACCCCCCAGGGGGGATGGCCACGCCGCAATCCCTTCTCCTCCATTCTCCTCTCGGGATCTTGGGCACGCATGCACTCGCACCCGGCGTGAGTTCTAAGCCACCGCGTCCGGGACGCGAACCGGGGTCGACTACGTGGGAGTCCAGCGACATAGCCATTACGCTAACTGCTGGTTCCCTAGGGGAATTTTTATCTTGACCCTGTGCTGGAATAACATCATAGTGAACATACGCAGAGTGTCGTGGTGGAACCCACTTCACCTGCACCTGAGCGCGGCTCTCAGTGGCTGCGGGATGGCTGTGCCCGTGAGGTGACTGGCTTTTCAGTCCATCCCTCTGCCAGCAAGCTGCAGGCTGCCTGGGCTTCTGCTCTGTTTTGGTTTGACTTTCTTGGGATTTTTCTTAACCAGGAGTTTTGCCTTCCATCATATACCATTGGGTTAGGAAGCCTTAGAACACGGGGGCTCCCAGTTCTCCGTGGAAGTTAGTGAGTATAAGAAATACCTGGGACTCGTGCTTTAGGAAGTTCCGAGAGCTACAGGCTAGATGTGCTGCTTATCTTTGTAATGCTGGTGAAAGTAGTGACCCTACCTGAAGGCAGGAGAGCGTCCTGGGCCGGCCGGTGGCCCTTGTGGTGAGATAGGTACACTGCGTTCCTGAATTAGAATTTTATCTAAAAAGCCTTGCAGCATTTGCAGTGCTAACTGTCTTCGGGTTCTGTGGGTTCTTCACAGTAGTTTATAATCCAACAGTGTACACACAAATAGCCCGCATAGTGAAAAAGAAGCCTTCGCCAGGCCGGGCACTAGACAGGAACAGGACCGAAAAGCCGTTTGCTTATTTCACTTTGCTGTTAATTGTGAGATTGTAAAGACCGTGTCTTTCCTGTGTTTTCTGTGCAGGAGTCCAGCCTATACCTTCTCAGGGAGGGAAACTAGAAATTGCCGGCACTGTGGTCGGCCACTGGGCTGGGAGCAGGCGGGGCCGTGGCGGCCGAGGGCCTTTCCCGCTCCAGGTGGTCTCTGTCGGAGGGCCAGCCAGAGGGTACGTGTGCACCCATGAAGGTATACTTAGTATACGTTTGAGCAGTAGCCTCTCACCTGCATTTGTGCCTGTGAACTTAGTAGCAATGTTTTCTGTTATTAGATACATTCTTTCACATCATTCTTAACATTTGCATAAACCTCGTTATACAGGATTAAGGAACTGTTTTATCATTATATGATTGTTTGACCAGGTACCTTTTGCAAGTATGTGTGTGTGTGTGTGTGTGTGTGTGTGTATGTATACATATATATACACACATACACACAGATATATATATATATATATATATATATGTAAAAGTTATTTGTTTCAATTTTATTATTATCAATTTTTAATTTGACCAGAGAGAGACCAAGAGAGGGAGAAAAATGAGAAAGCAAGCCACCAGGTCCAGACCTTGAACTGTGATCAGCTATGTGGGAGTCCAGCGCCTTAACCAGCATGCCACCTGCTGGCCCCACAAGTATGTATTATTTAGGGTTGGCTCCGGCAGCCATATCCCATTTGGCTCAGCACACGGTTCAAGTCCCGGCCCAGGTGGCCTGAGAAACACACTGGCGTGTGTACGTGTATGCCCGAGCCTGAAGGAGGGGTTTGAGGAGCAGGAGTTGCAGTGTGACCGTTCCCTGTGGGTGCTCTCTCCTCTTTCTCTGCTGTCTCCTTGTCTCTCCACCACACATATCCTCTAGTCTAAAAAAGGATGTATTATTTAAAAGTAACATTTTCAAGTATTTTTCAAATGGAATGCATTGGATGTGAAAAAATAAGTAAATAAAATGGATTCCTTTGAGTAAGCCTTTGGTGTGACCGCACTTGATAGACTAAGTTCTTCCCGCACCCTCAGGTGTGGCACCTTTAAGTTCCCTCGGTAGCATCGCTAATATTGTCCGACTTTGCAGTTGTTTAAGTCTTTTGGCCTGTTCTCTGTTCACCTAGGCGTCCTAGAGGAGTCATTTCCACCCCAGTGATTAGAACATTTGGAAGAGGTGGACGGTACTACGGCAGAGGCTACAAAAACCAGGGAGCCATTCAGGTAATGACAGCACAGCATGTCTTCCGGCCCCCCCTGCGCTGTGCCACCTGCCAGGCCAGCCCCTCAGGCTCCGGGGTTCAGAAAAGGGGTGTGCAAACATTTTTGTGCTTCCCAGCGGCTGATGCAGGAACTGGTGCCTAAGCGCTAATCTGGGATCAGTTCCCTGCAGCCAGCTTGTCTCACTGTCCTCGGAGCCTCTTCGAGTTGGCTGTGGCCTTGCCGTGGCCCGGGTGGTGCCACAGCCCATGCGGCTGAATGCGGTTCCTGAGTGGGAGTAGTTGTGGGTTAGAAATAAACATGGAATAACACACACAGACACGCAAGTAGGGAAGGCGGGGATTGGTGGGCCAGGCTCTTCTGATGGAGGCTGCCCTGGCTCTGAGCCGACCCTGGACTCTTCCCAGGTTGATCGTTCTACAGGGGAGAGGGGAGGGGAGGGGAGTGCGACGCAGAGCCGGTTGTCTTCATTGCGAACCGGCGGAGCCTCACAGCCCTGCACGAGCTTCCTCTTACCTTCACGGGCCTTCTCTGACTGACAGGACAGTTTCCGCTAACCCCCATGCCCCACAGCGTGCACACAGAGGCAGAAGCGTCTTGGGCGTTGGCATAAGAGCCACGTTTCCGCTCGTGTTCTGGTCACTGTCGTGTTGCTCAGATCTGGGTGCCCACCACGAGGCAGACCTGGCGCGTCTGCTCCTCTTAGGTTTTTTACTGGGAAACGGTGGGTCAGGCTACGTCTGGGTGCCGTGGGCACTGCCTTCCACAGGGTGGGCTGTCGGTCCACCAGTGTGTGTGCACAGAGCTGGGGCGGGCGTTTGCACGCATGGGTGCGCATCACAGCACATTGGCGTGTGTGTTGTTTTTTTTTTTGGAGAGGTTTTTGCTATAGGGCGCATGCGCTCGCCAGACAGACAGAGACAGACATAGAGACGGAAAGCGAGAAATCACCCCCCAGGGGGGTTGGTCACACCGCAATCCCTTCTCCTCCATTCTCCTCTCGGGATCTTGGGCACACATGCGCCCGGCGTGAGTTTTAAGCCACCAGGTCCGGGACGCAAACCGCGGTCGACTACATGGGAGTCCAGCAACATAGCCATTACGCTAACTGCTGGTCCCAGGCATGTGTGTTTTAAGGTAAGGGCCTTGTGAATCCCTAAGAGTTCTAATTCAGAGCAAGGACAATAGTGCTTTCCCTAACTTCTCTGTTACATCTGTCCGCCCTCTCCTCTGTGCCCGGTGACCGACTGGGCTTCTCCCGTGGGCAGTGCTGGAGGAGAAGTGCGTGTGATGTGCACATGCTCCGACCCACATCCCGCCACGCTGCCTCTACTCCACCCACAACGTAAAATACTGCACGGGTTGATGTTGAATTTTCTAATTCAGACTTAGGACTTCAGGAACCTTACTTGACCTCCACTATTGTTTCTAGATGTTCTTCCTTCCACGCTAGGAACCTTGGTTCTTAAGAAGCCTGAGTTCCCCGTAGCTGATCATTCACTTTACACCCCCCCCCCCGTGCACACTTGCCCCAGCACCTGCCGATGCTACCATCGCCGGTGCAATTAATCAAGAGCAGTTACTGTGTCTGCGATGTCTCCATTCTGCCCGTCATCCTCACATTGAAAAGTTTACCCCTGTGATCTGGACAGACAGACAGCCGCGGCCCACTGTCCTCTCCTTACCTCGCCTGTCTCGTGCTCTGTAAATGCCCTCTAGTCCCAGGCCCCGTCAGGCCTGTGTCGCCTGTGTGTCCATTTTGGTCTCTGAAATTCTTTAGCAGGTTCTACAGGAAGGGCTCCTTAGCAAGGATCGAGGAAACAGTGTTCAGTTTGTAACAGTTTGCTTTCTGTACAGTTAAAGGCATTGGTTGGACCAACCCCGCAGCCTAGTGGTTAAGAGATCTGGATTCCAGGACCAACAGGTGCTGTGATGGTTAAAGTGGCTGGATTCCCGCATGGCCAACTGTGGCTTGAAATCACACTGGGCATGTGTGTGTGCTTGTCCAAAATCCCGAAAGGAGAATGGAAGAGAAGAAACTATGGCATAGTTGTCCTCCCTGGGGGGGTGGGGGATGACTTCTCATTCTCCCTCTCTTTCTCTGTGTCTCTCTCATCTCTGGCAAGCACATGCACCCTATGGCAAAAACCTTAAAAAAAAGAGAGAAGAAAAGAAAAAGACCTGGATCCCACATGGCCAAGCACGTGGTTCAGATCTCAGACCTGGTGACTTCAAAGACTGCCTAGCATGTGTTCACGCATGCCCAAATCCTAGCAGGTCGGAGGAAAGAGTTTTGGCATGACCATGCCCCATTGGGGGTGCGTTTTCCTTTTCTGTGTTGCTATGTCTCTCTTTCTCTCTCTCTCTGTCTCTTTCTGGTGAATGCCCACACCCTCAGGAACTTAGAAAAGAAAGGAAGAGGTCCAGCAGGTGGCATGGTGGCTAAGGCACTGGATTCCCACTTGGCCAACCATTTCAAATCCCAGGCCTGGTGGCTTGAAAATCATGCCAGGCACATGTGCATTTATGCCCAAAATCTGAGAAGAGAATGGATGGAAAGAATTATGGGGTGGCCAACCCCCGGTGGGTGATTTCTCACTCTCCCACTCTGTGTCTTCTCTCCTGTAAGTACACACGCCCTATGGCAAAAATAAATAAATAAATAAATAAATAAATAAAATAATAAAATGAAAGGAAGGAAGAAAGAAGGAAGGAAGCAGACTTTGGCTCGTGTTTTCTTTCCTTAAGTAGTACCTTATGTATTTCACTTCCTCCTGGTGTAAAAGACCAGTAATCCAATTTTCCGTCCCTTCTAAGTCACATGGTATTTTGGCCTCAATGCCCCATTCTTGTAGTTAGAGTGAAAGTGAGTTTCTTTGGCCTGTCTGTGGTGGGCTAATTGAGAGGGCTGGATTCCGCACAGTCGACTGCGTGGCTCAAGTTCTGGACCCGGTGGCTTGAGAGACACCCTGTTGGGTTCACTGGAGCCCTATGTCCCAAGTGGAGAATGGCGGAGAAAGGATTGCAGCACAGCCATCCGCCCTGCGCCCACCCTGCAGGGTGATTTCTCACTTTCCCTGTCTCTTGTCTATCTCTTCTATCTTTCTGGTGAGTGAATGTATCCTATGGCACTTTTTTTTGGGGGGGGGGTTGGAGAGGTTTTTGCTTTTAGGGCGCGTGCGCTCGCCAGACAGACAGAGAGAGACAGAGAGACAGAAAGTGAGAAATCACCCCCCAGGGGGGATGGCCACGCCACAATCCCTTCTCCTCCATTCTCCTCTCGGGATCTTGGGCACGCACGCACGCACATGCGCCCGGCGTGAGTTTTAAGCCACCAGGTCCAGGACTTGAACCACGGTCGACTACGTGGGAGTCCAGCAACATAGCCATTACGCCAACTGCTGGTCCCAGCACTTTTTTTTTAAGTGACTTTCCTGGGACCAGCAGTTGGCATACTGGCTATGCTGCTGGACTCCCATGTAGTCGACTGCAGTTCGAGTCCCGGACCTGGTGGCTTAAACTCACACTGGACTCATGTATGCCCAAGATCCCTAGGGATTGCAGCGTAGTCATCCCCCCGGGGGGTGATTTCTCGCTTTCTGTCTCTCTGTCTCTCTCTGTCTTTCTGGCGAGTGCACATGCCCTGTAGCAAAAACCTCTTTCCTTCCCCCAAAATAGTGACTTTCCTTGTTGGTCCCTGGTGCTGGTTCTTCATGCTCAGTACAAGGAGCATTGCTTCCAAATGCACGTGTACATTTTATTTCAGAACGTCGTCCTGACCGAGCAGCTCTGCGTCTCTGTCCTCGCCTGGTCTGCTCTCTCACCTGGCGCGTCCCCTCCCTGTCCTCGCAGGTCCTCCCTGGGCACCTTGGATTCAGCCTGCCCCAATTCCTTTTTGTCTCTTCCTTTTTTTGATATATAACTCATCTACTAGACAGCTCACTGCTTCAAAATATATAATTCAGTGTTTTGTTTGTTTGGTTTCGTTTTAGGTTTTTGCCATAGGGCACATGCACGCGTAGGAGAGAGAGACAGTGAGAGGGAAAGTGAGAAATCACCCCCGGGGGGATGTCGGGCCACAGTCCCCTTTCCAGTCTTGTTCTGGGTTTCAGGTATGCACACATACACTTGGCACGATTCTCAAGCCACCAGGTCTGGAATTCGAACCATGGGCTGCCATGTGGGAGTCCAGTGCCTCACCCACTGTGCACTGCTGGTCCCTCAGGTGTGTGTGTGTGGTTGGTTGGTTGGTTGGTTAGTTTTGAGAGGTTTTTTTTTTTTTTTTTTTTTTTTTTGCTATAGGGTACGTGCACTTGTCAGAGAGACAAAAGTGAGAAATCACCCTCCAAGGGGGATGGCCACATTGCAATCCCTTCTTCTCCATTCTCCCCTTGGGATCTTGAACACTCGTGCATATGCACCCAGCGTGAGTTTTGTGGGTTTTTTTTTGTTTTGAGGGGTTTTTGTTATAGGGCGCATGCACTCACGAGACAGACAGAAAGCGAGAAATCACCCCCCGGGGGGACGGCCATGCCATAATCCCTTCTCCTCCATTCTCCTCTTGGGATCTTGGACACACACGCACACACACCAGGTGTGAGTTTAAGCCACCGGGTTCAGGACTTGAACTGCGGTTAACTACATGGGAGTCCAGCGACATAGCCATTACACCAACTGCTGGTCCCCCAGTGTGAGTTTTAACCTCTGGGTCCAGGACTTGAACCACAGTTGACTGCACAGGAAGTCCAGTGATGTAACCATTACCCCATCTGCTGGTCCCTCGTTTTTTTTTTTTTTTTTTTTTTTTTTTTTGAGACCAATCTTTTGGGCAGTTTAGGTCCCCAGCACAATTATGTGTAAGTTACAGAAGGTCCTATGCTTGCCTGTACTAACTCTTGCCTCGAAGTGCCCCCCCATGACGACCAGGCCCCAGCCACGTGGTCTGTCCGTTGTGGTGACCTGCTCTGATGTCACCGTAGTCCTTGCATGCCAGTTTTCATTGGGGCTCACTTCTGTGCTGTGCAGCCCTGGGTTTGGACGGACGGGTAATGACACGGGCACAGCTGACAGGGCCTGCAGACAAGGTCCACTGCCCTGACAGCCGGGGCCCGCCTGTCTGGCCTCCCCTCTCCGACCTTCCCCTGGCACCTCCTGGTCTGTACCGTTCCCAAGGCTTCGTTTTATCTAGGACGTCCTGCACTTCACTCCCAGGCTATGTAGGTTTTCACATCGGCTTCTCTTGCTTAGCAGTGTGAGCGTCAGTGGCTTCCGTGGCTTCCAGTGGCCTCACAGCCCCTTTCCTTTATCTGAGTGCGCCATCGTCTGGCTGGCTGTGCGTGTCCTCGTTCACCGGAAGGGCATTTTGACTGTTTGCAGTTTTGGCAGTTAGGAATAATCATTCCACATCCACGTGCAGTTTTTGGGCAGCCGTAGTTTTCAACCACTTTGGGCATATATGCCCCAGCATGACTGCTGATCACGGGGTAAGGGGTGTTAGTCTGTGAGACACCCCAGACTCTTCCCCAGGGCGGCAGCACTCTAGTTCCCAGCCGCAGTGAGCGAAGCTCCTGCCACCCGTGTCCTCACCTGGAGGTGCCCGTGCCCCGCCTGGCTGTGCTGCCAGGTGTGTGGTGGCGCCTCCCTGACGTTCTGACGTGTGTTTCCCTGATGAGCCGTGACACGGAGCATCTTTTCATGGGCTCATTGTCTGTGGATCTTCTTTGTGAGGTCTTGCACCATTTTGGATGGAGGTGCCATGCAGTTGTTAGTCTGTTCTCAAGGTCAGGCGACCAGCACCCTAATTCCAGACCACTGTCACCTTGAAGAGCAGCCACTAGCCATTCGCTGTCCCTCTGTCTGCAGCCCTCCGCAGTCCCTGTCAGAACTGACCTGCCTTGTGCCCTGTGGGTGTGTCCCACGGCAGTGTCTGTGGGCAGCGGGCAGTGTGCCCCTTTTCACTGCTGAGTGACATCCGTTTGTTGGCTCACCGTCTGTTGGTGGGTATCTGGGTGGCTCCATGTTTTGCTCTTCCAAAGGATGGTGCTGTTTGGATGGAGGTGCCATGCAGTTGTTAGTCTGTTCTCAAGGTCAGGCGACCAGCACCCTAATTCCAGACCACTGTTCACCTTGAAAAGCAGCCACTTAGCCACTAGCTGTCCCTCCCGTCCGCCAGTTTCTGTGTGGACGCACGTTCTCCGCTGTCTCGGTTACGTCCCTGGAGTAGCACTGCTGGGTCCTGTGGCCACTTGTCTGGCCCTGGCAGGAGCTGCACCCTTCCCCCTACAGCAGTGGTGAGAGTTTGACCCCCCACTGTGGCGCTCACAGATTTTTCACCTGTCTGCTTTCAGCCATCCTGTGGATATTGAGTGGTATCTCATTGTGCTTCGAATTTTCATTCCCTATCTTAAGTTCTTTCTGATTTTTAAAATGATTTTTCTTCCTCTCTCTCTTTTGGTCTTATGGTATGTATCCACTCTCAGGTTTCTTCTGATGTAGGCTTTGTTTCCAGCTGTGTGTGTGTGTGTGCTTCTCTGTTTTCTCATCTCATTTTCCAGTCTCTCTTCTCCTCCGTGCTGTTCTCCTGTCACTCCCGGAGCTGGTGTGAAATCAGGAGGTGCTGGTCGTCCCTGCGACCCTTCCCGGCATGCTTTGCTGTCTGGGACCTTAGCCCAGTCTATACCGTCTGGTCTGTCACAGGGCTGTGTGTGATTCCCGTGGGATGCTGTGCAGGTCGTCGCCAACGCTGGGAAGGATAACTGAGGTGGCAGCGTGCTCTTCCCATGTTTCCATCTCATGTTATTAAGATAGCCCCTCAGCCAGGTGCTGTCACAGTGGTACCACAATCAGACCCACGTGGGTTCACGTCCTGGGTCCCCTCCCTGGGCCTGCTGACTGAGAGTAGGGGTGGTGGATGGTGGTAGGAAGGCCCTGTTGGGGGTTTCTCACTCGCTCTCCCTCCTCCTCTGCCTCCTTCACTCAATCCCTCCCTCCCTCATGATCAGAAGAGAGAGAGAGAAGGAAAGAATGAATGAAAGAAAGAAAATCTAGAATATGTATGTGTGTTGACAGCCAGTGCCATGGAGATTAAGGCACTGGATCCCACATGGCTGACTGTGTGGTTTGAGTCCCGGACCCGATGGTTAGAGAATCATGCCAGCTACGTGTGTATACATGCTCAGAATCCCAAGAGGAGAGTGGAGGAGAGGGGATTGGGGATTGTGGCGTGGCCTTTCCTTCTGGGAGGTGACTTCTCACTTTCTCTCTGTCTCTCTCTGCCTCTCTGGTAGGCTTATGCACCATATATACCAAAAGAATTGTTTTATTTTTATTTTTTTTTTTTGGAGAACTTTTTGCTATAGGGCGTGCGTGTTCGCCAGACAGAGACAGAGAGACAGAAAGCGAGAAATCATCCCCCGGGGGGAGGATGGCCATGCTGCAATCCCTTCTCCTCTTAGGATCTTGGGCACAGACATGCACCTGGTATTAGTTTAAGCCACTGGGTCCGAGATTCGAACTGCTGTCGACTACATGGGAGTTCAGCGACATAGCCATTACGCTAACTGCTGGTCCCATTCTTTTGATTTTTTTTTTTTTTTGGAGAGGTTTTTGCAATAGGGTGCGTGTGCTCGCCAGATAGACAGAGAGAGACAGAAAGACAGAAAGCGAGAAATCACCTCCCAGGGGGGATGGCCATGCCGCAATCCCTTCTCCTCCATTCTCCTCTCGGGATCTTGGGCACGCACGCACACGTGCCCAGCGTGAGTTTTAAGCCACCGGGTCCAGGATGCAAGCCACGGTCGACTACATGGGAGTCCAGTGACATAGCCATTATGCTAACTGCTGGTCCCCCATTCTTTTAATTTTTTTAAAAAAAATTATTTATTTAATTTTATTTATTCATTCATTTATTTTAATTTGACTAGAGAGAGAGAGAGAGAGAGAGAGAAAGGGAAATTGATAAAGCAAGCCACCAGGTCCAGGACTCAAACTGTGGTCGGCCACATGGGAGTGTCCAGTGCCTTAACCACCACACCACCTGTTGGTCCCTGCAAAGCAATTTTTGTTTGTTTTAGGAACTTTTTTTCTAAACTTTATTTATTTATTCATTTTTAATTTGACCAGAGAGGGATGGAGAGAGAGAGAGAGAGAAAGTGAGAAAGCAAGCTACCGGGTCTGAGACTCAAACTGTGGTTGGCCATGTGGAAATCCAGCACCCTTAACCACCATGCCACCTGCCGGCCCCCTGCAAAACAATTTTAAAAAGAAAAAGTATGGGACTGGCAGATGGCATAATGATTATGTCACGGGACTCCCATGTAGTTGACCGCAGTTCAAGTCCTGGATATGGCGACTTAAAACTCACACCAGGTGTGTGTGCGTGTGCACCCGAGATCCCAAGAGAAGAGTGGAGGAGAAGGGACTGCAGCATGGCCATCCCTGCTGTGGGGTGATTGCTGTCTTCCTGTCCCTGCTTCTCCAGTGAGCACATACACCCTATTGCAAAAATCTCTCTTAAAAAAAAAAAGAAAATGTATGACTACATAGCCCCTTGCTTTCCGAGTGTGTCTGGACCTTCTCTTTCATCGTCTCTGCTGTTCTGTCCTTTCCCGTTTTGTCCCACTGCCAGCGCGTGGCCTCGGTGTGAGCCTGTCCTGACCCGTGGTGGTCAGCCCTCGCTGTACCGGCAGGTCAGAGGCAGCCACGCTGCACTGCCGGTGCTGCATCCTGTGGTGGCAGAAGGACCTGCTGCAGGCTGTGGGGAGGCAGCCTGTGTCTCGACAGGCGTAAGCTAGCTCTCCCTCCCAGCAGGCCGCAGGGAGCCCGGACAAGGCAGCCACTGCCAGCCCCAGCGGGTCCTGCCACAGGACTCTCCCTGAGCGAGGGCTCTGGCGTTGCGGACGCAGTGGAAACCGCCAGTGGTTCTGTATTGGCTCTTTGTCTCAGGTTCCAGGCAGATGGCAATACTGGTGGCTTGTGGAGAAGGCCATGGCATTTCTGAACTCTAAAGGGTCAGAAGCTGAAATGAGAAGATGTGGGAAACGTGGAGACGCTGGGCTTCCAAGGGTGTCCCCGCGACGAGGTCACAGGACACACTGTCTCCTGGGTCCTCAGCAGTCCAGTGCCCTGACTTTCAGAATAGGGAGACGAGAAGAGGACGGAATGGGGGCCGGAAGGTCCCTGCTCTGGGCCCCAGGTTTCTCATCTGAAAAATGACTGATGGGTGGTGAAGCTGCCCAGGCCCTGACCAGCTCTGAGACAGACTGTGACAGCGATTTTCGGCCCTGGGGACCCTTTACAGACAGCAGTGATTGCCACAACTCAGGAAGTGGGGTACGTACCCCCATTGCCACGGGAGGCCCCACAGTACCCTTTGCCGAGGAGTCGAGGACTGTGGCCTAGGGACTAAAGGAGCTGAAGCTCGCTCCTCCCCCCAGAGTGCCTTGCCCACAGGAAATGTGCTGAGTTGGTCTCCAGAGAATTATTATTTTTTTATTTTTAATTTTTTTGAGAGATTTTTACTATATTGTGTGAACACTCACTGGAGAGACAGAGAGACAGAAAGTGAGAAATCACTCCCCAGAGGGATGGCCATGCTGCAGTCCCTTCTCCGTTCTCTTCTTGGGATTGTGGGCACAGAATGGACATGTGCCTGGCGGGAGTTTTAAGCAACCAGGTCTGGGACTTGAACCACGGTCGGCCACGTGGGAGTCCAGTGTTTTAACCACCATGCCACCTGCTTTGTGGTGAATCTTAAATGTGTTAGAACAGGGGCCAGACCCATTCGGAACGGGCATTTCACAGACACGCGGTGCTTTGGGGCGCTGCTGCACTGCTTGTGGTGGCGTTTCCCCAGTGGCGGCATTTCCCCAGCGGCGGCGTGTCCCCAGTGGCGAGACAGTGCAGCACCACTCGGTCCCCGTTGAGGGAGAGTCTCAGGCTCAGAGGAGACTCACCACGGGCGTTTATTATCCTAAATAATTAGTGCTCTGCAAAGGAGCTAGAGCTCCTGAAGTGGGGCCCCCTCATTTCAGGACACCAGCTCCGGAGAGGGTTGGGAAAGGGGACACAGGAAGAACGGATGGAGGCCAGGGGGTCTGCACCAACGGACAGTGGACCTGAGGAAACCACGGTCAGAGGGACCCAGTCCCCACGTCCTGTGCTCTCCAGAGTTGGCGTCCCCTCTCCTGCTCCTGCTTGTCCGGAGCCGCCTTCTCATCTGCCGTCCTTGTTTTCCACAGGGCAGACCTCCTTATGCTGCTTCCGCAGAAGAGGTGGCCAAAGAGCTTCAGTCACAATCTGGGGCGTCCAAGTCCTCTGTTGTGTCTTCAGACGGGTCCCTGGCTGAAAACGGAGTGATGGCCGAGGAGAAGCCGGCTCCCCAGATGAACGGGAGTGCAGGCGACGCCAGGGCCCCCAGCCACCCCGAAAGTGCCTTGAACACTGACTCTAAAACGTGCAATACAAACCCTCACTTAAATGCACTAAGTACAGACAGCACTTGCCGCAGAGAGGCTGCTCTGGAGGCGGCTGTCTTAAATAAAGAAGAGTAAACTTATTTTTTATAGAGGGTGAAGGATGCTGGAAGGGTAAGGATTTAGGAATATCTGGAGAGAAAGAGAGCCTGCAGTTACGTACATTTTGTCCTTTCCGTAAGAGAAAAACGAGGACTTTGGAAATTCAGATCCCTCTTTGATATCAGAGATTTGAACAACACATTTTTAGTTTTAACCAGTTGTAGTCAAAATGCTACAATAAAACAAAACAGAGAGAAAGTGAAGAGCATTTGACTCCCGCACTTAAAACGAAGTCCACATAAAGTCTAAACTGGTTATGACAAAAGCCTTTAGTTGTGTTTCTTGAACTATAAAGAAAACAAATTTTGGCAGTCTTTAAGTATATATAGCTTAAAATATCATTTTTAGCATTTGGCACCATATGTATGCCATTATATTTGATTTTTGCATTACTGTTTCACAAAGAAGCTTTGTTTAAGGCTTTGATTTTTATGATTATGAAAGAAATAAGGCACAACCACAGTTTTTCTTTCTTACTTAAATTTCATCACTGTTGATGTGGTTCTTTTGTGTTAAAAAAAAGTGCAACTATCAAAACGAAAAAAATTATAGAGTAATATTGCCGTTCTGCTGATTTTAAATATACAGTACATCATACATACTTTACAAGCAAGTTCAATGGAGATAAAGTTGAAATCATAGAAGATGCAAATGACCTTTCAAAATCAACACACACAATGTGTTCTGAAACTTGTTGTGACTAATACCATGCCTCTGTGATCAGTGAACTCCGCGGTTTCGAATCGGACGCAGGCCATGAGGACTGCAACCTGAGCTACACTTCTGCATGGTTCATGATTTCTACAGCGTGTAGTAACTATTATGCATGTTATCGTCCTTTCTTCATTCTTACCAGTATGTGCCCATTTGCAAAACAAAAATGCTAATAACCAGTAATCGTCCTATAAAAGATGTTAACTCTGTTTAGTCATTGACTGATCTTGCTCTAACCTTAAAATTTTGTGATTATTGACCTCTGTTGCATTTATTCTAAAACCCCCCCCAAATTATCTAGCCGTTTCGGATATCAACATTACCCTGGTGTATTCATTGCTGTATGCATTATTGTTCTTTGTTGCTGTTTTATGCCTTCATATTAGCAAAATATGAAATTCTGTGAAAAGAAAAAACCCTTTGATCTTTAAAAAGAAAAAAAAAAAAACACCCCCCCTTCTGTAGCAGGAAACAAATTGCTTGTTCTTGAGAACTTTCCCATCAAGAATTTAGTAGAAGCAGGTATACTTCTATCATTTTGATGTTTTTGTTAATGTTTCCAAACAATGTACTTTGAAATCAGAATCACTTCTTCTCGTTTTCATATACTTCTGATGCTCTTCATCACATTAGTGATCAGAAATGAGGTGTAATTCCCCAACCCCTGCCCGCAAGAGCTAAGTAGGATCTTACTGTAAGTTGAAGGGAGTTTTGCCCTAACTCATGGATTGTGCAAGAATGAACTGCTGTTGGGTTTGATTGACTGTCGATGGATCGTGGTGTGGCGTATCCGAAGGCTATTGAATGCAACTTACAATGCTTAATAAAAATCTTTATTCTTTTAGTATAAAGTATGGTGTGTGGCTTTTAAATCCACTTGCAAAAACCTCCATTTTAATGAGCTCTAGCCCAGTTTGAAATAACTATCGAAGAGGTCAGATAGCCAGAGTTTAGAAATACTTTGCCCTTTCAGTGGAAGTCCTGCTTCGCAGTTCTAGGGGAACATCAATATGTGGTTAATGCGGCCGGCAGGTGGCAGGTGATTAATAGCTGACCGTGGTTCCAGTCCCGGACCTGGTGCCTTGCTTTCTCACTTTCACTCTGTCCCTCTCTCTAGTCAAATTAAATCAATAACGTCAAATAAAATAATTCTTTAAAAACTTTTATATGGTGGGACCAGCAGTTAGCATAATGGCTATGTCGCTGGACTCCCATGTAGTTGACCGCGGTTTGCGTCCTGGACCCAGCGGCTTAAAATCACACCGGGCGCGTGTGCGTGCGTGCCCAAGATCCCGAGAGGAGAATGGAGAAGGGATTGCGGTGTGGCCATCCCCCCTGGGGGGTGATTTCTCGCTTTCTGTCTCTCTGTCTCTCTCTGTCTGGCGAGCTCACGCGCCCTATAGCAGAAACCTCTACCAAAAAAAAACAAACAACTTTTATATGGTTAATATGAAAATAATGCTCACATGTTTGAGTTTCATAGTGAAGTTTCATGTGACCAAAGGGATTTAAAAAGAGCCTTTCAGATAAAATGCAGGCTTAGAAAATAACTTTTTAAAAGAATTACTTGATTTTTATCTTAGTTTGTTATAGGGAACATGTGCTCAGCAGAAACGCAGAACTAGAGCAAAGAACAAAACAAAAAAACAAAGAAACAAAAAAAACAGGAGCGAGGGACCAACAGGTGGCTTGGTTGGTAAGGCACTGGACACTCCCATATGGCCAACCATGGTTTGAGTCCCAGACCTGGTGTCTTGCTTTCTCGCTTTCCCTCTCTCTCTCTAGTCAAATTAAAATATGTGAATGAATAAATAAAATTAAATAATTCTTAAAAAAAAAAAAAACAGAGTGGGTGAGAAAGCAAGCCTTCAGGTCCCTCAGGTGGGCGTGTCCAGTGCCTTAACCACCATGGCACCTGCTGGCACGAAAATATTTTTTTTAAATCCCAAGGAAGAAATAAATTTGCTATTGATTAAACCACGTTTTTTGAAACCCGCTCTCCATGCGGTGGTTAGGCCGCCAGCTCTTCGCCTCCGCTGGCAGCGGACACGGGCACATTGAGGGGCGGTGACCCTGGCGGCAGTAGCGCGAGCTGACAGCAATGGGCCACCTGTGGAGAGGCCCTGCGCTGCCATGCTGTTCGGGACCGAGGGGACTCGGCAGGGCGGCCCCGCCCCTGAGCCCTGGGGGCGGGGCCTGGGTGGTACTCCCCTCCCGCCCTCGCCTGGCCTGGTGCGCGCGCATCTCGCGGGGCGGGGCCGGCGGTGCGGGGTGGCCGCTCGCGGTTGGGGGCACCCTGGTCTGGCTGCTCCGGCAGCTGGCCGGGTACGGCCCGCGGATGAGGCCGAGCGCAGGCTTTGTCCCCCGAGCTCTCCTGGTCCTGGCGCCGCCGCTCACAGACGCACGTTCCCTGCGATTGTGCGGGATCGGTTTCAGAGTCGGAGGAGAGGAAGCAGCCGCCTGTGCACCTTGTACCCCCTCCCTGGCTCTTGCCCGCCAGCCGTTTCGGCCACCAGTGACTCAGGAAGGGGTTCGAGCTCCTTCGTTCCCCGCTGGACCCCGCCTTGCTGACCAGGAGCCGCACGACCCGTCGCTCTGCTGGGGTGTGGGGGCTTTCAGGGAGTCCTGGTATTCCCCAGTTTAACGGGCTCTGGGCGCAAACGCCCGCGGAGACAGCGTTTGGTGGAAGACAGTATTTCGGCCCCGTCGGCCTCCCCGCCATTTCGGCGTTGCTGGAGACAGCTGCCCTCTGGCTGGGAAAGGGGACAGACGCGGGCGGCGCGGGGTCTGCGCTCCAGGTGCCCGAGCAGAGGCTCCTTGCCCCACTGCCCAGGGCAGGAGCTGTAGCTGAACACGGAGGGGAGGCTGGGACCCGGGCCTGGGAAGGCCTCCCAGCTCCAAGGCTGTCTCCACCTGCTCCGGAGCGCGGAAGGGAAGGTGAGGGCCTGGGGAGGTGGGGGGCGCTGGGACAGGGAGGCTGCGTGCTTGGCCAGAGACCTGCAAACCAGTGCTGGCTGCCCCGCCCAAGTCACTAGAGTTGCAAGGGGAAGGTCCCTGGTTGTGGGTGATGCTGAGACAGAACAGATGCAGGGGCTGCCCGGGCCAGTCTCAGGCTCCCTGGCTGGTAGTTTATTTTCGTCCTATTAGAAATAGGACCAGCAGTTAGTAACGGTTCGAGTCCCGGACCTGGTGGCTTAAACACACCGGGTGTGTGTGTGTTTGTGTGTGCCCAAGATCCCAAGAGGAGAATGGAGGAGAAGGGATTGTAGCGTGGCCATCCCCCCTTGGGGGTGATTTCTCACTTTCTGTCTCTCTGGCCAGCACATACTCCCTGCACCAAAAAAAAAAAAAAAAAAAAAAAAAAAAAAAAAAAAAAAAAAAAATCTCTCCAAAGAAAAAGAAATCGATTTTATTGGGACCAGCGGTTGGCATAATGCCTGTCGCTGGGCTTCCATGTAGTTGACCAGGTTCTAGTCCTGGACCCAGCTTAAACTCACACCAGGTGTATGTGCGTGCGTGCCCAAGATCCCGATTGCAGCGTGGCCATCCTCCCTGGGGGGTGATTTCTCGCTGTCTCTCTCTGTCTTTCTGACAAGCACACACGCCCTATAGCAAAAACCTCTCCGAAAATAAATTAACTTCTGTTACAGTTTGAGTAATGATGCGTCTTCCATAGCTTCATGTTTAGGAGTATGGTGATGGGGGGTGCCAAGGCCTAGTGGCGGTGATGGAGTGGCGGTGATGGGGTCGCGGTGACTACATCACGAAGGCAGGACCGTCGTGAATAGGGTGACACTATCTTGGGGACCTGTGGCTAGAAGAGAGCACGCCTGCTGCCCTCTGGGCCTCTGTCAGCCACGCTATAGGCCTTTGGACTTTCTAGTCACCAGACCACGAGTTTTGCAAATAAACCTCTGTTCTCTGCAACTCATCCAGTCTCCGGTATTTCTGCTAGCAATGCACTAGTAGGTTAAGATCGTTTCGTAAGCCATCTACAGATTCACTACAACCCCTGTCAAAGTGCCAATGGTGATTTTTGTAGAAATTAAAAAAAAAAAAATTTCTTCCTAAAATTCACATGTAATCTGAAAGAATCTCAGGCAGCCAAAATAATCTTAAAAAACAAGAACAAAGTTGGTACGCTCACCCTTGGGGATGTTAAAACTTGCAAAACGACAGTCGAAAGTGTGGCACTGGCATAAAACACACATAACGTCCAACGAGACAGAACAGAGAGCCTGTGAAAACGTCCTTGTACATATGGTCACGCGGTCCCCGACAAGGGGGGCCCAGACTGCTCAAGACCACGTCCTTGAGAAAGACAGTCATTTCAACAGCGGAAAACCAGACATCCACATGCGGAAGAATGAAGATGGACTCTCACCTTAACCATACATAGATGTGCACTCTAAATGGATTAAAGACTTAAACACAAGAGCTAAAACTAGAAAACTCAGAAGGGGCCCCAGCAGGTGGCATGTTGGTTAAGATGCTGGACTCTGACTTGCCAACTGTGGTTCAAGTTCTAGACATGACGGCTTGAAAATCAAGCCAGGGGCATGTGCATGTACGTCCAAACTCCCAGGAGAATTTCCTCTCACTATCTCTCTACCTCTGTCTCTCTCTCTCTCTAGCAAGTGCACATGTACAATAGCAAAATCTTAAAAAAAAAACTCTCAGAAGAAAACATAGAGACAAACTTAATGACATTGGATCTTACAATATTTTCTTAGGAAAAAGCAAAAAGTGAAAATAGATAATTCTGTCAGCCCATGGCCTCGTGGTTAAGCAGCTGGATCCCACATGGCCGAGCACATGCTTTGAGCCCCAGACCAGGCAGCTTGAGAAATGAGTTGTGTGCGTGTGCATTTTGGGTGCATGCCCAAAATCCCAAAAGAAGGGAGAAATGGAGAAGGGACTGGCATGACCATGCTCCATGGAGGGGGCTTTCTTGCTTTTACTCTCTCCCTCTAGTAAGTGTATGCACCCTCTGGTAAATTAAAAAAGAAGAAAAGAAAAAAAAAGAAAAGAAAAAAGAAAAGAAAGAAAAGAAAAGAAAAGAAGAAAAGAAAAGAAGAAAAGAAAAGAAAAAGAAAACGGGGACCAGCAGATGGCATAATGTTGTTAAGTTGTTGAACTCCCACATAGTCAACCACAGTTCGAGTCCCAGATCTGGTGGCTTAAAACTCAAGCCAGGCACTTGTGCATGTGTGCCCAATTTCCAGAGGAAAATGGATTGTGCTGTGGCCATCCTTCCTGGGGGGTGATCTATCGCTTTCTCCCTCTCTGTCTGTCTCTCCAGTGAATGCATGTGCCCTATAGCAAAAATCTCTCTTTAAAAAAAAAAAAAAGAGAAAAAATAGATAATTTGGACTTCTTAAAAACTGAAACTTTTTATTACCAACAGAGTTATAAAGGCACCTCGCAACTCATACATCTGATAAGGAATGGAGATCTAGAATATATCTAGAATATATAAGGGACTCCTACAACTCAGCAACCAACACCCAAACAACCTGGCTGACAAATGGGCAAAGGAGGTGCATAGATGTTTCTCCAAAGAATTACAAATGGCCAGTAAGCACATGGAAAATGCCTGACCTCACTAATCACGAGTAAATGCAAACCAAACCTACCTAGACACCATTTCACACCTGTTAGGATGGCTATTATTTTTTTTAAAGAATTCTTTTATTTACATTTTATTTATTTATTATTTTAATTTGATCAGAGAGGGACAGAGTGAGAGACAGAGAAAGGTAAAGTGAGAAAGCAAGCCTCCATGTCTAAGACTCGAACCAGTCGGCCATGTGGGAGTCCAGCTCCCTTAACTACCACGCCATGAGCCAAGCCCAGGATGGCTGTTATTAAATAAAAACAATCCTAAATATTAGCACAGATGTTAAAAGCAGCACTCTCGTGCAGTGCAGTGGGAAGGTAAAGTGGCACGGCTGCTGTGGAAAACTGGCGTTTCCTCAAAACATAAATACAGACTGGACGGTGGCACAGCAGTGACCCAGCCAGGTTCCAGGCGGGGGCGTGGCGTGATGACCTCTCCAGATGCCTGAAGGCGTGTGCACTCCCAGAGAGAGGAGAAAGCAAATCCCGAGTAGGCGCTTTGTTTGCACAGTGCTGTCCCTTCTCTAGTCCTCCGTCCTGTGAGGACCTGGCATGATGTACACAGAGCCAGCATGCACTTGAAGCGGTCAGGGCTGGGGTTTGAACCACAGTTGGCCAGGTGGGATCTGGCTCCCTCAACCACGAGGCTATGGGATTGGCCATATCTCTGTCTCTTCTAATGGATAAAATAAACTTAAGAAAATAAAAATCAGGCCAGTAGTTGGCCTGGTGGGCATGGCTAACTCTACCACCTGAGTCCCGGAGCCCGGACCCTGCATCTTAAAAGTCATACCAGGCATGTGTGTGTACATGCCCTAAGTCCTGAGAGAAGAATGGAGGAGAAGGGATTGCAGCATGACTGTCCTTGGGGTTGATCTCTTTTTTTTTTTTTTTTTTTTTGGAGAGGTTTTTCGCTATAGGGCGCGTGCGCTCGCCAGACAGACAGAGAGAGACAGAGAGACAGAAAGCGAGAAATCACCCCCCAGGGGGATGGTCACGCCGCAATCCCTTCTCCTCCATTCTCCTCTCGGGATCTTGGGCACGCACGCATATGTGCCCGGCGTGAGTTTTAAGCCACCGGGTCCGGAACGCGAACCGCGGTCGACTATGTGGGAGTCCAGCGACACAGCCATTACGCTAACTGCTGGTCCCTGATTTCTAACTTTCCCTCCTTCTATCTGTCTCTTTCCAGTGAGTGCACACCCCTATGGCAAAAATTTAAAAAACAAAAACAAAATAAAAATAGAATTACTATATGGTTCAGCAATTCCACTCTGGACACGTACCCCAAAACGCGAAAGCAGGTAGTAGAATAGGTGCTGGCACGGCCACGCTCGTGGCGGCTGAAGGGTGAGGCAGGCCAGGTCTCGTGGGTGGGGGAGTGGACAAACGGTGTCTCTCCACAGTAGGATTCTCCAGCCTTTGACAGGAAGGCAACGCCGACATGCTACGGCAGGGATGAACCTTGCGGACGCTATGCTAAGTGACACACGCCAGTCCTGAGGGCAGATAGCAGGGCTCTGCTCGCCTGCAGCCCTTGGAATTGTGGAATCAGGGAGCTAGCTAGGAGAGTGGGGACTGCCAGGGGCTGGCTAGAGAGAACAGATGGATGGGACCAGCAGGTGGCATGGTGGTTAAGGAGCTGGACACTCCCATATGGCCAACCACGGTTCGAGTCCCAGACCCGGTGGCTTGGTTTCTCACTTCCCTCTCTCTTTCTGTGTCTCTCTCTGGTCAAATTAAAATTGAATGAATAAATAAAATTAAATAATAAAAAAAGAGGGAGAGAGAACAGATGGATGGTTTACCAAGGACAGGGGATGACCAAAAAGTTCTGGCATGGATGGCAGTGACAGTTGATGATAGTGGGAATATACCTAATATCCCCAAACTGTACGTTAAACATGATTACAATGATGGGAGAATTACAATGGGGAGAATTTTATCTTTTGTATATTTAACTATAAAAATAAAACAAAACAAAAAATCTAAACCTGCCCCAGCACCCAGTCCATGCTGTGGAGTGCTGGGACGGGCTGCCTAGCCTCGGGTGGCAAGGGGTCCTCAGCACCCTGTCTTGGGCACGTATCGCCACTGGGGTCCCCGGTGCAGGGGCAGCATGGAGCCCTGCAGCTGGGGAGCCCACCACCCTTTACCTGCAGTGTGCCAGGCCAGGGCGACGTCCAGAGGCTGGCATACTCACGGGTGCTGAGTGGCAGCCAAACTCGAGTGTGGGGGCTTGGTAGACAGGCCTCAAGGCCCATGGCAGCACATGCAGACTGGGCCAAGTCAGGGGCCAGAAGTGATGTGGTGTGGGGGACAAGATGACCTGGACACCTCAGGTCATTGCTCCCTCCTCCCTGGGTCCTTTCCCGGGACCTGCAGACATAGGGCGCTCACTGCACTCCCATGATCTTTAGTGCACCAGGCCTGCCCGAGTCACGTTGTCAGGGGACATCTCTGCCCAGCCCTCCACCCAGCCCCTTGTGTCTGCGCCTCCACATCCCCCTTTATGCCATGTGAACCCCAGTGAGTCAACACTCTTTGCGGCTTCCCTGTCCGCAAAGCAGCGTGGCACCGTTGGTGCCCAGCAAGTACCTCAGCACAAGAGCGAGGCAGAGAGCTAGGCCAGGCAGTCGGTGCAGGGGGATTTGAGGACAGGAACAGGGCTGCAGAGAGAGCCTCAGGAGACTTTTTTTATGCGACAGGGGGCAGGAAGCCATGGGAGAACTTATTTTTTGGCCATAGGGTGTGTGCACTCACTAGAGAGAGTGGGAGAAAGGGAGAGAACACTCTCAATGTGGCACGGTCATGCCGCAATCCCTTCTCTTCTCCTTCCTGTCAGGATTCAGGGCACGCAGGCACACACGCCCAGCATGATTTTCAAGCCACCAGGCCCAGGGCTCTAAACGTGGTCGGGCATGTGAGAGTCTGGTGCCACTACACCATCTGCTGGCCCCGGCCCAGGAGGGTTTCGAGTAACGGAGAGTTTTTGGTGCACATGCACAGAAATAGCTGCAGATGGGCATGGCTGCGGGGAGAGGGGGGCGGGATGGGCACCGTATCAGAAGTCAGAGCTCCTGCTGGCTCTCCTTCCTCTCGCCAGGCAGCTGACGCTCAGGCACTGAATTGTTTGGACCCTAAGTTTTCATTTCTATAAAATGGCACCAATAATCCCTAGGTAGGGCCAGCAGGTGGCATGGTGGAGGTGGCTGGATCCTGTATAGTCGGCTGTGCGGTTCGAGTCCCGGCCCTGGCAGCTTATAAAACATGATAGGCACATCTGCCTGTGTGCCCCCAATCCCGAGAGAAAGGAGAAGGGATTGCAGAGTGCCATCCCAGTGGGCAGGTGATTTCTCACTTCTTGTCTCTCTCTGGAGAGTGCACGTACCCTTTATGAAAAACTAAAAATAACAACAATGGTAATAATCCCTATCTAAACACCTGTCTATAAAAAGGTAGCAGGGATGTGCCACGAGTGCTGGGTCCGTAGCAACAGCCACTGGATGGCCATATGCCAAGGGCTTGGCAAGCGTCTGGCCAAGCCCTTGTGGAGATCTGGGCCTGGAGCACCCGGTCTGACCAGCGTGTGTGAACAGTGCCACCAGGTAACTATTAGTACTGCCCTTATTTGTGAACACGGAAGTGTAAGTGTCAAGGCGGACCACTGACCACAGCTGGGGCTGTTTCCCCAGCAACACGGTGGCCTTCGGCAGGCTGAAGTGACTGTCACCTGACTGCCTTGGCACTGCTGGAAGGGGATCTGTGTCTACAGGGTGACTGCACAGTCCCCACCCACAGGCACTCAGGCCAGGTGGAGCACTCCATCGCAATCCACGCCCCGCGCTAATGGCTGGCAATGGCTTCACGGTTATTCCTTTCCTAGTCTCAGAAGTGAAGAACCACCCAGGCTGAGAGCTGAAACCCAGCAGGAAGGCCTGACTGTGCTCACGCTGGACAGTGCAGGGGTGTGGGGACCCCTACCTCCCGACCCCCCTCCTCTGCCCTGAGCCTGGGGTTGAGAGGTCACCTTTGGGAAGGGCTCAGGAGGAGGGAGGCGATGAGCCCCGAGTGTGGGGAGGGCTTAGGGTCTGCTGAGCCTCGCGGAGGCTGCCCGGAGGCACAGGGGCCAGGAGGCCTGCCCCGGGTTCCGGAACACTGGGCTGTGGTGGACCAGCATCCCGGCACAGCACAGCACGGCTCTGCCCTTGCCCGGGAAGCGGGGACGACAGGTAGCAAGGCCGGACGGCAGGCCTAGAGGTTTCTTACAGCGAAGGCGGTCCCTGCCCAGGACGAAGCCCAAGGAGCAGCGGGCAGGGGCGGGACCCTCCTACAGCCCCTGCAAGCCGCCCCCTCCCCACACTGAAGACGGGGCACTGGTGGCGAGCCCCCTGGCTTCTCCCCACTCCGGGGGCCCACCTCCCAGGGCCACAGGCAGACCCGGGGCGGGCTGCCTCCTTCACCCAGGTCCCCACCTAGGGCTCCGAGGGTCGCGGGCAGCTCGGGCGCCAGGTAAGCTCCCTCTGGCAGCGCTGGCCGGCCTGGCCCCGCGCCCCCACCTGAGGCTGAGCAGCGGGGCGTCGGGCCAGGAAGAGAGGAAAGGGGAAGTGCTCGCCAGAGCCGGGCGGGAGGCCTGAGCGAGGGGAGGGACGGCGCGAGGCCGGGGCAGGGGGGGCGCCCGCCGCCCACCCCGGGGGGCAGAAAGCTGGGACCCCGCGGCCGCCTGCCCGCCGTCTGCAGGAGCAGCTGCCCAGCCCGGGCCCCAGCCCGCAGTCTTCAGGGGCCCCGGGGCCCTGCCCCACTTCCACCTCGGGGTTCCTTCTCCGCTCCCACTCGCAGGGGCCCCCGGCCCGCCTGCTCCCCCAGCCCCCCTCCAGCATTCCACCTGGAGGTTGCCAGACTCGCCCTCTTCCCGGAGGGGCTCCCCCAGCCCCGTCCCTACCCGGGTCCCCACTGGCCCACTTTCTAGTCTGGGCCCCCGGCCAGCTTCTCCACGGGGCTCTGGCTCACCGTCTCCCTGGGTCCCCCAACACGCCTCCTCCCCCGGCGGCGCCCCTGTGCCCACCTTCCACCTCGGGGCTCCCCCCCGGCCCGCCTTCTCTCCCGCCCGCCTTCCCGGCGGCGGCGGCCCAGGCCGGCGGGCGGAGGCGGCGCCACCCGGGGCGCTGACGTAGAGGCCGCTTGGCGGCCGGGGTCCCTCGGTGGGCCGCGGTCCCGCCCGCCCGCCGCCCCCGCGCGTCCGTTCCCTTTTGTGTCCCGCGCGCGGCCCGGCCCGGCCCCGCGCACACTCGCGCCCTGCGCCCGCGGCCGGCGGGCGGCTCCCGGCGCGGCCCCTCCAGCCAGCGCGCCCGGCATTGTGTGGACGCGCCCGGCCGGGAGCGCGCGGGCCGTCGCGCGCCCGTGCCCGTCCCCGCCCGGCCGCGGCGCCGCCTGCGCCCCGCCGCCCCCGCGCCCCCGCCCCGGCCCCCGGCCCCGGCCCGGCCCGGCCCGGCCCGACCCGGGCAGCGCAGCGGCGGGGCCGAGCGGCGGCGCGGCGCGGCAACATGGCGACGGTGCCCGTGTACTGCGTGTGCCGGCTGCCCTACGACGTTACCCGCTTCATGATCGAGTGCGACGCCTGCAAGGACTGGTTCCACGGCAGGTGAGCGCCGCCCGGCCGCCCGGCCTCGGCCCCGCTGCGTCCCGGGCCGCCGCCGCCGCCGCCGCATTCCGGGCCGGCCGGGCCGCGCCGGGCCGCGCGCCCTTTTGTGCCCGGGGCGGGGGCGCAGGGCCCGGGGCCCGCGCTGGGCACCTCCGGCCGCCGCGCACAAAGCGAGGCCCGCGGGCGGCGGCGGGCTCGGGCGCTGGGAAGTTGGGCGCGGGGCCGGGCCTGCCCCTGACAGCCGGGCTGCGGCGGCCCGCAGGCCGGGCGCCCGCGGGGAGGCCCAGGCCCGGCGCCGCCGCCGCCTCCCCCTGCGAAGTTGCAGGAACTTTCCCCGCGCGGGCTCGGGGTCGGCCGGGCCGGGACGGGCGGGCGCGCAGCCCGCGCGGGGCCCCGGGAGGCGCGAGTGGCGGGCTCCGGCGCGGGCTGGGCTGGGGCGGCCGGGGGGCTCCGGCGGGGCGGCGGGCGGCGCGCCTACCCGCCGCCGGGGCCCGGGAGCGCCCCTGGACCTTGTTTGCGGGGCCGGGGCCCTCCGGGCCCCCAGGGGCTGCTGGGCCCTCTGTCCTGCGGGGCCGGCGGGAGCGGGTGACAGAACAGCCTCTGCGTGTGTGTTTGTGTCTGTTGGGGGTTGTGGCTTTGCCGCCTTCTGCCTGGTGTTCACATTTCCCTCCTGCAGGGTCCGGGCCGGGACACCCCAGTTTGACATATCTTTCGCTCTGGAAGGAGGTGACTGGCAGCCCTGAACCCCCGCCCTCTGGGCCCTTGCCTTGGCCTTGACCTGGCGCTGTGCCTAGTTTTCAAAAGCCGAGGTCTCTTCCTACCCAGAAGTGAGTGGAGGAGGAAGAGAGGTGATCCTCGTGCCCAAACTGCCCCAACAGGTTCTCTGTCGCCTGACTTTGCCTGTGGGATGTGTTCTGGCCTGGGGGGACTGGCCTGGGGGGGGACTGGCCACGGGTAGGCCAGGGCTTCTTGCCCTGGGGGGCTGCACTCGCAAACAGCAGGAGCAGGCTGTGAGGAGAGGGGGTGTGGTGATGAATGCCCCCCTCGCCAGTTCTGAGTGTGGGTCTGGGCCCTGCCAGCTCAGGGCAGCCAGCCAGGTGGTCAGGATGAGGGCCCTAGGCCCTAGACGCACCCCTGAGCCTGCAACAGGGATGCGGTGAGGAGGACAAGGGAGTCTGGGGCAGAGGTGCTGCTCAGCTCCCCTGGGCCTCCCAGGCTGCCTTCCTGGGGACTGTGGGGAGCCCATAGAGCAGGAAACACGGTCCAGGCTCTGTCCCAGACAGGGCCAAGACACACAGCTGCCCCGGAAGTCCACTGAGAAATTCGTGGTCACAGCAAAATGGGCACGCGCCTTTGGGGCTCCTTAGTCCCAAAGATGCTGAGCAGTTGTCTTGGAATGGCCCTGGGCTTGGCGGGGTCACTTCTTTCTCCCCTGTCCCCACCCAGGCTGGGCCTGGAAAGCAGTCACCCCCTGTAGATCTCTCTGGGCTGCCCGCAGGTGGTGCCCAAGCCTGGGGGGGGAGGTGGGAGGACTTGGGGGACCTTTGCAGCCTGATCCTCCACCCTCAGGGGAGGACTCCTGAGCTAGACTCAAGGCTGTGGGGGAAAACCCAAGAATGAGGGGCAGGCAGGGCGGGGGTGGGGGGACTGAGAACTGGCCTGGGGGTTGTGGTGTTTGCTATATTGGCCTAGGAAGAGGCAAGGAGATGTGACCAGTCCTGCCACCTGAGAGAGGAGACTTAGGGGGCCCTCCGCACTGCATTTCTTATCTGACAGCCTGGGTTTGATCCAGCACAGGCAGATGGTCAACACAGACCTGTTCCCTTATTTAGGGTGGCCCTGAGGTCCGAAAGGGAGCTTCTTCTACATCTAATCAGGGGTCACCTAACACCTGTGGGTCCTGTCCCCTGGTGGCTCAGGGCAGGTCCTGAGATGGAGAGGACACGGGGTTGGGGTGGGACCTTGTGGGTGAAGCTGGTTTCGGCTCCCCCGGGCCCTCAGCTCTGGGCACGTCCCTCGGCCTCTGGGTGCATGACTGGCTGAAGGGGTGTCCCCGGATGTGAGTGTTCTTAGCCTCAGGTATTCTGGAGTGATCCTGAGGCTTCACGCTGGATCTGTGCCCTGTGCTGGTATCTACTCCATCGCTTACATTTCCGCTTACTTACAAGTTAGAATAGTTTCAAAGGGAATTTTAGATGAGCAGAGGAGCTACAAAATTGGCCCGTTTCCTTGTGCCTTTGCTCAATTCCCCCGAAGTTAGCTCTGGCATAACCGTGGAGCTGGACACTAAGAAGTTAACACTGGCGCCGTGCAGACGATGCCCACGTTGACTTAACCAGCACCCTCCTTGAAGTTCCTTTTCTGTTCTCAGATCCCGCATTGCTTTTCATGCTCAAGTCTCCCTATGCTTGTGAATCTTTCTTTTAAAAGGAAACTTCGTATCATTCCCTGAAATAGAACATCAGTGGAACTTGCCTACACAGTAACTGTCAAAATACACACAGAAAGTGGAAGCAGAAGGCCGCGGCCTGTGGCCCTGTGGGGACACGGCATTCCTGCCCAGCCCTGCTTTGAGGGCGATCGGAGAAGGGGTCTCTGTGTGCCCTGCACGGCGGCTGTCTTTGGTCTTGGCAGCTTGGCAGTCAAGAGCTTGGTAGGGCAGCCCCTTGGCAGGACTGCAGCCTGTCTAGGTTGAGTTCACCTCTGTACGGGCACCCGAGCCCCAGAGCACCCTTCATGTCCCTCTGCAGGAGATCCCCGCTTGCTGGACTGGGAAGAGGGGTCAGGGCAGGGGAGGGGCGACCCTGTGTTCCAGCTCCCTGGGGGACAGTGAGGGGCGTGAGTGCCAGCCCTGAGCTGCCTCTTCCCAAGTCCTTGTAAGTCTCAGCCTCCAGCCCTTCCTGAGCTCAGCTGGTTGCTCCTGGGCTGGGGCGCCTCATCAGCCCACCCACCTAGGCGGGTACCTTGAGATGTGAAAGCGTGGGTTTTGTGGCAGGCCTGGCAGGGGGCGTCCTGTCTGCCCTGTGTGGTGGGCAGGTGTGACCCCACACAGGTACTGGGGACCCGTGCTGTTCGCTCAGGGGTCCTGCTCTTGTGCAGAGCCCTGGGGCTGAGCTCTGTGGCCCCTCTTGTCCGTGTCCTCTGGAGGACGGAGACTAGTGCCCACCGCCCTGCCTGGAGCGTGCGGTGGGGGACCTGGGGTCGATCCTCGTTACCACCCTGACTGGAATGATGAAAGTAAATGAAGCAGCCTCAGACCGTAGCTTTCTGGCCCTCTTCGAGGTGCTTGTTCTGTCGCACTCACAGTAAGACTGACTTGAGAGAGTCCGAAAGCGGAGCAGGTCAGTGTAGTGGCAGAGTTCGTCCATGCCCGGTGAGAACCTGGCATGGTCCTGCACAGGGCTCAGAGCTGGGCTCCAGGGCACCGCCAGCTCCTTTGGTTCTTACGGGGTTTCTCCTGTGGGGACTCAGGCTTGCAGTCTGTGGGTCCTGTCACAGACAGGACAGCAAAGGAATCGGGGCAGTGGGTGCAGAGGGCCTGCAGGTGTGGCCAGGGCGCTCTTCTCTGAGAGCGGGGGGAGGGCAGTGGGGGCCACGTGCGAGGGTCCCTCTGCCTGTCGTGGGGACAAGGGCAGGGGCCCTTGTGATGGTCGCCCTCCAAGTGAGAGACGACAGCTCAGACAGGGTAGGGGCTGGGTGGGAGGACGGTCAGATTCTGGGCCTGCTGGGAGGCAGAGAACTTGCCTGGAGATGGGTCTTGGCTCTGTCTGCCCCTTGCCCTGCGACCCATCTCTGAGTTCGTCCCCTTGGGGCCAAGTGGGTCTTGGTGGGCACTCGCCGTGTCCACAAGCCTTAAGCTCCCTGGGCAGAGCCGCGGGCAGGGCCAGGTGTGCCTAAGGACATAGAGCGGGCTCGTGGCTGTGGCCAGCGGGCTGATCTATTGCCGGCCATAGGGCATGTGTGCTGGGACGGAGGCCTCACCGGAGCCAAGTGCTGGGGAGAGGGGTCCCACTGTGGAGCTAGCAGGTGACGTGTTTAGGAATAACGAAGACTTTTCTTGGTTATTGAGAGTGTGTGTATGCATGAGAGAGAGGGAGAGGGAGAAAAGGGAGCATGAGGGGAGCAGGGGGACGCCCCTCCAACAGGGTCTCATTGTGCGAGGATCCCCTTGCTTAGCCTGTATTGCTTCAGGATCCCAGGTGTCCCTCACATACCCCGAGGGTTCTCAAGCCGACCCCAGGGATTCGAACCCGCAGTTGACCCCCTGGCTTCCAGCTTTGCAGGGCACCTTGGCTGACCGCTGCGCCAGAGCAGCTGGGCCGATCCGATCTGTCATTATAAAAGCAGGAGTTCTCGCTGTGTGAGCTTCTCAAGTTCCTGGAGAGGTGGAGGAATGTCCAGCCACCTTCTAGAAGGTAAAGCAGACGTCCCTGTCTAGTGACGCTTTCCAAGTGCGGTGTGTCTTGAAGGAATAAGTTTGGCGTGGGCCTCATCCTAGTTGCCAGAATGTTCTTTTCGTTAGAACTGTATGGCTAGAAGCGTCGTGGTGCGAATCTCTGGACTGTAGCCGGCACCTGTTTGGGACTGCTGGGGTCTCAGGTGTGCTACCGATAGCCCGAGACTCCGGCAGAGGTTCGGGATGCTTGCGGTCAACCCAGCCCCCTGCCCCTGCCCGACTCCCTCTTCTCTTTGGCCGTCCCTCATGGCACCTCACCACGTACCAGGTCCTTCTTCCCAAGGCCCGAAGGCAGCAGCCGCTGGGAGTCAGACCTGGCAGGAGCGCGCTGGGGAAAGGGGCTCCTGATGCTCGGAGTGGGGAGAGTGAGGTGTGTCGCCGTGTGTAAGTAAGGCTGGTGACGAGTGTGCCACAGGAACTGAGCGCTGGGCAGCGCTTACCCTGGGGTGATTTGGCTCTGTCATGATTTGGCTCCTATGTCGCCTGTGTGGAATGGGTCTGCTGTCACCCGTTCTGGCACAGATGTGGACGCAGCCAGGGCTGAGCAGTCCCTGCTCTGAGCTCTCAGGTCTCCTGACCCTGGCAGGTGGACACACTCACGTCCAAGAGGGTGCAGATGAAGAGGTGGGGTCTGCTTTACCTCATTCCGGCTCAAGGACCTGAACAAATACCAGGTGCTGATAACCGTGGGTGTCCATGGTGGCGACTGTGTGCAGCCTGGAGGCAGGGTCACAGGGGAAGGCCACGGTGTGGCTGGCTGTGGGAGGCAGCCCTCTCTCCAGGCAGCTCCCTCCTGAGCCTCCAGGGCGGGGTATCTCCTAGTGCCCAGCTCTGTGCCTCCCCTTCTTCCCTCACACCTCCCGTCTCCTTCTCTGCTTGCCTGGACTAGCTTTCGGGCTGGGCGGTGGGGAGGCCGCGGCTCGGGACTGCCCCTCTGCTTTGCGCCTGTTTACTTTGCCCTGGACCTGCGCCACCAGACACTGGGTCATCTACGGAAAAACACTTTAACTCTAGCTGGCTTTGATCTCAAAGCAGCAAAGATGAAGGTCTTTGTGGTATTTGTCCAGGCAGATGCAGGGATCAACCTTTTATCTTTTTTTTTTTTTTTTTTCCAATTGAGATGAAATTCATATAACATGAAATTCACCATTTTTTATTTGGTTTTCAGTTTTTGCTGTAGGGCATGAGTGCTCATGGAAGACAGAGACACAGAGCGAGAGAGAGGCAAAGAGAGGGAAAAAAGTGAGACATCAGCCCCCCCTCCCACCAGAGGGCATGACCATGCTACAGTCCCTTCTCTTTCATTCTCTTGGGACTTGGGGCACACACAGGCGCATGATTTTCAAGCCACTGGGTCTGGGACCCCTTTAAAGGGTGCAGTTTAGTGGCATTTACTTCTCATGTATGTGATGCAGCCTTGGTCTAGTCCCCATACGTTATCACCCAGAAGGAAGCCCTGTATCTATTAGCAGTTACTCCCTGTCCTCCCTCTCCGCAGTCCCTGGCAACCACTAATCTGCTTTCTGTCTCTATGGATTTATGTATTCTAGATATTTCCAGAATGTTATTCTATGTAAATAGACTCATACAGTGTGTGACCTTTGGTGTCTGGCTTCTTTCATGTAGCCTGATGTTTTTAAGGTTTATCCACATTGTACCGTGTGTCAGTGTTTTGTTGATATTTGTGGCTGAATAGTATTCCATTGTATGGATGGATCACAGTTCATCCACTCATCAGCTGATGGACATTTGGGTTTTTTCTGCCTATGACTATTTTAAATAATGCTGTTATGAACACTCATATTCAGGTACTTCAGTTTGAACACTTGTTTTCATTTCTTTTGGGCATATACCTTGGCGTGGAGTTGCTGGATCATATGGTGATTCCATGTTTAACTTCCTGAGTAACCAACGATCTGTTTTCCACAGAAGCAACACACCATTTTAAATTCTTACCAGCAATGTACAAGTGGTCCAGTTCCTTCATGTACTTGCCAACCCTTATTATTTTCCTATTTTCTTATTTGTCCTATTGGGTGTGAAGTAGTATTTCATTGTGGTTTTTGACTTGCATTTACCTAATGACTCAGGATGTTGACCATCTTCATGTGCTTGTTGGTGAATTGTGTGCATCTTCTTTGGTGACATGGTTATTCTTACCCCCCACTTTAACTTTTTTTTTGCCATAGGCCATATGCACTCACTGGAGAGAGACAGAGTCAGTGAGAAGGAAAGTAAGAAATCACTCTTGGGGGGATGGCCATACCACAATCCCTACTCCTTCATTATTTTCCTAGGATTTTTGGTATGCATGTACATGTGCCTGGCATGACTTTCAAGCTACCAGGTCTAGGACTCGAACTGTGGTCAGCCATGTGGGACTTCAGCACTTCAACCATCATGTCACCTGCTGGCCTCTTTGGCCCATTTTTAGTTGGGTCATTTTCTTTTTATGGAGTTCTTTATAGGAGTCCTTTATATGTTCTGGATACTGTACCCTTATCAGATACATGATCTGAAATTATTTTTTTCCCATTCCGTAGGTTGTCTCTTCATTTTCTGATAATGTGATTTGCTGCCCAAAGATCTGTAACATTGATGAAGTCTAGTTTAACTGTTTTTTTTTCTTTTATTGCTCATGTTTTTGATGTCATAGCTTAAAATCTTGCCAAATCCAAGGTTTTGACATTTTTATCCCTATGCTTGCTTGCTTGCTTGCTTGCTTTCTTTTTTTGCTAGAGGGTGCTTATATTTGTCAGAGACAGAGAAAGAGAGGGAGAGGGAGAAAGCACTCTCTGTGGGCAATAGTCACAACTAAAGCCTTTCTTCTCCATTCATTCTTCTTTCAAGATTTTGAGCATGTGTGCACGTGCACATGGCATGTTTTTCAAGCCACCAGGTCCAGGACTCCAACTGTGGAGTTGACCACGTGAGATCCAGCCACCTTAACCATCAGGCCACAGAGCTAGCCCTCTGATTTCTTCTAAGAGTTCTATAGTTTTAGCTCTTATGTTTGTATGTGTTGTGGTTTGTTGTTATTATTTTAGACAGTGTCTCACTCTGTTGTGATCCTGCTGCCTCAGTCTCCTGGGTGACTGGGACTGTAGGTGCAGCTTTATATTTTGGTCTTTGATCCATTTTCAGTTTATTTTTGTAACAATGTGAAGTTTCAATCCAGCTTCATTCTTTGGCATGAGGATATCCAGCAGTTCTAGTACCATTGTTGAGGGCTATTCTTCTCTGGCACTCTTGTCAAAAATAATTTGATCATATCCACAATTAATTTGTTTTGTTTTGTTTTATTTTATTTTATTTTATTTTATTTTATTTTATTTTATTTTATTTTATTTCATTTCATTTCATTTCATTTCATTTCATTTCATTTCATTTCATTTTTATGGTGTATTCATTTCTTCCATAGAGAGAGAGCAAGACAGAGACAGAGAAACCGGCACCCTAGATAGGGTTCTCACCCTGCAGTTCATCCTCAGCTTCAGCCAGGACCAGGAAATATGCACACACGTCTGGCATGTTCAGCGAGACCTTAGAATGCAAAGGACCCTCCCATCTGGCCTCAGCATCATGGAGTGTTGGATTGTTGTTGCACCTCTGTGATTAGCCTGAACTCCTGAGTTCCATATGTCTGTCCTTATGCCAGTGCCACACTGGTTTTAATTAATTAATTTATTTTTGAGGTTTTTGTTATAGGGCACAAGTGCTTGCCAGAAAGACAGAGAGAGACAGAGAGACAGGAAGCGAGACATCACCCCCTGGGAGGATAGCCACACTGCAATCCCTTCTCTTCCATTCTTCTCTCAGGATCTTGGGCACACACACACATGCACCCGGCGTGAGTTTAAGCTGCCAGGTCCGGGACTCGACCGCGGTAGACTACATGGGAGTCCAGCGACATAGCCATTACACTAACTGTTGGTCCCAGTGCCACACTGTTTTGATAACTGCAAGTCTGTAGTAAGTTTCAAAATCAGGATATATGAGGTCTCTGCATTTTTCAAGATTGGTTATTTGGTGTCTCTTGCAATTCAATATACATTTGAAGATTAGGTTTCTCGTTTCTATTGAAAAAAAGGGCTGTTATTTTGATAGGAATCAGTAAGTCACTTTGGGTATTTTTGTCATCTTTTAAGTCTTCTAATCCATGAACATAGGATGTCTATTTATTTACGTTGTCTGTTACTTGTTTTAGCAATATTTTGTAGTTTTGGGATACAAAACTACCTCCTCAATTAAGTTTATTCCTAGGTATTTCTTTTGGTTGCTGTTACAAGAGAAACTGCTTTCTTTATTTTTCTCTTTCCTTTGTTTTAAAATAATTATTTTATTGGGACCAGCAGGTGGTGTGGTGGTTAAGGGCACTGGACTCCCACATCGCCAGCCACGGTTCAAGTCCTGGACCTGGTGACTTGCTTTCTCACTTTCCATCTGTCTTGCTCTCTCTCACTCTGTCCCTCTCCAGTCAAATTTAAATAAATAAATAAATAAATAAATAAATAAATAAATATCTTTTTAAAAAGAATTATTTTAGTTAACTTTATTTATTAATTTAAATTTAACCAGAGAGGGACAGAATGAGACAGAAAGGGGGGAGAGTGAGAAAGCAAGCCACCAGATACCGGATTTAAACCACATTTGGTCATGTGGGAGTCCACCGCCCTCAACCACCATGCCACCTTCCAGTCACAACTTTTCTCTTTTTTATAATCACTTTAACAACAAAAAAACCCACTCTATCTATCTATCTATCTATCTATCTATCTATCTATCTATCTATTTTAATTTTACCAGAGAGGGACAAAGTGAGAGAAAGAGAAAGAGCAAAAGTGAGAAAGCAAGCCTCCAGGCCTGGGACTCGAACTGTGGTCAGCCATGTGGGAGTCCAACGCCCTTAACCACTACGCCACCTGCTGGCCCTTTCTGTAATCATTTCAAAAAAAAGTTTATTTTCTTATTTTTCTGTGATAGAAAGAGAAAGAGAGAAAAAAGAGAGAGGTAGGCACCTCTAACAGAGTCTTGATGCCAGAGTCTACCTCCTGCCTTAGCAAGCCTGGATTACAGACATTTTTGTGTGCCTGGTGTGCACATGGTGCTCCAGGACGTGACCCATGAGCCTTCTGTGTGGGTCCAGCATTGCAGAATGTGCCATTACCACTATACCACTGCAGCTGGCCTCAAGAGCGTATCTTTGTTCAAAGTCTTTCCCCCCTTTATTCATGATAGAGTACATGCACCAAATGTGAGAGTGAGAGAGAGAGGAGCGCCTTCCATTGGGCCTGTCATGCCATGACCCGCTTCCTCCAGTCCTCCTGCCCGTCTGACCTTGGGTATTCATGCATGTGCCCAGCATGTTTTCAGCTGACTGGGGATTCAAACCGTGGTGGCCATGTGGGATCTGGCAGCACATCACCACTGTGCCAAGGAGCCAGCCCTGTAATCACCTCTTAAGGCTTGGTGACCAGGGCCTGGCCAGCAGCACAGCAGTAAGAGGCGATGCTCTGCAAAGCTGACCACATGAGGTTGTGGGTGTGTCCATGACATGGGGCTGGCTTAAGCCAGGGGTGGGTTGTGGCATTAAAGCCCCTAGGAAGGTGCTTTCTTGCTCTGTCTGTCTCTCACTCATGGAAGAAATAAAGAAGTATACTTTAAAAATTGTGGTGATGGGGCCGGCAGGTGGCATGGTGGTTAAGGGCACTAGTCTCCCACACGGCCAATCACAGCTTAATTCCTGGACCCAGCAGCTTGAAACTCAAGCCAGGCGTGTGTATGTGCATGCCCAAAATCCCAGGAGGAGAATGGAAGAGAAGGGATTGCATTGTGGCCATCCTCAGGGTGATTTCATTTCTTTCTTTCTTTTTTTTTTTTTAAGAGAGGTTTTCGCTATAGGGTGCGTGCGCTTGCCAGACAGACAGAGAGAGACATAGAGACAGAAAGCGAGAAATCACCCCCCAGGGGGGATGGTCACGCCGCAATCCCTTCTCCTCCGTTCTCCTCTTGGGATCTTGGGCACGCACACACACGCGCCCGGTGTGAGTTCTTAGCCACTGGGTCCGGGACGCGAACTGCGGTCGACTACGTGGGAGTCCAGCGACATAGCCATTATGCTAACTGCTGGTTCCCGATGGAGGGTGATTTCTCACTTTCCCTCTCAGTCTCTGTTTCTCTGGCAAAGACACATGCCCTGTGGCAGAAACCTTAAAAGGAAAAAAGAAAAAGAAAAAAAAAAGAAGTGTGACGACTAAATTTCAGAAGCACACACGTGAAGGGTACTGCCCGTCCTGGCGCGCTCTCATGTTCACACACGTGTTGGTGTGTGCACGCCCAGATGCCCGTGAAGGGCGTAGGTAGCCCTCCTTCTTAGCCATAGCCAGTCATTGAGCCTCTGTCAGAAGCTGGGCCTGGCGTTTTCTGTACACGTGTGGGGCCCTCTCATACGATGCCAAACTTCCCCTCCTGCGGCTTCTACCCCGTCCTTCCTGGACCTCCTCCCATGGCCGCCACCCCCATCCTCCCTGGGGCCCCACCCACGGCCACCACCCCCATCCTTTCTGGGTCCCCCTCCCGCAGCCTGCACCCCCATCCTCCTCGGGGCCCCACCCACGGCCTCTATCCCGTCCTTCCTGGAGCTCCTCCCGTGGCCTCCATCCCCATCCTTCCTGGGGTCCCTCCCGTGGCCTCCGCTCCCATCCTTCCCTCCAGCAGCCTCCCCACCCTGCAGGGAAAGAGCAGATGAGGAGAGGATGACAGAGTGGCTGGGCAGTGAGGAGTCTAACCCAGGCGCCTATTGTCCCAGCCACACAGAGCCAGCACTGGGACTAGGAGCTGGCGGGCCAACCAGTGAGAGCGGAGGTGTGATGTGGCTGGCAGTGGAGGGGCCTACCAGCCGGGCTGCTCGGGGCCATCAGGATGCAGCCTCCCTGCCTCGCTCATAGGAGCCGGGAAGACATGGAAAGGTGAGGACAGAAACCCAGGATGTGGCCGAGCTAGATGCTGGGGGTGTGTCCTCCAGAAGATTCTGGGGGTACCATGCCTAGGCCTGTGTACCAGGGCTGAGACCCCACGTGGGGGTGCTTTCTGGCTCACGTCGGAAAGCAGGGTGGGCCAGCAGCTGTCAGACCAGCTCGGGACTTTGTGGCTTGGCTTGGTCTTACCCCTCCCTGAGAAAACCCTGCCAGGGCGATTTTGCATGTCAGTGTCCAGGCTGTTTTGGGTCTTCCTGAAAGGATTGAGCCACGGCCTCCTCTCCCAGCTGCCTATAGCCGCTGATCCGGCGTCAGCCCACGTCTGGCTGCTGGCACCCGTGCTGGGCACTTCTAGTCAGCCTGGTCCTCGCAGAGGCTCCCGGGGCCTTGGCCTGGGCCTGCCCGGGAGGCACCTACAATGCTGGTACGGGGAGAGGGGCCCTGCTGGTGCCGTCCGTCACTCCAGCCCAGTCCCAGGCCAATGGGAGCAGCCCGGGAGGCTTTCATGTCCCTCTCGAGGTATACCTGACTCTCGGGAGGGCTGTGTGCCCTGCCCGAGCCGTGCTGGGGGCTGGGAGGTTTGCCTGTGACGGGGCCTGGCTCCTACTCCATCAGAAAGGGGTCTGCTCATCTGTCCAGCTGGCAGCATTTCCTGAGCACCCTGAGGGGTCAGGCTTGGTTCTGGGCATTGGGACAGTCAGTGGAAGATGGCAGGTCCCTGTGCCCATGGGCGTTGTAAATGAGCAGCAGGTCCTGCTGGGGTGGGGGGGTGAGGTGGGGAGCAGCACCTGGCAGGCGTGGCCACGTGGCTCGCTAATCGTGGGTCTGTGTGGGCAGCTTGGATGTGTCCGAGTACGTGCAGGAGGGCCTGCATGTGGCCACCCCCGAGAGCAGAGGTGCGAGGGGGGGGTGTTCACGTTTATCCCCAACACAGCAGGGTCGAGACGGGCACACAAGGCGCTTCAGCCTACGATTCCCCAGGTTTCCACAGGGTATTATGGGGCGTCACGTGTGAGGCCATATGGGGAGAGACAGGCTGACTGAGCCCCAGGTGAGGCATGGGGCAGCCCCAGGGTGAGGGCTGAGGGAGCCCAGGACTGAGGCATGAGGGACCTTCAGGGTGAAGGATGAGGGAACCCCGGAGCTGAGGAGTAATGGGGCCCCGAGGTGAGGGATGATGGAGCCCAGGGGTGAGGCATGAGGGAACCTGGGGTGAAGGATGACGAAGCCCTGGGGTTGAGGGATGACAGAGTCCCATGGGTGAGGTATGACGGAGCCGTGGGGTGAGGGATGACGGAGCCCTGGGTAAGGAGCCCTGGGTGAGGGATGATGGAGCCCTGGGGTGAAGGATAATGGCCTAGGCGAGGGATGATGGAGCCCTGGTTGAGGGATACTAGAGCCCTGGGTGAGGGATGATGGAGCCCTGGGTGAGGGATACTAGAGCCCTGGGTGAGGGATGATGGAGCCCTGGGTGAGGGATGATGGAGCCCTGGGTGAGGAGCCCTGGGTGAGGGATGAGGTGAGGGATGATGGAGCCCTGGGTGAGGGATGCGGAGCCCTGGGTGAGGGATAATGGCCTAGGTGAGGGATGATGGAGCCCTGGGTGAGGGATGATGGAGCCCTGGGTGAGGGATGACGGAGCCCTGGGTGAGGAGCCCTGGGTGAGGGATGACGGAGCCCTGGGTGAGGGATAATGGCCTAGGTGAGGGATGATGGAGCCCTGGGTGAGGGATGATGGAGCCCTGGGTGAGGGATGACGGAGCCCTGGGTGAGGAGCCCTGGGTGAGGGATACTAGAGCCCTGGGTGAGGGATGATGGAGCCCTGGGTGAGGAGCCCTGGGTGAGGGATGATGGAGCCCTGGGTGAGGGATGACGGAGCCCTGGGTGAGGATCCCTGGGTGAGGGATGACGGAGCCCTGGGTGAGGGATACTAGAGCCCTGGGTGAGGGATGACGGAGCCCTGGGTGAGGGATACTAGAGCCCTGGGTGAGGGATGACGGAGCCCTGGGTGAGGAGCCCTGGGTGAGGAGCCCTGGGTGAGGGATGATGGAGCCCTGGGTGAGGGATAATGGCCTAGGTGAGGGATGATGGAGCCCTGGGTGAGGGATGATGGAGCCCTGGGTGAGGGATGACGGAGCCCTGGGTGAGGAGCCCTGGGTGAGGGATGATGGAGCCCTGGGTTGAGGGATGACGGAGTCCTGGGTGAGGAGCCCTGGGTGAGGGATGACGGAGCCCTGGGTGAGGGATGACGGAGTCCTGGGTGAGGGATGATGGAGCCCTGGGTGAGGGATGATGGAGCCCTGGGTGAGGGATGACGGAGCCCTGGGTGAGGAGCCCTGGGTGAGGGATGATGGAGCCCTGGGTGAGGGATGACGGAGCCCTGGGTGAGGAGCCCTGGGTGAGGGATGATGGAGCCCTGGGTTGAGGGATGACGGAGTCCTGGGTGAGGAGCCCTGGGTGAGGGATGACGGAGCCCTGGGTGAGGGATGACGGAGTCCTGGGTGAGGGATGATGGAGCCCTGGGTGAGGAGCCCTGGGTGAGGGATGACGGAGCCCTGGGTTGAGGGATGACGGAGTCCTGGGTGAGGAGCCCTGGGTGAGGGATGACGGAGCCCTGGGTGAGGGATGACGGAGCCCTTAGGTGGAGTTGGTGAAGTCCGGGAGGTGAAGGCTGCCAGCCGGGGGTGAGGGCTGCAGTGTGGAGGGCACTGCCCTGCCCTGCCCTGAGCCCCACAGTGCTGTAGGATGGTAGAAGCGCTGGGTGCTGTTTGGCCTCAAGCTTCTCACGACGGTGTCACGTGGCCCTCCTGATCCCAGGCTGTGTCAGTGTGACTGGCCCTCTGGTCCCCCAGGCCCTGCCCATTGACCTCTGCACCCTGCTCTGGGCCTGCCCACTGGGAAGCACTGCTGGGCCCACCCGCTGCCACCTGCTGTGCAGGCACTTGCGTGTCTAGTCTGGTCCCAGACGTGGAGGCAGATAAGTGACAGCGCAGGGCGCCCCCTGAGCTGTGGTGTGTGGGCGCTGGGGCCTGTGGGCTGGGGCCTGTGGTGGGTGTCCCACAGGCTGCGGGGCTATCTGAGAACCGCTGCCGACTCTGAGCACAGTTGGGGTGGAACCTGAGCTCCAAGGACCCGCTGCCTGAGTCCCCACTTCACGAGCAGGGGCAAACTCTGGCAGGCAGACGGCAGGGTCAGGAGGGCCTGGGTGGGTCTCGTGGTGGCTCTGCCTTGTACCAGGGTGGCGTAGTGGGGACCAGGGACTGCAGGGTTGCTGGGGTCAGAGGTCAGTTCTAGCCCTGGGCTGCGAGCAGGAATTCCTAGGCCAGAAACACCCCTCCCAAAGTGAATCTGAAGTTAGGAAATTAACGAGAATGTCTCCTTCAGGGAGGAAACCCTGCTGAGGGTCCAGGAGCCTCAGGAAGCAGGCCTCCCTGCACCCTCCTGCTAGCAGTCTCCTGAACTCTTCGCACTCTCTCGCTCAGAGACACCTTTAGGGAAGCCCTGTGGCCTTTGTGGGTGGGGCAGAGGAGAGGGGGCCCTGGGCCGTGGGAAGAGGAAGCCACTTCCTAGGGCCAGGTGCCTCCGGTGACCTCCTTCCTCCTGCCCCTCCTGCAGAGCCATCCCCCTGCAGTGCTGGCAACGCCCAGTGCTGTGCTAGACCCCAGGGAAGGAAGCCTTAGAAGCAGGTGGGTGTGGGTTCAATGTGAGTAAAAACACTCGTGTTAAAACTGGCCCCTAGGAAAACTGCCTCTAGTAGATGGAGGTTTCTGAGCCTCGGTGCTAGTGAGGTCCTGGGCTGCAAGGGTCTTTGTGGGCGTGCCTTGTGCTTGGCAGGGTGTTTATCATGGTTTACCACCAGGTGCCCGCAGCCCCCAGCCAGTTACGACAACAGACATTGCCAGGTGCACCCTGGGTCCCCACTCACACCCAGTCATAGGCAGGAGAAAAGTGATCTAGCCGGTCTGTTACTCCTCGGTCAGGGGAAAGTGCAGCTCTGTGACCATCTGTCTTGTCTTTCCTTCATTTATATTCCAGGTTTTTGCCACAGGACACATGCACTTGGCAGAGAGAGACAGTGAGAGGAAAAGTGAGAAATCACCCCCCAAGGGGCATACCCATATCACAGTCCCATCTCCTCCACCCTCCTGAGATTTTGGGCATGCACATGTGCCTAGCACCTTTCCAAACCACCAGGTGTGAGATTCCCACATGCAGTTGGCCATGTGGGAGTCCTAGTGCCTTAGCCCCACACTACCTACTGAGTCTATTTATTTACTTATTATTTATTTTCCTTTCTCTCTCTCTCTCTCTCTCTCTCTCTCTCCCTCTCTCTCTTTCTTTCTTTCTTTCTTTCTCTCTCTCTCTCTTCTTTCTTTCTTTCTTTCTTTCTTTCTTTCTTTCTTTCTTTCTTTTTGGAGAGGTTTTAGCTGTAGGGCACATGCACTTGCCAGAAAGACAGAGAGAGAGAGAGAGAAACAGAAAGCGAGAAATCACCCCCCAGGGGGGATGGCCACGTGGCAATCCCTTCTCCTCCATTCTCCTCTTGGGATCTTGGACACGCACACACACGCAACCGGGTGTGAGTTTAAGCCGATGGGTCCGGGACTTGAACCACGGTTGACGACATGGGAGTCCAGTGACATAGCCATTACACTAACTGCTGGTCCCTTTATTTCTTAAGAATTATTTTATTTAACTTCATTTTATTTATTTATTTATTTATTTATTTATTTATTTATTTATTTAAATTTGACCAGACAGGGACAGAGTGAGAGTGAGAGAGAGAGAGAGACAGAGAGAGAGAGAGAGAGGAAGTGAGAAAGCAAGCCACCAAGTCCAGGACTTGAACAGCAGTTGCCCATGTGGGAGTCTAGTGCCCCTAACCATCATGCCATCTGCTGGCCCCCCTATTTATTTATTTTGATAAACATTAATGCATTTTCTTATTTAAAAACTTTTATTGAATTATTTTGCAAATTAAACACTAGCACATTGTAAAAACAGACTGACGAAATGAGCGAGTCCCAAGTAGCATGCAGGGAGCGTGCCCGGCCTTCCTCCCGGTCTTCGCTCTGGAGCTGGATTGGGTCCAGCTCAGAAGGACTCCCACATTTACACAGCCACCCACAAATAGCAGCACACTGAGACTGCACGCGGCATGGTGCACACTCACTCTTGTCCCCGGGGCCCGAGTGCTGCCCCAGGGCGGGGAGCTTCCCATCTCCTCGGGAAGGGCTGTCTTGCAGCTCCTTCCTCCTCTGGAGCTGCCACAACATTGCTCAGTAGACGTCCTGGACTCCACGTCTCTGGGCATGGAAGCAAGTGTATCTGCTGGTTGGGCTGGTCAGTTGGAGGGTACAGCATTTCCGATTTTAAAATGAGCGTCTCAGCACACAGGCAGCAAGTTCTCTGAACGCTTTGATCTCTGTTAATGTACCCTGGTGAAAAAACAGCATGTCACGATAGTTTTGGTTTGCAGCTATCTTTTTTTTAAAAAATTATTCATTCGTTTATTTTAATTTGACCAGAGAGAGAGAGAGAGAGAGAAAGAGAAAGAGAAAGCAAGCCACCAGGTCCAGGACTTGAACCCTGGTTTGTCTTGTTGGAGTGTCCAGCGCCTTAACCACTACACCACCTGCTGGTCCCCTGGGTTGCAACTATCTATACATCGAGAATCCTCATTTTAAATTCTTTCCTCTGGGGCCAGCAGGTGGCATAGATGTTATGGCAGTGCTGGACTCCCACATGGAACCACAGTTCGAATCCTGGATTTAGTGGCTTGAAAATCACGCTGGATGCACGTATGTGCGCCCAAAATCCCAGGAAGAGGTCAGAGATAAAGGGAGTGCGGTGTGGCAGTCGCCTCTGGGGGGTGACTTCTTCCTTTCCTGCTCACTGTCTCTGCCTGTCTCTGGTGAGCACATGTACCCTATGGCAAAAACCTTAAAAATAAATAAGTATGTTCTTCCTTCCCTGGACGTGTAGGCTATCAATGGCCTAACGTTTTCTTTATTTTAGATGGATGAATGAATGTGTAGTTCTTCTCAATTGTAGGTATTTATGGGGTACCATGTGGTGTTTTTTTTTGGTGCATAAATAGAATGTTGCTGTGATCGAATCAGGGCAATTTGCATATCCATCATTTTAAACGTTTGCTGTTACTTTGTTAAGAACGTTACAATGTTCTAGCTTTCTTGAAACACACAGTGCTGCTGTTAGCCATCTTCACCTCCTGTGCTGTAGCACACTAGGCCTCATCCTGTCTGTGACTTTCCGGATGTTCCCAGCCTCTGGCAACCACGCCGTCCCCAGCTCCCACGGCTGTGAGCACGTGCAGCACACTTCACTGACCCTCAGCCCCGGTCTCACCTGCGTGGCCCCAGATGACAGGATTCCGTCCTTCAGCGTGGCTGCGTAGCATCCGGTTGTGTATCTGCCCGCACCGTCTTCCCTCTGTCCCCGGTGGACACCTGGGTTGACATCTCTCAGCCACTGGGAGCCGCACTGTGACGCGATGGTGGTGCTGACTGCTCCCCTCCGAGGGGCTCCTTCCTGTACCCGGGTCACGGGGCAGCCCTGGCTTGAGATGTCTGAGGAAGCTCAACACTGGTCTTCGTAGTTGCTGTGCTACTTCCTGCCCCACCGGCAGGGTGAAGGCTCCCCTCTCCGCACCCTCACCGGCACATGTCACGTTTTGTCCTTGGACGGCAGTGGCTGGCGGCGTTCTAACGGGAGTGAGCCGACCCTCTCTGTGGCTTGGTCTGCATTTCCCGGGGTGAGTGACGCTGAGGGTCTTAGGCCTCTTGGCCATGGCCTTGATGCTTTCTCATGAAGGGGGAAAGGGCAGGATCAGGCCGAGAAGTCAGAGAAGGGGTCTCGGAGAGGCTCAGGACAGGCCCCTCCACCCTGTCACTCTTCTCCCCGGGCAGTTGCTCCACCGCGCACTCCAAGGCTGCCCTGCCGAGCGCTCTGCAGCAGGGGAGGGAAGCCCCGCGGGCTGCTCTCGGGCGGCCTGTTCTTTCTGAGTCCCCTTGTGAGGCCAGCCTCCTTTGCTTTCCCTCGCTCGTGAACATTTAGCTTTAGAATCATTTTAGATTCACGGGAACGCTGCAAACAGTCCAGGGCGCCTCCACCCGCCCCGGCTCACCCGACCCGCCCAGAGGCTGTGGGCACCGTTCTTGTCATGTTGCTCCAGGGTCCCCACGGGGCTCCTCCAGCCCGCCCTGGCAGGTTTGGGCGGCACGGGCCAGGCGCAAAGGCCCCTTAATGCTCTGCTTCTCGGAGGGGCTGCGTCTCCCTCTCCTGAGTGGGGGTCAGTACAGCTCCCAAGGCCATGCTTGGTTCTAAGAAGCCGGGCCACTGTGGGCCTGAGTGGAGCTGTGTCATTCAGCGGGTGCCTGGCCAGGGCCCTCGTGGTGGGACAGAGTGCCACCGTCCCCATGGGACCATTTGTGGTTACTGATGATTTTTCCTGTTCACAATTTCTTTTGAATCTCAAGGTATACAATTTTATTATTTTTTAAAGCTTATCCATTTCCTCTGGGGGGGGGGGGATTACCCTAGGAGAGTCCCCACACCATAGCCCACCCGGGCCGTAGCTAGCTGGATCATGGTGTGTGACCGGGAATATACTTGGGGGCCTTGGACATGGGTCCTGAACCTTCCCATTTTATTAATTAAAAAACCACTGTCAGAAGGCACGCGCACTGGCCAGAGAGAAGAGAGCTCGCTCGCTAGCGAAAGGAGGCAGCCGCGGCGGGGTGTGGGCACGCCCACTCCCGTCACCACCCCTCTGTCCTGTGCACTGGGCACACCGCACGCACAGCTGTGTTTTCAGGTACCAGGGCCAGGGTTCGAGCTGTGGTTGGCTGTGAGGGATCTGGTCCCCTTAACCACTAGGCCGTGGGGCCAGCCATGTTTTATGCCATTTTAAGCTACTCTTTGGAAAGGAATGATGTAGTCGCATTGGTCTTTTGGACCCTGTCGAGAGCTGACTGCGGGAGAGGAGTTGGTGCTTGCAGGCTCTCCTGTGCGTCAGCAGGTCTCCTCGCGGGTCGCCTGCAGCCTCTGCCCCGCGGACCACGTGTGAACAGGGAGGTCTCAGGGAGCACCTGGCCCAGTGCCCCCTCACAGATGTGAAGCTGAAGCTCACAGAAGGCCGCGGTGGGTGGGGACCAACGTCTACCTTCTCCACGCGTCTAGTGTTCGTCCCTTTATGACACTTATGACAGTTTTCTTTCTTTTTTGGGGGGGCCAGAGAGTATGTGCCCTCACCAGAGAGAGACAGAGAGGGAGAGAGCAGCCTGGGGGCATGGCCTCGCTGCAGTCTCTTCATTTCCCGTCTTGTGGGGATTTAGGGTGTGCACATACACACACACCCAGCGTGCTTTTCTGTTTTTAGAGAGAGGTTTTTGTTATAGGGCATATGTGCTTACAAGAGGGATGGAAAGCAAGAAATCACCACCCCCCGGGGGGATGGCCACGCCACAACCCCTTCTCCTCCATTCTCCTCTTGGGGTTTTGGGCACGCATGCGCACGCACCCTGCGTGAGTTTGAATCTCCCGGACCAGACTGGACACATGGGAGTCCGGTGACCTACCCATTATGCCATCTGCTGCTCCCTCAGTGTGGTTTTCAAGGCTCCAGGACTGGGACTCGAACCACGCAGTCAGTCATGTCCGTCCAGCTCCCTTAGACACAGCCTCAGGGCCGTCCACAGGCTGTTCTCTGTCTCCGACGGGAACGACTGGCAGAACTCAGCTTGGCCCTGAGAGGACTTCGACACCTGGGTCCCCAGCAGGGTGGGCCCCCTGGGCTGGCGCCCGCCGGCTCCTGGATCTCCGCGCTTTGGCCCCAGTGAGTGTGGGTACAGAATGTCACACAGCCTCTTGTGGGGATGGCACAGGGGTGCCTGACCCCCCTCCCTGGAGCTCAGGCGGTGCCTGGGGACCTGGTCTGTGGTTTTTGACGTTTGGTCTGGGGAGGAAGCACTGGGATGTGCAGCAGGCGCCCACCCGAGGGCATGTCTTGAAAAGCCAGTGCTGCCTCGGGCCACCCTTCCTGTATGCCCTGGCGTTCGCCCTGGTGTTCGCGCTCGATTCTTTCCTGGAGGTCACAGCAGTCGCTGCCAGCTTGGCTTCTCCTGGGGCAGGGTGGCCCGCTCGCAGAGGTCCCCAGCCACCCTCCCCTGTGAGGGCTGTTGGTGGGCACCTCCCAGGTGTCCCCCCGGGCTGCACCTCTGCTTTTGAGCTGCTTGGATTTCGAGATGCCGAGGTTTTCTTCTCAGACTCCTGGGGGGATCCCTGTGACGACAGTCATCTCGCGGGGCCACTGGCCTCTGGTCTGTGGATTGCTCACTCATCTGGGGACTGCAGTGTCACCGCCCCCATCACTAACCTGTTTAAAATAATCCACATCCACTGCTTAGTTACTGGAGCGTGGGTTCTTGGTGCGGTTCCCTTGGCAACACTTGGCAACCAGCAATTTTTACTAGTGGCTGGGTGAGGGGTTCTGTAAGGCGGTTCCTGAAATACTGTCTGCAAGGGTGGAGCTGAGGGGCGAGCCCTCATCTCGCAGTTAATAGGTGAGAGGGCCAGTCTGGGCCATGGTGTGCTCCATCCGTGGGCTGGTGGAGGTGTGGCTGGGTGCCTGAGCTCACATCTGTGAGCCAGGCCGTGTCCCCATTTTACAGACAGGAGCACTGGGGGCCCCAGGAGCTTAGGAGCCTCAGGCAGAGGCCACCGAGGTTGGCGGTGGTCGGCACCAGCCCACGTGCTTGGGCTCCAGCTCTGCTGCCTGGACGTTCTCGCTGTTGTTGGGAATGCTGGAGACCCCAGCTGGCGCCATCCCGGCCTCATGGCCCTGGCCCCTCTGCATGGGCCACTGCGGACACTCCCTCGGGGTCTAGCTCTGTCCCTGCTTCAAGCCCAGAGGTCTGGCAAGGGCCCATCTGGAGGCCCCCAGAGGGGGGCTCAGGTTGCTTTTGGCCTTTCGGTTATTTATACCCTAATCACTGGTTTTTGGTTTTGTTTCTAAATCTTTTATGGCTGAAAAAATAAAAAGGTGGGCCAACTAGTGGCGTCATGGTCAGTGCAGCCCACGTGGATCCCAGTCTGAGTGACTGAGGAACAGTCTAGGCATGTGCGCATGCCCCAAATCGCAAAGATCATGGAGGAGAAGGGACGGCAGTGTGGCCATCCTCCCTGGGGATGCTCTTTCACTTTCCCTCTTTCTCTGTCTCTCTTTCTGGTGAGCACATGTGCCCTATTGCAAAAACTAAAAAAAAAAAGAAAGAAAAAAAAAACAAGCAAAACCCAGATGCTAAATGTTCTAGTAGGATGAGGTCTTGGGGCTCACCAGATGCAGCAGTGGGGACTCCCGGGCTTGGGTGCAGCTTCCTTGACACCCACCTTTAATTCTGTGGCTGCTCATTCCCCGCTCTCCTGCTGGACCCTACTCACCTGCCAGGGTGATGATGCCTTCACGGGTGTCCTGGGGGCTGAGGACAGGAACCTCACCTCCCTTGGTCTCGGGCCCCACTTCTGTCAGTATGACCTTGCACTGCCTTTGTGTCACTCTTACCTTGTGTCTCAGAGCTTCCCAAAGGAGGTATTTGCTCCTATATCTGCGGATAATTGGTTTCCTTAGAAACTACTGGAGTAGTTGCTTGATCAGCTTCTGATTTTTAAAGAGCCCATGCCCTTTACCTGGAGTAGCTGTTAAAAATTCTCTGTAAATAGTTTGAAAGTAGGGCCAGTTGGTGCTTAAATCATCTGGGACTCCCACCTGGCTGACCGCAGCTCGAGTCCCAGACCGGCATTTTAAAACTCATGCCAGGCGTATGTGCGTGTGTGCCCAAAATCCCAAAAGGGAATGGAGGAGAAGGAATTGTGTGGCCACTCACCCCCTGGGAGGTAATTTTGCACTTTTTGTCTCTCTCTCTGGCCAGCACACGCACCTTATAGCAAAGATCTCTCTCTCAAAAAAAGTTTCAAAGTGTCTTTTTCTTTAAAGAATTATTTAATTTAGAGAGACAGAGCAAGAGAGAGCACGAGAGAGACTTGAACTGCAGTTGGCCATGTGGGAGTCCAGTGCCCTTAACCACCACACCATTTGCTGGCCCCAGTTTCAAAGTATCTTAAGAGGCATTTTGACTATTTGTTTACTGTATCAAAATGCCTGCACTGTCGGGAACCAGCAGTTAGCGTAATGGCTATGTTGCTGGACTCCCACGTAGTCGACTGCCGTTCGCATCCCGGACCTGGTGGCTTAAAACTCATGCCAGGCGCGTGTGCGTACGTGCCCAAGATCCCGAGAGGAGAATGGAGGAGAAGGGATTGTGGCATGACCATCCCCCCTGGGGGGTGATTTCTCGCTTTCTGTCTCTCTGTCTCTCTCTGTGTGTCTGGCGAGCGCACACGCCCTATAGCGAGAAACCTCTCCAAAAAAATAAAAAAAAAAAATGCCTGCACTGTTGAGCAATAGTGTGGAGGGGATGACCAGTGACTGACAGCAGCTCACTCAGTAGAACAGGGTGCTATGGAGCTGCCAGCTGGTGGGGGTGTGTATGAAGCGCAGTAAGTGCAACACTGTGTATAGTCAGGGCAACTCGGCAGACGTGGGAGAGTGGCTGTGTTACCGGGCTAAGAGACTCCCACTGGAAGGGGCATGCCAGATTGCCAAAGGTTAAGATTTATTTTTTCAGACCAGCAGGTGGCATGGTGGTGGTTAAGGTGTTGGACTCCCACATGGTTGACCATGGGTTAAGTCCTGGGCCTGGAGGCTTGAAACTCACACTGTGTGTGTGTGTGTGTGTGTGTTTGTGTGTGTGTATGTGTGTATCTATGTATGTATGTGTGCCCAGAATCCCAGGAGGAGAATGGAAGAGAAAGGAGTGTGCTGTGGCCATCCCCTTGGGAGGGTGATTTCTCACTTTCCTTCTCACTGTCTCTCTGGAGAGCACAAAAACCTTAAGAAAAAAGAAAAAAGATTTTTTTCTTACCACTTTTATACTTTTCTGTACTTGTTTTCTAGCTTGTTTTCCTTGAGTAAGACTTGTTTTTATAAACACAAGTCAGGTAAGCAAGGAAGGAATGCTGTCAGATGGCATGGCCTCCTCTCATCTTGGAGATTTTTGAACTCTGGGTTTGAGCAACTTGCCAAACCAGACTGCCACCTGGCTGCAGACCCCAGGCCTGCTGACACTGGTGACTGCGGTAGGCGGGACCACATAGGGCAGTCTGCCCTGACTGCACACCCCTCTGCTCTGGGACTGCCCTTCCTACCCATGCACAGTAGCCAGGCCTGCGTGTCTGCTGGCCTGGGCCAGAGCTGCCCAGGGCCCCTGTGGGCGAGCAGGCCTTTGACCTGAGGCAGCAGGCTAGAAGGGCCCTGCCCTACCCACTGGGGTGGGACCTGGGGGCACCTGTTCCTGGACCTTGCAGCTGGTGGGTCCTAGCTCTGAGTCAGGGGCAGACCCCCGGTGCAAGGAGCAACGACTGGCTCCCGGGCCGGAGGCCACCCTCCAGCAGGAGCCCCTGCCCTGAGTGTCCACTCCCAGAGGGGCCCAGGGTCAGGACACCACGAGCGCTACAGCTTGTGCTGATGTTCCCCTTCTGCCGACCGCATGGCAGCTGAGCCCCAGGTATGACTCCAGGGGACAGCGAGTTGGGACCTGGTGCCACGGGATGTGTGGGTGGATGACCGAGGAGGGGCCTGGGGAAGCCCAGTGATGCCAGCCTCCCCCGATGGGATGAGGGCACAGAGCAGGGGAACTGGTGACAAACACTGTCCCTTCAGAGGGGCCCTCTAGCACGGGGCTTGAAGAGCTCACAGCCACTGGGGTATGACAGGAGCCAACTGGTTCCCAGGCTCTCAGAGAGGTTACGCCTGGTACTCCAAGACACTGATGTACCTGCATAGACGCAGCTCCTCACAGGCTATGGTTCCTTCCGGTGAGCCCCCCTGGGGTAGGGTCGAGGTCAGGGTTAGGTAGTCTCTGAGGCCCAGGTCTGGGGAGCCCTTCGGCTGGGTCTCCTCCAGGCATGACCAAGGAATCCGTGAACGTACAGCGTGAGCCTCGGGAAACAGGGTCCGGGCTCGCGGAAGATACCTCCTGGTTGTGTTTGTGGACACAAGGCCTGGTTCCACACCCGCCCCGTGTTGTGCCAGGTCCTGAGCGTGCCAGACATGCCTTCCCGGAGCGAGGAGGAGCGTGGTCGTGTGCCACGGGGCACCTTCCCTTGACGTGCACACACGTGTGTGCGTGCCGGCCGGCCGCAGGTGAGCACGTGCAGGTCCGGAGTGTGTGCCTGCTGGGACTTCCGAGGGTGCCGGCCTGCGCTGTGGGTCCCACTCGGTGGTACGCTGCGGCCTGCCTCCTCTGTCCCGGCGGCAGGCTGACTTACTGTTAGACCTCGTCCGCCTGCAGGTGCAGATAGCACATGATGTTTCAGGTGTGGGTAGCTCGGCTCTGATTGCTCCGTCCGCAGCAGCCAGCACGGCTGGCCCCTGGCTGCACGCTGGCCTGTGTCCTGGGTCTGGGGACACTTGAGGCAGGCCGGCTGGGGCCGCTGACTGTCCTGAGGAGCAGCCCAGGAGGAGAGATGTGCACTCCTGTGGTCAAAAGGAGGCCTCAGAGGCTTCTCTGTCTATGCTGGGCTGTGGGAGTGGGCGAGCTGCATGTCACGGGCCCCGCCTGTTGACTGCCAAGTGTGCAGCCCTGCTGGGTTGCAGGGCCAGCTTGGGCCTGGCATGGTCTGGGCTGTGCAGGGCTCTGTGGGCCTTGTGAACGGATGGAGTGCCACACGTGCCTGCTCTCCATGGCCGTGTGGGCCGCAACGTCTGCTTGGAAACCTGCCCTTGAATGTGGCAGGCATCTGTGGAGGGCCGGGTTGATCCTGGGGCAAGAACTGGCCCTCAGGAGGGGCTCGCTCACCCCTCCTGCTCAGGGCAGGGCAGGGGCTGGTGGTACAGGAGGGCTTTCCCCCCGGGTGGCGCGGATGCAGGCCGAGCAGCAGTGTGTCCTAGGACAGTGAGCGGGTTGCACCTCAGAGCCTGGGCCTTTCTGCAAGTCTTTTGTTCTTTTCTTTTTTAGGTTTTTGCCTTAGGGCATGTGTGCTCCTGGGAGAGAGACAGAGACAGACATTGAGAGGGAACGTGAGAAATCGCCCCCCAGAGGAGATGGCCACACCACAGTCCCCTCTCCTTTGTTCTCCTCCTGGGATCTTGGGCACTCATGCACATGTGCCCAGCGTGCCTTGTAAGCCACTGCGTCCCAGACTCGACAGCGGTCAGCCACATGGGAGTCCAGCGACATAACTGCTATGCCATCTGCTGGCCCCTCTGCCAAATCTTAAAAAACCCAGTGCACCTGGCTGTGGGGGTGGCAGAGCAGTGGGGGCGACGGGGGGCAGGCCCCTGCGACGCTGGTCTCAGCTCCTCTTGGTCCTGGGACCTTCCCAACCTCTGACTCTGGGGAGAGGGTAATCTAGCCACAGCAAAGGCCGCTGGGCTTGGAGGGACCTGCAGCGCCCTGCTGTCCCATGCTGGGGAAGGAGAGTGCCAGGGCGGAGAGAACAGAGCCCTGGAGAGCGGCACAGGGGGTCCTCCCTGCAGGGGCAGACAGCAGTGGTCAGCAGAGGGCCAGCGGCTCCATCTGTATTCCAGGGCCGAGTCCATGCGCGTGTTTCAGCTTCTGCCAGGGGCATCCCCGTGAGTCCCCAGGACGCTGGGACCTGCCCCTCATGCTCACCTGGCCCTGCAGCCACCTGGTGCCTGAGGACTTTTCTTTGCGCTGTACCGTGGTTCCTTCAGCCCCTCTCTATAACTGTGGGCCGGTGACCATTACCAAGTCGAGGAGAACTGAGAGCCTCGTCTCTGCTTCTCCTGAACTTCCGAGCTCCTTCCCCTCCCCAGGCAAGTTGCTTGGCCTAAAGCCCCCTTCTTTGGGCACCCAGCCAGGAGGGGTCTTTGGGAACACCCTCTGCAGCCTCCTCGTCACCCAGTTGGCATGGCAGCTGAATTTTGTTCTCTCAGAGTGGCCACCAGCTGGGTGGCAGCCTGGTCCTGCAGCTGCCCAGGCCCCGGGGTGGGTGGCCTTCGTCCGTAATGACGCTGGTTCTGGGCTGGCCCACCCCAGCACACCGCAGGATTGGATGCATGGAGGGGACCCTCCCTGCAGGGTGCCCAACTGTGCGGGAGTCCTGCCGCATGCTTGTTGGGAACCTCGACCTCCATCCCACTGGGGAATGCCACTGTGTGTTTGTAGAGGTGGGTGGTCATGGGGTCTTCGGGGGCTAGAGAGATGCTTCCAGAAGTAGCAGCTGGGAAAAAACTAGGCACAGTGAGAATCCGGATGTCCACGCTGGCTCCAGGTCTCTGTGCCAGGTATCCGGCAGGTGCAGGTGTGGCACAGGTGGCCAGGAGCTGGGTGGCGCTCACGTGGCAGGGAGGCCCCGGGACCCAGGCAGCAGGCCCAGGACAGACAGGGCAACGCTTGCTTCCAGGGTTTTCCTTTTACTGTCTAATTTTTAGACACCAGGTGGTGGCACAGTGGTAACGCAGCTGGGCCCACCTGGGGAAGGCCCCGATTCGTGCCCCCGGGCCTCCCTCGCACTCGGGGTGCGTGCTAGTGCCCCATGGTCTGGCTCGCTGAAACAGAGCAGATCGTGGCCTGAGACCCCTTGGGATGCCTGTCTGACTCTCTCACTCTCATGGGGAAATAAGTGTAAATCTATTTTTCAAGAATTGTAATCGCCTGCAAGTCACATAGGAATTGCCCTAGGACACCCGCCACCCCGGATGTGCAGACCTGCCCTATGGCCTGGCCCTCCGAGAGCCGTCTGTACCATGCCTCCTCACTGCTGCTGCTGCTCGGCCTGCTCCTCCCCTTCGTCATGGTCCCTAGTGCCAGCCTAGCCAGGCTCTGTGGGCGCAGCCTTCCATCACCAGGGACCTCCGGGAGGCAGATGCAGGTGGCCTCTCCCGTGCCCCGCAGCAGGGTTCCCAGGGCTGTCTGAGGACTGCTGGCCCGCATGGCCGTGGCCCTGGGAGGGCACCCGCTCACCCTGGGATGCAGCTGTCTGCCTCTGAGCTGGGGGCGGGGGCAGCCCCTCTGCTCCAGCAGGTCCAAGAAGTGGCACCCCGTTGGGATTCAGGCTGGGGGTCCCCACAAATTCCAAATGGGTGGTGGCCAGTGGTGCAGGAAGGTGGGGGCATGGAGGCCAGACATGGTGATTTCCAAGCCCCAGTGGAAGGGTGTACCGGAGGCGCTGGCTGTCTGAACCCCGCGTTTCCATGGGAGCCAGCTCGTGAAAGCCGAGTGCTCTGTGAGGGGCCCTTCTGGATCTACACTCCCCAGCCTGGCCCTCAGCGTTGTGGGCTGTGGTGGCAGCGGGGACGTGGAGCCGGGAAGGGGCTCAGCGCTCGTAGGGTGGTGGCCACATGGAGGCCTGCCCTGCCAGGTACCTGGGTGCCCTGGGTTTGCATTGGCCCCCAGGTTGCCTCTCAGCAGCGGGAGTGGTCCTTCAGGGGCCCCGTTGGCCAGCGGGAGGAGGGCACTACTGGGGTGTGAGTGAGTGTACAAGTGCCTGTGGTGTGTGGGATGTGATGTCTGTGGTTTGCATTGTGAGCATGTGTGGGACGTGTTTGTGTGGTGCATGTGTGATACGTGTGTGGTGTGTGTGAGCGTGGGGTAGACACAGTGTAGTATACATGTGGCATGTATGAGTGCAGAGGATGCTGGGTGTGAGTGTGTGTGGTAGAGCCGTGTGTCTGGTGTGTGGTGTGATGTGCTGTGAGTGTGCTGTGTGAGTGTAGTGGGCATGGTGTATGGTGTGTGTGGTGTGTGTGATGTGACATGGTATGAGTGTGCTGCATGTGTGTAGTGGGTGTGGCGAGTGGGGTTTGTGTAGCTTGTGTGTGCTATGAGTGTGCTGGGTGTGTGTGGTGGGTGTGGCGAGTATAGTGTGTGTGCTGTGAGCATGCTGGGTGTGTGTAGTAGGTGTGGTGAATATAGCATGTGTGCTGGGTGTGTGTGGTGTGTGTGGTGAGTATAGTGTGTGTGCCGTGAGTGTGCTGGGTGTGTGTGGTGTGGTGAGTATAGTGTGTGTGCCATGAGTGTTTTGGGTGTGTGTAGCGGGTGTGGTGAATATAGTGTGTGTGCTGTGAGTGTGCTGGGTGTGTGTAGCGGGTGTGGTGAGTATAGTGTGTGTGCTGTGAGCGTGCTGCGTGTGTGTAGCAGGTGTGGTGAGTATAGTGTGTGTGCCGTGAGTGTGCTGGGTGTGTGTGGTGTGTGTGGTGAGTATAGTGTGTGTGCCGTGAGTGTGCTGGGTGTGTGTGGTGTGTGTGGTGAGTATAGTGTGTGTGCCAGTGAGTATAGTGTGTGTGCCGTGAGTGTGCTGGGTGTGTGTGGTGTGTGTGGTGAGTATAGTGTGTGTGCATGAGTGTGGTGAGTGTGGTGAGTGTGCGCCGTAGTGTGCTGTGTGAGTGTAGTGGGTGCGGTGTGTGTACCGTGAGCATGCTGTGTGAGTGTAGTTGGTGTGCTGTGTGTTTTGTGAGCGTGCTGCGTGAGTGTAGTGGGTGTGGGGAGTGTGGTGTGTGTGCCGTGAGCATGCTACATGCGTGTAGTGGGAGTGGTGTGTGTGCTGCACTTGGTGCCAGTGTGGCCCCCACGGAGGGATGTTGAGGGCACAGCCAGCTTTGTCCAGCCCGTGTGAATCCGGGGAGGTTGTGGCGCTGAGGTCGGGGCCTCGGGCTGTCCTTGCAGGGAGAGCGGCTGGCAGGACCGCGCTGCAGGGTGCTCATCCAGGGTATCTGGGCACCCGCTGTGTGGCGGGGCTGGGCCCTTCACAGTGTGGAGTCCCTGCCTGTGCCCTGACCTGCCACCCTGGTCTGCACTCGGACCGCAGACCCCGTGAGCTCAGCCTGCTCGGCCACCTCAGCGTGGCCCCTGTCCCCTCTACCAGCTAGCAGACAGGGCAGAGTGCCTTGCAGGGTGTCACGAGGCCTGGCTTGTGGGGTGGGGTTCGAATGTGGTGCCCATCAGCTCCATGCCGAGGAGGAGGCAGCTGGCTGGGGAGCCCTGCCAGCGCCCTCACCCCCACAGAGGGAGCCCCGCCTGTGTTGGGGAAGGGCGCTCCCGCAGCATCTGAGCAGCAGCCCACCTGCAGACGGGCCCTCTAGGCTCTGAGAATGTGCCTGAACGCGGAGCAAGGCAGCTGCTTCAGCAGGACCTGCGTGGGCGGGAGGGTTTTGCCTGCACCTTGTAGTAACGAAGTAGCTGAAGTAACTGTCCTGCCAGCACTTGCATGATTAGGAGGAGCCCTGGGTTCTCACTCGGATGTCAGAGGGCCCGTGCTGCCTTCCGCTGCTCCTGCCCCGGCATGGGCTGACTGGTGCCGCTGCTGAGTGAGCAGGCCTGGGCGTGGCCGTGCACAGGCAGCCCAGGGAACCCAGCCCGAGCAGGGCAGGGCTGCAGAAGGGCTGTCGTACCAGGGCCCAGCCGTGGTGGCCCAGAGGCGCTGTTGTAAGTAGCATCATTGAATAGTTACCATGAGCTTGGGCTCGAGGGGGACAAATGGTGGACACCACGGTAGTGAGCTGCAGATTGACTATGACTGATGGCAGACACCTGCAAAGAGCATCTTTTTTTTTAAAGAGAGGTTTTTGCTATAGGGCACGCGCACTCGCCAGAAAGACAGAGAGAGAAAGAGAGACAGAAAGTGAGAAATCACCCCCCAGGGAGGATGGCCATGCTGCAATCCCTTCTCCTCCATTCTCCTCTCGGGATCTTGGGCACACATGCACACGCGCCTGGCGTGAGTTTAAGCCACTGGGTCTGGGATTCGAACTGCAGTCGGCTACATGGGAGTTCAGTGACATAGCCATTACACTAACTGCGGTCCCAAGAGTGTCTTTTTTTAAACCCAGTTTTTATTTGATAGAGAAAGAGGAAAAATCAGTGCACCCTAGCTTCTGTGTGCTGTGAGTGTGCTGCATGAGTGTGCATCCAAAGCTGGCGTTGTGGATTGTAACCATGCTTCTGGGCATCCTGTCCGTGGTCATTGCACATGGCCAGGTGTTAGTTCCTGGGCCGCACCCACTGCTACCAGGAGGGTCTGTGGTAGGACGCAGACCAGACAGCAGCTCAGGACACTGCAGGGCCTCTGCCCCTCCAGCCCAGCAGTGGCTCCGGAAGATACCCGCAGCCCCCAGGGGAGGAGCAGAGGGCCGTCTGTTCCCCAGACCGGTCCCGTGGGGAGCAGGCAGCCCTTGGGACATGGTGGCTATGCTGACTTCATCGGGGAGACCACGCCAGGATGAGGAGGGATGGGACCCCAGTGAGCATGTCGGCTTTCTCACGGGGAGCGTGCACCCAGGAGCCACGGCATGAGACACACACGTGTGCTTGTGCATGAGGAATGGCTCCCATCAGCTCGACAGGCTCTTCAGCCACCTCTCGTGGTTGTCTCGTCCTGGCTCCTTGCCACCTGGGGCTCCCTTGACCTGTCTTGGTCCTTCCTGTCCCTGCTCTGGCTCCTGTTTCTCTTTCTGCATCATACCCAGTCCTGTCTTTAGGCCTTCTTTCCAGGTCACCAGTTCTCGAAAAACAACAGTGTCTAACAGCCGGGCACGGTGGCACACATCTGTAACCCAGCAACTTGAAGAGGCTGAGACAGCATCGCGAGCTCTCAGCCTGGGCGACAGAGCAGGCCACTCTTACAAGCAACACAGAAAACCCAGTGTGGGAAATGGGGCTGGACCTGTAGTTGCAGGGACCGAGGAGGGCAAGGCAGGGGGATGGGCACATGTGCACCCCTGTCTTTAAAATGATGTCTAGTGAGGGACCAGCAGATGGCACAGGGGTTACATTGCTGGACTCCCACGTAGTCAACCATGGTTCGAGTCCTGGACCCAGCGGCTTAAAACTTACACCAGGTATGTGTACGTGCATGCCCCAAATCCTGAGAGGAGATAGTGATGTGGCAGGAGAAAGGATTGCAGTGTGGCCATCCCCACTAGGGGTTGACTTCTCGTTTTCTGTCTCTCTGTCTTTCTGGTGAGCTCACAAACCCTATAGCAAAAATCTCTCTTAAAAAAAAAAAAAAATGTGGGACCAGCAGTTAGCGTAATGGCTATGTCACTGGACTCCCATGTAGTCGACTGCTGTTTGCGTCCCAGACCCGGTGGCTTAAAACTCATGCCGGGCGCGTGTGCATGCGTGCCCAAGATCCCGAGAGGAGAATGGAGGAGAAGGGATTGAGGTGTGGCCATCCCCTCTGGGGGATGATTTATCGCTTTCCGTCTCTCTGTCTCTCTCTGTCTGGCGAGCGCACGTGCCCTATAGCAAAAACCTCTCCAAAAAAAAAAAAATAATAATGTTAGGGCCTGTAGGTGGCATAGTGGATAAGGGTTCTAGACTCCCACATGGTGGACCATGGTTCGAGTCCTGGACCTGGCTGCTTGCTTTCACTTTCCCTCCTTTTCTCTCTCTCACTCTGTCCCTCTCTGCTCAAAGTAAAATAAATAAAGTTGAATAAAATAATTCTTTTTTTTTTTTTTTTTTTCGCTATAGGGCGCGTGCACTCGCCAGACAGACAGAGAGAGACATAGAGACAGAAAGCGAGAAATCACCCCCCAGGGGGGATGGTCACGCCGCAATCCCTTCTCCTCCATTCTCCTCTCGGGATCTTGGGCACGCACGCACACGCGCCCGGCGTGAGTTGTAAGCCACCTGGTCCGAGACGCGAACCGCGGTCGACTACGTGGGAGTCCAGCGACATAGCCATTACGCTAACTGCTGGTTCCCAAATAATTCTTCTTTTTAAAAAATTATATCTAGTGGGGTTGACAGGTGGCGTGGTAGTTAAGGCACTGGACTCCAACATGGCGAACCAGAGTTCAAGTCCAGACCTGGAGTTTGAAAATCACACTGGGAGCCGGCAGGTGGTGTGGTGGTTAAGGGTGCTGGACTCCCGCATGGCTGACTATGGTTCAAGTCCTGGACTTGGTGGCTTCCTTTCTCACTTTCCCTCTCTCTCTCACTCTGTCCTTCTCTGGTCAAATTAAAATAAAGAAATAAATAAATAAAGTTAAATAAAATTATTAAAAAAAGTATACTTTAAAAAAAGTTTTTTAAAAAAAGAAAGAAAATCACACTAGGTGCCTGTGCGTGCATACCCAACATCTCAGGAGAATAGAGGAGAAGGAATTGCAGTGTGGCCAACCCCCAGGGAGTGATTTCTTACTTTTCCTCTCTCTGTCTCTGTCAGTGAGTACATGCACCCTGTAGCAAAAACTTAAAAAAAAAAAAAGTCGAATTTGTTGTTTAAACATTCATAATTTTACATTAAAATTGTTTTTGATTTCTAAAGGTTCTTGATTTTTTTTTTTTTAGAGAGGTTTTTGCTATAGGGTGAGTGCACATCCCGGAGAGACAGAGAGACAGAGACAGAAAGTGAATAATCACCCTCTGGGGGGATGACCACATTGTAATCCCTTCTCCTCCATTCTCCTCTCAGGATTTAGGTCATGCATGCACATGTGCCCGTGGTGAGTTTCAAGTCACCAGGTCTGGGACTTGAACCACAGTCAACTACGTGGAAGTCCAGTGACATAACCATTATGCTATCTGTTGGTCCCAAAATTCTTTTTTTTCTTTTTTTTAAGAATTATTTTATTTAACTTTATTTATTATTATTATCATTATTATTTTCCAGTTTGATCAGAGAGAGAGAGAGAGGAAGTGAGAAAGCAAGCCACCAGGTCCGAGACTTGAACCGTGATCAGCCATGTGGAAGTCCAGCGCATTTAACCACCATGCCACTTGCCAGCCCTGTCCCAAAATTCTTGAATTTTAAATTTGATTTTTTTTTTTAGAGACTGTGAGTGTACATTTTACTTAAAAATTTTTAAAAAGATTTTTTGCCATATAGCATGTGTGCTCACTGGAGAGAGACAGAGACAGAGCAGGAAAGTGAAAAATCACCCCCTGGGGGGATGGCCACATTGCAGTCCCTTCTCCTCCCTTCTCCTCTTAGGGTTTGGGGCACACGTGCACGGGCACCTGGTGTGACTTTTAAACTGCCAGTTCTGGGACTCAAACCGCTGCCAGCCCTGTGGGAGCTCAGCACCTTTTGAGTCTTCTCTTGCTGCTGTCGTTTAAAGCAGATTTTCTGCCTTCTACTTGGGGTTTAGACTGCTGTCACCTGGGCCGACTGTCTCCTTGTGTTTGGACAGTGGGGCTGTGGGCTCCATCCTGGGGGACTTGGTGCTGCCCGAGGGGAGAGCATGGCCCTTGGGGACCCTGTGCCAGCTCAGATGCCGGACCAAGACTACCAGGCCTGTCGGTTTCCTCCCCTGCAGTCCCTGCGCCCAGTGCCTGGTGCCGACCTGTCGCCCGCCTCCTGAGGGGTGGTCTGGGCTGCAGCCATTCTAGGAAGACAGGCAGCAGGGAGCTTCCGCCTCGTCCCCCACACCGGATCCGCGTCCCGGATGAGACCCTTTGGGCCCCTGGCACTCGGGAGCATAAAGGCACCCGCAGAATTCCTGCCACCATCTACCGTCAGCCACCAGGCCGCCGCGGCCCTAGGCTGAGGGCCAGTTCCCAACGCCGGGACTCGACGCAGGGCACTGCTGCTGTGGCTGTGCTGTCCTGACTCCCTAGTGGCGACCCCTGGGCCCCAGCTGGGTGGACGTCCTGCCTCAGCCGCTTGCCGGGGCCCTCGGTGCGGCTCTTCCTGTGATTTGGAATCACTCTGGGCAGTTTCCTAGGACAGAGGACAGACCAGGTTTTTGGTTCCGTTGTTGGGCCATTGCCCCTTGAAGGGCCCCTGGGTGTGGTTCAGAGCTGTGAGCCGGTGAGGCCAGCGTGGTGGTGGAAGCTTCTAGGCGGGTCGGGTAGACATGAGTGATGCACAGCTGGGACTGCTGAGTGCCCTGGGCTGGGGTGTGGAGGAGGCGCCGAGGAAAGGAGTGGGTGCCCAGTCTCCCTCCCCTCCAGGGGCGTCCAGGCTGGGGTGGTGGTGATGCTGTGTGCCGGCTCTGCCTCAGTGCCCAGCCTAGACCCTTGACCTCACGGCCCAGTCTGAGAAAGCCTGCTCCCTTCCCTGTGCCCTGGCTGCGCTTGGGCGCAGTGTCTTCAGCCGGGCAGGACGGCCAGCTCTGGCTGTGGCTGGCATTCCAGCTACAGACATGGTATTTGCAGGTGGTGGTTGCTTTTGGTGCTTATGGACTCTCCAGTACTGCTGGTACTGGGCCCCACAGCCTGCACAGCTGGGGTCCCTGGGAGACCTGAGGGGACCTGCTGGCCCTGGGCCAGCCCTCACCTCTGCTGGGGGGACCACTCCTTTAGCCTCTCCCAGAGCCCAAGACCAGGGCCAGGCTGTCCAGGGCTCACTCATGGCGAGGCTGTGTGGCGCCCAGGATGGCCTCACCTGCAGGTTCAGGGGGATCTCAGACCGGAGCTGGAATGTACTGGGTGCCAGCCTGGATGCCTACCAGCCGGGCTCAAGCCAGGACCACAGGGGGTTCCTCGGGGTGTGCCCTGTCCTAGGCAACCTTCTTCATCCTCCTGTGTGCTCCCTACCACCAGAGGTTGCCTGGGGCATGGCCCACGCTGCTGTCTCTGGCAGCACCCCATGGGGCTGAGCAGTCCTGGCACAGCACACTCAGCTTCAGTGTGGGCACCGGGTGCCAGCTGCAGTTGCCCACCCCTGGATCGACCTCGCAGTCTGTGACCTGGCCTGGCTTCAGCAGTGTGTGTGTGGCCAGGCTCGAAAACAGACTGCGTGCACCCACGGGCTCTGCCGGGCTGTTGTAGTGGGCATTTCTGCTGAGGGATCAGTTGGGGGAGCACAGGGAGGCAGAGGGGACCCTGAGATGATGACACGCCTTGGAGGTGGGAAGAAGCTGGTGGGACTGAAGTCTGGATGGGGCTGGTACACTGCAGGGCCTGAGTGTGAGTGCGGTTCTGCTCCTGGGCAGCGAGGAACCCTGGAAGAGGAGTTGGGGAGTGGGGCAGGAGTCCTTGTGTTTTGATTTAGCAAGACAGGACTGGCCCCTCACCTGGTGGTGAAGTCAACCAGAGCCCATGTGACTGACCGAGCAGTTCAAATCGTGGTCCTGGAAGCTTGGAAAACATGCTAGAGGGCCAGCCAGTGGCATGGTGGTTAAGGTGGTTGGATTCCACGTAGCCGACCACACGGTTCAAGTCCTGGACCTGGTAGCTTAAAAACATACCAAGCACATGCATGTATGTGCCCAAACCCTTGAAAGCAGAATGCAGTAGCAGGGATTGTGGCATGGTCACCTCCCCTGGGGGTGGGGGGTTTCCTCACTTTCTCTTTCTCTCTGTCTCCATGCACTCTATAGCAAAATTTAGAAAGAAAAGCACATTGAGTGCCTGTGTGTGCCCAAATCCATCAGGACAGAGAGATAGTGAAGAGTTATAGCATGGCCACACCCCGTGGGGGGTACTTTCTCCCTCCTCTGTCTTTGTCTCTTTCTCTTTAGTGAGCGCACGGGCTCTGTGGCCAATTAAAGAACCAAATTTAGTAAGGCGATACTTCTTTACCTTTGTACAGAAGTACACGTCTGTATAATGTTTTGAGTTCTCAGATTAAATGACCACATGCGTCACGCTCTCATCCATGAAGAGGTAGTGTTTTAGCGTGTTTAATGTTTTTCATCTGTTGCTTGTGCATTGCTTACTCTTTCCTTGCTTATTTAAGCAACGCGGAAGCTAGAATCATTGTGTTTTGAACATTTATTTTATTTTTTTAAGGGACTTGTTCTTTATTCCAAAAAGACACTTGTCTATATTCAGTGTCAAATGGCTGCACTATTGGTTTCTCCCAGAGACCACACCAAAGGAGAGCACAGTGTAAGCCGAGAAGCCGCGGGATGTACACCTGCAGGCCTGCTGGGAACCTCGCCAGGAAGTGGGGACTGCGTGGGGAAGAAGCTTTAGGTCAGCACGCTGCCAGCCACAGACTGTAGGGCTCTCGACCAGACGGGGCGGCCAGGGAATCCCAACCCCGGAGAGGCTCCGTTTCAAAATAATAGGAAATTTTAAAGTCGTGTACGTAAGCTGTGCGAGATTTCTCTAGTGTGACTGATACAAAGCACAGCGAGAGGCAGTTCTAGGCAGCACCTTCAGACCCAGAAGAAGGTGATGAGGTGAATTTTATATGGCTAAATCTGTGGCGAAGCCAATTTTCTTCCTCCCTTCCCCTCCCTTCCCCTCCCCTCCCCTCCCCTCTCCTCTCTCTTGGAGGCAGGAGCGCAATTAAGCCATCACTTCAATGTGAGGGGCACGTGATCCATCCCCATGAGGAGTGGGCTGGGTTGGGAAGGAGGTAGAGATGGGATAAAAATTTGGTCTCAGTGGTCTCACCTTCTTCATTTGGCCACTTCTGATTGCAAAAGTTAACAACAACAATAAAATCATGATGAAGTTGTAAAGCGGAAACCTGAACAGCACGTGTTTTGTTCTTGGCTTCCTCCTCCTGGAACCGCCCTTCTGGTTTGGCTGGCACTTCCAACCGAGCAGGAGGCTTCCCTCAGTGGAGTCTTTGCTCTGTCTGGCTCTCGGTGAGGCAGGCCAGTATCCCCTTGGATACTTGCACAAAAGTGAAAAGTTACCTTCCCAAAGTGAGGAAAGGATGAGACTGCTGCCTCAGAGCTGCGGAATGATGTGCAGTGTTTTACAAATGGTGGCTACGATGACAGGAAAGGTAGTTACAGAGTGTGTACATCGCAGCATGCTTCACAGGCACCGCGCTGTGTCACAGACCCTTAAGGGCTGTTCAGAGGTGCTCAGCCTCCAGCCCTCTGGGGTCTCTGCGGAGAGGGACGGACAGCTGGCGAGAAAGACAAGGAGGGAGACGGTGGGCGGGCGGGCCTCAGGCAGAGTCGGGCTGAGAGGGAAGAGCAGCGGCTGGGGGCTGGGGTGTCCTGCATCTCTTCAGGTCAAGCAGAGTCTGGCCCCGCACCCTTGGTGTACAGAGGTGCTCCTCTTTGGTGCATTCCATGTGTCTTCCAGGTCATCACTGTCTTTTCCAGCCTGTCTACCGATGTCTCAGCAAACGGGGCCCGGTCTCTGTCTCCTTGAGTTTATCAGTAAGAATCTTTTTTTTTTTTTTAGAATCATTGTATTTAACTTTATTTATTTATTTATTTATTTATTTATTTATTTATTTATTTATTTATTTATTTTATTTGACCAGAGAGGGACAGAGCGAGAGAGAGAGAGAGAGAGAAAGTGAGAAAGCAACTCACAGGTCTGGGACTTGAACTGTGGTCAGCCATGTGGGGGTCCAGCACACCTAAACCACCACACCACCTGCCAGCCCCATATCAGTAAGAATCTTTACCTCTTCCTCATAGTTATCTTCTTTCTTTCTTCCTTTCTCTCTCCCTCCCTCCCTCCCTCCCTTCTTCCCTCCCTCCCTCCCTTCCTCCCTCCCTTCCTTCCTTCCTTCCTTTCTTTTTCAGAGAGGTTTTTGCCATAGGGTGTGTGCGCTCGCCAAAGAGACAGAAAGAGACAGAGAGACAGAAAGCGACAGTCACTCCCCAGGGGGCTGGCCATGCCACAATCCCTTCTCCTCCCTTCTCTCTGGATCTTGGCCATACATGCACATGCACCCAGCCTGAGTTTTAAGCTGCTGGATCCAGGACTCGAACTATAGTCGACTCTGTGGGAGTCCAGCGACATAGCCATTACGCCATCTGCGGTCCCCACAGTTACCTTCCTTCTGAGAGCCCTTTTCTTCGGCAGCACTCAGACACTTCAGGTTCTGGTCCATGGGTCTGATCTGCTCACCCATCCCTCAGCAGCGGCACTGCCAGTTCAGCTCGCTGCTCTGTGTTCCAAGTCCCCTGTGATCAGCAGCCCACGAGCCACCTCTTCATTCCTGCCGTCTGCCTCTTCTGCATGTGCTTCGCTGCTTTCAGTTGGATTTCCTAGCTCCCTCTTTCCCCATCGTTTAAGGCCTGGTTTTCAGTACCCTTCCCCCCTCTCTCTCAGCAGCTTTTCCTGCCTCCTCCAGCTTTTACAGGGCCATGGCCAGGCGCTCCTGAGCATGGTGCAGCCCCCCTTCAACCGGCTGGATCCTGCGGTTCTAGGAGGCCACCCCGGCCTCAGCCTGTTCCCGCCGGCCTCTCCCCCTCCGCTTCCCGCTGAGCACTCTGCATCCTCAGCTGTGCTGCAGACCTTGACTCCTGTACTCCCGTACTCCCCGCCTTGGTGGTGGCATCCCAACCGTGGTGGCGTCCCGGCCGTGGTGGCGCCCTGGCCGTGGTGGGGAGTCCTGGTCCTGGTGGCATCCCAGCCGTGGTGGCATCCCGGCTGTGGTGGCACCCTGGCCGTGGTGGGGAGTCCTGGTCCTGGTGGCATCCCAGCCGTGGTGGCGTCCCGGCCGTGGTGGCATCCCGGCTGTGGTGGCGCCATGGCCGTGGTGGGGAGTCCCGGTCCTGGTGGCATCCCGGCCGTGGTGGTGTCCCAGTCCTGGTGGCGTCCTGGCTGTGGTGGTGTCCCGGCTTCAGTGGTCATGTTCTGGCCTTGGTGGTCATGTCCCGGCCGTGGTGATGTCCCGGCCTCGGTGGTCACGTCCTGGCCGTGGTGATGTCCTGGCCTCAGTGGTGGCGTCCCGGCCATCGTGCCCATGTAGCTCCTGCTAGTGCTCCACTTCCTGCCTCCTCCGCTCGCCTTTGCAGCTGCTTCTCGCCTGCGTTGTGAGCATTTATTTAGCTTTGCCTTCGTGATGCTTTCCCTTTCGGGTAGTGTCCCCACACCTCCCAGCTCCCCGCTGACCACCGACGGCTCCACGTGCTTCTCCAGGATCTTTCTGTTAGGAAGCTGTGAGCACACTCAGAACTTTCTCTGTGGTTTATTCAGTAGGACGTTTTTGGCCAGAGTTAGAGTCGCAGAGAGCCTCGCAGGTCTCCTGCTTGCGCCCTCCCCTTGGCGTTGTCTCCCCCTGCAGGCAGTCCAGCCTTCCCCGCGGGTATGGCCGTGACCATGGCGGGGACCGTGTGGCGGGCGGAAGGGCCGCATGTGGGGATGCAGCGGCACACAGGCCTTGTTGACCCGGGCTGGGTCTCGCCTCCTCGTCACACTGCTCTTGTAGATGTTCTTATCAAGTGGAGGAAGTTCCCTCTATTCCTACTTCGCTGAGAGTTTTTGTCGTCAATGGGTGCTGGGTTTTGTCAAGCGCTCTCTGTACCTGCTGCTGTGGTTGTGATTTTTCCTGCTGTGACTTTATTGACTGGGTTCACGGGGTAGGTCCCACCTGGTTGTGGCATTTTCCTTCTATACTTCATTGGATTTAATCTGCTATTACTTTTTTTTTTTTTGAGAGGTTTTTGCTATAGGGCGCGTGCACTCACCAGAAAGACAGAGAGAGACAGAGAGACAGAAAGCAAGAAATCAGCCCCCAGAGGGGATGGTCATGCTGCAATCCCTCCTCCTCCATTCTCCACTCGGGATCTTGGGCACACATGTGCCCGGTGTGAGTTTAAGCCACTGAGTCCGGGACACGAACTGCGGTCGACGACGTGGGAGTCCAGCGACATAGCCTTTACACAACTGCTGGTCCCTTGATCTGCTATTATGTTGTCAGGGGTTTTGTGTGTGCTCATGAGAAGTGCTGGCCTGTGGTTCTCGTTTCTGTGCCGTTGTGCCCTGGATTTCATGTACAGGTAATGCTGGCCTTGCAGAACACGTTAGAAATATTTTCTCTGCTTTTATCCTCTGGAAGGGGTTATTGAGTACGGTATAATTTCTTCCCTAAGTATTTAGTAGACATTTAATTCTGCAGTTGCAACCATCTGAGCCTAGTGTGTTCAAACCTTCTTTTGGAAAGTTATCGATTATCTATTCAAAAGGACTCAGTACATACCTTATTGTGCTGTGTTATATACGCACAGGTAAGCCTTCTCACATCTCTGTTTCCTGTGTGGGTTTTGGCAGAACGCGCCTTTCGTGAGGTCTGTTTCATCTAGGCTCTGGAATGTATGAACACAGCTATTTCATTCCTTCCTTTAGCCAACCTGTGTCATATTAGAATGGGTTTCTGCTAGACATAGTTGGTGTTACCTTTCTACTCACTTTGTCTTTTAATTGGCATGTTTAGATCGTTGATGTTTAAAGTGATTATCCATATAGTTGGATTAATGTCCACTGCTGGCTTTTCATTGCCTTTGTTATTTATCTTGTTGTTTTTGTTTTCCACTCTTTTTTTTACGCCTTCTCTCTCTTTTTTTTTTTTTTTAAGAAAGATTTTTACTGTAGGGCGTATGCACTTTCCAGAGGGATAGAGACAGACAGACAAAGCAAGGAATCACCCCCACCCCGGCCACGCCCCAATCCTTTCTTCTCCATTATTCTCTCGCGATGTTGGGCACGCACACATGTCCAATGTGAGTTTCAAGCCACTGGGTTGGAGACTCGAACCGTGGTCAGCCATGTGGGAGTCCAGTGATGTAACCATTACACCATCTACTGGTCCTGCCTTCTCTGGTTTTAATTGAGCACTTTATATCATTTTTTTTCATTTGAGTATATTCATAATACATGTATGTATTTGTGTGAATCTATATGTTCGTATATGTGTGTGTGTACTTGCTAGAGAACGCGTGTCCAGAGAGAGACAGAGACAGAGAAGATTTCGGGCATGCACGCACACGTGCCCGACGTGGTTTTGAAGCCACCAAGTCCAAACTCGAACTGCATGATCAGCCATGTGGACCCAGCTGCTCTAACCACCATGCAGCAGAGTCGGTCCGATCAGACTTTGTTTAAGTATCTTGTTGGTGGTGGTTCTTGAACATGCTCTGTACCTTTATGACTAGTATTGTAAGTCCTTTTTCAAATAATACTGCAGAATTTCACTGATAATGTGGGAAATAGTACTTTTCATTGTTTCCTCTGATGCCTTGTAACACTGCTGTCATTCACATCATTCATTTGTAAATTATAGTCACAAAGTCTATTTTTGCTATCATTAGTTGGGATAAACCGGTGTCTGTCAGCTCATTAAAGAATAAGAAAAATCTATGTTTTTATTCTGCCCTCGTGCTATGTCTCTCTCTCCTTTTTAAAATGTGGATTGACATTTCTGACCTTCATCATTTTTCTTTTCTCTGAAGAACAAGTTCTCTTGACATTTCTTGCAAGGTCTACTGTAGATAAATTCCCTCAATTTTTGTTTGTCTGATAAGGACTTTATTTCCGTTTCACCTTTGAAGGATAATTTCGTGGGATAGAGAATTCTAGGTTGGTAGGGTTTTTATTTATTTAAAAATTTCCCCAAACTTTAAGTATTTATTTCCCACCCGCCTTTCTCCTTCCTTCCTTCCTTCCTTCCTTCCTTCCTTCCTTCCTTTCTTTTTTAGAAGTTTTTGCTATAGGGCATGTGCGCTCACCAGAAAGAGAGACAGAGAGACAGAAAGCGAGAAATCACCCCCCAGGGGGGATGGCCACACCGCAGTCCCTTCTCCTCCACTCTCCTCTCGGGATCTTGGGCATGCATGCACACGCATGTGGTGTGAGTTTAAGCTGCCAGGTCCGGGACATGAACCGCGGTCAAGTACATGGGAATCCAGCGACATAGCCATTACACTAACTGCTGGTCCCACTTCCCACCCTCCTTTCTTGCATGGTCTCTGAGGAGCAGCTGCTGTAGCCCTATCCTTGCTCCTGTGTGGGTGAGGTGTTTCTCCCCCGCCCTCTAGGCGTTTCAGGATAGATTTCTTTGTGGATTTCCTACAGTTTGAGTGAGATCTACTTAGGTGTGGATTTCTCTTCAGGTAGTAGCGTTTTTCCTGCTTGGTGTTCATGGAGTTTCCTGGATCTGTCACTTGCTGCCTGTTACTAGTTTTGGAGCAGTCTCAGCCATGATCACTTCACATAGAGCTCCCGTTTCTTTCTCTCTCTCTTCTTCTGTGGTGTTCCCACTCATGGCTGTTACTGCTACTCCTTTGTAATTGTCTTAAGTTCTTGGATATCCTGTTTTCGCATTGTCATTCTTTTTCACTTTGCAAGTTTGGAAGTCCTGGCTGACACCTTCGAGGCCGCTGATTCTCCCTCAGGCGCGCCCTGCGCCCAGCGCCCAGCGTATTGCGGAGCTCGTTGAAGGGGCCGTTCACTCCGTAATGGTGTTGGAGTCCCAGCTCTTCCTTCCAGTTCCTTCTCAGGGCCTCCGTCCCTCTGCTCATAGAAACTGTCCGCTCTCCATCAGAGCCCACTGGAGCCCAGTAATAATCTTCATTGTACATCCCTGTTCTGGCATTCCCACCGGCCTGGGTCTGATTCTCTGCTTACTTTGTATACTGTGTGTTTTTTTTTAAAGAATTATTTTATTTATTCATTCATTTAATTTGACCAGAGAGAGACACAGAGAAAGAGAGGAAAAGTGAGAAAGTAAGCCACCAGGTCCGGGACTCAAACTCTGGTCAGCCATGTGAGAGTGTCTAGCACCTTAACCACCATGCTACCTGCTGGTCTCTACTGTGGGGTTTTTATGTTTGTTGGTTTGGTCTGGTTTTTAATATACTTTGCCATTCTCTTGCAATCAGTCATTTTAAAAGCAAGGGGCTGGATGGTGGCATGGTGCCGTGACACAGCACTCTGCAAGGCTGACCCACGGGGGAGGTTCCAGGTTCGTGTCCGGAGGCCTCCCAGAACATGCCAGGCACACATGTGCCCGTGATCTGGTGCTGGCTTGAGGTGAGGGTGGATGGTGCATCAGGATGCTGGTAAGGGTGCTGTCTCTCTGTCTCTGTCTCTTTTCCTATCTCTGTCTCTCTTGCTCCTGGAAGGAGAAACCTTACACAACACACAAACCATGGAGAGTACCGCTGTGTGCACTGCCCTCCCAAGGGGTCCACGTCATAGCTGCACGTTAGGCCTTCCCACCGTCTTTTCTGTGCCTGTCGAGAAGGCTTGGTATTGCCATTTCCCGTTTGGAGAACTGCCTGCCGGGGCCTTGGACATTTTGGTCTCCCTGTTTCCTTGGAGTGGTGATAGAGAAGTCTCCCCTCTGTGCCCTGGGCTCCTCTAGAATGGGCGATAATCGGGCGGAGGAGTGACAGTGTCCTGGGTGCAGTCAGTCCCCAGGCTGGGCTCTTGTGAGCTCGTGTCATAACCCGGAGGACCAGATGGATGGTTCCCCTCGGAGCTGTTGCGTTTATCACCCTGTGGGTACGTGCAGCTGCGTGACTGGGACGCTGGAGAGCCTAAGTTCTCGTTCACTTCAAGTCGCTTTCTCCGGAAGGTTGGACCGTGCCAGCCCTTGCTATTGACCTGCATTCTGTACCAACTGGCCTACTTTTATTTTAACGTTATTACTGTTTTCGGCATGTGCACTCACTAGAGACAGACAGGCAGAGAGAGAGGGAAAGTGGGAAACACCCCCTAGGGGGATGGCCTCTCTGCAGTCCCTTTTCTTCCATTCTCTCTGGATTTTGGGTATGCACACACATGCACATGGCGTGTTTTTCAAGCTGTTGGGTCCAGGACTGAAACCCTGCGGTTGACCTTGGGGGTCCAGTCGCCTTAACCTCTGCGCCACCTGCTGGTCCTGTTTTTATTTTTCGGTTGCCAGAAGGTACATGTACTTACCAGAGATGGAGATGGGGAGAATGCGCAAGGACCCCACCCCCAGTGACGCCACAGTCCTCCCCCCTTCTTCCTCCTGTCAGGATTTTGGGCAGGCACTCATTTATGCCTGGTATGTTTTCCAATGTGCCAGGGCCAGGATTCGAACTACAGCTGGCCAGGAAGAGGCTTTCTATGCCAAGGCCTAACTGCTGTACTGTAGGGCTGGCCGGTACAGGTTTAATTTTGAGCATCAGAAGACTATTTTTTAAAAAAAGTCAGTTTGTGTGTACTTTTTAGTAGTTCTGCTATGAATCAAAGCAGTTGTTGGGACTTAACTCCTTCAGGTCTCAGTGGGTAAGTTAAACCCTCCGAGGAAGGACTTCAGCGGGGCCAGCGCAGTCCAGTGGCAAGCCCCTGCCTTCCCGCTGCCTCTAGTCACCAAACTGGCCTCTCCAGAAATAGCAACTGGGATCAGAACGTTGTGATCACAGAGGCGCGTGTTTGCGGATTTCCTTCGATCTCACGCCCTGCTCTGCTCCTGCTCCTCCACCTCTGTGGTTTTTTCCTTTTTCTTTCTTTCTTTGTTTTTGAGAGAGATTTTTTTCTATAGGGGGATGGCTGATGGCTATATCACAATCCCTTCTCCTCTCAGACAGAAAGCGAGAAATCACCCCCAGGGGGGTATTGCCATGACATAATCCCTTCTCCTCCATTCTCATCTCATGACAGGTGTGTTTTTAAGCTGCTGGGCCGGAACTCGAACCGCGTTGACCATGTGGGAGTCCAGCGATGTAACCATTATGCCATCTGCTGGTCCCTACCTCTGTGGTTTTCTGCACCTGTGCTCTTTCCTGAGTACCCTGGAGACTGTCCCAACCAGTGTGTGCAGACTTTGCTCATCTGCTCGGTCCTCCAGAGCATTGGCCTCAGCCTCCCCTGGGTGGACACGTCGGTTTGCTCTGGTCTTTGGCGTGGCAGTGGGTACCCTGGGCACATGCGTGCCATGGCTTCTTAGGCAGACTCAATGGAGGGGCGTGTAGGAGGTGTCAGTGGCGCCACCCAGGGCCGTGTCAGCATGCGTGTCTGCCAAACGTGTGGGGGCGTGTTGGCCTGCAGCCCCTGCAACGTGCTTGTGGACTTTCTGACTTCTCTGGGCTCGACGGGCGAGCAGTCTTGCTGCAGCTTCAGTGTCATGGTGACGCTGTGCGGCTTCTCATCCTGACGAAGTCGTGTATTCATGTGTCCTTTTCTGTAAGTGGCACAGTCGAAGCGCCGATGGTGGCACCACCCTCACGCAGCTGTACCCACTAGGTGAGATCCCGGCTGTGTGTCCTGCGGTCTCTGAGCTTGCTGGGCACGCCAGTGGTGGCACCACCCTCATGCAGCTGTCCCCACTGGCCGAGGTCCTGGCTGTGCATCCTGCGGTCTCTGAGCTTGTTGGGCACGCCCTCATGTTCCTGAGCCCTGGGCTGGCTGAGACGGGTAGATCGCAGTGTGGGAACATCTTTGGGGTGCCCCTCTGCTTCTCTTTCTTTCTCTCATGGGAAAAATAAATGAATTGGTAAAAGACAGTGTGAATCAGTAATCAGGTAAACATCTTTATTTTGGAGAGGTTTTGGTATAGGGTGCATGCACTCACCAGAGAGACAGAGAGCGACAGAGAGACAGAAAGCAAGAAATCACCCCCGGGGGATGGCCATTATCACAATCCCTTCTCCTCTGTTCTCCTCTCGGGATCTTCGGCATGCACACACAAGCGCCTGGCGTGAGTTTCAGCCACCCGGTCCAGGACTTGAACCGTGATCAACTACATGGGAGTCCAGCGACATAGCCATTATGCCAACTGCTGGTCCCAACATTGGTTTTTTTTTTTTTTTCTTTTCTTTTTTTTTTTTTTGGAGAGGTTTTTGCCATAGGGCGCGTGCGCTCGCCAGACAGACAGACAGAGACAGAGAGACAGAAAGCGAGAAATCACCCCCAGAGGGGATGGTCACGCCGCAATCCCTTCTCCTCCATTCTCCTCTCGGGATCTTGGGCACGCACGCACACGTGCCCGGCGTGAGTTTTAAGCCACCGGGTCCAGGACGCAAACCACGGTCGACTATGTGGGAGTCCAGCGACATAGCCATTACACTAACTGCTGGTTCCCCCAACATTGGTTTTTTTTTTTTGGAGAGGTGTTCGCTATAGGGCGTGTGTGCTCGTCAGACAGACAGAGAGAGACATAGAGACAGAAAGCGAGAAATCACCCCCCAGGGGGGATGGTCACACCACAATCCCTTCTCCTCCATTCTCCTCTCGGGATCTTGGGTATGCACGCACACGCGCCCGGCGTGAGTTCTAAGCCAACGGGTCTGGGACGCAAACTGCGGTCGACTACGTGGGAGTCCAGCGACATAGCCATTACGCTAACTGCTGGTTCCCCCAACATTGGTTTTTGAAAAGGAGTCTTTGTTGCCTGTCACTTTCACAGGCTTCAGAGCGAGGCCCAGGCCCCTAGGTACATGCTGCCCCTTTGCAGACGTCACGTACTTTGGTTCTTGTTATTTTTCTGAGTACCGGCAGTGGACCACTGTCCTGAGTTGGTCTCATCTTCCCACCCACTGTGCGGGGCTATCGCACACCCCGCAGGGCTATGAGGAGGGGCTCCCTTTCCCTGTGTCTCTGAGGGTGTGAGGACCCACTCTCTTTCCCCTTCGGGCCTGGCCACAGCCACCCTGACATGGCTGTGTTCGCCCAGAGCATAAGCCCACGTGTGCTCTGGTTCTTCAGAAAACAGCTAGTGAGTAGCTCCCGCAGGTGTGGCCCACGGCCTTTCCTGTCTAACAGGTTGCGTTAAATGCTGTTCTTCGTTCATGCTAGAGCACTTACATGCACCAGAGAGTGCGAGCGCACAGGGGGTCCTTCACGTCTCATCACACCATGGTCCCATTTGCTGCCCCCTCCACTTTGCTGGAACCTGGCTGCTTGTGTGTGTCCGGCATAGCCCTGGCTGGGGACTTGCACTGCAGTCGCACGTGGCTTCCAGCACCTCAGCTTGGCATGCCACCGCAGCCCTACTGTTCAGTCCGGTTTCTGACAGGCAGCAGGTGTGACTTCAGCCAGGTCCACACGAGCGACAGGCACTTCGCGGCCCGCCCGGCCACCACCCTTGTATCTGCACAGACTAGGGGTGTTGATGTCGTGCTCTCCACATGGAGTGACAGTGCTCATGGGGTGTCCAGGCTGTCCCCGCTTCCTCTGGGAGTGGGGACAGCTGGTGCTGGGCCTCAGGTTTCTCGGTCACAGACTTCAGCTGTCGGGGACCTTTGCTTAGGAGCAGGGTGCTCAGGGCTCGTGGGAGATGAGTAAGTGCCTCGGAGCTGGGTGACTGCTCCCTGGTGAGTTCTCCAGTCACGACTGCGGTCGACTTTCGGCAGCGGGCCCTCGTGTGGAGTGAGGCCACGGACTCGTGGTTATGTGAGATGCTGGCCGGGAGGCCAGTCTGGGGCTTGGGCTGTGTGTCAGGGCTCCTCCAGATGGGATCCCGTGGTCTCTGGGACAGAAGTCCCAGCCCTGCTGGGCCATGGGAAACCTGGGTGTGGGGGACTGGGGCGCATGGCCCTGGCCCTCTGACTCACCAGAGGTCCTAAAACAGGCCGCACTGGGGCAGCTCCAGCCCGGCTCGCCTTGGGAACAGTTCTTCCGCATTTGGTCCCAGGGCGGCCTGGGCTCGGATTTCCCAAACCTTCCCAGAAGTGTGTGACCTGGTGTGGAGTGACTGTCCCCGCAGCCAGGGTGGGCCCAGCAGCATGCTGCAGCCACAGGTCGGAGGTCACGGGGCAGCTGGGGACTTCCCCAGAGCCTTTCCTTTGTGCCATGGCCACAGAGGGGTCTTGTCCCAGCCTCATGGCCCTCAGTGGCAGCCTGGCCCTTCCCGCCTTCTGACGTGCAGCACCGATACCGGAAATGCGAACCTGGCATGGTCATGCAGGAACTCCACACAGTCCAGATGGGCTGTGTGAGACCACCGAGGGCCACAGCCCTCAGAAGGCCATGCCACAAACCCATTTAAGATGGTCTCTGGTGTGCCGTGACCCTGGGTCGAGTGCACACATGCCATCAAACGTGGGGCCCACGGGAAGTTTGCATGTGGACACACACACAGTAGACGACGCCCGGGCACCGTTCTCGCTGACATCAGAGCATGGCTGTGGTGGGGCCGTCCTTGCCCGTGGGAGGCTGCAGGCTGCTGGGTGAGGGTGTGAGTCCATGGCGGTGGGAGCTATTGTTTCCAGGTGTTTCAAGAATGTGTGTGGTGAACAAGTGAGTCCAGGTGTCAGCCATCAAGAAGACAAGGAGGGCGGTGTCCCTCATCCTGGCCCTTCCACCTCTGCAGGCGTCAGGGCTCTTAAGGAAGAAGCAGGTCGGGAGAGCTCTTCCATGTGCAGCGATGTGGCTGCGCCCCCTCTCCTGCACCCCTCGCCTATACCAGGCCAGGACCAGGCCCCACCCGTCCTCCTGGAGCTCCTGTTCACACATTCGGGGAGTGCCATGGAGGAGTTCAGGTCCTGTCCAGATGCCCGTGCCCCTGCAATGTCCATCCTCATGGCTTCTTGCCTGTGGCTTCTCTTCTCCCATAGCTTCTGTCCTCCATGCCTTCCATCCCCTCAGTGGCTTCTGTTCCCCAGCTGCTTCTTCCTGCCAGGCGAGAGCACAGGAAGGGAGGGAGAGACTCTGGGCGTGGGACAGGGCCTGGAGCTCAGATGCCACCTACCCAGACCCTTTGTCTTCTTGGGGACGGGAAAAGCTGCACTGGCGCACACTCATCTCGGAGTCCTAGAGGAGTGGACGTGGCACACCTGGGAAGAGGGAAGAGCTGTCACCTTCTTCCCTGGAAGATTTTATACTGTACCCTTTTGAGCTTTGCAGTTTCTCAGTTGCTGCCAGAAATAAAAACTAGTATTGTGGTCCATCAGCCAGTAGGGAAAAATGATGATGGTGGTGGTGACTGGTAATGGTGGTGATGATGGTGATGGTGGTCATGATGGTGGTGGTAATGATGATGGTGATGATTGGTGATGATGATAACACTGATGGTGATTGCGATGCTAGTGATGGTGGTGGTGGTGGTGATTATGGTGATATAGTAATGGTGACTGATGATGATAATGAGGATAATGATGATAATGATAATGATAGTGATGGTGGTCATGATGATGGTAGTGGTGATGATGAAGATAATGTTGATGGCAGTGACGATGGTGATGATGGTGATGATCATGGTGATGATGGTGGTGGTGATGAAGGTGGTGATGGTGATGATTATTGTGGTGATGATGATCATGGTGGTGATGGTGGTGATGATGGTGTTGGTGATGTTGGTGATGATGATGTGGTGATGGTGATGATGGTAATGATGGTGATGATGGTAGTGATGGTGATGATGGTAGTGATGGTGTTGATGGTGGTGATGGTGGTGATGATGGTGGCGATGATGGTGGTGATGGTGATGATGGTGGTGGGTGATGGTAGTAATGGTGATGATCATGGTAGTGATGGTGATGATCATGGTGGTGATGGTGGTGATGGTGATGATGGTGGCAGTGATGGTGGCAATGATGGTGGTGATGGTGGTGATGATGGTGGTGATGGTGGCGATGATGGTGGCGATGATGGTGGTGATGGTGGTGATGATGGTGGTGATGGTGGTGATGATGGTGGCAATGATGGTGGCGATGATGTTGGTGATGGTGGCGATGATGGTGATGATAATGGTGATGATGGTGGGTGATGGTGATGATGGTAGTAATGGTGATGATCATGGTAGTGATGGTGGTGATGGTGATGATGGTGGTGATGGTGGTGATGATGGTGGTGGTTATGTGATCGTGATGATTATGGTGGTAATGGTGTGATTATGGTGGGCAGTGATGATGGTGGGTGATGGTGATGATGGTAGTGATGGTGGCAATGGTGATGATGGCTATGACAAACAGTAAACTGTCTTTACAGTCACTTCTTGTGTGGCGGGCAGTTTGGTAGGCATATAGGAGGCCAATTCTATGATCACTCTTCTGCTGAATATGATGATGCATTCTTGGCAGAGAACACATCTGAGCCTCACTGAGACTGAGACCCTCTCCTGGTTACGCAGTTGTTGATAGCAACCAGAATTTAGGGATACTGTGCTGAATATCACAGGGCCCAGGAGATATTCCACAGATGTGCCAGCATCCTGGTAGTCTCATCCCCATCCTGCCAAGCTCTTGTGAAACACCCATGGGACCTTAAATGGTGGGAACTCATTTGCCTCAGTGGTCCCCAGGTTACTGTTCCCAACTCCCTCCAGAGTGAACGGATAAGAGGCCTCTGTGAGACACCAGGCACAGGAGAGCTGAGAAGAGATGCACTGAGGCAGGGCAGCTGGGAGGCCATCTGGCCTTGACAATAAAGCAGAACTTTGGTGCTTGTTATAAAAGATACATGTGCTTATTTTTGGTGATTTAAAGAAGTGCATAGGGGCCAGCAGGTGGTGTAGTGGTTAAAGTGCTGTACTCCCACATGTCCTACTGCTGTTCGAGTCCCAGATCCAGTGGCCTGAGAATCACACCGGGTGTGTGTGTCCAAAATCTCAAGAGGAATATGGAGAAGATAATGCAGTGTGGCCATTCTGGTGGTGGTAGGGGCTGATTTCTCACTTTCTGTCTCTCTCCAGCACATACACGCACCCTATGGCAAAAAACTTAAAAAAAAAATAGTATATAAAGAAGCAGCACCATGGCTGTCCCCCAGCACCAGGGGGACGTGCTGTGGTCTGTAGTGTCTGCTTAAGTTTTTTTTTTTAAGACCTTTTTTGCTATAGGGCATGTGTGCTCACCAGACACTGGAGAGACAGAGAGACAGGAAGCAAGAAATTACCCAGGGGGATGGCCATGCCACAATCCTTCCTCTTCCATTCTCCTCTTGGGACTTTGGGCACTTACACACACATGCCGGCTAGTTTTAAGCTGCTAGGTCTGGTACTTGAACTGGTCGACTATAAGGGAGTCCAGCGACATAACCATTACACTATCTGCTGGTCCCCTGCTTAGATCTTAAACTTCTGAACTCAAAGTTTATTAAACCTGTCATGTTTTTCTTTCTTTGTTTTAGAAAGAGATTTTTGTTGTAGGGTGCGTGCGGCCGCCAGAGAGACAGAGAGAGACAGGGAGAAATCACACCCCCAGGGGGATGGCCATGCCACAGTCCATTGACTCCTCCATTCTCCTGAGCATGCACACACACGTGCCCGGCGTGAGTTTCAAGCCTCCAGGTCTGGGACTCGAACTGCGGTCAGCCATGGAGGAGTCCAGCGAAGTAACCATTACGCCATCTTCTGGTCCCAAACCTGTTGTGTTAATGGCTGCGTGCGACTTTGCCAAGTGAGCTCGGGGCGACCTGGTTGCCTGGCCCTCCCTGGCTGGGTGTGCACTGTTCCTAGTCTATTGCTATTTTCAATACGCGTGGGAGGACTGTTGTACACAGGAACCTTTGTGCGAGTTTCTGCTTCTGTCTTAGCACAGGTCTGTAGACGTGGCGTCGCCGACTGGAAGGGTCTAGGTCCTTTCAGGCTCCTGCCGCGGCAGCTGGGGTGTAGGAGTGCCGTCCTGGTGGCCCCGGTCTGCAGGGCGCACTCCTGCAGCAGCTCTGCTGTGGCTTAGCCCCGTTAGTAGGTCTGCCAGGGGAGCTCTTCTAGCCGCCTTCGCAGCCCTTCACGGCGCCGCCATTTATCGATTCCTGCCTTGAACCCTGCACCGGACACTCAGAGGGCCTGAGTAAGGCGAGGGCTCTGCCCGCCTGCTTCCCTTCTGGACTTGACCGAGGCCACTTCCTATTTTTTTTTTTAATTGCTAGAAGGTGTGTGCACTTGCCAAAGAGAGAGGGAGAGAGAGAAAAGGCACCCTGTGGGGTGTGGCACACCACCTTGTCGGGGTTTGGGGCATGCACACATATGCGCCTAAGTTGTCTTTCAAGCCACTGGGGCTGGTACCCAGCTGTGGGGGACCATGTGGGATCCAGCTCCTTTGACCACTAGGCCACGGACATCGTAGGCCACTGCCTTTTTAATTTGAGGCTTTTCCTATAATTTAAAACAATATCAAAACAGGTTACTAGAATTGTACTGTGTTCTTTTTCTTTTTAAAGACTTTTTTCAAAGAGTGCATGCACTCTCCAGGGAGACAGAGAGGGGGAAAGTGAGAAATGACTCTCTGGGGGGAATGACTCCCTGCAGTCCCTTCTCTTCCACTCTTCTGGGCATGCATGCACACACACTTGGCATGTTTTTCAAGCCACCGGGTCTGGAATTGGAGCTGTGGAGTCAGCCATGTGGGATCGAGTGCCTTAACCACTGTGCCACCTGCTGGCCCAGTGTTTAGTTTTGTTTTGTTTTTTAAGATTGTAGTTGTTGTTGTTAGAATCAGAGGAAGAGAGAAACATAGGCACTCCTCTTCCCCAACAGGGCCTTCATGCCATGACCCACTCCCAGTCCCAGCCAGCCAGAACTGCAGTGTGCGTGCTTATACTGGCCTGTGTGGGGAGACCTGGGACACGGACGTGGGCCCTTCCCATGGGCCTCCGCTCACAGAGCCCTGCCTTAGCGCTCAGCCCCAGTGTTCACGACAGGAAGAACCGTGAAGCAGCGGAGCTGTGCTGTTCTTGGGAAGAGTCCAGACGTGGGGTGCCACGTGTAAGGGGTACCCACGCTGGGAGCAGGGGCTCAGGCCTGCATTGTTCTCAGCTGGGATTTGTTGCTGGCCCTGGAGCCCTGTGGCCCCAGAGTCTGTGCCCACGGCCTGTGCAACCCACGGCTCTGTGGGAAGAGCTGCTGCCCTGGGTGCTGGGCGCTGGCGTGTGGGCTGGGCTCCTGTGTCGCCCACGGGCAGCTGCTGTGCCCTGTCGGAGAGGAGGGATTCCTGACGGGTGACCGCAGAGAGCCCTTCCTCTCTGAGCCTCCTCGTCTGCTGTGCCATTAGGACCAGAGCAGAGCTGGACGGCAGGCGTGGACGGCCTGGGCACAGGCCACTTCCCAGGTAGCAGACAGAGCTGAAGGGCGCTGTCGCCACCCCGGGAGCGTCTGAACCTGCCCCCACTCCTTCTTGGTTTCCTTTTTCTGGCCATTTTCTTTCTGGTCTTATCCCCCCACCAATCACCTCTGCATTTGAAAACGGCATTACCTTTCTAGCTATTGGGTAGGTCATGGACATTACATTCACTTCTTGGGGGTGACTCAGGTTGGGGTGCTGGAATTGCAGTTGGCTTTGACAGAGCCAGTCAGCCTCACCTGGTCACAGACTGGAGTGAGATGATACTGTAGCTTGCTCTCTCCATGTCTCTGTCTCTCTGTCTCCATCTCTTTCCTTCCTTTGCCCTGTCCCCCGGTCCCTGAGGCCTGAGCCTTGGCCAGGCATGGCTGGCTCTGCTAACTGGCCCACCCGAGCACGTGGCTCCAAGTGTGTGCCACGTGGAGTGTGACTGACTGACCTCTGACCTCCTGCCCTCAGGGTCGGCACCAGCCCACAAAGGCCCGGCAGGCAGGTGTGGGTGGTGGGCCACCTGCGTGGGTGGCCCCTGGAAGGATGGTGGAAGGCCTGGGCCAAGGGTCTGGACAGTGCATATACGTGGGCCATCCTGAACGTCCCCCTGCGTGGATGCCATAGGACAGAGCACCCCCTGGGGGTGCCACAGGACTAGACGTGGTGCATGGTATGTGCCCCTGGGGTGTGGGCGGGGTGTGGATGCAGGTCTGGACTGAGGTGGGTATGATGTGGGGTCTCGTTTGGGGCCACGAGCCCTGCCATGTCAGGGCTGAGGAAGGGCCACCTCTCACTCTTGCCTGTGGCTCCTGGTGGCTGTGGGGTATGTGGAGGGCAGGAGGCAACAGGGCCTGCCCTGCACGTGCGACCTCTGTCCAGGGTGCACGAGGCTTGCTGGCCTTCCAAGGGCGTGTGCCCACGTGGGCCAGCACCTGAGTCCTTCCTGCCAGACAGCCAGCCGCGGCCCCCTGCCAGGCTGACTCAGCCTGTGTCCTTGTGAAAAATGATCATGGTGACACTGAGTGGACTGTCCTGAGCTCCTCCCTCACCTGGTCCCACAGCAGCCTTTGGGGGAGGCTTGGACTCAGTGTCCCTGAGGAAAAGCAGGTATGGTCAGTCCATGCTACATTCCCACTTCTGTTTCCTGTCTCTGGGGTGCCCGCTGCTCATGCCCCAGTTCTCTGTCAGGCATCCATTCCTGCGTCCCCCTCTGTCCCCTCGCTCTGCACTGCCTGGGCCCCTCAGGGTAAGGTTCCTGGAGTAAGAACAAGCATGCTTTGCCATGTTCTTAGTGTGTGTTTTGAAGGTGTTTTGGTTATTTGGAGCACAGCCCTAACCCACCAGGTTATTTCTGAGTCGCTTTCCTATTTTTGCTTCTTCAGAAAGTCACTGCACGTACAGAGAGGACACGGTGCTCCCCGTTCTGCTTTGGGTGACTTCGTCTTTTCTGTTGGGCTCTTTGGCCTACTGAGGCTCACTTCAGTGTCTGCTCTGAGATGGGGTACAATTTATATTGAAAAAAAAAAACTTGTCCAGGTCTTTTTCTGGGCTTCAGGACCCAACCCCAGCTGTCAGGACTGTGGCCGCTGTGACCGGCACCTGTTTAGGACCTGAGATCCTGGTCCCCTGGGGGGGGATTAGGCACAGCAGTGACCCTGGGGCTACACGTGCTCACCCAGGTCAGGCCTGCCCATCTCTTTTCCTGGCTTCTTTGCATCTGCAAGTGTCCAGCAAATGCGTAAGGAAACGATTCTACCATTAAGCTCTCGTGCTTCAGTTGCTCTGTTCTTAAGAGTCGGACTAATCATCAACCTTGTTGTTGAAAAATAATGCATTTAGAGCTCTTGGCACATTGCCTCTCTCAGAGTGAGCATGCAGCCAGGGTTAGTGGGGACTGGGCTTGTGATGGAGACAATTAAATTGGCGATGCTGTAATAGTGGTGATGGTGGTGATGATGGTGATGATGATGATGGTAGTGATGGTGATGGTGGTGATAGTGATGATGAGGGTGGAGACGGTGATAGTGATGATAGTGATGATGAGGGTGGGGATGATGGTGATGATAGTGATGATGAGGGTGGTGATGATGGTGATGATAGTGATGATGAGGGCGGTGATGATAGTGATGATGAGGGCGGTGATGATGGTGATGATAGTGATGATGAGGGTGGTGATGATGGTGATGATAGTGATGATGAGGGTGATGACAGTGATAGTGATGATAGTGATGATGAGGGTGATGAGGGTGGTGATGATAGTGATGATGAGGGTGGTGATGGTGATGATAGTGATGATGAGGGTGGGGATGATGGTGATGATAGTGATGATGAGGGTGGGGACGGTGATGGTGATGATAGTGATGATGAGGGTGGTGATGATGGTGATAGTGATGATGAGGGTGGTGACGGTGATGGTGATGATAGTGATGATGAGGGTGGTGATGATGGTGATGATAGTGATGATGAGGGTAGTGATGGTGATGGTGATGATAGTGATGATGAGGGTGGTGACGGTGATGGTGATGATAGTGATGATGAGGGTGGTGACGGTGATGGTGATGATAATGATGATGAGGGTGGTGACGGTGATGGTGATGATAGTGATGATGAGGGTGGTGACAGTGATGGTGATGATAGTGATGATGAGGGTGGTGATGATGGTGACGATAGTGATGATGAGGGTGGTGACAGTGATGGTGATGATAGTGATGATGAGGGTGATGATGATGGTGATGATAGTGATGATGAGGGTGGTGACAGTGATGGTGATGATAGTGATGATGAGGGTGGTGACAGTGATGGTGATGATAGTGATGATGAGGGTGGTGATGATGGTGATGATAGTGATGATGAGGGTGGTGATGATGGTGATGATAGTGATGAGGGTGGTGACAGTGATGGTGATGATAGTGATGATGAGGGTGATGATGATGGTGATGATAGTGATGATGAGGGTGGTGACGGTGATGATAGTGATGATGAGGGTGGTGACGGTGATGGTGATGATAGTGATGATGAGGGTGGTGATGATGGTGATGATAGTGATGATGAGGGTGGTGACAGTGATGGTGATGATAGTGATGATGAGGGTGATGATGATGGTGATGATAGTGATGATGAGGGTGATGATGGTGATGATAGTGATGATGAAGGTGGGGACGGTGATGGTGATGATAGTGATGATGAGGGTGGTGATGGTGATGGTGATGATAGTGATGATGAGGGTGGTGATGATGGTGATGATAGTGATGATGAGGGTGGTGACGGTGATGGTGATGATAGTGATGATGAGGGTGGTGATGATGGTGATGATAGTGATGATGAGGGTGGTGACGGTGATGGTGATGATAGTGATGATGAGGGCGGTGATGATGGTGATGATAGTGATGATGAGGGTGGTGATGATGGTGATGATAGTGATGATGAGGGTGGTGACAGTGATGGTGATGATAGTGATGATGAGGGTGGTGATGATGGTGATGATAGTGATGATGAGGGTGATGATGATGGTGATGATAGTGATGATGAGGGTGGTGACAGTGATGGTGATGATAGTGATGATAAGGGTGATGATGATGGTGATGATAGTGATGATGAGGGTGATGATGATGGTGATGATAGTGATGATGAGGGTGGTGACGGTGATGGTGATGATAGTGATGATGAGGGTGGTGATGATGGTGATGATAGTGATGATGAGGGTGGTGACGGTGATGGTGATGATAGTGATGATGAGGGTGGTGATGATGGTGATGATAGTGATGATGAGGGTGATGATGATGGTGATGATAGTGATGATGAGGGTGGTGACAGTGATGGTGATGATAGTGATGATAAGGGTGATGATGATGGTGATGATAGTGATGATGAGGGTGGTGATGATGGTGATGATAGTGATGATGAGGGTGGTGACAGTGATGGTGATGATAGTGATGATGAGGGTGGTGATGATGGTGATGATAGTGATGATGAGGGTGGTGACGGTGATGGTGATGATAGTGATGATGAGGGTGGGGATGATGGTGATGATAGTGATGATGAGGGTGGTGACAGTGATGGCGATGATAGTGATGATGAGGGTGGTGATGATAGTGATGATGAGGGTGGTGATGATGGTGATGATAGTGATGATGAGGGTGGTGATGATGGCGATGATAGTGATGATGAGGGTGATGATGATGGTGATGATAGTGATGATGAGGGTGGTGACGGTGATGGTGATGATAGTGATGATGAGGGTGGGGACGGTGATGGTGCTACTGTGGGTGGTGTTGATTGTGATTATGATTGGTGGTGACGATGGTGGTGATGGTTGGTGATGATGGTATTCATGATGAGGTGATGGTGGTGGTGAGGTCAATGATGACGGTGATGATAGTGATAGTAGAGATGATAGTGGTAGTGATGTTACTCTCATGGGACCAGTTTTTTTTTTCCCTCTCTCAGATATCAATATAAAATTCATGTAAAATTACCCACCTAAAAGTGCACAAGTCACTCAGTGCTGTGTAGGTGTCACCTCTATCTAGTTCCAAAACACTTTACTCCCCAAAGGAAACATTCTACCCAGTGTGTAGTAAGTCTTCATACTTCCCCACCTAGCAGCCCGCCTGTTACATATGTCTCGATAAACAGAATCATGTGCCATTGGTTCTGATGTGTCTGGCTTATTTCATTTAGCCTCATTTTCAACATTCATCCATGCTGTTAGATGTATTAGAACTTTATTCCTTCTTAAGGCTGAGTAGTATTCTATTGCATTTGTATATTATAATGGGATGTACATATTGTATCATAAATAAGATTTAAACATATTTCATGTAATTTTTTTTTTTTTTGGAGAGGTTTTTGCTATAGGATGCATGCGCTCGCCAGACAGACAGAGATAGAGAGACAGAGAGACAGAAAGTGAGAAATCACCCCCCGGGGGGATGGCCATGCCGCAATCCGTTCTCCTCCATTCTCCTCTCGGGATCTTGGGCAGGCACACACACCCGCCCGGCGTGAGTTTCAAGACACCAGGTCCGGGACGCGAACTGTGGTCAACTACATGGGAGTCCAGCAACATAGCCATTACGCTAACTGCTGGTCCCGTATTTCATGTCATCTTATCAACTGACTTTTTCCCCCATTAATTGTATGATTTTAATGCATAAAGGTTTTTTTGAAAGAATTATTTTATTTAGCTTTATTTATCCATTTATTTATTTATTTTAATTTGACCAGAGAGGGAGAGAGAGAGAGAAAGTGAGAAAGCAAGCCACCACGTCCGGGACTCAAACTCCAGTTGGTCATGTGGGAGTCCAGCGCCCTTAACCATGACCACTTGCCGGCTCCTGCGTAAAGGATTTAAGTTTTGTGGAAGTTCAAATGACCTATCTTTTTCTTCTGTTACTCAGCTTTTGGTGTCATAGCTAGGAATCATTGCCAAGTGCAAGGTCATGATTTACTGCTATGCTTCCTTTTCAGGGTGTTATCGTTTTAGCACGTCTGTTCAGGCCACTGGTGGTAACATTTGTGTAGGGTATGCGGTAAGCCTGCAACGCCATGTGGATACTCACTATCTCAGCACCAGCTGTTGGAGAAATGGTTCTCTGTCCATTGAGCAGTCTCAGGACACTTGTCAAAAATCAGGTGGCCATTGATCCACGCATTTCTTTCTTCCTTTCTTTCTTTGTAAGGTTTTTGCCATATGGAGTGTGCACTTGCCAGAGAGGGATGGAGAGAGATGGCAAGAGGAAAAGTGAGCAATCAACCCCCCTGGAGTGTAGCGTAGCCACATTCCTCCTGAGATTTTGGGCACACATGCACATGCACCTGCACCTGCACCTGGCATGATTTTCAAGCCACCAGGTCTGGGCCTCGAACTGTGATCAACCATGTGGGAATTTAGCACCTTAACCACTGTGCCACCTGCTGACCTCAATGTATGGGTTTATTTCTGGGGTTTCTTTTCCATTCCATTGGTCTGTATGTCTATCCTTATTCCAGTGCCACACTCTTTTGCTCACTGTAGCTTGGTAGTAAGTTTTGAAATCCAGAAATGTAAGCCCTCTTAACTTTTAAAAAAAAGTCTTTATAAAAGTTTATTCCCTCCGGGACTAGCAGTTAGCGTAATGGCTATGTTGCTGGACTCCCACGTAGTCGACCGCTGTTCGAGTCCCGGACCCGGTGGCTTAAACTCACGCCGGGCGTGTGTGCATGTGTGCCCAAGATCCCGAGAGGAGAATGGAGGAGAAGGGATTGCGGCGTGGCCATCCCCGCTGGGGAGTGATTTCCTGCTTTCTGTCTCTCTGTCTCTCTCTGCCTGGCGAGTGCATGCACCCTATAGCAAAAAAAACCTCTCCAAAAAAAAAAAAAAAAAAAAAAAAAAAGTTTATTCCCTCTTCTGGTGAGGGAGAGAGGAGAAGAGCGAGGGAGCGAGAGCACTGTGTGCGAGAGAAGCAGGTACCCTCGCAGGTCTTCACATTGTAATCCGCCCCCAGTCTCAGCCCATCTAGGTCATGGGTGCACATGTGTGCCTGGCGTGCACAAGAAAGTTCTGGTCCATTTGCAGTTACTACTGCACCACTGCCGTGTTCCATACATTCTCTTAACTTAAATTTGCTTTTTGAAGATTGTTTTGGCTATTTGGGATCCTTTGCAAATCCATCTAAATGTAAGGATCAGGTTTTCCATTTCTGTGAAATAAAGGCATTAGGGTTTTGCCAATAATGATTGCATTGGTGCTCTAGGAAGTATTGATATCTTAACACTATTAAGTCTTCCAGTCCACAAATGCAGGATACCTTTTCATTTATGCTGTAAAAAAATACTTAATTTTATTTGTTATTATTTTAAAGACTTTATTTTTTTACTATAGGGCACATGTGCACATCAGAGAGAGAGAGAGAGAGAGAGAGAGAGAGAGAGAGAGAGAGAGAGAGAGATATCAAGAGAAAGTGAGGAAGCAAGTTGCTAGGTCCGGACTTGAATCATGGTCAGCCATGTGAGAGTCTAGCACCTTAACCACCACACCACCTGCTGTCCTCATTTGTACGTTTTAAAATTCCTTTCACTGTATTAGTCTTGTATCGCCTAAATTAAGTTTATTCCCAAGTTTTTTGTTCTTTTAGATATTCTTGCAATTATAATTGCTTTCTTAATTTCATTTTCAGATTATTCATTGTAGTGTATAGAAATGCACTGTTTTCTGTGTTGATCTTGCATACTACAACTTCTGAATTTATTTATTAACATTAGTAGGTTTTTGTTTGTATGTGGATTCTTTAGGGTTTTCTATATATAGGATTATGTCATATGCAAATAAAGATAATTGTGCTTCTTCTTTTCCAATTTCAATGCCTTTTATTTCACTTTCTTGTCTAATTGCTCTGGCTAGAACTTCCAAAACCATGCTGAATAGAAGTGGCAATAGCAAGCATCCTTCTTGTATCCTATTGTATGGGGAATGCTTTCAGCTTTTCACCATTGTATATGACATTAGCTGTGAGTTTTTTATATGTGGCATTTCTTATGTTGAGGAACTTCTTTCTATTTCTAGTTCATGGAGTGTTTTTATCCTGAGAGAGTGTTGGATTTTGTCAAATGCTTTTTCTATATCAATTGAGATTCTCATGCAGGATTTTTCTTCATTATGTTAATGTGGTGTGTTGTGACTTAGGAAGGAAGGGGACCTGGAGGGGACTGGGAGAGATAGAGACAGAGAAGTGAAGTGAGGGGATTGTGGTGGCTCAAGAAGAGGGCCAGATGAGCCATGAGCTGGGCCCTCACTGGTGGGGGAGAATGGCATAGCCTTTGCTTCTTAGCCTCCAGGCAGGCCCCAGGGCTGCATCCCTTTCTTGCAGACAGATGTCCTACTCAGGGGCTGGAATGCTGATTTGTTTTCCTGTGTCAAACTATCCTTGCATTTCTGTGACAAATTCCACTTGGTCATATTTATAGTGTTCTTAATATCTGCTAGATTTTATTTGCTGGTATTTTGGTTAGGATTTTTATATTGATACATGTAACAGATATTGGTCTATAGGTTTTTGTTTTGTTTTTTCTTTTTCCTAATAGTGTCTTTGTCTGGCTTGGGAATCAGAGTAATGGTGACCTCATAGAATGAATGAACTAGAAAATGTTCTCTCCTATTTTCTGGAAGAGTTAGAGGAGATTGGTGTTTTTCTTTTTTAAATGTTTGATAGAATTTATCAGTGGTGGTTCTGGAGTTTGCTTTTTTTGGGGGAGGTTATTGACTACTGATTCAGGCTCTATACTTGTTATAGGTCTGTTCAGATATATATATATACATATTTTTAAAATCAGCTCAGGCAGGTTGTGTTTTTCTAGGAATTTGTTTATTTCCCTTAGGTTATCTAATTTGTTGGCTTATAGTTGTTCACAGGGTTCTCTTACAATCCTTTTATATGTCCTTAGGGAAGTAGTAGTGTCTTTACTTTCATTTCTTATTTTGGTAATTTGAGTCATCTCTTTTCTTGGTCATTCTGGCGCAAGGCTTGTGGTTTGGTCGATTCCGTCTGATGCTGCCGATTTGTGTGCACAGGCACTACCGTTCTCACCAGCACGCACAGCTGCCGTGGAGAGCCCCTCGTTGAGAGGAGGTGACGAGGTGTGCTGCCAATCATCAAGTAAAGGTTGAGGGGTATGGGAGGTCAGAGGAAGCACCCCCAGGAGCCCAGACAGATGCAGCATGGGTGTTGGAGGGTGGAGCCCCACCCACACTGAGCTCGCTCTCCCAGGGCCCATGCCTAGGAGGTCTTGGCAGCCCCCAACCTTACGGAGGCACCCAGGAGTAGCCTGTGTGCCCAGCAGGTGCAGGAGAGGCGCAGCTCAGCAGCCAGCCGTGAGGCCACCGTGGAGCTGGGCCCAGCAAGAAGCCGCTCTCAGGGAGTTGAGCTGCAGGCTGTCACCCTCTCCCCGGCGCAGCGGAGTCAGCTCCCGCAGCTCCGATCGTGTCCCCCTGTGTCGATCCTGGCCGGTTATCTGCCCCACGGTCCTACTATCCTGTGGTCTTAGTGGTCACGGATGACTTCCTGAGTGAGCAGTGGACACGGCCAGGCCCCGGAAGTGGACATCTCAGCTCTCCCCACGCCTTTCCGACACGAAGCGTGCTGGGCAGACGCCAGTCCCTAATGTGCTGCCTCTGCAGGGTGCTGAGGCCTGCTGCAGGGGAGAGCAGGCGCTCAGCAGACACGGTGGCCGCTCTGCCCTGCTCCCGCGTCTTTCTCCCACCCTTACGTGTCACTGCTAGTGCCTAGTGGGTGTCAAGTCGAGGTCAGCTCCCCCACTCCCAGACAAAAAGTGCAGCAGAAGCGGGAACCCCCTCAGTGACCTGACTAAACACGCTTTGGGGACAGGGGCTGTGGCGGACAGCTCACGTTGGCCCCTGATGGCGGCAGTCTGCTCCATGTCCACCACAGCTTCCGGGAGCCTGCTGCCCCGAGCCCGCTCTGCGGCCCGCTCTGCGTTGTGTTAAGGGGCTGCCTGGGGAAAAGCTGCTCTGCCAGCTGTCCTCGCACCTCCCGCTCCCACCTAGGAGGTGTAGACACGTTTCCCGACTCGCCCACCACCTTTCCTCATGGGAATGGCCCGCCCCAGGGCCTGCCCTTTACCAGCCTTGTTCCTGCTCACATGTGACAGATGGTGCCGTTTCTGTCACTGTAACCCCACACAGCGGGCTGCGGTGCGGTGGGCCCATGTCTTCATTGGCTGGCTGGATTGCCGAGACGTGTGTGCTTGTTGAGGGCTCGTCCTTGGTCCTCATTCCTCCGGGGTCTGAGGCCTGGGAATGTGCCAGTATCTGCGTGGCAGACAGTCGCCCCGGCACTGCCTCTGAACCGGTGTGCGGGGGCCTGGAGGCCGTCCAGGGAGGGAGGGGGGGTTACAGTTCCTGGCATCTGAGCCTGTCCCAGGTCCGCAGCCTGGGTCTCACCCTCTCCCCCTGGCCCCTCTGAAGGTGAGCTGGATGGAGTACAGTGTGGCCTGGGGGAGGTGCTTCGGCTGCCCTGAGTGTCCTCCCCCAGCCCAGACTGTGCCTGGGGAGGTAACAGAAGCAGCCTGACTCTTGGGCCCTCCTCTTCCTCCCTCTCTGGGCCTGGGTGGCAGGTCTGCCAGATGGCCACTCGGAGAGGGGGCCTGCCCAGACACTGTGTCTGGGTCCTCGCTGAAGCCCTGTAGCCTCCCCTCTACCTGCCTCCCCATGGACCTGTCTGCCCCAGGTCCTCAGGTGGAGCAGGGACTCTCCCGGAAGGTTTGCATGTGGGGCAGCCGTGCCGTGGGTGACGGTGTGTGTCATCCCGTTTCAGCTGTGTCGGGGTGGAAGAGGAGGAGGCGCCGGACATCGACATTTACCACTGCCCAAACTGCGAGAAAACCCACGGGAAGTCCACCTGTAAGTACCGTGCCTGTCCACTGCCTTCGCCCACCGGGTGCACGGAGGACAGGGTCCCTGCTGGACTGGGGACCCTGCCAGCCTCCCCACTGCCCCTCCTGGCCTCGCTGAGCCCTGCAGCTGCCCCGTGGGCTCCACTGGTAGGGGCAGCTGTGCTCCTGCAGCTGCACACCCAGTACCGGTGGTGGCTAGCTGGCCGAGTCAGGGGACATGGGCTTGGGACCCGGGCAAAGGCAGCCTGGGGGTCACCAGGGCCTCCAGCCCAGCCCTGTCCAGCCACATGGGGTGCATTTGTTACTGGGCTCTGTCTTCCATCCCTCCTGCATCCCTCTACCCACCAGCTGCCTTACTGCTGGAGGATCTTGGGGACCTTGACCTTTCCCAGACTGCTTGCTCTCTGCGGGTCCGAGGGCCTTTCCTTCCTCCCCTGCCCTGTGCTCCCTCATGTGTGGTACATCCGGGGCTCCCGAGGTGTGGGCGTGGCTCGTGCTGAGCAAGTCAAGGTGACTGTGATGTGCGCTCCAGGCTAGGCCGGGGCACATACAGGAGCGTGCTGTGGTCTGCAAGGACTCTGGAAGGCGTGCAGCCTGGGGTGCGGGTGGGGGCAGTATGGCCCTGGTTCCCGCCTGGGTTGGGGTCGTGCAGCTCTCAGAAGCTGCAGGCTGGGTCAGGTCCAGGCTAGGTCGGCTGATGGCTGTCCTACCTTCCTTCTGTCAGGAGTCCTGGGCTGACTGAGCCGGGGGAGCGGCAGCCACTCCCCTCCACAGGAAGCCCTCTCCTGGACCACAGTTGGAAGGCAAGGGTCCAGATCCCACAGCCCCTGAGGGATGAGTCCTACACCCAGTGGGGCTCGAGGGAAAACTCGGGCAATGGGAGGAAGCCCCACTGGGTCCCCATTCTGAGCCGAGGCTGGGTCAAGGGTGGAGGAGCTGTGGGGGCCCGGGCAGGCACCTCGTGAAGCTGGGCTTGGCGCGAGGCAGGCGTCTCTCCACCTGGGACCTGCTGTTGTTCCTCATCCTCTCCCAGGGTCCGAGGGCTGTGTGCCTGGCCTGTGCTTTGTCCATCCCTAGGTGACGGCAGGGCTACTTTTTCTCCGTTTGTTCCCCCCCACCCCCGGCAGGTCCCAGCCCCTGGTAAAGAGGGGAAGTACCGGAATTCCTGAATTATGTGCAGGCCCCACCCCCAGGAGCTGGTGGCGTTTATTCTCAGAGTGCGTCTGGTGGCGGCTCTTACCCAGCCTCCTGGCTACGGCCTCAGAGCAGATAAGAGGGGATCGTCCCTGTGGCAGGTGAATCTGGCACTTCACGGAACCCCCGGGAAGCTCAGGCCCCGTTGTCTTTACAGGACGAGGAATGCAGGCCCAGCTGCTGGGACCGGGGCTGCAGCAGCTGGGCCTGCCCGAGGCAGGTGCCTGGGCACAGCAGGGCTGGAGCCAGGAGTGCCAGGAGCTGCTTCTCCTGCGGGGGGCAGGACCCACTCAGGCGCTCAGATGGGGTTGCTCAGAAGGACGTTGGGGTGGCACCTCATGTGTGGTTGGCGTCACACAGACACGTATGCAGCGCAGGTCCCACTTGCGGGGGGCAGGCCTCTCCCTGGCAGGCAGCACATGTTCAGACTGGTCTTTGGGAGCGCTTGAGCCCCCCGAGTTGGGGCTGGGGCCGAGCAGGCTGCGAACTGGTGAGCATACGGCTGTCCCTTCCGCAGCGACCCTGTGTGTCCCCAGAAGCACTCTCCACTCGAGATAGAAGCCTATCTGCCTTGGGAAACATGGTGCCCGCCCCACCCCGACCCTGCTGTGTGTAGGGGGAGTTTGGGCAGAAGCCCAGCACCCCACCTGTCCCTTGTGCAACCACGAGCTGAGCCTCCCTTTCTGATGCCACTGGCGGGTCCTGGCGGGAACTCCATCCCCATCCTGGCTGTGCGCACACACGTGCATGTATGTGTGCTTGCATGTTCATGTGTATTTCTGTGTGTGTGTCTTAGTCTCTTGGGCTGTGGTAACAGATGGCACAACCTGGAGGGCAAAAACAGAAAATGCATTTCTCTTGGCATTGGAACCTGTAGGTCTGAGATCCCAGTACCTGGGTTTAGGCCCTGCGAGGACCCCTTCCCTGTTCTCAGACGTGCTCCTCCGCTGTCCTCTCCTGTTGTGGAGGGTGAGGCAGTGGGGGTCTCTTGCCAGGGCACTGATCTCCACGAGGCTTCACCCTCCCCACTTTGTCACTTCCCCAGACCTCGCCTCCTCCTCTCCCCTCCCCTCCCCTCTCCTCCCCTCCCCTCCCCTCTCCTCCCCTCCCCTCCCCTCCCAGCCATCTCCTCAGGGACCAGATCTTAACATGAAGAGGGGGACAAAGAGGGGAACGTGAAAAGGCTGCTCCGCTCCGCTGGTCAGCTGTCCTCGCACCTCCCGCTTCCACCTAGGAGGTGTAGACACATTTCCCGACTGGCCCACCCCCTTTCCTCGTGGGAATGGCCTGCCCTGGGGCCTGCTCTGGGGGCCTGCCCTTTACCACCTCTGCATATGTGCTTGTGTGTGCAACTGTGCGTGTGTATGTGTGTGTGCTCCTGTGAGTACGTGCATGTGTGTGTACCTGTGATTACATGCATGTGTGTGTACCTGTGAGTATGTGCACGTGTGTGCACCTGTGTGTATGTGCGCATGTGCAACTGTGCATATGTACGTGTGTGCACCTGTGATTACGTGCACATGTGTGTGTGCACCTTGAGTACGTGCACGTGTGTGTGCTGTGCACCTGTGCTTACGTGCGTGTGTGTATACCTTGAGTATGTGTGTATGTGCTACTGTGCATACGTGTGTACCTGTGATTACATGCATGTGTGTACCTGTGCATGCATGTATGTGTGTGCACCTGTGCGTGTGTGTGTGTGTGTACCTGTGATTACATGCATGTGTATGTGCACCTGTGTGTACGTGTGTGTGTGCATCTGTGAGTACGTGCACATGTGTATGCACCTGTGAGTACTGGCGTGTGTGTGTGCTGGCTGCTGCGTGAGTGCTGCAGGTTCTAACCATTATTGCGGGGCGTGCGGCCCATCAGAGACAGTGCTCCTTCTGCCCGTGCGCACCTTCAGAGTTGCCTGGGGTCTGAGCTGGGGCCACAGTCTGTGACACCGCTGTTGGTTTTCACACCATCGACCCCAGTCACAACTCCCACACAGAGGCACCTTGGTGACAGGAGGCCCTCCTCGGCCCAAGAAGCTCCAGCCCCCGAGGCCCAGCCTGCTCGCACCTTTCCTGCCCTGCTCCCTGCCGCGTGCACCCGGAGGGGTTTGCAGACAGGCAGCTGTGCCGTCCTCACTCTGCCTATCTCAGGGCAACGTGACGCTGGGGATCGATGTGCCTTTCCGACATGTCCCTTGAACGGAGTCCGACTAATCTGCTGGCTGGAGCACAGCCCCGGGCTTACCTGACTGACACGGTTCTGGTGCAGTGGCCGCAGGGCTCCTGCCGGGCACTCGGCTCTACACCCAGCCTGTGACCAACACGTCACCTCCCTTCCTCAGCCCACGAGGCCATAACTGCAAGTCCTGCAGGGCTGGGGGGAGAAGCCAAATCCCTGGCGTGGTCTTCAGCCTCTCCGAGAGGTGACCAAGAGCTCTGGTGCCAGGGTCACCTTGGGGACCTGCACTGCCCCATGCCCTGGGCCACCCTGCTAGGGGCTGTCTCCCTAGGCACATTGTCCCCAGGGACACCAGGAGCCCCAGGCAGGAAGATACTCAGCATCTAGGCTTGGACAGGGCTGTTTTCAGGCCCTGGGTTGGGGATGGCGTCCCCACCAGTGACTTTCCAGAGGAGCCCCTGCCCAGCCCAGCCCCGGCTCTGCCTGATGGCTGCTGGCACTGCTGGTGTCCCCACATGGGGCAGCCACATCACGGGGCACTGAGCCCTTCAGGTAGGCACTTGTCAGCGTGCCTTGAGGTTTGAGCCTCCAGGGTGGACACTGGGAGCCACTCTCCCCTCCTGGCCACCATCACTGTGATGTACATGTGCACTCTCGAAGGCTTCCACGTGGCCTGCAGGGCGAGGCACGCACCCCATGCTGGGTATTAGCAGGAGGAGTCAGCGGAAATCTGGCCGCTCTGTGCCCCTTCTGTGGAGACCCTGGCATGGCTCCTCACCCTGGCCTCAGTGTTTTCCTCTATAAAGTGGGACCCTGCCCTCTGGGAGAGGACGGGGAAGCAGGTACCGCCCTGAGGGTCTGGCCATGGTGAGTGTCCTCAGACATGAGCTGGGCTTGATCAAACAGGGACCCTAGGGACAGGGCTACCCCAACGCTGCCGATCTTGAGGGGACCTCACGGGCTCCTCCCTGTGGCATGTGCTAGTCCTCCTGCACCGTCCTGTGCCCCCCCCCCCCAGCACACTGAAGCCACCTGTGTTTCTCAGTCTCCCTGGCCCTTCCCTGGGCCTTTCCCAGCTGTAGGCACTGCTGCCTACTGCTGTCTCAGTCCCCGAGTGGCCTGTGCTGGGCCTCGGTCCCAGTCCTCCTCGGTGGGCTGGTATACCCTTGGCCCAGGGCTGAGCTTTTTAAGCAGGGACTCCCAGACAGTTGCCACTTGGGTGACTCCTGCCCCATGGCCCCAGCCCCATACATTGCTGAGCTGCTTGGTGGCACCTTGCAAAGTGGGACAGCGGGTGAAAGGGGGCAGTCAGGCCACCCATGGCCCCAGGGCCGCCCGGCGCAGGCAGGGCTGTGCATGTGGTGACTTGTATCCCAATATCTCTCTATGAAGGGTAAGGCACAGAGATGTCAAGGAAGTTGCCCAAGGTCACACAGCTAGAGCACAGCTGGACAAGAAAGACCCGGCCCTCATCGCCCACTCTGTTGAGCCCTGCCGTCAGCTTCTGGTCCTGACTCAGCGGGATCTTGTCACGTGTCTGTCATGTCCAGTCACATTGTAGCCAGGGAGACCAGGCACAGCGTGCAGGCTCGTAGCAGACAGGTTCTCAGCCCCGCCTGGCCTCTGCCCCTTTCTGGGCTGCTCAGGGTCAGTCATTGTCACCATGTTGTCACAAGCTCCCTTTGTCCCCAGAGTTCCCACCATCGCAAAGATGGTGACATATGGATCCCGAGGACACAGTCCCCGCCCCACCCTGCTGAGGGCAGACCCCACACGGCCCCGTCCAGCTCTGCTCCATGGGCAGGCTCCTTCCCTCCCAAGGACCCACCTTGGTCACTAGCTGAGTAGCTCCCAGGAGAGCACCTGCCTGCCAGGGCCACTCGCCCCACCCAGTGTCTCCGTGTGGAGCCGCCCTCCCCTCGGCCATCCATGTGAGTGTGTGCACATGAGTGCCTATGTGTGCACTGTGTACAGTGCAGGTCTGAAGGGTGTGTGCGCGCGTGTGTGTGTGTGCACATATATCCATGAGTGCCTGTGTGTGCACTGTGTACACAGGGCTTGTGGGTCTGTGCTTGTGTGCACATGTATCACATGGTATGCAGTCTAGTAGAGGTGTGTGTGTGTATGTGCCTGAGGTGTGCGTGCCCAGCGCCCTGAGAAGAGGTGTGGGAAGGCAGAGAGCCTGGTGGAATTACGCCCTGGGTGACGGGGGCGCTGGGAGGGCTGGCACAGAGGGCAGCAAGTGCGCTCTCGCTGGGGAGGTGGAGAAGAGACGGTCTGGCCCCGCCCACGGCTGTCAGGGCAGCAGAGGCCCCAGCAGGAAAGTGGTGGCGGGAGGCCGGGCAGGCAGCACCGTCCAGCCATGGCGTGATGAGGCCGAGCCTTGGCCGGGGACCTCTGCAGGAAGTGCCTCTGCGTGGCCTTAGCAGACATGGTGCCTGAATGAGGGGTCAGAGAGCAGGGGACAGTGGTGCCATGGGAGGTGTGGGACGGGGCCCCAAACTAGGGAGGGGGCTCACGTCTTACCATGTGCTCAGGAGCACGTGTGTGAGTGGGTGTTCCTGCCTGTGTATATGAGATGGGGTGAGGGCACGAGGCTGAGCTAGGCTCTGCTGGAGAGATGTCAGGAGGAGGGTAGGCCAGGGTCCTGGAGAGCTTTGGAGTGTGGCTGCATGGGCTCCCCAGTGTCCTCCTCTGGTGCCTGGCTGGGTCCTGTCCTGCATGGCAGTAGGGAGAGGGGCCCAGGAGATGGGGCTGGGGCCGGCTCGGTGATGAAGCCCTCCTCTGTCTCCCCACAGTGAAGAAGAAGCGGACCTGGCACAAACACGGCCCGGGGCAGGTGCCCGATGTCAAGCCTGTGCAGAATGGCAGCCAGCTCTTCATCAAGGAGCTGCGGACCCGGACCTTTCCCAGGTGGGGCCCGGCAGGTGCGGGAGCCCAGGGCGCCCATCCTGGCTGCAGCCAGCTGTCCTAGGGGACTGCGCTGTAGCCCCGCCAGCAATCTCAGCGCTCCCTGAAGAGGAGTTTCCCCTCCTGCCTCTGTCAGCATCTCCCATGGGCCCGCGTTGATGGCCTTTTTCCTGTGGGTGTGCCTGGCACCTGCTAGGAGTTCTCCTGTCACTTCTCTCACTGAACCTTTGGCTCATGGGCCGTTCTCTAGGGCACTCCTGACCCCATTGCCCTGCACCCTAGTTCTGCATGAGGGCAGGGGCATGGCGGGGAGGGTGCAGGGCGCACCAGCTGCCAGTCAGAAAGGAGCGGTGGTGATGGAGACTTCTCACAGGCTAGGCGTGGTCCTACTCGTCGGGCTGTATTCAGTTCCCCTTCACCTGTGAAGGACAGAAGGACAGTGTCACTGGACACACAGTTCTGGGTTCCTTGTTTTGACACTTTGTTTCACCCCGCTTTTTAAAATGTAGTAGTTCCTCAGAGATAAAACAGGCCATAGAGTCTCAATGCCGTGGTCAACCCCAGCTGCAGCTCGCCAGGGCCATGCCATGCCTGGGCCCAGTGCACTCCGGGAGGGCTCTGGCCTTGACCTGGGAGCCTTCCAACGTGGGACTGCCTCACGGAGCAGGGTGGCTTACCTCCGCGCCACCCTCTGGCCACCCACTCCCTTCTCGCCTGCATGATTGCCAATGAGAAATCCAATGTAAATCTCACCCCTGCTCCTCTGTGGTAGGGTGCCTCCCCTACAGTGTCCTCATTCAGCCTTTGCACCTGTGCCGGGACGCAGTTCCTATGCCGTGCACCCCACCCGCGGACAGCACACAGTTCAGTGGGTTTAGCATGATCCCAGGTGGGCTCACCATCAGCGGTCAGTTTTAAGCATGCCATCACCCCCAAAGAAACTCCTTGGCCTTCACGTGTCATCCTCATCTTCCCATTCCCTCCCTGCAGCCTGAGCGGTAATGCCTAATCTTTCTGTCTCTCCCTATTCGCTCACCCTGGGCACTTCATAGAGGCGGGCTGCAGTGTGCGACTGGCTCCTTTCACTTGCAGAATGTTTTCTAGGTCAATCCACTTGTAGATGTCAGAGCTTCATTCCTTTTTGTGGCGGAATGATATTCCATTGCAGACCAGGCCACATTCTGTTGATGTAGTCAGAAGATGGACATTTATATTTCTAGCCTTTGGCCCTCTGAATAATCTCCCGTAAGCACCCTTGTATGAGTGTCGGTGTAGGTGTGTTTTCGTCTCTTAGGGCAGCGTCTGGGTCTGGCAGAGTGTGTGTCAGTTGATGGTCTGTTGTTCGAGCACCTGCCGGACTCTTCTCCTTGGTAGCTCTATTGTTTAATTCCTGCCAGCTGTGTTTTAGGGCTCCAGTCTCTTCACACCCTCACCAGTATGTGCTGTCATCGGACTCTGTAATTCTGGCCACCCTAGTGGGTGTGAAATGGTATCTTACTGTATTCTGATTTGCATTTCTCAAAGGACTAAAGATGCTGAACATCTTCTCTGTGTTTGTGAGCCTTTGTGTGTCGTCCCTGGAGGAGTGAGTGTGCAGATCCTTTGCCCATTGTTTTGTTTGTTTGTTTTATTGTTGAGCGGTTAAAGTACTGTATACATTCTAGATGTAAGCCTGTTAGCAGATACGCGATTTGCAAATATGCTCTCTTCTTCTGCGGGTCATGTTTTTACTTTTGTGATGGTGTCCTTTGAAGTAAAGTCTTTAATTGGATGAAGTCTGACTTACCTGTTTTGTTGTTCTTGGTGGTAATGGTGGCGTTTATGCTTTTATTGTCATATCTAAGAGTTCTTCATCAATTCCAAGGTCATAAAGATTCATCTCCATGTTTTCTCCTAAAAGTTTTGTAGTTTTGGGGCCAGCAGGTGGTGTGGTGATTAAGGTGCTGGACTCCCACATGGACAACTGGTTCGAGTCTTGGATTGAGTCTTGGCAGCTTGTTTTCTCACTTTCCTTCTTTCTCTCTGTCTCTCTCGGGTGAGTGCATGTGCCCCATAGCAAATTTTAAAAATATGTCAATAAAATCAAATAAATAATTCTAAAAAATAGTTTTTTGGTTTTAGTGCCTACATTTATTCTTTGGTATATTTGGAGTTCATTTTTGTATATGATATGTAAGAAATCTAACTTAATATTCTGGCATGTGGCAATCCATTTGTCCCAGTACTGTTGTATTTTTCTGCTCTTAAATGGTCTTGGCACCCTGGTCTGAATCAGGCCCATAGGTGTGTGTGCTTTCTCTGGATATGCTCAGCTCTGTTCCACGGATCTGTCTCTGCCCTATTGCCAGCGCCGCTCACACCTGATTTCTGTAAGTTCTGAAGTTCTGAAGTCAGGTCAGAGCGCAAGTCCTCCACCTTTGTCTTTCCTTTTTGAGTTTTGCCATTGAGTACGTGTGCTCAATAGAGAGAGACAGAGAGACATGGAGGGAAATGAGGAGTCAACCCCTGGGGGGTATGATCATCCACAGTCCCTTCTCCTCCATGCTCCTGGTATCTTGGGCATGCACACACATGTGCCCAGTGTGAATTTCAAGCCTCCAGGTCTGAGACTTGAACTGTGGTTGCCCTTGTGGTTACTCAGTGCCGTATCCACCATGCCACCTTCTTTTTACAGAGTGTTTTAGATCCATTCTGGATCCCAGCAAGTCCATGTGAATTCTATCAGCTTGTCCGTTTCTGCAAAGTGAACTGGGATTATGAAATGACTGCTTTCAATCTATAGATCGCTTTGGGAGAACTGCTGTCTTAACAGCTGAATCTTCGGATCCGTGAACATGCCACGTGTTTTCCCATTTATGTAGACCTTTTAAAATTTCTTTCAATGATGGTTTTTACTTTCTTTCTTAGATTTATTCTTAGATGTTTTGTTCTCTCTGTTGCTCTCATACATGGGATTGTTTTCTTCGTTTCACTTCAGATTGCTTACTAGAGTACACAGACCTAATTTCTGTGTGTTGATCTTGCACCCTGCCACGTTGCTGAGCCGGCTTATTGGCCCTGATAGCTTTCTAGTTGATATTTTGGGATTTTTAAAACATATAAGATCACATCATCTGCAAGTATAGTTTTACTTCTTTCTTTCCAATCCTAGTGACTTGTATTTCTTTTTCTTGCCTAATTATTTTGGCTGAATCCTCCAGTATAATGCTGAATGGAAGTTGCAGAGTAGGAGTGATTTGGGCCAGGTGGTGGCATGGTGGCGAAGGTGGCTGGATCCACTCGGTCAACTGTGTGGCTCAAGTCCTCAGAAACATGCTGGCACGTGTCCGTGTGTACCCGAAATCCTGAAAGGAGGGAGAGGAAGGGGAAGGGATGGTGGTTTGGTCATCTCTCATGGGGGATACTTTCTCACTTTCTCTCCCTCTGTCTCCCTCCCTCTCTCTCTGTCTGGTGAGTCCATGCATTCTCTGGAAAATTAAAACAAAAGCAGAAAACAGTGACGGGGGTCTCACCTAGTGTTCTCAGCATGCTGTGCCCAAGAAAGAGCTGCTGTTTCACGAGTGGGGCTGGTTCAGAGTGGCAGCCTCCACCCCCAGGCAGTGCCCGCCCAGGACTTAACCTGGGCCGCAGGCAGTGGAGCAGAATGAGAGTCATGGACATGCTGCTCCCCCAGTGAGAAAGACAGAGCCTGTGCTGTTGCTTGCCAGGCTCAGGATGGATTTCCTACTTCTCTGAGCTGTGAAGGTGGAGGGAGGAGTAATCTTGGCTCAAGCAGATGCAGGACTCCCACGTGGTCGACCGTGGTTTGAATCCCAGACCTGGTGGCTTGAAACTCACTCTGGGCCTGTGTATGTGCATGCCCAAAATCTCAGGAGGATGGAGGAGTAGGGACTGCAGTGTGACCATCCCTCTGGGGCAGTGATTTCTCACCTTCTCTCTCTGTCTCTTTGTCTTTCTCCAGTAAGTACACATACCTTATGGCAAAACCTTAAAAAAAAAAAAAAAAAAAAACAATAACAACAATAAAAAACAACGAGCACCACAGACTCTTGCCTTTCTTAATTGAATTTTTATAGATTTTCTTTGATAGCTATCTCTTCATTTACTCTGCTCTTAGGACCATTTCCAGAAGCGTTGAAGAGTTGTTCTGGGAATGATTTTCACCAGTCTCATCAGCATGCCTAGACTCCTTCTCTCATCTGGCTTCTTTGTAGGCACTCCTTTTGTCTCTGGTGTTCTGCAGTTTTATGCTGTGCTGAAGTGTAGAGTTTGGAGGGTGGTTTGTCCTGCCTGGTGGTCTGTGAGCTTTCTCCTGTGGAATCATGTCTGGCATTAGGTTTGGAATATTCTCAGCCTTTTTAGTGCAGATATTTCTTCTACTCCTTTCTCTCTTTTCTTTAGATAGTCCTGTTAGGCTCACATCACACATTTTGTAATTCTACATTTTTTGGCTAGTCCCTCCTTACCCTATCCCACCTTTTTTACTTTTTTTAAGAGAAAGATTTTCTGTTATAGAGTGTGTGTGCTAGCTGGAGAGACGGACAGAGAGACAGAAAGTGAGAAATCACCCCCGGGGGTGATGGCCATTCTGCAATCCCTTCTCCTTCATTCTCCTCTCAGGATTTTGGGCATGCACACACATGCACCCGCCTTGCATTTTAAGCAGCCAGGTATGGGACTCGAACTGCAGTCGACTATGTGGGAGTCCAGCAATCTAACCATAACGTCATCTGCCGATCCCCCCATCCCACCTTTTACACTTTTTTTTCTTACATTTTGGATTGGAAAGTTTCTTTAAAAATGTTATTTATTTATTTATTATTTAATTTGCTTTAGGGTACTTGTGCTCACCAGACAGAGATGGGGGTGGGGGGTGGGTGGGGTGGGGAATGGGAAAGAGAGAGAGAGAGAGAGAAAGAGAGAAAGAGAGAGAGAGAGAGAGAGAGAGAGAGAGAGAGCAAGCTGCCAGGTCCAGGACTCGAACTGCATATTGGTCAGTCAAAAATATATCCATACATATCTGTGACACTTAATTTTACACTTTTGTATCTTTTAAAAGTTTTTCTCCTCCCACTCCCAATTTCCTCCCTCCTGCTCACCCTCTTCCCACACTGTCCCTAGTATCCACAGTTGCTCTCCATGCCTTTATAACCTTCTAGTCTTTAAGATTCTGCCGTAGAGTGCAGGCATTCAGTATACAAGTGGGGACATACAGTGCTTCTCTTTCATAGTCTGACTTACTTCACTCAGCATTAAATATTCCATATTCATTCATTCACTTTCTATCAAATGCCAGGGTCTCATTGTTTTTTTATGTCTGAGTAGTATTCCATGTCAATACATTCATCTGTTCTTGGACATTTGGATAGATTCCATGTCTTAGCAATTGTGAATAATGTTGCAATAAACATGTTTGTATAAGTGTTTTTCTGACTGAAGTGTATTCCTATCCTTTGGGTAGATACCTGGGAGTGGAATTGTTTATCTTCTCAAAGATCCTTTTGATTTCATTTATTTTCTGTATTATTTATTTATTCTCTATTTCATTTATTTTTGCTTTAATCTTTATTACCTTCTTTTTCATGGTATTTTGGGTTTTGTTTTTGTTTTTCCAGTTTCCTGAGATGTGTTGTTAGGTTGTCTATTTGCCACCTACTTTTTACTTGTGAGTAATAGTTGCTATGAACTTCCCACTTATGACTGCTTTTGTTGTATCCCATAGGTTATGAAAACTTGTGTGCTCCTTATTATTGGTTTCAATATATCTTTTGATTTCAGTCTTAATTTCTGTAGTTGTTGTGAAGTCATTCAGGAGTAGATTGTTTAGTTCCATGTGTTTGTATTTTCAAGTTTTTTTTTTTTTTTTTTTCCTGGAGTTCATTTCAAGTTTAATTCCACTGTGGTTGGTGAAGATGCTGGATATAGTTTCTATACCTTTGAATTTGAAAAGGCTTATTTTGTGCCCTATCTTGTGGTCAGTCTTCAAAAATGTTCCATGCGGAGGTGAGAAAACTATGGTTTTGTGGTTGGAAAGTTCTATAGATGTCAAGCTCATTCAGTTTATGGTATCATTTAGACCCTGTATCTCTTTGCTCATTTTTTGTCTAGATGATCTGTCCAGAGGAGTCAGTGGGGTATCGAGATTTCCAATGATTAATGTGCTGCAGTCTGTTCTTCCCTATTTAGATCTAGCAGTCTTTCTTTCACATATTTGGGTGCTCCCAAGTTGGGTGCATAGGTATTTTTAAGTATTCTATGTCCTTGGTGAATTAGCCCTTGCAGTACTATATAATGTCCTTCTCTGTCTCTTCTGACAGTTTTTGTCTTAAAGTTTATTGTGTCTGATATCAGTATTGCAACTTCAGCCTTTTTTGATGTTCATTTGCTTGTAATAGTTTTATCTAGCCCTTCACTTTCAGTCTTTGTTAATGTTTATCCAGGAGCACATTTCTTGTAGGCAGCATATAGAGGGCTTCTCTCTCTCTCTTTTTAATCCATTCAGCCAGTCTGTATCTTTTTTCATTGAAGTGTTAGAAATTTTATTAAAATTAGCATTCCATGAAGTCATCTCATACAAATCGAACTACAGAAATGTCCAGGCATACAAACTATCATCTGTGTTGGTGTGCCATCTTTCTTTTCCAAATGTCAAAAATGTACTTGTTTTAATAATACAAAAAGTCTTTAGAAAGTCATCTACTTACTGTCCATTTGTGTTGGATAAGAAACCAGCTTCATTTATTCTAAGGAATCCACGTTTAAAGAACCCTGCCTTGGCTGTATATTATCACAGCACTCTTGCATTAATCCATTTTCCTTAATTCCCCATAGTATACTGCCATCTTGATTTCTCAGGGGTAGGGTCCATTTGAGTTTCTTCAAGCTGACTGGGTATAAGTGCCAGGCACAGAGATTCACATTTTTGCTATATAAAATACAGGCTTCCCAAAGGCTCCTTTGATACTGAAGGATAAAACTCCCATGTCTGTCTTCAAAATGACATATCTTGGGCCAGCAGGTGGCGTGGTGGCTAAAGGCACTGGATTCCCACATGGCCAACCGTGGCTCAAATCCCAGATATGGCAGCTTGCTTTCTCGCTTTCTCTCTGTCTCTGGTCAAATTAAATAATAACAATAATGAGAAGAAGAAGAAGAAGAAGAAGAAGAAGAAGAAGAAGAAGAAGAAGAAGAACAACAACAACAACAACAACAACAACAACAAATGGAATTAAATAAATAAATAATTCTTTAAAAAAAAATACCCAAATGACATATGTCAACTATAAAAGGCTGTTGTATTTGTTTGGAACCATCAGCAACCAAATTAATTTTAATCTTGTAAATTACCAGGTCCAAGTGTGGCCTCTGGCCCTTCCAGGTCACCCGAACCGAGTCCCGGGCCGGACGGACTGTCTGAGCCTTCCACCTGCCCAGGGTTGAGCCGCTGAGGCCCAGAAGCCTCCGCGCCAGGTACTACAGTGGCGATTTCCACATCTCGGGCCCAGGTGTGGGTTCCCGGCCCAGTGTGCAGCCCACCTCACCCCAGCTGCTGCTGCCCCACTCCCACTAGCCTCTAAGCCGCCTGACCACAGCTCTCTGCCACCAGGAGGGCCCCAACGCCAGACAGCTCCGGGTGCTACTGCCTCTCCCCAGTCTGTGTCTTTTAATTGGAAAATTTAATCCATTAACATTCAATGTTATTACTGATATTTGCAGACTTAGCCCTGCCATTTTGTTAGTCATTTTATTGATTGATTTTTGTTCTTCTATTTCTGTTTGTCTCTCTTTAGTTTTCCTGATATAATATTCCCTTAAGTACATCTTGAAGAACTGGTCTAGTGTTGGTGAATTCTTTTTTTCAATCTGAGAACAATTTTGTTTGTTCTTCCCATATGAAGGAAAAGTGTTCCTGGGTATAGTATTCTTGATTGAAACTCTTTTTCTTATAGTGTTTTGCTGTATCTTCCCATTCCTTCCTTGTTTGTATTATTTCAGTTGAGAGGTCTGGTGGTAGCCTGTGGGGATAACCTTTGTAATTAACATGCTATTTCTCTCTTGCCGTTTTTGGAATCTTGTCTGTCTTTGATTTTGACCAATCAAATTATTATATGCTGTGGAGAGGATCTTCTTTGATCGATTCAATTTGGAGTCCTTTGTATTTCTTGAGTCTGGATATTTGAATGTGTCTCTAGGTTTAGAAAGTTTTCTGCAAGTATTTCATGGAATAGATTTTCTATGCCCTTATTAGGTTCTTTATTTTCTAGCATACCAGTGATTCCAGTATTGGGCATTTAATGGTGTCTAGTATTTTTCGTATGTTATCCTCTTTTTCAAAATTTTTTTTTTTTTTTGGAGAGGTTTTCGCCATAGGGCGCGTGCGCTCGCCAGACAGACAGAGAGAGACATAGAGACAGAAAGCAAGAAATCACCCCCCAGGGGGGATGGTCACGCTGCAATCCCTTCTCCTCCATTCTCCTCTCGGGATCTTGGGCACACACGCACATGCGCCCGACGTGAGTTTTAAGCCACTGGGCCCGGGACGCGAACCGTGGTCGACTACGTGGGAGTCCAGTGACATAGCCATTACACTAACTACTGGTTCCCAAAGTTTTTTATTTTTGTTTTTTTTGAGAGGTTTTTGCAATAGGGTATGTGCACTCACCAGAAAGCCAGAAAGCCAGAGAGAGACAGAGAGACAGAAAGCAAGAAATCACTCCCCCCGGGGGGATGGCCACGCCGCAATCCCTTCTTCTCCATTCTCCTCTCAGGATCTTGGGCACGCACACACACGTGCCTGACATGAGTTTAAGCCACTGGGTCCAGAACTCCAAGTGCGGTTGACTACGTGGGAGTCTAGTGACATAGCCATTATGCCAGCTGCTGGTCTCTTCAAAGTTTTTTAAAAATTCTTTTTGTTGTTTTTATCTAACTCTGAGGTTTTGTCTTCTAGATCAGAGATTCGATCTTCTACATGATCTAATCTGCTATTAATACTTTTGAGGGAGGTTTTGATTTCCTGCATTAGTCTTCATCTCTAGAAGTTCTGTTTGATTCTTTCTATGTTGTCTGTCTCCTCCTTAAAGTTATAGAAGGACTTTCTCACCTCCTGGAGTTGGTTGTGTGTTTTCTGTTGCATCTCATTTAGTTTTGTCACTATGAATATTCTGAATTATTTTTTTGACATTTCTGCAAATTCTAGTGTGATGTCTGTAGATGATGAGGAGTTGTTCTCTCCCCTTGAGGGAGAGATATTTCCTTATTTTCTCATAGATCCTTTGCTTCCGTGCTGGTTTTTGGTCATCTAATGAATTATCCACTTCTTGCTAATTTTTTGGAGTTGGTTCTGCTGTATCAAGGGGGAAAAGAGCTCTATTTCTCAGGTGTGTTATTGGGAGAGGGCCCCATCTTCCAATGAGAGAAAGGTGTATGTAGCCAGCCTTATGAATTGGCTCCTTTCCCAGTCTCTCAGGAGCAGGTGCAACTGGGGCTGAGCTGGAGCGATTCAACTGAGGGAGGAAGTAGAAGTCAGGAAACTGTGAAATCTCAAAGTATACCCTGGCCAGCAAAAGACAGTACCAAGCAGTCTGAGATGCATGGTCCTCTGCACTCATGTCTCTTGCTTCTGCTGCAACATAGGAGCTTATGGCTGAAGGGCCCGGGTTCAGGGAGTAGGGTCCGAAACACACCTAGGCAGACAGAAGTCCACAGCAAGAAGTCGAAGGTGCGTGTCCTTCCGCGCTTACTCTCTCTTGCTGCTGCTGGCTCCCGAGCCATGGGGGCTCATGGCAGAGGAGTGTGGAGGTGGGGGAGAGGGTCCCTTCCACTCATTCTTACGTGTATTCTGCTTCTTCTATTCGTGCATCTGAGGTATCCATCATGCTTATTTTACATTTCCTATCTGATAATGCCATACTCTGTGCTATATTTGAGTCTGGTTCTGATGCTTGCTCTATCTCATTAAGGCTTACTTGCCCTTTCTCATGCCTTGTAATTTTTTTGTTGAAAACTAGACGTGATGTATGGGGTAAAACTGAGGTAGCTGGACTTTCAGGGTGAGGTTTTATGTTACTCTGGCCAAGAGCTCCACCGTGTTAAATGTGATGTAGCTCCAGGTGCCCGAGACTTCGTTTTCTAGCTCTTTTTGATTTTTTCCTGTTTTCTTTGGGTTTCCCTGAGAATTCCTTATTTTTTTAAGAATTATTTTTATTTAACCTTATTTATTTATTTTAATTTGTCCAGATAGGGACAGAGTGAGACAGAAAGAGAGGGAAAGTGAGAAAGCAAGCGGCGAGGTCCGGGACTTAAACCGCAGTGTCATGTGAGAGTCCAGTGCCCTTAACCACCACACCACCGGTCAGCCCCGAGAATTCCTTATTACACAGAGCCTGTGCCTTGCAGGTTTCTCAGTTATAATCAGCTGTTACTGTACCGATGTACGTGGCAGGTTTCCTGGCCAGGAAGTGACACTATCACTTCGTGATTCAACCTCTGTTTCGCCTTTGGCCAAGGTATCTGGACTATGACTTTCACATGCACTTCTTAGTCTCCTCCTCCCTTTTTCTCTCCTTACTTGTGGGAGGAAGGCTAGAGGGGGCTAGAGTTGGCCAGTCCGTTTCCCATCAGATAAGGGGTTGGTAAAAGAGCTTCCCTTGAGCGGAGACTTGTTAGGCAGAAAACAGTGTCTACCTAAAACAGGTTCCTTTCCCTGCCCCTGCCTGCGTCAGAGGGGATACTGACTGTGAGGACCTAGTGGCGTTCTTGGAGGTAAAACTCTGTAAAAGTATGGGGAGCCGGTAAGACTGGCATTTCTCGTTTTTAAGCTGGCCTGCACTCAGCGTTTAGCTGTTTGTCAGCAGTTAGCAGCTAAGTGTGCCTCCAGCAGCTTCTGCTTCCGGCGAGGCAATCTTGGATGTGGTTTTCTATTCTTTCCTATCTCCCCAGATTTGGGGATCATTGTTTGCCCCATGACCCCAGTTCTCTGATGAGACTCAGAAAACTTGTTGCTGTGCTTCGTTCTTGTTGTGAGAATTGGAATGACAGCGTCCAAACTCTTTACATGTTGGGGTTGGAACCGGAGGTCCAGTTCCACACTGCTTTACTGCTCGCATTGATTGGGGCTGGAAAGGTCCTTTGCATATTCTGGGTACCTAGACATTTCCTCTTGATGTGTGAGCTGTCTTTTTACTTTCTTGGTAGTGTCTTTGAAGCACAAAATCTGTACGTTTTGATGAAGTCTAGCTTATCATTTTTTTCTTTTGTTGCTTGTCTTTCAGCGTCACAGCTAAGAAATCATTGCTTAATCCAAGACCACAGACTTACTCCTTTGTTTTCTTCAAAAGTTTTATAGTTGAAGCCTTTACACTTAGGTCTTTGATTCATTTGTGTTGATTGCTGTGTATTGTGTGCAGGGGCCGGCCAGGTTTTTGCACGTGGATGTTGAGTGCCACTTATTGAGCACACTCTCTGTTCCCCGCTGAGCTACCTTGGTACCGTCGTTGAGAAGCTGTGACCACAGATGTAGGGATTTACTTCTGCGTGTTCAGTTCTGTTCCAGTGCTCTATACATCTTTTTTTAAAAAATTGTTTCTTTAATTTTATTAATCCATTCATTTACTTTAATTTGACCAGAGAGAGATACACACAGGAGAGAGAAGGGAAGTGAGGAAGCAAGCCACCAGATCTGGGACTTGAACCATGGTCGGCCATGTAGGAGTGTCCAGCGCCTTAACAACCATGCCACCTGCTGGTCCCCTATACATCTTTTTATTTTAATTGTTTGTTTGCTGTAGGGCATGTGCGCTTGCTGGAGAGAGACAGACAGGGAGAGGGAAAGTGAAAAATCACCCCTGGGGTATGGCCATGCAATCCCTTCTCCATTCTTCTCTTGAGATTTTGGGCACACTCACATGTGCCTAGCCTAATGTGTTTTTCAAACTACCAGGTCCAGGACTCGAATCATGCAGCTGGCCGTGGGAGATCCAGCTGCCTTAACTGCCACACACTGGCTGGCCTTCTGTTCTGTTCTTTTCTCTTCTTTTCTTTTCTTCTACTTTACTTTGCTTTACTTTTCCCTCTCCTCTCCTCTCCCCTCCTCCCCTCCTCCCCTCCTCCTCTCCTCCCCTCCCTTTTTCCCCCATCCCCTCCCCTCCCCTCCCCTCTCCTCCCCTCTCCTCCCCTCTCCTCCCCTCTCCTCCCCTCCTCTCCTCCTCCCCTCCTCCCCTCCTCCTCTCCCCTCCCCTCCCCTCCCTTTTCCCCCATCCCCTCCCCTCCCCTCCCCTCTCCTCCCCTCTCCTCTCTTCTCCTCTCCTCTCCTCCCCTCCTCCCCTCCTCCCCTCCCCTCCCCTCCCCTCCCTTTCCCCCCATCCCCTCCCCTCCCCTCCCCTCTCCTCCCCTCTCCTCTCTTCTCCTCTCCTCTCTTCTACTTTCTTCTTTTCACTTGCCAGAAGGCACATGTGCTCACCAGGACAGAGGAGAGATAGAGGGGAAGCGAGAAAGTACCTCCCCCACCCCATGGCCACACCACAATCCCGTCTCCTCCATCTCTTTCTCCGTTGAGGATTTTGGGCACGCACACGCATGCACCTGGTGTGTTTCTCAAGCCACTGTGTCCGGCACTTAGCCACATGGGACCTAACCACCTAACTTCCAGGCTATGGACTGGTCCCACCTGTCTTTTCATATGCCAGTATGCAGTCTTGGTTATTGTCACTTAGTATTGAATTTTTAAAAAACTGATTTAATTTTATTTATTATTATTTTTTAACTTCCTATATATAGGGGACGTGTGCTCACCAGAGAAAGTCCAGGACTCAAACTGTGATTGGCCATGAGGCGGTCCAGTGCTTTAAACCACCATGCCACCTGCTGGGTCCTTTGTATTGAAATTTTTTTTTTTTTAAGAGAGATTTATGCTATAGGGCATGTGCGCTCACTGGAGAGAGAGATAGAGAGACAGAAAGTGGGAAGTCACCCCCTAGGTGGCTGGCCATGTTGCAATCCCTTCTCCTCCATTCTCTTCTAGGGATTTTGGGCACACACGCACACGCGCCCAGTGTGAGTTTTAAGTTGCCGGGTCCAGGACTCGAACCACTATGACTACATGGGAGTTCAGTGACGTAACCATTACGCCATCTGCTGGTCCCTTGAATTTTGAAGTAGCAAAGTATCCTCTAAGTCTGTTCTTTCTGAAGACCTGCCCTGCATTCCCACTCAGCAGTCCAAGTTCATTTTGCCAGTTTCTGCAAAGAAGGAAGCTGGGTTTGACGGGCTTTCTGTGGAAGCTGAGGCTCAGCCTCTCCTCCTGTTTGGTCTCCTTGTTGGGCTTCACCCTTCGGCAGCTCTTTCAGCACAGACTGAGGGAAAATGCACTCCCATGGCATTGTGCTTCCTCCTTTTCTTGAATGAGCCTGGGCCTCGGAGGTGGATGGAGTCCCACTGCCTGCAGCCGCTGGGTGGCCCGGCCCCAAGCAGCCTGTGCCCTCCCTGGCCTGTGTTGGCCGCAGTGGCCAGTGTGCGCAGGCAGGACTGGGCACTCGCACCTGGGTCCCGGGGGCTGGCACACGTGATGGGCACCCCTGCCAGCATGGCAGACACCAGCCCTGCCCCTCCGCTGCCTCCTTGGTCAGAAACGTGGGCACAGGCTGGTCTGGGCAGGCCAGCGACAAAGGGACCTCCCTTTGCCCCTTTTCCTTTCCACTGGGCTTTGTCCAAGAGCCTTTCCGTCGTGGGGCTTCGGATCCCCATCTGGGGGCACGCTGCGGTGGGCAGCTCTCCTTACCAGAATACCTGAGTGTCCCCTCACACCCGTGCCTTCGGTGCTGACGCAGTGAGGTTGTCAGTGACTCGTCCTCGCCCCCGGGTCAGCAGCTAGGCAGGAGAGCGGCCTCAGGTTGCTGCGCTGTCCGGCCAGGTACAGGGGCTCTTCCTATCCGGCGCTCTGGCCTGGAAGTGCCTGTCTGTGATGTGTGTGGGCTGGTATCCCTGCCCCAGCCCTGGGGTTCAGGAGTCTGCCACGCCCAGTGCCCCGGCCTGGCACCCCGGGCTGGACCTCCTCCAGAGGCCACGGGGTGGTGTGTGGCCTGACGGCCCCCCCACGGCCCTGTGTAGACCTGTCTTGCCGAGGAGGCTGTGGCACATGGCACGCAGCCCGGCCCCACTGTGGTGTCTGACCTGTGCTTCTCTGCAGTGCCGAGGATGTGGTGGCCCGTGTGCCGGGCAACCAGCTCACACTGGGCTATATGGAGGACCACGGCTTCACTGAGCCCATCCTTGTCCCCAAGAAAGATGGGCTGGGCCTGGCCGTGCCGGCCCCCACCTTCTACGTCAGTGACGTCGAGAACTACGTGGGTGAGTGTGGCCGTTGTACTCCCTGCACACCTGTGTGGTGGGAACAGGTGTGCCGGAGGCTCTCCGGACAGTGCCTGGGTGCGCAGCTCAGCCCTGCCCGCCGTGGGGAGGGCACCCTGGCTGGCCGGCCCACAGTGACTTGCAGGGCTGCGGAGCGGGGACTGGCCTGGGGACCCCTCGACTTTGCCGTGACTTCATCACATGACATGGCTGTGCTCTGGCGTCCCTCAGGGAGGGGGCTGTTCCCCTTCTGGCTGTCCAGCTGGGACCTGGCATTCCTTAGTACCTTGATTGGCATCGATGGTGCTGGGGCTGCCGCCTCTTCTAGGTTCTGCTCGGGCTTTGACTATGACCTGTGGGCAGGGCAGTGTCAAGGGGATGGCACCTGCTGGGGCCACCTGAGAGGCAGCATGTCCGGGCCCTGCCAGGGCCGGTCCGTGTGACCTGAGCTCCTGGTTCCTGGGCGCAGGGTGTCTGTGGGGGTGTCTGTGGTGGGGGGGGGGGAACCTGAAGGGGAGAATGCCGGGCTGGCAGACAGGCAGGCTGGGCTCAGCCCTCTGCCGTGAGGCCCGTGGTCGGTGGGCACAGGGTTAAATGAGACCATTCTTCCACTGCGCTCCGGGAGGCCTCCACACAGGAAGCTGTGCTGTCCCTGCCCTGAAGCCATGTGGCTGCCCGGAGCGTGGCGGGCAGGGGCGTCTCAGAGGGACTCGAGGGGGTTCACCCAGGATTTGGCGGGTCTAGGAACAGGGGCTGGTGGAGGATTCTGTGGGAAGGGGCAGAGTGGGCATTCTGGGGCTGCCCAAGCGGCTGGCCACTGGTCAGTGCGAACTGGGACTGCCCTGTGGCTGCCCGCTGCCGAGGACGCTGCTGCTGTGAGCGCGCTCACCCAGCAGGCGTCCCGTGGGCCGCGGCGCTGCACCCCTCCCCACCCCGGCCGTCCAGCCTGGGTGGGCCTGGCGTTTTCCTCACGTGTGTTTATTTCTCCCGGATAAGTAAATGAGTAAGAGACAGACAGACAGACAGACACACAGCTCCAACAGGGTGGCTTGGGAGGCACCCAGAGCTCCACCAGTCCTGGGGCGCGGCACACTCCTGCCCAGGTTCTCGGGGAGACCTCGGGACTGAACTGGGCCAACCCTGGGCCCGCATCGTGGAGTGTCGCGGCTCACTCTGCACCCACTGGCCGACCCCGGGCCTGCCACACAGTGGCACGTCCTTTCCGCCAGCCAGGGGACAGGTCTGGCTTCCCCAGCCGTCCCCATGGGAAAGGAGGAGCTAGCTCTCAGAGGTGTTTGTTGCATCATCCTCGTAATTTTGTTGTGGAACTTTTCACACGGAGCAGATGAGAGAAGTAAGGCGTGCACCCCACGGGGCTCCCGGCGCTGGCCGCCAAGGTCCCGGCTTCCCGCCAGCCTCCTGACCGCCCAGTTTCAGCCCCGGGTTTAGAGCGACTTCCTACACACACACCTCAGCGCCAGCTCCCCTGCACGGCTCTGACCGACGGTTTTAAAACAGACATATACGTACATGCATACACATGTGCACATGTATGTATGTGCGCAATCAGGAGCCCAGCGTCCCAGTCCCCGACATCGATGGCAGGTCCTCGTGCATCTCCTGGTCACCTCAGGAGTGCCTTTTCACTCACGTGGCTGCTGAACACACTCCCAAGACCCACGCGTCACCCTTGGCGTGGCGTGCCCAGTCTTGCCTCCTGGGTGCCACCCCCTCCTGCCGCTGTGTCTGTCCCTGCAGGGCTCCCACACCCAGGCTTCAGTGCAGGGGCTAAGGCCGGGGCTCAGGTTTTCTGCGAGGACTCCGTCCATGAGGACGCTGCTCTCGGCTGTGCCGTCCGGTGATGCCGGCATGGGCCCTGGCCATGTGTGCAGCCTGCCTGCCCGCAGCAGTCCCCGGGACCTCTCATCTCACGTCCGAGCAGCCTCCGAAGCCCGTCAAGGACACCTGCTCTCTGCCCTTCCCTCTCTCCTCACCATGAGTGAAGAGCTTCCCTCCCCATCTCGTCCTGCACTTCTCGTCAGCAGCGATTTTTACCTGAATTCTCCCTCACCAACCGCCGAGAAGGTTTTCCTCATCACCAGTTTTTGGAAGGAGTCCCAGGCACACAGATTTGGGCTTTCTCGCTCAGAGCGCGAGGATGTCCGGGGTGTTAATCAGGACAAGCTTACGCTAGAACACGCTTATTCTAGTGGACCCAGGGCCCACGTTTGGTCTGCTCACTGGCCTCCCTGAGAGGCCTCACCAGGTCCTCGGGACCCCCAGAGAGAGGGCAGGCTCCGTACTGCACTGGGCCGGGGAGGGACAGGCAGAGGGCTCAGGTCGGTGCCCCTGTGGCCACCGCCATGTGAGAGGCCACCGCAGTGCGCAGTGTGCACTCCACACGTCCTGGCCTTGCGGCCACCCGCCAGCCCAGACACTGTTCTGCTGCCGCCCCGCTAGGGCCAGAGCGGAGCGTGGACGTGACGGATGTCACCAAGCAGAAGGACTGCAAGATGAAGCTGAAGGAGTTCGTGGACTACTACTACAGCACCAACCGCAAGCGCGTCCTCAACGTCACCAACCTCGAGTTCTCCGACACCCGGTGAGTGGGCGCCGCGGAGGGCAGGGGGCGCCGAGAAGGTGGGCCAGCAGCCTCGGCACACAGGTGCTCATCCTGCTCTTTGAAAGCCCTGGAGCCCTGTGGTACGCCTAGCTCACCAGACACAGGCCGCTCTGCCTGTGGTACGCCTAGCTCACCAGACGCAGGCCGCTCTGCCTGTGGTACGCCTAGCTCACCAGACGCATGCCACTCTGCCTGTGGTACGCCTAGCTCACCAGACGCAGACCGCTCCTCCTGTGGCCGTGCTCGGGCCGGCCGCGTCCTGCTGGGGACAGGGTGCACACCCATGTGACGTACCCACCTGACGTGCACCCGCACACCCACCAACGCTGACACACCAGCACCCCCTCGCATGGATAGTCACACTGACCCGCCCACAGACACACTCACCAGTGCACCCACAGATGTGCCCCAACACCCACACTCTGACACACCCGCAGACACACTCACCAGTGCACCACAGACGTGCTCCATCACACCAACACTGACACACCAGCACCCCCCCATGGATACCCACAGACACTGACCTGCCCACAGACACACTCACCAGTGCACCCACAGACGTGCCCTGACATACTCACTGACACACCAGCACCCCCCATGACACCCACAGACACACTCACCAGTGCACCCACAGACATGCACTGATGCACCCACAGACACTCTGACACACCGACATGCACCGAGGCACCCACATTCATTGACGCACCCATGATCACAGCTGCACTCACTGACACACCCACACTCACTGAAGCACCTGCTGACACGCCAACACACTCACACTCGCCAGCATACATACACGCCAGAGGATGCCCACAGACTCACCAGCACACCCACAGACACAGCCACCAACCTGCTCACGCACTGCTAACACTCAGACGCACACACACTCAGACACACCCGCAGACACGCTCACTCACACCGGCACATCCACCAGCACACCCGTGGACACTGAGACGTCAGCCAAAGGACCCGCTGCCACGTGGATACACTGCACACACCCACGGACGCATCTGTGGACACGTGCACACAGCACTTAGCCATGCGCTCACGACCTGGGTATGCACGCAGTCCACGGTGCTCCACCCCCGCATGCTCACCGACACCCGCACACATCCGTGCAGGCACACTGCACATGCACGTGCATGGCAGCTGCTCTGTGGCCTGCCCTGCTGGCCTCCTCAGCCCTCTCCACTCGCGGCTGCCCACAGGTGACGAAGTCCCGCACAGAGGCCTTGGCGAGCTGGACCCAGGTCCCAGGTGGTGCCATCAGCCTGTGGTCACTGCCAGAGACTCACCAGCCACCAGCTCTGCTTCCTGGTGATGGTTCACTGACTCTGCCCTTTGAACCTGCAGCGCCCACCTTGGCTCCACCCCTTCTCCCTGTCTGCCAGTCTCACTGCCCTTCAGCTGGCCCCTTGAGAAAGATTCAGAACTCTCACTCACCAAGAGGCAAGAGTGGCTAAGAATGGTTTTAGTTCTGGATCATTTCCACCTTACTTACACAGGAAGGAGATAACACGTGAGCCAAAAGGCAGGTAGGAAAAGATAAAGGAGCTAGCTGTTCAAAACCAAGAACGAGGACAGAACCATACCAGGAGCCAAAAAAAGTGAATGTAACTGGATGTTGGGTTTTGTTTGAGCTTCCTGATAGCAAAGGCAAAAAGGGAAATGGAGTGGATTTTGGTATTGGAGAGCAGCCTCCCATGTGTTCATATGGATTTTCTCCAAGGGCGAGTTCTGAGGTGTGTGCTGCTTTGGTACCAAAGAACACTCTGCATCTCGTGTCCCTCAACTGAATTTGCCGCCCTGCCCGAGGGGTCCTCCCAGAGATGTCCAGGTGGAAAGAGGTGTTTTGGTGGAGTTTCCTCTTGGGCCTCTCAGGCCTTCAGGCCTCCCCTTTTTGCCTCTTGTGTCCGCTGACCCAGGACAAGGACCGTGGTGGCGGGGGGTAGGGGGGAACGTCACATGCAGCCATTTTGGGCCCTTCCAGACGGGGCATTCCCGCAGGGGTGTGCCAGGCCAGCAAGCAGGCCCTGGGGGCCCAGTCTGCCCTGTCGGACAGGGAGGGAGAGAGGGAGGCAGGGCGGTCTGTCCCCAGAGATGCTGGCCAGGCTGCAAGGGCCAGACCTGACCCCTGGTGGTGCAGGTGCTCTCAGGTCACTGCCTCAGTGGCCCCAGTGACCAGGGTGGCAGGCAGGGGAGGCACCGCAGCATGGAAGGCGCCCGCTGTTCAGACACACGTCACCTCCCCGTCCTGGCTCGTGGTGGCCTCTGTTGCCCAGGGAGACTGTGGGATCCCCCAACTCAGAGAAAGGGCCCGGCAAGGCCAAAGAGGCCTTGAGGCTGTGGGGAGGTGGGGATGGCCTGAGCCCGGCCGTGTGTGAGGGACACAGCCCAGAGCTGGGTGCATGGTCCCGGGGAGCCCCTCCTGTGGGGCATGAGGGTGGGGACTGCGCCCGAGGACAGCGCAGGGAGGCGGGCTCATTGAGAAGGTGCTAGCGGGTCAGAGGTGAGCGTGTAAATCTCACTGAGTCTGCTGACATGTGGTGGTGGCAGACCAGGCTTCTGATTGGTGGCTGTGGTCTGTGAGGGCACGTTTCAGAGGTGGGAGCCCCACGCTGCCCGAGGAAGCCAGATTGCTGGGGCCTGGATCTTGGGAGGCTGGACCACATGGCAGCCACTGAGCCTGGCGTTTCGGGGCCGCCGTGTGTATGTTGCGTGTGCGTCGCGCAGGACTGAGACCTGTGATCTGCCCTTCTCAGACAGGAGCAGACATGGCAGTGACCCGCTGTGGCAGGGACTCACGGCCACCCTGCTGCCTGAGCTGGAGAGCAGCCTTCAGTCTGGGTGACCCAGGAGGCGCCTGGGGCGCATGTGAGAAACGTCCAGTCCCAGAGCACAGCGGCACAGACCCAGCCACACAGCAGCTCACTGGCTGGTCTCTGGGGAAGGGCGCTTTCTGGGCCTGTTCGGGAGGTCCTTGCCCTCCCGACCTGGGTTAGGCACCTGCCAGGCCACACCCAGTGGTTGTGCTTTCACACCCGCTGTCCTACGTGATGGTCTGTAACTCGGGAGTGAAGTCCAGGGCCCCAGCACAGCTGACCGCCCCTCCTCTCCTGTCCCTAGAATGTCCAGCTTTGTGGAGCCACCGGACATCGTGAAGAAACTGTCCTGGGTGGAGAACTACTGGCCTGACAACGCACTGCTGGCCAAGCCCAAAGTGACCAAGTACTGCCTGATCTGTGTGAAGGACAGCTACACCGACTTCCACATTGACTCTGGGGGCGCCTCCGCCTGGTACCACGTGCTCAAGGTGAGACGGCATGGTGTTGACCCAGCTATGCCGGGACGGACACCCAGAGCCGTCGTGAGTTGCAGACACACGTGCCCCAGTGTCACAGGCAGGGATGGGGTCCGTAGCCTCCCTCCTGTGTTCCCACACGTGCAGGCCCGACCCCTTCCCAGCGCCCTGCGTGTGTGGGCTCTGCCAATGGGCTCTCTCTGCAGGGAGAGAAGATCTTCTATCTGATCCGGCCGGCCTCGGCCAACATCTCCCTGTACGAGCGCTGGCGGTCGGCCGCCAACCACGGCGAGCTGTTCTTTGCCGACCAGGTGGACAAGTGCTACAAGTGCGCCGTCAAGCAGGGCCAGACCCTTTTCATCCCCTCAGGTGAGCGCGGTAGCCTGGGAAGCGGGCCTCCGGAGCTGCGGCTCTGCTCCCGGGCCATCCCCTGCCTTGGAGCCCCGATGTCCCCAGCCTGTCTGCTCCCTTGCTCCGGGCTTGCTGCCAGCCCAGCCCCACAGAGGCCCAGCAGTGGGGCCTGGGGCAGCCAGGGATGGGGGGAGGGAGACCAGCTCGGAGAGCTGTGTGCCTGCCAGCAGCCACCTCACCTGAAACGGGGCGCACCATCCAGGACGAGGCTGCACTGAAGGAGGACGCCATGCCAGCCGGGACAGGGCTGCCCCATCTGGGACGGGGCTGCACCACCCTGGACAGGGCAGCCCGAGGGAGGAGGCTGCACCACCCTGGACAGGGTGGCCCGAGGGAGGAGGCTGGCACCTTTGGTGTGGGGCTTTGTATCAGAGCGTTGTGAACCCATGTGGGAGGCATGCGTGAGCAACCCCAGCATATCCATGAGCCCCAGAGCCCTGCTGCTTCGCCCATAAACACTCACCATCATGGAGAGACCGCTGCCTTTAGAGTGCACGGCCCGGGACCATCGGCACACCTGACAGCTGCCAGCGGCACCCCCCAGAGTCATCGTGTGGCTGGCCGACTTGGCGTCTGATTGTCGTGTGTATGGATTCTAAGTCAGGGTCCATGAGGCCTCACATTCCAACGGGTCTATGAGCCCCTAAGCTTCCGCGGCCTCTACACTGCCCCACGCTCCCTCATGGCCACAGGCCACAGTGATCTCAGGGCCTGTGGTTCCTGGGTGGACCCAAGCTCTCCGGGGTGCGCAAGCCCTGCCTCGTCCCCTCCTGCGCCCACGTGTAGGGGCAGTGGGCTTGCTCTCTTGGTCTAACCACTGCCCTCATGTGGCCTGAGCGAGTCTCCTCAGTTTCTGGCCTCAGTTTCCCCACCTGGCTCCAGGGCCAGATTGGACAGTCGGTGCCACCTCAGACATGGTCTCTCCCCCAGCCCTTTTCAGGGAGCCCTGGGTAGCTGGTGAAGCTTGCAGAGGCACATGGGCGCCGAGACCCAGGCTGGCAGGGGGTACTGGTCTCTGCCACTCTCTGGTCGGGAGTGGGACGGCTGGCTGGGGCCCACAGGCCCAGTGCATGGAGCAGGGTGGAGGGCCAGCACACCCATCTCTCTGCAGGTTGGATCTACGCCACACTCACCCCCGTGGACTGCCTGGCCTTCGCGGGGCATTTCCTGCACAGCCTGAGTGTGGAGATGCAGATGAGGTAGTGCCCTCAGGTTCCCTGGCTGCATCGGCGTGGCGGGTGCTTTGGCCTGTGTCATGGTGTGGCCTTACCCCTGGTGGCTGTCAGCCTCTCTGTGCCTGGGGAGGGAGGATGAGGTGGGCTCTATGATTTTGCAGGGTCCCCAGGGGCTTGGGTGTGGGTCAGCTGCTGTGTTCCTCGGTGGGCTGGGGGTCCCTGGAAAGGCGGCCGCATCCCTTCCCGGTCACTGACCGAGCTTTCCCATAGCTGCAGCCCACGGGCTCGCTCACACTGGGCCTCCCTGACGTGGTGCCCCGGCCTACTCAGCCACACAGGGCCCACAAGGAGGCCTAAGCTCCAGCCAGGGCACGGCCTGGTGAGGCGTGGCCTAGGCGCACCCCCACCTCACCTGCACGGGCCTAGGCTCTCAGCAGCTCTCTGCTGTGGTTCCAGAGCGTACGAGGTGGAGAGGAGGCTGAAGCTGGGCAGCCCGACCCAGTTCCCCAACTTCGAGACGGCCTGCTGGTACATGGGGAGGCACCTGCTCGAGGCGTTTAAAGGTACCGTGCCCTGGTCAGGAGTCCCAGCTGCAGTCCCAGCTGGGACGGCCAGGCCCGGCCATCTGAGTGCTGCCTTGTGTGGCCGGAGCAGGTCTCAGCCCGCTGGGCTCTGCTGCCCACTCTGGTGCAGGACTGGACTGAACAGGCTGGGCAGGGCTTGGGGACCTGCGGCCTCGCTCATTATGAACCCTCTTTCCGCCATCCGCTTGCTCTCCCTTGGGAGGTTGCAGGGTTGCCCTTGCTCCATATCCAGCCAAGGGGCCCCTTCCACATACCCCAGGTACGTGGGGTGGGTACAGGTGGTGCTGGGTCCCCTTGAGGGACGCTTGAAGCAGCCTGGTGGCGACACCCCCTGTCCTAGGCCCTCCCAGCCACACCTAGGTAAATCAGAGCCGGGGCCCCAGAGGCTACACCCCCCCGCCAGTTCAGGCAGCCAGACTGCAGTGGGTGCCAGCCGGAGGCCATCCCCTCCCTGACTCAAACAGCCTGACTGCAGCAGGTGCTGGGCGGAGGCCACCCCCTCCCTGACTCAAGCAGTCAGACTGCAGCGGGTGCCGGGCGGAGACCACCCCCTCCCCGGCTCAGGCAGCCAGACTGCAGCGGGCGCTGGGCGGAGGCCACCCCCTCCCTGACTCAAGCAGTCAGACTGCAGCGGGTGCCGGGCGGAGACCACCCCCTCCCCGGCTCAGGCAGCCAGACTGCAGCGGGCAGGCACTGGCGAGGGTTTGCTGTCTATAGTCCACTTTTCCCTGGAAGTTGTTCTCACCTGGTTCTGATGGCTAAGCCCGATTTTCCCAGAACCCTCTGCAGTTGGCTCTGGTCTCGCTGGCCCTGACTTCATCTGGCAGGTCTCAGATGTCGTCCATCTCTCCCCTGTTTGGGGTCCCAAGCTTGGCTCTGGCAGAAGTGGGTATCAGCTGTGTAACCCAGCCCTGACCTCTGCGGCTTGTGCCTAGGGGGGAAGGAGAGAGGGCAGTCTCCCCTGGGCCCAGCCTGACTGTTGGCTGGGCCTCCCGGGCATGCCCTCTGACCTGGTGCCTGGGCCCTGCTCTGTGAGGGGACACCATGCAGCAGCCCTCAGGGAGCTGTGGGAGCCTGGGCACCTGGGCACCAGCTGGAAGACAGGAGGCCACACCTCCGCTTTGCTGTGGCGGCCAGCCCCAGCCCCAGCCCCAGCCCCCGAGGGTGTCTTAGCGGTGCTGGCCCAGCAGGAACCCACCACCTGAGCTGCAGGTGGTCCCTCAGGGGCCACATGAGGTGAGAGGAGGCAGCACCTAGGCACGCTTAGTGTGGCCGTGGGGTCAGGCTGTGGCTCATCTGTGTGGCTGCCACCCCTTCCCGAGGCAGAGCTGGGCAGCGCGTAGAGCTGAGCAAGTCCAGCCGCCAGGGGAGTGGCCTCGCGGGGGCTGCAGGTGAGGTGGTGGGAGGGCGGGGGGAGCAGGTCCTGCCCTTGCAGGGCTGGTGCCAGGCGCCCCCAGGTTCCAAGAGGAACCGTTGGCAGTTGGGCAGGTGGTGTGGGTGGAGAGGTGGAGACGCCTGTGGACGGTGGGATGCAGTGTCCCCTCGCCCGGCTGCTTGGGTGGGCATGAGGGTGCCCATGGGCAGCAGGCAGCGTACCTGGTGCCCACCTGAGTTGACCTACTGCCTCGTCTTCAGGTTCTCACAGGTCTGGGAAGCAGCTGCCCCCTCATCTAGTCCAAGGAGCTAGAATTCTCAATGGTGCTTTCAGATCTTGGACAAAGAAGCAGGTAGGAAGCAGGTCACAGACGCCCCAGGCTGGGGCAGTGGCAGGGCCCACTGGAGCCCTAGGGCAGTGCCCAGCGTACATCCTACTTGGGGAGCTGGACCTCATATCCCGATGGCCAGGCATGTTGTCCTGGGCAGCAAATGCTGGGGTGCCCTCCTGGCTTCTCCTGGCCCCCCAGGCATCAGCTCAGAAGCCACGCTGCCAGTGTGGGCCGTCTCCTGCCCCCTGCTGCCTGTCCCACCTGAGCTGACCCACCTGTGGGCTACCCCTCACTTGTGCGTGCGGAGGCTTCTCCAGTGGAGGCCCTAGCGTCTCCGCAGGGTCGGGCCTGCAGAGGGAGGGACCTGCTTGGCCTCAGGCACTTCTAGGAGGGCGTCTGTGGCTGGGGGCTCTCCTTGCACAGAGCTCTGTGTCCTCCTTGAGCCCAAAGAAGGTGGGTGCTCCCCCTAGGCCAGGGAGCCAGTGGGGCACATGCAGGGGACTTTGGGGGAGGGAGCCTCCCACTCCAGAAGGGGCAGGACCCGTGTCTACTCTGCAGCCTGCTGGTGGTGGCCCGAGGCAGCCTCATCCCCTGGGGACTGTCCGCCTGCAGAGCAGGGCTCACGGCAGGGCCTCTTGTCAGGGCAGGGCCTGGCGGAGGCATGGAGCCTGTGGCCAGACCGTGCCCATGGCAGCCTCTTGCCCGTGCAGAGGCCGAGCCGCGCTGACCCTGTGCCCGCTGCCCGCAGGCTCTGGCAGAGCACGAGGACGAACTCCCGGAGCACTTCAAGCCTTCGCAGCTCATCAAGGACCTGGCCCGAGAGATCCGGCTCAGTGAGGTAGGGCCGTGCCCGGGGCACCAGGCCAGACCAGGGCATGGGGAGGGCCTGGGAGCCCGCCCAACCCGGAGCTGCCAGCCCAGGGAAGGGCGTCCGAACCAGCCTTCCTGCACCCTCCCGGCAGGCAGCTCGAGGGTCTTACGTCAACCCTGCTGGTGTGAGCTTGGGGGGAACTGGCAATAGATGGGCCCTCCAGCTAGCTCCCCGGGGGGCATGGGCCTTGGGAGGAGGGGCGCGATGGTGTGGGAGGGTGCAGGGCGGCGTGCCTGCAGGCTGCCTGTGCCAGCGTGGCAGTGAGGGCCTACCGGCGGGGCAGAGCAGCGGTGACTCCCCTTTCACGCCCCAGAACGCCTCCAAAGCCATCCGGCCAGAAGTGAATGCCGTCACCTCGTCGGATGAGGTCTGTGATGGGGACCGCGAGAAGGAGGAGCCCCCGTCTCCCATCGAAGCCACCCCACCTCTATCCCTCCTGGAGAAAGTGTCCAAAAAAAAGACTCCTAAAACTGTGAAGATGCCCAAGCCGTCCAAAATCCCCAAGCCCCCAAAACCCCCCAAGCCCCCCAAGCCCCCCAAAACGCTGAAGCTCAAGGATGGAGGCAAGAAGAAGGGGAAGAGGAGCCGGGAGTCAGCCTCGCCCACCATCCCCAACCTGGACCTGCTCGAAGCCCACACCAAGGAGGCACTGACCAAGATGGAGCCGCCCAAGAAGGGCAAGGTTGGTGCCGCCCCACCCAGGCGACCTGTCCCGGCCCCAGGGCCCCAGGGAAGTGTGCCCTCAGCTGCAGCTCTGGTCCTGGTCTTGCCGTGGTGCTGCCTGCCCCGCACGGGCTCTTCTGCCTGCTCCTGACCTGCAGCTGGCGAGCCACACAGCCGTGGACCTCAGGAGACCCCATGACAGGAAGCAGCACAGCGTGTGTGCTGGGGGAGGGGTGCCACTGAGCAGGACCCCTGTGAGAGCACGGAGTGGTCTTCCAGGAGGGGTGACCTACCTTAGGCTAGGTTGGGTTGCCAGGCCACAAAGACTGTTCGTGGGCTCAGGCCTGTAGAGGGATGCGGTGTTTGTGCAGAAACAGTAGGGCCATGCCCGTGGAGGGGACAGAGCCTGGGTGGGGAGAGGGTGGCCCTGGTGGCCTGAGCCCCTGTGGACATGAAAGAGACAAGCTTCACCCTGAGGACCCATGGGACTAGAGTGTCTGGACTTCAGACACCAGTCCTTGAAAACGAGCACTGCAGAGTATGAGCTCCCGTTTAGAGGGGGCTGTCACCCACTTCTGGGCTCACAACCCCCAGGGCCAGTGTCCTAGGGCTGCAGTGGGTCACACACATGTTCTCTTTCTCAGGGTGAGCATGGATACATATATGCATGGGTGGACGATGGATGACTAGATGGGTAGATGGACAGATAAATGAATGGGTGGGTGGATAGGTAAGGGAGTGGATAGGTTAATGGATGGGTGAGTGGAGGGATGAGGGGGTAAATGGATGGAAGGATGAGTGGGTGGATGGACGAGGGGGTGAATGGATGATCGGATGGGTAGATGGATGGACAAAGGACTGATTGGATGGACGAGGGAGTGGATGGGCGACTGGATGGGTGGATGGTTGGACAAGGGGCTAGATGGATGGACAAAGGGGTAGATGGGTGGACGAGGGTGAAGATGAATAGAAAAGGGACTGGATGGGGAACCAGCAGTTAGCGTAATGGCTATGTCGCTGGACTCCCACGTAGTCGACCGCGGTTCGCGTCCCGGACCCGGTGGCTTAAACTCACGCCGGGCGCGTGTGTGTGCGTGCCCAAGATCCCGACAGGAGAATGGAGGAGAAGGGATTGCGGCGTGGCCATCCCCTCTGGGGGGTGATTTCTCACTTTCTATCTCTGTCTCTCCCTGTCTGGCGAGCACACGCGCCCTATAGCAAAAAAAAAACAAAAACAAAAACAAAAAAAACCTCTCCAAAAAAGGGACTGGATGGATGGACGAGGGGGTAGAGGGATGATCGGATGAGTGGATGGATGGACAAGGGGCTAGACTGATAGACGAGGGACTGGATGGATGGACGAGGGGGTAGAGGGATGATCGGATGGGTGGATGGATGGACAAGGGGCTAGACGGATAGACGAGGGGGTGGATGGATGGACGAGGGGGTAGAGGGATGATCGGATGGGTGGATGGATGGACAAGGGGCTAGACGGATAGACGAGGGGGTGGATGGATGGACGAGGGGGTAGAGGGATGATCGGATGGGTGGATGGATGGACAAGGGGCTAGATGGATAGACGAGGGACTGGATGGATGGACGAGGGGGTAGAGGGATGATTGGATGGGTGGATGGATGGACAAGGGGCTAGACGGATAGACGAGGGGGTGGATGGATGGACGAGGTGGTAGAGGGATGATCGGATGGGTGGATGGATGGACAAGGGGCTAGACGGATAGACGAGGGACTGGATGGATGGACGAGGGGTAGTAGAGGGATGATCGGATGATGAGTGGATGGATGGACAAGGGGCTAGACGGATAGATGAGGGGGCTACTGGATGGATGGATGGACGAGGGGGTAGAGGGATGATCGGATGGGTGGATGGATGGACAAGGGGCTAGACGGATAGACGAGGGGGTGGATGGATGGACGAGGGGCTAGATGGATAGATGAGGGGGTGGATGGATGGATGAGGGGGTGGGTGAGTGAACAGATGGGTGAATGAAGGGATGAGGGGTGGATGGATGGACAAGGGGCTAGATAAAAAGATGAGGGACTGGATGGATGGACGAGGGGGTAGAGGGATGATTGGATGAGTGGATGGATGGACAAGGGGCTAGATGGATAGACGAGGTGGTGGACGGATGGACGGATGGGTTGACAAATGGATAAAGGGATGGAAAAGAGGTGAATGAACTGCATGTGGGCAGTCAGGAGGCCGGGGCTCTGTGGCTAGGTCTTCCTGCTGGTGCCCACAGTCCCACCATCCTCTGCATCTGGGTTATAGCTGCTCTATTTTTAGGTCACTAAGAGTGTCCTGAGTGTGCCCAACAAGGACGTGGTTCACACGCAGAATGACGTGGAAAGGCTGGAAATCCGAGAGCAAACCAAGAGCAAGTCAGAGGCCAAGTGGAAGTACAAGGTGAGACATCATATGTACATGCGTGTGCTCACTGCGTGGGCAACCTCGCCGTCACGGAGCGTTGTTTCCCTGAGAGCACATGGAGTGTTAGTGTGTGCAGTGTGCATGAGTGGCCTAGCGTAAGCAGAGACAAGGACCTGCGAGGCCATGCATGCGTGCGTGCAAGCGCGTCTCCTGTCTCCAGAAGGGCGGGCCGAGAGGTGCGTCTGGGTCGGGAGTGCACGTAGCCTCCTGTGCCTCCCCCGGGTGGGTGTGGGTGCCAGAGGCTGAGTCCCCGTGCTGGCCGGGCTCCCTTTGCGCTCCAGCTCTGGTGTGTGCTCCACCTCTGCCCAGGGCTGCCGTGGGGCTGTCCCTGGCCGCCGCCTCCTGAGATCCTGCGGTGGCCTGGGCAGTCAGTACTGGGGGCAGCCTTCCTGAGGCGTGTCCCGGCTGCTGCCTCTGCCCACCAGCCCCGTCAGGGCCCACCCCCAGCCTGTGTGGGGCACGAGGACAGCCTGGTCTTCCTTTCCAGAACAGCAAACCTGACTCCTTACTGAAGATGGAGGAGGAGCAGAAGCTGGAGAAGTCGCCCCTGGCTGGAAACAAGGACAGCAAGTTCTCCTTTTCCTTCTCCAACAAGAAACTCCTGGGGTACGTGAGTGCCCGGCAGGAGGGGCGGCTGCACGTGCACCCCAGGTCTCACTCGCATACATCCACACGCAGTGCTTCGCACACACCCACCTCTGTCTCTTCATAGCCACACAGCCCTTGCCACGCACAGGCATGTGGGCACCTGTGAGGACACCCAGCTCACACTCACCTCACACCCCAGCTCACAGACACACCCCATCTCACACTTACCCCATCTCAGACACACCCCATGTCACATGCACACTCCATCTCACCCTCACCCCATCTCACACTCACCCCATCTCACATTCACACCCCATCTCACATGCATACCCCATCTCACCCTCACCCCATCTCACACTCACCCCATCTCACATTCACACCCCATCTCACATGCATACCCCATCTCACACTCACCCCATCTCACCCTCACCCCATCTCACACTCACCCCATCTCACATTCACACCCCATCTCACCCTCACCCCATCTCACACTCGCCCCATCTCACACTCACCCCATCTCACACTCACCCCATCTCACACTCGCCCCATCTCACACTCGCCCCATCTCACACTCACCCCATCTCACCCTCACCCCATCTCACCCTCACCCCATCTCACACTCACCCCATCTCACATTCACACCCCATCTCACATGCATACCCCATCTCACACTCACCCCATCTCACCCTCACCCCATCTCACACTCACACCCCATCTCACATGCATACCCCATCTCACACTCACCCCATCTCACACTCGCCCCATCTCACACTCACCCCATCTCACACTCACCCCATCTCACCCTCACCCCATCTCACACTCGCCCCATCTCACCCTCACCCCATCTCACACTCACCCCATCTCACATTCACACCCCATCTCACATGCATACCCCATCTCACACTCACCCCATCTCACACTCACCCCATCTCACCCTCACCCCATCTCACACTCGCCCCATCTCACATTCACACCCCATCTCACACTCACCCCATCTCACCCTCACCCCATCTCACCCTCACCCCATCTCACCCTCACCCCATCTCACACTCACCCCATCTCACACTCGCCCCATCTCACATTCACACCCCATCTCACACTCACCCCATCTCACCCTCACCCCATCTCACACTCGCCCCATCTCACACTCGCCCCATCTCACATTCACACCCCATCTCACACTCACCCCATCTCACCCTCACCCCATCTCACACTCACCCCATCTCACCCTCACCCCATCTCACACTCGCCCCATCTCACATTCACACCCCATCTCACACTCACCCCATCTCACCCTCACCCCATCTCACCCTCACCCCATCTCACCCTCACCCCATCTCACACTCACCCCATCTCACACTCGCCCCATCTCACACTCACCCCATCTCACACTCACCCCATCTCACACTCGCCCCATCTCACACTCGCCCCATCTCACACTCACCCCATCTCACCCTCACCCCATCTCACACTCACCCCATCTCACACTCACCCCATCTCACCCTCACCCCATCTCACACTCACCCCATCTCACATTCACACCCCATCTCACACTCACCCCATCTCACCCTCACCCCATCTCACACTCACCCCATCTCACACTCACCCCATCTCACATTCACACCCCATCTCACACTCACCCCATCTCACCCTCACCCCATCTCACACTCACCCCATCTCACACTCACCCCATCTCACCCTCACCCCATCTCACCCTCACCCCATCTCACATTCACACCCCATCTCACATGCATACCCCATCTCACACTCACCCCATCTCACACTCACCCCATCTCACACTCACCCCATCTCACACTCGCCCCATCTCACACTCACCCCATCTCACACTCACCCCATCTCACCCTCACCCCATCTCACACTCACCCCATCTCACCCTCACCCCATCTCACACTCACCCCATCTCACACTTGCCCCATCTCACATTCACACCCCATCTCACACTCACCCCATCTCACCTTCACCCCATCTCACACTCACCCCATCTCACCCTCACCCCATCTCACACTCGCCCCATCTCACACTCGCCCCATCTCACACTCACCCCATCTCACACTCACCCCATCTCACCCTCACCCCATCTCACACTCACCCCATCTCACCCTCACCCCATCTCACACTTGCCCCATCTCACATTCACACCCCATCTCACACTCACCCCATCTCACACTTGCCCCATCTCACATTCACACCCCATCTCACACTCACCCCATCTCACCTTCACCCCATCTCACACTCACCCCATCTCACCCTCACCCCATCTCACACTCGCCCCATCTCACATTCACACCCCATCTCACCCTCACCCCATCTCACACTCACCCCATCTCACACTCACCCCATCTCACCCTCACCCCATCTCACACTCACCCCATCTCACCCTCACCCCATCTCACACTCACCCCATCTCACATTCACACCCCATCTCACATGCATACCCCATCTCACACTCACCCCATCTCACACTCACCCCATCTCACACTCACCCCATCTCACTCTCGCCCCACATCACCCCACATTTCAGACGCACATGCCCCATATCTCACAAATACACCTCATATCTCGCAGACACACCCCCCACATTCCACTTGCACACACCCCATGTCTCATAACACATCCCCATCTCACACTTGCTCCCACACACACCACACATCTCAGATACACCCCACATGTCACAGACACATCTCACACACATGCCCCCATATCTCACACACCCCATGTCACATACACACCCCACGTCTCACAGAAACACAGGCCACACACCCTGCACACACCCCACATCTCGCACACGCCCCCACATCTCACACACCCCACGTCACATACACACCCCGCATCTCATAGACACACAGGCCACACACCCTGCACACACCCCATATCTCACATGCACACAAGCCATACATCCTATGCACACACATCTCACACACACACACACCCCTGCACAGACCCGCCATGCTCACTGATCACCACATACTGCCTTTGCCAACACACCCGGGCAGCTCCCAGGCCCTCTCGTGTGAGCTGCCGACCTTGCCAGCTGCAGCTCTGTGCCTGGCCCACCTTCGTGGCCCCCAGCCTCCGTGTGCCGTCTGTCTGCAGGGCGTCTGGGGAAGCCACTGCGGGGATGGGCTGGGAGGACACAGGGCAGGGATTCATGGGGCCCAGGGTGTCAAGAGCCTGGCCTGTGTCAGTCAGGAGGACTTCCTAGTGGAGGAGGCTGTGTCTGGGTGTGCATGTGCCCGCTGGTCAGAACGGGCTGCCCGAGGGTGAGCGAGCCAGGCCGTGGGAGCTGAATCTGTGTGCCTGGCAGCGCATGGAGACCTCACGCGTTTCCTAGTCGGTGAGGTCGAAGAGAAATGGGCAGGTGCCCGAGAGCCTGTTGGGTTGGGGTCTCCTTTGGGCACTCAGGGCAGTATGCCAGGGCTGCTCAGTGAGGAGAGCCCACGTGGGTCTGCGGGGACCCCAGTGCTGCCCGACTTGCTGGCCCTGCGCTCCCTCCTGGGGTCCAGGGAAGCTCTGAAACAGCTGTAGCTCGGGGCTGTGGCCGCGTGTGCACATGCACGTGTGCGCGTGCGTGCTGGCTCAGCCGCCAGGCCCTGGGCTCGCCCCCCTTTGGTGGGAGGCAGGAGGCGCCCAGCCTGCGCTCTGCCCAGACATCTGCCCAGTGTCTCCGACGGCTCCCTCTGGAGCTATGTCCCTTTGACACTGAGGTGGCCACCCCAGTCTGCAGGCCTGCTCCTTCAAGGAAGCCTGTGTTCGAGCCCTGGGAGGTGGGGCTGTGCTGCGGGCAGGCCCAGCGTGTGGGGCGACCAGGCCCGCAGTCACCTCGCCCCGCCCAGCAGGGAGACCAGTGCAGTAACTGCCGGGACCATACGTCCTCGCTGTGTCCTCGGCCTTCGTTTTATTTTCTCAGAACCGTAGGAAGATTGGGGTCCACTCTTGCCCAGTAGTGGGTTCATCCCAAGCAGGCAGCGCAGGACTTGTGCTGGGTGGCATGGGGCAGCCGGGGCACTGGCTCAGATGCTCAAACTGGGCAAGGGCTCTCCATGCACCATATGAGCCCCGTCAGGGCTGCACACGGTGGGCCACGGCATCCACGCGGCTAGTGCTGGGGAGCGGTCCCTCGTGGACAGGCGACTTCTGACAGTGGGGGTGGGGCCCCCCAGCCTGGCCTGGCCTGCATCCTGCTCGGCCCTGGCAGGATGCTCGAGGGCGGCCGCAGGAGGTCCTGACACGCGCCTCGGGCCTTGGGGCCATGCAGACGCCGCTGACGCTCACTTCTGATGCCCTAGCTCCAAGGCCCTCAGGCCCCCGACAAGCCCTGGTGTGTTCGGGGCCTTGCAGAACTTCAAGGAGGACAAACCCAAGCCCGTACGGGATGAGTACGAGTACGTGTCGGATGACGGAGAGCTCAAGATCGATGAGTTTCCTATCAGGAGGAAGAAAAACGCCCCGAAGAGGGACTTGTCTTGTGAGTTGGGTGTGAGCAGGGGCTGGGGGGCAGGAGGGACCTGCTCTGCCATGCCCTCGAGGCCGGCCACTCGATCGCCCACTCTGCTTTCAGTCCTGCTGGATAAGAAGGAGGTGCTGTCCACGCCCATCACGAAGCCAAAGCTGGAGTCAGCAGTGTACAAGGTGAGCCCCTCCCAGGGCCCTCAGTAGTCCCTCTGCCATCCCCGGGCCGCCCGGCTCTGCAGCCTGGTGGCTCTGTGGCTTGGCCCCTCGATTGGGTGGTCTCTGAGCGTATTTCTGTGTGAGATGGCCATTTGCCGAGGCCATCTGCCGGGCGTTCTCAGGGGAGGCACAGGCTGGGCTCAGGTGTGGGCCGGCCCAGGAGGGGCCTGTGCTTGTGGCTGCCAGGGCTGAAAGCAGGCCCTCTGTGGGGTCCGCAGAGGCCCCTGCGTGTGGTGGGGCTAGGGAGCTGCTCCCCGGCTGGATCGGCTGTGTGGGGAGGTGATCGCAGCTTGACTTGCTCATGGGGCAGGCGGCGGGGGGCGTCCCTGCACCAAGGCCTGGTCCGACTCCATGATGCAGTGGACCAAGGAGGCTGGGTCCCTGTTGGGGTCCTGCTGCTCGAGGAGCAGCACACCGGGGAGCGCTACCTGGGCCTGAGGCGATGGGGTGCCTCAGAGCTGCTGGCCCCCACGCCTTTCCCCCTCCAGCCATGGTAGCCTCTAAGTGTGTTGAATGTTTTCCTTTTTTTTTTTTTTTTCCTTTTTTTGTAAGTGTGCTGTAGGGTGAGTACACATGCCAGTGGGCTGGGAAAATAAGAAATAACCTCCCCGAGGGGATGGCCCTGCCGCAGTCCCTTCTCCTCCATTGTCCTCTCTGAATTTTGGGCATACAGCATGTGTACCTAGCATGTTTTTCAAGCTGTCGGGTCCAGGACTCATACTGCAGTCAGCCGTCGGGTCCAGGACTCATACTGCAGTCAGCCATGTGAGACCCAGTGTCCTAGCCCCCGTACCACCTGCTGGCCCTTGTGTGAGGTTTTCTTTATCCAGAGCTCCACTGTTAACGCTGTGCAGGGTGAGGAGGCTGCCTGGCCTCTGCTCCCGGGGCCCTGGGAAAGCCCTCACACCCAAGCCCCATCCGCTCCGGGGCCTCCATCAGACCCAGCAATGTTTCTAGGAAGGGCAGAGCTCTTTAAAGGCAGCGTTAAAACCCCTCCCCGTCCACGTGTGGCCACCCCTCCTCTGACCGGCTGCTCTGTCCCTGGTGCAGAGCGACGACTCCTCGGATGAGGGCTCACTGCACATCGACACAGATACCAAGCCCGGCCGCAACGCCAAGGTGAAGAAGGAGAGCGGGAGCTCCGCGGCTGGCATCCTGGACCTGCTGCAGGCCAGCGAGGAGGTCGGCGCTCTGGAGTACAACCCCAACAGGTGGGCTCCGTGCTGGCCTCAGCCGAGGGGCGGCGGCCAGCAGCCGTGCCACCTGTCTGCAGGCATGTGCTGGAGCTCGGGGTGGACCATGCAGGCTGTGCTAGCTGACCCCCAGCACAGGCAGGAGGGCGTGCACGGGCTGGCATCCCCTGGGTCCAGCCTGCTGGTCCCCGTGCCCCCTGCCGCTGCAGGTGGGGAGGCCGAGGCTCTGGGAGCTTAGATGGCTGGCCCTCAGCACACGTGAGGAGGGGCAGAGAGAGGCCCAGAGCCTCTGTCTGCCTAATTCTGGAACTGAAGCTCAGCACTCACAGGGGCCGACCATTTGGCACAGGGCTGTGGTGTCTGGGCGTGAGTGACCCTTGTCCAGCTGGGATGCCATGGCCAGAGGAAGGCAGGGCCCATGTGGCCCATTGGCTTTGAGCCTGCTGGGGTCTTGGTTCTGCCTCTAAGACTCTAGTTTCCAGAATCGATGCACCAAGGCCGTGCCATGGACAGCTCAGTGTGGCCCCCGGGGCCTCTCCTTGGGCTGTCCCCGAGCTGTCCTGTGTGCTGTCTGTGAGCCGGAGCCGTGGCCGGGCCTGCTCAGAAAGGCAGAGGAGCTCTGGCGAGGCGGCCCGAGGGCTTGCTGGAAGAGCTCTTCTGTTAGCAGCTGGCTGGATCCAGTTTCAGAAATTGCCGTTGTGCATGCCACCCTGTGTTCGTGGCCAGCAGCCGTCAGGCGCTCCTTCCCGGGGCGACGCGGGACTGGAAACGTCCCAGTGCCCGCGGTGCACATTTGTTCAGCACTCGGTGGGCTCTGTCAGGGCTCAGACCTCAGCCCTTTCTCAGGCCGTGTTTGTGGCTGGGAGGTGGAGCTTAGATGGGAGTCCCAGGCTGTGGCCCTTTGGGGACAGTAGTTGACACCTCGATGCCTGGCCTTGGGGCTTAGAGAAGTGCTCTGACACCCTGGGTTCCCGCGAGATCTACTGTGAGGCCTGGGCCGCGGCGGCAGACGGGGCTGAGAGCCTCAGCCCAAGACCCCTGATGCTTTGTCGCAGGCATCTGGTTATGTAGGAATGGGCGTGGATGTGGGGCCATGCATGGGGACGTGTGCCCGAGCCTGCGGAGGATTCGTGTCCAGGGCTCCCAGCTGAGAATCTGAGCAGGAGCGGGCCAGCTGCAGATAGGCAGGAACCCAGAGCTGCTCCGAGCGGGGCGTGTGCCTCTGCAGGGACCACGTGTCCTCACACAGTGCGCGTGTGGGCACTCGGGCCTGCTGGAGGCCTGCGAGGCCAGTGGCCGCTCTGCCTGCCACAGTGGCTCCTCCTCAGTCTTCCACTTGGCGTGTCGGTCAGTTTTTGATGGTCTGTTTGCTCTGTTCTAAGGGCTGGCTGAAGACAGTGCGGGAAAGAATGTTGATTTCTCGGGGCTGGTTTGCTTAGTGTTTACCGCTGAGGGGGAAAGAAGAGGGCTTAGGCATGGTAATTGGAGGATTAAAGTATTATTTTCCATGCCGACTGGTTAAGCTTTGTTCACTGGGTGCAGACCCAGCTGCCTGGGTGTGCGGTTGGCACCCTTGGGGTGCCCAGATGCCATAAAGCGGGCAGCTCTTCCGCACCCGTGGTGTCCGGGACCCTCGCAGTGGGTGTCCTGGCCTCCCTGCAGGGCTCAGGTGCAAGCTCCACCTTCTGGTGTGTCCCCGTCCCGCAGGCTGGTGCAGGTGTAGGCCTGACCCAGAGGGTGAGGCCAGCTGTCTGCTCTTGCTGGCTGCCATGCCAGGACTGGGAGGGCCTTCCCTGCCCCAGGGCAGGACTGAGGATTCAGCAGGGCTGGCGTGGGCACCTGGGCCACGGCAGCACAGCCCCAACAGCATAGAAGGTGCAGCTCAGTTCCACAGGGCGGCCCGGGCAGGCAGTTGTGAGAGGCAGCCTGGCCACAGAGCGACGCCTTCCGGGCTCAGCCGAGTCCCTGAGAGCCACGTCCTGTGCAGCAGCATCCTGCGTAGACGGAGCTAGCCAGCTCTGCCTCCCTGCCCTGGACCCAGGGCCACACTGATCTGTGCTCCCCGCCTGCTTCCAGCAGAGCCGCAGCCTTGGGAACCCTCCCCAAAGCAGGCTTGTCTGGGCCCTGGTGGGGCTGTTGTTCCATGTCGGGTGGTGCCAGGCTGGGGCGGCCCCCTGACCTTGCTTGTCTCACACGCGTGCTGTTGCCTGTGAGGGGGTCCAGGCACAGGAGCTGCCCCGCACAGGGGTTCGGATGCCCAGCTTGCACAGCGCCTGGGCATGCTCACGGCCACTGGCAGGCAGCGCCACAGTCCCGGGCATGCCTCTCGTCTGCCTCTCAGCCCACCCTCTGTGGCCCCAGCCTGTGGTCCCCTTTCATAGGCATGGTCTCACTGGAGGCCTGCTGCTCATGACAAGGCCTTCCCTGCAGGCTGCGGTGGGCTGTCCTGACCAGGGTTGGGCTGTAGGGTGGTGGAGAGGTGAGGACCCAGAAGGGATGCCCAAGGACATGCCTCCTGGCCCAGGCCCTCGCGGAGTCATGGGGAGAGGCGGGGCACTTGGCCATTGAAGTCCAGGGCAGACCCTGGCCTCAGAATCCCTGGGTGGGCTTGGGCATTGGCATTGTTAAGCTGTCCGGGCATTTCTGGTACAGACAGGTGGGCATCCTGGCTGCAGGGAGGTTGGACTAGGGCAAGGCAGGACTCCATGGGAGGGTCCAGCAGGGGTAGGGAGGGGCTACGGAGCCTGGGGGCTGCCATGAGGGCCGACTGTGGTGTGACAGTGGTCACCCATCTCACCCCTCCCTGAGCCAGGCAGGCCAGCCACACACCGGGGTTTCGGAAGCCCCTTTTGGAAGGAGAGGAGCCAGTACAGCCAGGAGGTGGTGCAGACATGGGCATGGGGCAGGGGACGAGGCAGGGGCCAGGAGTGCCACATCCCAGAGCAGTGGGAAGGTGGTGAGAGCCAGCCTGGGCGTTTGTGTGGTGCTGTCAGGAAGGACCAAGCTGGGGCTGAGCTGAGGTGCAGGTGCACCGAAGGGGGGGATACCGATGCAGGTGCCAGTACAGGTGTGAGTGTGGGTGCAGGTGCGAGAGTGGGTGCAGATGTAGGTGTGAATGTGGTGGGTGTGAGCGTGGGTGCAGGTGTGAGTAAAGGAGTAGGTGTGAGTGGGTGCAGGCGTGGGTGAAGGTGTGTGAGTGTGGGTGCAGGTGTGGGGACAGGTGCAGGTGCAGGTGTGAGTGTGGGTGCAGGTTTGGGGACAGGTGCAGGTGTAGGTATGAGTGGGTGTAGGTGTGGAGACAGGTGCAGGTGTAGGTTAGATGGAGGTGCAGGTGTGGGGACAGGTATAGGTGTGAGTGTGGGGACAGGTGTCAGGACAGGTGCAGGTGTGAGTGTGGGTACAGGTGTGGGGACAAGTGCAGGTGTGAGTGAGGGTGCATGTGTGGGGACAGGTGCAGGTGTGAGTGTGGGTGCAGGTGTGGGGACAGGTGTAGGTGTGAGTGTGGGTGCAGGTGTGGGGACAGGTATAGGTGTGAGTGTGGGTGCAGGTGTGGGGACAGGTATAGGTGTGAGTGTGGGTGCAGGTTTGGGGACAGGTGCAGGTGTAGGTATGAGTGGGTGTAGGTGTGGAGACAGGTGCAGGTGTAGGTTAGATGGAGGTGCAGGTGTGGGGACAGGTATAGGTGTGAGTGTGGGGACAGGTGTCAGGACAGGTGCAGGTGTGAGTGTGGGTACAGGTGTGGGGACAGGTGCAGGTGTGAGTGAGGGTGCATGTGTGGGGACAGGTGCAGGTGTGAGTGTGGGTGCAGGTGTGGGGACAGGTGTAGGTGTGAGTGTGGGTGCAGGTGTGGGGACAGGTATAGGTGTGAGTGTGGGTGCAGGTGTGGGGACAGGTGTAGGTGTGAGTGTGGGTGCAGGTGTGGGGACAGGTATAGGTGTGAGTGTGGGTGCAGGTGTGGGGACAGGTATAGGTGTGAGTGTGGGTGCAGGTGTGGGGACAGGTATAGGTGTGAGTGTGGGTGCAGATGGGACAGGTACAGGTGTAGGTGTGAGTGTGGGTGCAGATGTGGTGTGCCTGTGAGTGCAGGTGTGGGTGCAGGCACAGGGTGGGTCTAGAAGCAGGTGCAGGACACCTGGGAGATCTCCTGCCATGGAGGGGGGAGGCTGTGCTGCTGCGTGTCAGGATGGTGGGTGGAGGGTGCCCTGGCAGGTTAGGGGAATAGCACCCAGGTCTGGGACTGAGATTGGGGGTCCACCCCAGGTAGAGAAGCATGGGGGGAGGGGTACACAGAGCTGGCTGGAGTGCCACAGGGAGTCAGCTGAGTTTGTCTGCTGGCCCTAAGGTGGGGAGACGTGTGTGATGTGTGGGCCAAGACCTTCCCCGCCCTCTGCCATCCTCCCGTGTCCTTTATCCATGCCCATCTCCATCCCGTGGCCTCCAGCTTCTGGGCAGAGTGTGGGTGGGCGGGCAGAGGGGCGTGGTGAGGCGGCTCATCTTCCCACAGCCTGGGCCAGGGCCTGGGGGCGCCGGGGGTGCCTGGGCTGCAGGCTGTGGCCGTGGCCGTGGGCCCAGGACGGTGGCTGAGTGCCTGGTCTCTCTGTGCCCCTAGCCAGCCCCCGGCCTCTCCAAGCACGCAGGAAGCCATTCAGGGAATGCTGTCCATGGCCAACCTGCAGGCCTCCGACTCCTGCCTGCAGAGCACGTGGGGCGCTGGCCAGGCCAAGGGCAGCTCGCTGGTAGCCCACGGTGCCCGGAAGAATGGGGGCAGTGGCAGGAGTACAGGCAAGCGGCTGCTGAAGAGGACTGCCAAAAACAGCGTGGGCCTGGACGACGACGAGGAGCAGGACCACCTGGACGCCTGCTTCAAGGACTCGGACTACGGTGAGCATGGCGGCGTGCGGGAGGCCCTCCAAGCACAAGCGGGGCCTGGGCAGCTGGTGCAGCCCTCGGCCGGCCTGTCCTGCCTCGAGCTTGTCCCACGGGACACGGACTCCCGTCCTCTGCGGGAGTGCAGCCTGGTGGTCTGGGACAGCCGCCCTTGGTTCCGGGACCCCGCCACTGGCAGCCTGGACCCTTCCCATCCACCTCCCGTTCCTGGGGACTTGCCTATGCTGGGCGTTTTGTACAAATGGACCCTATGAGTACCCTGCCAGAAATGCAGGAAAAGTGGAACCGAAGGCCCACAGCCTGCACTTGGCTTGGGGCCACCATTCAGTCACTGAGTTGGGCAGCTCCGTGCCCCTCCTCCAGGCTGGGTAGGGCTGGGGGCCTTCAGAGCCCACCCACCTTGTAGACAGCAACCATTTTCTTGGACGGCAACAGAAGCAGAGTCTTCTCAGCAGGTGGCGTGTCCTCCACAGCCTAGAAGAGTCTCCTCGGGAGCTGCGGCACCCTGCCTGGGGCTGCCCCACGCCTCCCGGCTCCCTGCCGCAGCTGCTTCTGGGGGCCTGTGAGCAGCTGTCTATGGCAGCCCCAAGGGCCGGGCTGCAGAGGCCGGTTGCCGTGAGGGGCCTGCCAGGCGGCAAGGCCGGTGTGGTGCTGCCCCAGGGCCTGCGCCCGCAGCCAGGACGTCCCTGGGCCGGGCTGCAGAGGGGCCAGCACAGCAGCACTCAGGAGGCCTGTGTCCCTCCCCCTCAGTGTACCCCTCACTGGAGTCGGATGAGGACAACCCTGTCTTCAAGTCCCGGTCGAAGAAGAGGAAAGGCTCGGACGACGCTCCCTACAGCCCCACAGGTGGTGTTGGGGCCGGCGGGGCGGCCATGTCCTTGTCCATGGTCCCCAACCCCTGCAGTGTGGGTTCAGACCTGTGGTTCTGACCACAGGGTTGGGCAGCTGCTTCACCTCAGGCCTGAGCAGTCGGATATGCTTGCGGGCAGCCCACCTCCTCCAGGGAGGCCCCTCTGGTTTCTCCCAGAAGCTCCTATAACAAGTAGTGCCACGAGTGCTGCCTTTGTGTCTGGTGGCTGGGGGGCCTACAGGGCAGTCACGGGGGGAGGGGTCTCCCCACTTCCACGCGACCCCACCCACCTGCCAGCCCTTCCTGTCTTTGTGCGACACTGTGCCCCTTTGGGTGAGGCAGCTGACTGCCCCTGTCATGACACAGCTTCAGACCCAGGGAGCCTGGTGCTCATGGACGACTGGGTGCACTGACAGGCCACGCTGGGGAGGGGCACACTGGAAAGGGGACGGCCACGCTGGGGAGGGGGCACAGCTGGAAAGGGGACGGCCACGGCTGGGGAGGGGGCACAGCTGGAAAGGGGACGGCCACGCTGGGGAGGGGGCACAGCTGGAAAGGGGACGGCCACGGCTGGGGAGGGGGCACAGCTGGAAAGGGGACGGCCACGCTGGGGAGGGGGCACAGCTGGAAAGGGGACGGCCACGGCTGGGGAGGGGGCACAGCTGGAAAGGGGACGGCCACGCTGGGGAGGGGGCACAGCTAGAAAGGGGACGGCCACGGCTGGGGAGGGAGCACAGCTGGAAAGGGGATGGCCACGCTGGGGAGGGGGCACAGCTGGAAAGGGGACGGCCACGGCTGGGGAGGGGGCACAGCTGGAAAGGGGATGGCCACGCTGGGGAGGGGGCACAGCTGGAAAGGGGACGGCCACGGCGGGGGAGGGGGCACAGCTGGAAAGGGGACGGCCTCGCTGGGGAGGGAGCACAGCTGGAAAGGGGACGGCCACGGCTGGGGAGGGGGCACAGCTGGAATGGGGACGGCCACGGCTGGGGAGGGGGCACAGCTGGAATGGGAACGGCCACGGCTTGGGAGGGGGCACAGCTGGAAAGGGGACGGCCACGGCTGGGGAGGGGGCACAGCTGGAAAGGGGACGGCCACGGCTGGGGAGGGGGCACAGCTGGAAAGGGGACGGCCACGCTGGGGAGGGGGCACAGCTGGAAAGGGGACGGCCACGGCTGGGGAGGGGGCACAGCTGGAATGGGGACGGGCCACGGCTGGCAGCTGGAAGGGATGGTCCTTTTCTTTCTACAGCAAGAGTCGGCCCATCGGTGCCGAGACAGGACAGGCCTGTGCGTGAGGGGACCAGAGTGGCCTCCATTGAGACAGGACTGGCGGCTGCTGCGGCCAAGCTGTCCCAGCAGGTAGGGGCATAGTGGGGGACGCACCATAGCGAGGCCCACCTGGCCCCTTTCTGTACCTCCGCCCCCACCACGTGCAGACAGCTGGGCCAGAGGCCTGCACAGGGGGACAGCAGGTCATAGGGCCCTGTTCACCCCCAGGCCCCGATTCCCTGGGCGTGGGGCAGGGGGCGGGCTTGGACAGCGGAGGCCCTGGACTGGGTGGCACCTTCACACTAGGGCTCGGGAGGCCCCGGGGCGCCTGTGTGGCCCAGCCCGTCCCTGGCTGCCAGGAGCTGGGCGTTTGTCCCCACAAACTGTCTCCGCACCCTAACTGCCACCAGCAGCCTTCCTGACAGAGGAGAGGGCCCCCAGGCCAGGCTCTGCCCTCTGAGTGCCCAAGGGTGTTGTCAGGGTCAAAGGGGACATTCTCCAGAACGGAGCGGCCCAGGGCAGCTCGGAGCGGGAGACGGTAGGGGTGCCCATCAGCAGCTCTGACCAGGCCCAGCCCAGGGGAGAGCTGCCACTCCTCAGCCTTCGGCCCCGTGCGGGGTGCTGCAGTTAGGCCACTCCCTGGCTGGGGGAGCAGCGCCCCGGGTGCCCGCGGGAATGGCCTGTGCACCTTGTTCCCAGGAGGAGCAGAAGAGCAGGAAGAGAAAGAGCACCAGGAGGAAGCTGGCCCCCCGTACTGCCTCCCCCTCCGCCGGCATCCCCACCTCCATCTCTGCCTCTGCCGGCACCACCTCGGCCTCCACCACGCCAGCCTCCACCACGCCGGCCTCCACCACACCGGCCTCTGCCACGCCAGCCTCTACCACGCCGGCCTCCGCCACGCCGGCCTCCACCACGCCGGCCTCCACCAGCACGGCCAGCAGCCAGGCCTCGCAGGAGGGCAGCTCACCCGAGCCCCCGGCCGAGTCGCACGGCAGCAGCCTGGCTGACCACGAGTACACAGCTGGCGCCTTTGTGGGCGCCCAGGCCAGCCGCCCCCCTCAGCCCATGGCCCCCGGCGTCTTTCTCACACAGCGGCGGCCCTCCGGGTCGTCCCCCAACAACTCCGCTGCCAAAGGTGTGTGCCCGCCGGGGGCCCTGCCTGCCTCCCTGCCCGCCACCCAGGCAGCCCAGGCTGGCTGGCCGCCCCAGGGTAGGGGAATGTCACCCCAATGGGAAGGCCAGGGTGGGCTGGCAGTGCACCTGCTCAGCCCGCCTGTCATGGGCACAGGGCGCATCTCCTCGGCCCCGCCAACAGGCTCAGGGGACATGTGAGAAACAGCTCTGTGAGGCCAGAAGACGGATAGAGAGGGTCTTCATTCACCATGGGGTCAGGTCTGGGTCTTCTGCTTGGGGCGGAGGGAGACTTGGGGTGCAGTCTGTCGTGGCCGAGGGCAGGGTTGCAAGGACCCGAGTGAGCCGGCCGACCAAGGGCCACCCGCTCCGGCCTTTTCTTCTGCCATCCTGAGTCCTCCCCAGCCCTTACCTGCCCGGCCCTGGGCCCCGCCAGCCAGCGTGTGGACCTTCGAGGTGGCCTTGTGTTCACGGGAGGGGCCGGGGTGGTCTCACTGACCAGTGCTGCTGTCCAAGCCCAGCCTGCCCCGCCCGCTGTGGGCTGCGGTGACAGCCAGGGTCTCACCCCAGCACCGGGCCCTGGAGGTCCATGTGGAGGGCGTGTGGCCTGCGCGTGCTGTCGTGTCAGAGCCCCCGCCCCCGGCAGGCTGCCGCCTGTCATCTCACTCTTCTTCCTTTCTTGTGTCCCCTCCACCGCAGGAAAACGTACAAAAAAGGGCATGGCCACAGCCAAACAGAGGCTTGGGAAAATTTTGAAAATTCATCGGAACGGAAAACTGCTCCTTTAAATTTTGGAAAGCCAGGATCCTTCTGCTCCGCTCAGGACCCCCCGGAGCCCCGTTAAAACATCAGCCCCAGGAGGGCGGCTGAGCGGCCTTGACCAGGGAGGACCTCGCCTCCTCACGGCCACCACTCCCCTCAAACGAGCACCTGTCCCTTCAGCAGGCAGAGAGCGCCGAGCGCTGTCCCTCGTTTTGAATATGGACGTCCTTTCTCAAGTTGCTTAGCGTGACCAGTTCCCGAAAGCGGCCCTGCCAGTGTGAGGACCATTCCAGTTTCAGGACAGCCTCCAGGCACCCCTGACTTGTGGGTGTGATGGCAGGGCCTCTGCAGCTCTGCTGGGAGCATGAGTCCTTCGAGGAAGGCAGAGTGAGCCAATGCTCATTGGCCCCAGAGTCTGAGCTGGCCATAGGCTGGTAGCCTCCAGAGGCTTAAAAAAGGCAAAGAACATGGAGAGAAAGAGGAGAAGGCAGGATGTTTATATGGCCCCTGCTCTTCTGGAGCGATTCTCAGACAAGTCCAGGGAGCACTCGGCCAGGCAGTTAGGATGGTGGTTGCCTCGCCCCTAACACCCAGGGGCACCTCTCTGGCGAGGCCAGGACTGGCGGCTGTGTCGGTTTGTTGGTGGGAGAGCCATTGTGGGGAAGGGAGGGCTCAGCCACGTTTTGGGGCCCAGGGGGCCCAGGCTAAGCCACGTGGGGGCCCATCTAGCCCTGCCGGCTACACAACGGAGAAGCACTTCTCAGCCTAGGCAGCCCTGCCCGAGGACCGGCGGGCGGGGACAGCGGCCAGGGGCGCGAGGACGCATGGACGGGCCTCCCCAGCGACAGCGGTCAGCGGCGTCGCCAGCGTGGGTCGGACCTGGACGCAGTGCCCGCCCGCCGATGCGGAGGGGCTGGATTTGTTTCTCAGGCAATCCTGTATTTTCATTTTAGATGTATTTCCTGAAGCATATTTTTCATAGAATGTAGCGTGTAAATAGCTTTTTAAATGACTTCTTTTTTATAAGAGTAAAAGTATCTTTAGGAATTTCTTTCTATAGAGTCCTTCATTAACATTTATACGAGTTTTTTGCTGAGTATGATGGACAGTTGGGTTCTGACGCGTTTTCCTTTTCCTTTCCTGTTGCTGTCGTTATTATCATCATTATTATTATGATTTTTCTCTTAGGAACTGAGGTATTGCCTGAAAAACAAGTGATGTCTGTGCAGCCGCAGGCTCTGTCCTTACAGAAGCAGGTCGTACACAAGAGGTCTATTTCAGACACCTTTTGAAGAGGAATCTTCACCTTTAATACCAGCTCTATGTCCTTCTTGTATGACGAGGGGTTGGGGATACAGTTATTTTCTAGCACCTTGTGAAGTGTTTCCGTGTTTTGTGATGCTGTAATTTATTAATGTTTGTAGCTTTTTATATTTGTACATTTCTTATGAGCTTTGTTTATATACCCATTACCTGGATGTTCTGTCCGCGAGGAGAAACTGCGCGTCCCGTCGGGAGGGAGAAGTCCGCAGGGCCCGAGGCGGGGAGAGGGCGTGCCTCGGGGCCCAGGCTTGCTCAGAACTGGTGTTTTTAAAGTTTCCTTTACCCTGTCCTTGTTGAACATTTATATAATCTAACCCGGGCATCAAGCTGACTTCTCGCTATCTTTTCTTTCTTTTTTTTTTTTTTTTTAATTTTATTATTATTATTTTGGCAACATGTACATTTCTAACAAAGTTTATTGTGGCTATTAAAGTGTTTTATTTCCCAATTCATATTACTCTTGTATCGAGTCCATGAGGTCTAAGACAACTTAGATCAAAGTTTTAAAAAAGTAAAAAATATTTCAGGTTTTGTACAGAACCATGTCCGTGTTGTTTCTGCCTCGAGTGCGCTCAACTGGCCTGGCAGGCGGGCGGCAGCGCTCCTCAGTTCCCGCTCGCCCCGGGGACGCCCTAGATGGCGCCTCAGCCGCAGCACCGCGAGCTGGCCGGCCAGCTGGCAGAGGAGACCGGGCCCTCGGCGTGGCTGCCTCTGGGCCTGCGCTGGCCGCGTCCTGGAAGGCGTCCTCGGAGAGCTGCAGAGCCTCACAGCATGCGCTTCGGCGGGGCCGTGTGCACCCAGTGGGGCTGCACGCCGGAGGCGCTTGACCACGTGCAGGGCTCTGGTCCGTACCCGACCTGCGGCAGGTGGACATGGCCCCTACGGGGCACTGTAATCCGAGTGCAGGGAGGGCACCGAGCCTGGCGCCGGGGCGGCCGGGGCACGCGGGGCAGGGCTCGGGACGAACACGAGCACCACAGCAGTGGGGAGCAGCCCCTCTGCCTCTCCCCTCCCACACCTGCCGTGTGAGTCCCTGGTCCCATCTCACGGGTGATGGGAGCTGGACACGGGAGGGCTCCGATTCTGGATAAGGAGCTGGAGAGCGGGAAGTTCAGTCAAGATGGCCTCGGATGGCCCAAATGGAGATGGTTGAGCCAGGACTGGGCCCACTGTCCACAGCTGAGCAAGCCTGGAGGTGGATTTCCCTGCAGGGACCGTGAGAGTCTCACAGGCCAGACTCCTGGCCAGGCCCGCCGAGACACCAGTGGTGCCAGTGACCGCCCACCTCTGCGTGCCCATCCAGCACCCACGCCATCTGCCGGCCGGCAAGCCTGGCCTCCCCTGGGCTTTGGTGTCGTCTCTGCCGATGCTGAGTCCCGAAAGGGCTCCTTGAGGACCTCTGGGCTGCATTGTGGGCATGGGCCCTGGAGCTGTCACTGGTGGTTGCTGGGCATCCCACGGCCTGAGCCACTCCAGTGCGCCCCAACAGGATGGGGTGCCCTCCGCTCACCCCAGGTCAGGCTCACACCAGATTCTGCCATGGGCAGCCATCCAGGCAGCCGGCCCGCACCATGCTCTGGGTGGCCTGGGCCCTGAGCCCAGTGTCCTCAGGGCTGAGCAGTCTGGGTGCCACTGAGTAGAGTCACTGCCACCCCAGTCACTGGCAAGGCCGTCAGGGAGCCAGGCCAGGCTGTCGGGCTGCCGAGGCTGCAGCGTCTCAGCCTGGGCTCCCGGCCACGCTGCTCCCGAGTACGCGGAGTGTCCACGCGGGACCTGCCGACGGCAGTAGGGGCCCTGTGGCTGTGCCGTCCCAGGCTTGGCCCGGGCCATGGCCCTGGGGTCTGAGCTCTTCCAGCTCAGCACTGGGCTGGCAGTTCCCACCGAAGACAGGAAGGCAGGCTCCATGGCGTGGGCGGGCAAATTGAGGCCCAGGCTCTGCCCACAGCCGGGCCCTCCTCTGCAGGGCAGGCTGGGGAGTACCACTCTGCAGCCTTGGCTACTCTGTTCCCAGAGGCCCTGGCCAGCCTGTCCTCAGCTGTCCTGCAGGGGGCGCGGCCCATTCTTAAGATGGAAGCCAGTCTGGGCGGATCCCCTCCCCATCCTTCACTGCCCTCCAGAGCCGCGTGAGGGGGTGGCAGCCCTGCCCTGCGGGCTCCCTCCTGCCCTCCTCAAGGCCAAAGGACCCAAACCCAGAGCCACGACCTGGGCCAAGGCAGGGCCGGGGCATGCTCAGACAGCGTCCCGGAAGGCCAGGGCCTGGGCAGGCCTCTGAGGAAGGGCCTGGAGGGCTCTGGCAGTGTCCCTGGCTCCCGCTCTTTCTCCACCTTTCAAGGGTGGCAGCCTTGCGGCTGGCTCTCCGATGGTGGGACGGTGGGCAAGTGCCGGTCCCTGGACGGGCCTCCCGCCCTCCTGCTGGATGGAGCTGGGGCCACGGGTGCCGTGACCGGGGTCCTGGTCCTGCGTGGCAGCTGTCCCGCAGCCGCTGACACTCCGGGCTGCCGCGGGTTGGCCTCGCCGAGGTCGGTGGGTCACAGTCATTTCCCGAGGGCCCCGCTGTGCCTGGCTGTCCTCCCAGGTCGCTGAGGCCGACGGCGCCCAGAGGGAGGCGTTGCACTGACCTGCGCTGCAGAGGAGTGCGCAGAGGCTCCCAGGAGGTGCAGGCAAGGCCTCAGCTGTTCTCGGGAGCCAGAGCATCCTGCTCCAAAGGACACGGTAGGGTGTGGGCGAAACATGCCTCCACCCCTCACCCCACCCTGGGCAGCGGGTCGGGAGGCCCCTGGAGCTGACGGCGGGAGACTGAAGGCCTAAGGAAGGTAGCTGGACCCCGGTGGTCAGGCTGGGGCTGTGAGCTGGACTGGGGTGGAGGCTGGAGCCAGCTCAGAGCAGGTGGGGACACAGCCAGCCCTGGGAGCCGCTGCGGCTCCTGAGCAGAGGGAACCGGCACTCGCCATCAGCCTGTGCTGGCGCCCCCCACCCCAGGCCCCCCAACCACACAGCCCTCCTCTCCATGCCTGCTGGGGAGCTCAGCAGTGCAGGCAGCTCTGTCTGTCCCTCACGGGGCACCGGTCCTTTGGCCAGTCCAGACCCACAGCCAGTCCCTGAGCCTGCGGTCGGTGGGAAAGGGTGCGGCTCAGGACCCGTGGGAGCAATACCCAGAATGACCACCAGGGGGCATCACAGTGCCGGGAACTAGGCAGGAGGTTATTCAGCCCTGGGGCTCGGGCTGGTCCCATGTAGGGGCTAGGCTGAGGAGAACCTCATGGCAAATATAACAAGCACAGCCCTGTGCAGCGGGAAGGGAACATTCCCTTCCAAGGCACCTGTGCCTGCATTGCTCTGTTGGGTCTCTCAGCTACTCTGAGGGACGTCCTATGAGTGTCTCCACGTGACCAATGGGGAAACTGAGGCACAATCTTACAGCTGGTAGAGCAGGGACTACATCCAGTGGGTAGGCTTTAGGATCCCTTCCCTTATGGAAGGGAACCCCAGAGAGGCCCTCCTGCAGATGGGGCCAGGAGGACAATTCCCAGACAGGCCTGCAGGAGGAGAAGCCCTGCCAAGTAGGGGGAGGGGAGTCATGGGTGGGGGGCAGGCGTGCCCTCCTGGAGGATGGCCGGACTGAGGGTCTGAGCCCTGCGGATGTGTGGCAAGCTTGGGCGTGGGGCACCGGGGCCATCCCCATGCCAGAGGCCCACCCCCTCAGCCCCACGCCCATTTCTTCCTCTCTGGGCTCCCTCACCTCGGCTTGGCCTGGGCCCTGCCCACCTGCCCCTCAGACCCTGTGCAGCCTGAGCAAGGAGCCGTTTTGCAGATGGGGACACCGAGGCAGGCTTGCCAGAGGCCCAGGGCTGCTGAGGGCTCAGGCGTGTCGGAGGGAAGGTGCGAGCCCAACACACAGGGTTGAGACAAACCACGTAGGCCCAGGCCAGGGGTGCAGTGCTGGAGACCACATGGCCAGTCAAGGTCCAAGCCCAGGGTGGCCCAAATCTGCACAGGCGTGTCGCAGAAGCCCACAGTCCTGCGGCGTGGGGCCATGGTGTGACCAGACCCTGTCCAGGTGCGTCTCTCTCTCTCTCTCCCCCATGTGCGTGCACGTGTGACTATGCAGGAGAAGCTGATGCGGATTTAAAGCACCCAGCTAGCTGTGTTCCCGGCCTCATCGAAGAAGTCTCCTGAACACTGACTCAGGACAGGGGCACAGACAAAAGCGTTAGGTTTTGGGGTTCGGTCCCACAGGTTTGGAAAGTGAGCATGAGGACACGTTCCCTGAGCACCTACTGTGTGCCGGGCCGGGCACTGTGCGCTTGCACACAGCTGGCTCCCAGAGGGGCCGGGACCGAGTCAGGACCTGGGCACGTTTCAGGCAGGCACGCCTAGACGCCCTGAGAGCCCGATGGACGGGTTTGGGTGGAGGGAACAGCCCATGCGCGTGCCCGGGGGGAGGTGGGGTGAGGAGGCCGAGAGCTGGCCGGGCTAGGCATAGAGTGAGGCCTGTTCCCTGAAGGGGCCCTGGCAGGTCCTCGCCCAGCCTGGCGGCGTGACTTCGGGGATGGCTCCCCCGTCTGTGCAGTGGGCATGAGAGCCCCACCTACATAGCAGTGTCTGGGGCCAGCACCCCGAGTGCCCACACAGGCCCCTGCCGGGGTGCTCGCCTGCTCCTCTGTCCACCCGCCCAGAGGACCTGGTTTGCTGTGTGACCTTGGACAGGCCACTTTCACTCTCTGGACCCCCTTCTTCCATCTGCCTTTCTGATGGTGAGGATGCCTGTCCCAGAGGGGAGGGAGAGGTGAAGTCCTCTCCCCGAGCGGGGGTGCCCCCACCCAGGCCTGCTGCTGGCCCTTTAGCCTTACAGAGGCCACACATCTGCCCGGGCAGGCCGCCTAAGCAGGAGGCTGGTTGGCAGGACACAGCCCCCATCTGGCAATGCCATGGTGTAGGCGCCCCCAGTCCACGTGTTGGGACTTGGTTGTTCTGTGAAGGTGCTCAGCCAGAACCTCACCCCTTCATGGTGTCCCAGCCCGGGCCTTGGGAGGGGTAAGGTCACTAGGGCAGCCCCCAGGGCGGAGCTCTGAATTTATAAAAGGGAGGAGCCAGGACAGGCAGGGAGTCCTGGCAGCTGCCCACCAAGATCCTCCCTTCTGGGGTGTAGCCTCGGCCCCTGGGCCCTGGCCTTGGTCCTCCAAAGCCAGACCTGAATGAACCTCTGTCCTTACGCACCCCGGGCAGTGACCGTCTGTGCCCTGCAGGCCTGGCCCAGGAGCTCCTGCAGGAGGCCACGCCCGAGCCCTCCAGGCCTGAGCCCGAGGGGCTGGGCGCAGTGGGCTCCCTCTGTGTGTGTTCCGCTGATTTCGTGCAAATTAAACATTCGCTCCTTTCCAGTCTTTCACGTTCCGGAGCGAATCTTTTCCACCCCTCACAGGTTTCATCCTTGGAGCCCCAGAGGGATGGCTCTGAGTGGCAGGATGAGGCCGACAGGGTGGTGGGGCTGGGGTGGGATGGGGAGTGGGGTAGGGGTGATCGCGAGAGAGGAGGCGAGGCCGGGCTGTCGGGAGGCCTGACAAATGGCCTTCAGCAAAGCCCTGGCCTCCTGGTTTGCCGCCCGCCGCCGGAGGCCTTTCCCAGGCTGAATCCCGCCCGCCGCCTCATCCAAACAGCCCCAGGGATGCCACCTCGGCAGAAAAATGACGCTGTTCCATTAACATCTGACACGGATTTGCAGGCCCCAAACAGACGAGCGCGCGTGTAAACACCCGGGCCGGCTGGGCCCTTGCCCGGCCTCAGAGCAGGAGCCTCTTAATTAATTGTCCACCCGAGCCCCACGATCCAGCTAGAGTTATTTCAAAATCAGAACCACGCCTTGCACCCTGCAACTGCATTTCCCAAATGGGGATGTGCCAGAGATTGGGGAAAGGAAAGAGGCCGTGCCCCCCACTCTCGGCAGTGCCGGGTTGGGGCTCCCAGCTCTGCCTTTATCCTCTCTGTGACCTCAGGCCTCGACTTCCTCCCTGTAAAATGGGCCCATGGCTCTGGCTTCCCTCCAGGGGCCTGCGCACCGGATCCCACCTGCCCGATCTGAGCACCGTCCCCACTGCTTCCTTGGCTTTCCTGGCCCAGGTGGGCGAGCGCGGGGTGGGGGCACAGCCTGGGTGCCGGCCTCCTGGGCAGCCCTGTGTGCTGTGCCCTCATTCACTGTCGCGGATGTGGAAGCGTGGAGGCCGCTGCTACGCTGTCGTGTGCGTCTTCACCCAAAGAAGGGGATTTTCCTGTGCGCTGCGCGGCTCGTACTGCGTGTGTGCACCACACGTCCCGTCTCCCCGCGTTCACTCGTGGGCAGCCCTGGAGCTGCGCGTCCATCCGCCGCCCTCCTTCCGGGCCCTGCCGTTGCCTCCAGGGCCTGCACGCTGTGCTCCCTCGGACATGGGCACCGTGATCGGCCCCCTTGATGTGGCTAGGAAGGCAGAGCAAACCTTGCAGCTCAGTGCTGGGCCGCGGAAGGGCCTCTGGATGTTCACGGGGATCGTTGCTATTGCTCAAACGGCCGTTGATCTCACCTCTCAACCCGGGAACAAAATGCAATCCCATTTCCTTTTTTGTTTTTGGTGGGAGAGGGACGACAGCACCCTGCCCCCCACGGGGTGTGGTCATGCCTCAGTCCCTTCTCCTCCATCTCCCCCCATTTGGGGATTTGGGCTACCCATGCACATGCACAGGCTGCCAGCTGTGTGGGGTCAGGGAGCCTGTGCTAGCACCCCGTTCTGTCCTCACGTCTGGCACACTGAGCTAACTGCAGGATGATGGAGGAGCTTAAAGGCAGCGTGGTTTGTCCTGCCGCCACAGGGGGTGTGTTTTCTAACACGAGAGAAGTGTCATTTTATACACACAGAAAGCATACATTCGATAAGGGCCAGAAAACTGACAAGACACATCACAAACACAATGATGTAAGTCTGGTGTTAGGCCAGCAGGTGACGTGGTGGTGAAGGTGCTGGATCCCACAGTGCCGACTCCGCGGTTTGAGTCCTAAACCTGGCAGTTGTGAAACATGCTGGGTACATGTGTGTGCATGCTCAGCGTCCTAAGAGGAGAATGGAGGAGAAGGAATTGCAGTGTGGACATCCTCCTGGGGGTGATCCTCACTTTCGCTCTGTCTCTCCAGCAAGCAAGCTCACAGGCCGGGTGGCAAAAATCTAAAACGAAACAAAACAAAAAAACCTGATGTCAGTGTTTGTCTTTATTCTGAATAATGAGAAGACCTAAAGGAAATGTTGACTTGCTAACTCTAAATGAAATACACAGTCCCGCCTCAATTGTGAGTGCTGTGTGTAGGGAATCCCAACCAAGACGGAGAGCTGGCCCTCAGTCCAGGCGGTCACTAACCAGGCGGGCTGTTAAGTGAGGAGTGTCTGTGTCTACTCTTTAAACCACTCAAAGCCACAGGGACGGGCTGTCATTCAGGGCGGGGGCGGGCCCCTCAGTTTACCCCGGCAGGGCCCAGGTGTTTGGGGCACACAAACACCACACGGAAACTTGTTTGCTGCAGAGGGGCTATTCCTAGAGTAGCAGTTTACTCCACGTCAGGGCTCTGGGGGCTGTGAGGTCTCCGGGAGCAGCGCCAGGGTGTGCGGGGGGATCTGAGGAGAGAGGGCATCTGGGGTTGAGGCAGGTGCGAACGAGGGACTTGGGGGAAGTTTACCCTCCTGAAATGAGCTGTGTTTTTCTGTTCTGCACTCAGTAGCATGTAGTGTTTATTCATGTGAAGTTCACGATAGCGTGCACGTGTGCCGCGAGGCAGAGAGAAGCACCCTCCACGGGCTCCCTGCCTCCAGCCTCCGGCCTGGGCCCTGGCCCCGAGGCTCGCATTTCCAGGCTCATGGGGCCAGGCACCCGAACTGAGGTCGGCGAGGGGCTCTCACTTCACAGTCCAGTTCGCTACCAAGTGCACCCCAGACTGAGATGCAGTGCCATGTCGCTGTCACCGCCAGGACGTGATGACGTGTTCCCACCTGTCAGCCTCTCCGTCCTCCTGGCATTGGTGCCGCCAACTACAAAGCAATCCCTAAGGCTGCGGCTGGGCCTGAGGTGGCACCCCATGCGCTGAGGAAGGTGGGGTGCCCTCCCTGTCCAGACCCTCATCCTGCTCCCCCTAAATGCAGTGCTCTCCGGATAAGTCTCCACCCTCCCCGCGGGGTAGCAGAGACCTCCCAGGACACCCACGCCAGCCCTGCCCCATCCCTGTCTGATTCCCTCCTTCATGACCTCCCAACTAAAAAAATATATATATATTTATTATGTATTTAATTATTTAAAAAATTTTACCACAGACAGAGAAAAGGAAAGTGAGAAAGGAAGCCACCAGGTCTGGGACTCGAACCACAGGTGGCCATGTAGGAATCCAGCATCTCAATCACCATGCCACCTGCTAGCTTCCCCCATTTAGCTTTAAAACACCTTCTCCTCTGATCACTCTCCAGTTTAAGACACTTCTGGGGCTTCCCCCCATGGGACCCTACCTTCACACACATCACGGCTCTCACAGCCCCAGCCCCCGGGACCTTTCCACCTCATGTGGCCCGACGCTGCCCGGTGTTGGACCATGAAGATGGGCCAGCCGGGCCCGCCTCGTGGACCGAGAGGGTCTCGGTGGCCGGTGGGTGGTCAGAAGGCCGGGCAGGGTGGATCCACAGGGCTGGGGGAGGAGGGATAGAAAGGCGAAGTGGAAAGGGGCAGGCAAGGCCTTTGGGCTGAGGACGTGCCTGTGGGACCCTCGGGAGCAGGGGCAAGGGCAAGAGGCTCCAGGCGGGGGACCTGTGGTGCCGGGGCTGGGGCAGGAGAGGAGCTGGGGCTGGGTCCCCGGCCGCATGGGGCCTGGGGCAGAGACAGGGAGCCAGACTGAGCCCCACGGGGGCAGGTTGCGACAGACGAGGCGTCCGGGTGGCCCTCTGGAGTCAGGGGTTATCACCGCTTCCTCTTGTGAGGCTGCAGTGATTCATAACTTGAGGGCTCTCGGGCAGCAGCCAGGGGCCAGGGGCCAGGCTAGGGCGGGCTCCACTCCCCTGACCTGCTAGGGGAGGCCAGATGGCAGAGCCAGGCCATGCCCCAGCGCCAGCCCACTTACGACAAGTGGACATTGGCCCTCCGCCCCACCCCCCTCAGAGGGGCCACCCCTCCAGGCGGTGCTTCACCCCGAGCTTGGCTTGGCGGGCGCAGGCAGCTGGAGTCGGCCTTCCTGAGCGGCTGCCTTCCTGAGCGGCTTTGGGCAGGGCCCGCACTGAGACCAAGCTCGCCCCTCTGCGGCAGGCCTCGGCTGCAGGGCTCAGGCAGCAGGAATGCAGCTCTGAAACTGTCAACTTTGTTCCTGGGCTCTACCCCCTCCGTCCTAGGGTGACCACAGCCAAGTGACACAGGTGACATGGTGTTCTCATGCCTCAGGCTTAGGGCAGAGATAGGTCAGGGAGCCCAGGTAATGGAAGCAAGAGTGGGGCAGGGCGGGCAGGGGCTCTTCACTCTAGAAGCTCTTCTGGAAGAGGAAGTGGGAACAGCGTCTGGGCAGAAGGACCAGGAAGAGGGGCGGTGTCATTAAGCCCTGAGCTGGGGTCAAGGGCAGGGCCACGAGGACAGGGTAGATATGAGAGCACCTGCTCCCCTTATGATCCCCAGGGAAACTCAGAAAGTGCTGAAGTCAAATGGGACCAGCTCAGGAGCAGACTGCCCACGCCCCAGCACAGACCTGGCAGCGAGGGAGGAGATCACCCACTGCAGCCGAGGGCGGGAAGCATGGCCACTGCGACAGAGCTCCAAATCCTGAACGTTGCTTCATTTTACTTCATATTAAATTTAAATATGGAAAAAAATCAGTGAAATAGGGAAAGGAAAAGCAATGAAACACAAAACAGGTTCTTTGAAAAAATGAATAACATTGATAAACCTCTAGCTAAGCAGACTAAGAAAAAATGGAGATGATAAAAATCATCATATCACAAATATTGGGCCATCAGGAAAGGCATGACACAATTTCGCATAGAAAAACACAGAAAAATACACCATGACTTTCCTGATGACCTAACGGAAGACTGGTCATCACAACAGACCCTGTAGGCATGACAGGAGTAACAAGGAAATGATGTGATCAGCCTCCTGCAAACAGGTTTGACGACTTAGATGATGTGGATGGATTCCTCGAAATACACAAATAACCTGATGCAAAAAGAAATATAAAATCGGATTAGCCCTCCGTGTATGAGAATCATTTTGAGGGGCAGCACGTGGCGTGAAGGTTAGGCAGCTGGATCCCACATGGCCAACCGCACAATTTGAGTCCTGGACCCAATGGCTTGGAAATCACGCCAGGCACGTGTGTGCACGAAAATCTTCCTAATCTTGGGTAGGCAAAAATTTCTTAGACTGAACACAAAATGTACAAAAGAAAAAACTGGCAAATTGGACTTTACTCACGCAAAGAAATTCTTTGTATGTTTTTATTGCATTATCAGAAAGGTCATGATGCATTTTTTGTATAGAAAAACAGAAAAAAAAATACATCATGACTTTCCAACAATCCAATAAGAAAATTAAAAGGCAAACCACATGAGAAGTATAAACCTGCAGAGTGAAGAAGTAAATCCCAAATAGGATAAACTCAAATAATTCTTCTTCTATAAGACACTAAGAGAATTTGTTGCTAGCATGCCTAGTCTTAAAAAATAGCTAAAGGCCAGCTCCATAGCAGTTAGGCAATATGTATAGGGAGCTAGATCCCACACAGCTGACGGTTGTTCTAATCCCAACCACAGCAGCTTGAAAAACACTTTAGGTGCATGTGTGTGCATGCTTCAAATTCTAACAGGTTGGAGAAATGGCGGAAAAAGGATTGTGGCATGACCATGTTCCATTGGGGGAGGGGGGTCCTTCTCTCCTTTTCTCTTTCTCTGGTGAATGAACATGCTCACTGGCAAAATTAATTAATTAATAACTAAACAAAATTCTCCAAAAGAAAGAATACAATACCACAGGAAGAGTGGGGCCTTCAGAAAGGAAAGAATAACAACAGAATAGATAAAAATAGAAACAATAGGTAAATATAAATAGCAAATGGAATATGTAAAAGTTGAAGTAAAATGGAAATATAGTGATAACCAGAAGAGTTTCTTTTATCATATTTTGTGGTTGAAAAAAGTAATAGCATTTTTAGGCATGGTACTTGATATATGTAAAGGAAATAATTAGAAATATTTCATTTTGAAAATTGGGACTGTAAAGTACATTAAGTGGAAGAAATAAACATCACTCGAATTGTTAAAATATCCACCAGGATATGATAAGTTATATATACATACATACACACATACATATATACAGAGAGAAAACTAAAGCATTCACTAGGCAATTATACAAACCTAAGTCAAAATGAAACTTAAAATTTTAAGAAACCCCGGGACCAGCAGTGGGCGTAATGGCTATGTCGCTGGACTCCCATGTAGTCGACCGCTGTTTGTGTCCCGGACCTGGTGGCTTAAACTCACGCTGTGCATGCATGCCCAAGATCCTGAGAGGAGACTGGAGGAGAAGGGATTGCGGCATGGCCATCCCCCCTGGGGGGTTGATTTCTCGTTTTCTGTCTCTCTGTCTGTCTGGCGAGTGCACGCACCTTATAGCAAAAACCTCTCCAGAAAAAAAAAATAAGTAAATTTTTTAAGAAACCCAAAGGAAGGCAAGAAAAAAACAGAGAAACAAAATAACAGGAACAAATAGATAATAATAATAAAATAACAGACTTATGCCCTAATGTGTCCATGATTATTTTAAATGTAAATGATATAAATACATCAATTGAAAGACAGGGATTGGCAGTATGAATAAAAAGTGTTCTTGTTGTAGGCTGTCATCAAGAAACTCATTTCAAACATGACATAGATAGGTTTAAAGTAAAAGAATGGAAAAAGATATGTGCATTTCAAGCATTAATTTAAAAAGGATAAATGGCTATGTTAGTATTATACAAAGCAAAGTTTAGAGCAATGAAGATTACTAGGGACAAATACATAATAACATAATGATAGAAACATCAATCTATAAGGAAGACAGGCAATTCTAAATGGATAATAAGCAACAGAGCTTCAAGAAACAAAAACTGACAAAACTGAAAGGAGAAAGAGACTAATCCACAGTTATGGCTGGGACTTTAAAATCTAACTCTCAGCAACTGACAGCATAACAGAAAAATACACATTATTTTCAAACATCCATGAGATATTTACTATATTGTGGGCCATAAAACAAATTGTAACAAGTTTAAAAGAATTGGAATCATATATAGACTGTTCTCCGACTATAATTGATTTGATTTAGACATCAATAATGTAAAGATGAAAGCAGCATTCCCAAACACTTGGGAAGTAAGCAATACATTTCTAAATGATCCATGGGATGAAAAGGAGATCTTAAAGAAAATGAAGTAAGAAGTAGTAGAACTGGGGGCCAGTAGATAGTATAGCAGCTATGTCACTAGACTCTGACATGGCTGACCACAGTTCAAGCCCTTGACCCAGTGATTTGACATTCATGCTGGGCACATACGCATGCGTGCTCAAAATCCCAGAAGGAAAATGGAAAAGAAGGGATTTCAGTATGGCCATCCTCCCAGGGAAGAGGGTGGTGATTTCTCTTTCCCTCTCACAATCTCTGCTTTTTTCTCTTCAGTTAGTGCACATGCCCTAAGGCAAAAACTTCCTAAAAAAGAAGAAAAGGGGTGTAGAACTAAATAAAGATAAAAATATGACACATCAAAAGTTATGGGATACAGTAAAAACCATGCCGACAGCAAAATTTATTGCACTGAATTATTATGTTAGAAATGAAGAAAGTTCTCAAAACAATAGCTTATATTTGTTACGGGCTAAATGAGTCCGTCCCAAATTCACATGTTGAAATCCTAACTCCTAATGTGATGGCATTAGGAGTTAGGGCCTTTGGCAGATGATTGGGTCATGAGGGTGGAACCTGAGACTATGATCTATGATCTTCTGCCATGGTGAATTCTCTTCCTCTATTCACCATGTGAAGCTACAATATACAGTTAGTAGTCTATGAATCAGGAAGCAGGCAGGCCCTCACTGCACAACAAATCCACATTGATCTTGGACTTTTTAGCCACTGGAATTGTGAGAAAGAATTCTGTTGTTTCAGTTCTTCTGTCTATGGTATTTTTGTTAAGCAGCCTAAACAGACTAAGAAAACATTCATGCCTCAAGAAATCAGAAAAGGAAGAGAAAAAGAGCGGCAAAGCAATCTGAAGGATGGAAATAATAACAATAAAGGCAGAAATCAATGAAATTGAAAAGAGAAAACAATAAAAAAATGAAAAAAATCGTTAAAGTGGATAATCTCCTAGCAAAACTAAGATAAATTAAGAGAAAACTCAAAATCACTAATGTCGTTAATGAAACAGCATAAGTCACATGAGACTCTGTAGCCATTTAAGCTATAATAAAGAATATTGTGGGGCTGGCAGGTGGTGTGGTGGTTTAGGGCGCTGGACTCCCACATGGCTGACCATGGTTAGAGTCCTGGACCTGGAAGTTTGCTTTCTCACTTTCTCTCTCTCTCTCTCCCTCTCTCTCTCTCTCCCCATCTCTGATCAAATTAAAAATAAACAAATAAATAAATAAAGTTAAATAAAATAATTCTTAAAAAAGAATATTGTCCGGGCTGGCATGGGGCTGATGGGTTCTAGGAGGCCGGGTGGGCTCAGTGCTCACCAGTGTGGCCGCTGTCAAGTCTGAGGTAGCAGTAGCAGGACGGCAACCAGAAAGAGCAGGAGGAGGGTGGGTGCTTGGTTTGCCAGCAGTTTCAGCAGCACTGCCACAGCCATGACCCTGATCAAGGCGGGAGATGCCCTCCGCTCTGTGGAGGAGTTTGAAGGGGAACCTGGCAGAGCTGTTCAAGGGCAAGAAAGGTGTGCTGTTTGGAGTCTCTGGAACCTTCACCTCTGGCTGTTCCAAGACCCACTTGCCAGGTTTGTGGAGCAGGCCAGGGCTCTGAAGGCCAAGGGGGTCCAAGTGGTGGCATGTCTGAGTGTCAATGATGTCTTTGTGACTGGTGAATGGGGACGAGCCCACAAGGCAGAAGGCAGGGTTTGGCTCCTAGCTCACCCTACTGGGGCCTTTGGGAAGGAGATAGATTTATTACTAGATGCTACATTGGTATCCCTCTTTGGGAATCGGCAACTCAAGAGGTTCTCCATGGTGGTAGAGGATGGCGTCATAAAGGCCCTGAATATGGAACCAGGCGGCACGGGCCTCACCCTCAGCTTGGCTCCCAGCATCATCTCATAGCTCTGAGGCCCAGGCCCAGACATACTCCCTCTACCCTTTCCCGTCTCACTTGCCAACTTGGGCAGTGGGTGCCAACCCCACCTCCACTGGAGCTACCTAATTGGAACTTCGGCCAGATTTCTGCAGTAAACACTTGTGGTTCATTTTCATAAACTTGACAAAGTAGCATAACTGCACCAATTCCTCAAACACCCTAAGTGACTGAAATCTAATCAATAAATAATTATTAAATAAATTGAATTAGCAATTTAAATGCTCCTAAAAAGTTCAAACCAAAATGATTCCAACAGATATTTCTAGCAAATGTCTATTAAATTAGGACTCTTAGAACTACTTTTACACCGTATCTTTTAGAAAATAGAAGAGAAGGGAATAATTTCAAAACTCATTTTATGAAGCAAGTATTATATTGTTACCAAGACTAAACAGACAGTGCCGAAAAAGACAACTACAGATCAATATCTCTCAGGAACTTAGATCCAAAAATCCAGAAAAATACGTGCAAATTTAATTCAGCAGTATAAAACAAACCAAAAAATATATGCACTATGACCAAATGGTATTTATTCCAGGAATGCAAGGCGAGTTCAATATTTTAAAATAAATGCAATCTACTATATCAACAAGTTAAAGAAAAAAATCATGTAATTATATCAATTAATGCAGAACGAGCTTTAGAAAAAGTCCATCAATTGTTTATAAAAAAATATGACAATGTCAAACTAGGAACAAAGGCAACTCCCTCAACTTGCTAAAGAATATTAACAAAATATCCATCATTGGCACCATACTTAATGGAGAAAGACCAATGCTTTCCCTCTGGGTTTGAGAACAAGAAAAAAATTTTGCTATCACCATTGTTATTTTTTTTTCCTTTTTTTTTTTTTATTATCATCATATTCTTCTTTATATTACATTGAATTACATATAACTTTACATTGTATTACATTACTTTTTCAAAAGGGAATGCCATGCATGTCAGTCAGTACAGAGACATTAATCTCCCCGCTTCAACATTCAATATCTTTTCTATGTTTTCCCCAATCATTATTATTATTCTAATTATTTTTTAAGACAGTCCATCGCTATTTCTCATGTTGCTTGTACAAATACTTTGCCCATCATGAAATACTTCTCAGACAAATCCAGTTGAGAATACTATACATGTCAACATCAACAGTTAATAAGCCATATCTGTTTCTCACTAATGTCCTGCCTCTCTATTGTTCATTTGTTATCTTTCTCTATCCTCTTCTCTTCACTTCCCCCTTTCCACACTGTCCTATTCTCATTAAGTACCTTCACTGCTTTTATGTCCTCCAATTTTTTTTCACTATCATAGAATGCTGATAGTCGGTATATATTGAGTGGATACATACAATATCTTTCTTTCATATCCTGGCTTACTTCACTCAGCAATATATCCTCCGTATCTGACCACTTTCTATCAAATTCCAGGGCCTTGTTATTTTTTATGGCTGAGTAGTATTCCATAGAGTATATATACCACACTTTTCCAATCCATTCATCAGTTTGTGGACATTTAGGTTGGTTCCATGTCTTGGCAATTGTGAATAATGCTGCAATAAACATTGATGTGCAAGCACTTTTCTGACTGAGCGTTCTCCTGTCTTTTGGGTAAATACCCAGAAGTGGGATTACTGGATCAAATGGTAGTTCTATTTGTAGATCTTTGAGGAACCTCCATATTGTTCTCCACAGTGGTTGAACTAGTTTACATTCCCACCAACAGTGTAGGAGGGTTCCCTTTTCACCACATCCCCGCCAACACTTATCACTTTTTATATTCTTAATCTTTGCCATTCTGACAGGGGTTAGGTGGTATCTCATTGTAGTTTTTATCTGCATCTCCCTTATGATGAGGGATGTTGAGCATTTCCTCATATGCTTTTTGGCTATTCGTATGTCTTCCTTAGAGAGACTTTTGTTCAGCTCATTTTCCCACCTTTTAATTGGGTTAATCATTTTTTTTCGCATAAGGCACTTGAGTTCCCTATGTATTCTGGTTATCAGTCCCTTGTCTGAGGTATATTTAACAAAAATATTTTCCCATTCTGAGGGTTGTCGGTTCACACTTGTTACTGTGTCCTTTGCTGTGCAGAAACTTCTTAGTCTAATATAGTCCCATTTGTCTATTTTAGGGATTATTGCCTGTGCCTTGGGAGTCTTATTTAAGAAGTCTTTGCCTACTCCAATGTCCCCCAGAGTTTCCCCAGCATTTTCCACCAGTAGTTTTATTGTTTGAGGTTTTAGGTTAAGATCTTTGATCCATTTTGAGTTGACTGTTGTTAGTGGTGAAAGATGGGGGTTCAGTTTCATCTTTCTGCAGGTGGATACCCAGTTTTTCCAGCACCATTTACTAAAGATGTTTTCCTTTTCCCAATGGATTGACTGATATCCTTTGTCAAAGATCAGTTGGCTGTAAGCTTTGGGGGTTATTTCTGGGGTCTCTATTCTCTTCCATTGGTCCACATGTCTGTTTTTATGCCAATACCATGCTGTTTTGATGACCACAGCTTTATAGTATATCTTGGGATCAGGGAGTGATATGCCTCCTACTCCACTCTTCTTGCGCAGGATTGCTTTTGCAATACGAGGTCTTTTATGGTTCCAGACAAATTCTATGATTGCCCTTTCTAGATCTCTGAAGAATATCTCTGGTATTTCGATTGGAATTGCATTAAACATGTAGATTAATTTGGGTAGAATTGCCATTTTGATTATGTTAATTCTTCCAATCCAGGAGCATGGGATATCCTTCCACTTTTTTATGTCACTTTCAATGTCTCTTTTAAGATTTTCGTAGTTTTCTTTATAAAGATCTTTGACTTTCTTAGTTAGGTTTATCCCTAGGTATCTTATACACCTTGTGGCTACGGTGAAAGGGATTCCTTTCTTCAGCTCTGCTTCGTTCAACTTGTTGTTCATAAATAGAAATGCTATAGATTTTTGGATATTGATTTTGTATCCTGCCACTTTACTGTATTCACTTATTACTTCAAGCAGTTTTTTCATGGATACCTTTGGGTCTTCTAAGTATACCATCATGTCATCTGCAAATAAAGATATTTTCAATTCTTCTTTGCCTATTCGAATGCCTTTAATATTGTTCTCTTCTCTGATTGCAATAGCTAAGACTTCCAGTACTATATTAAAGAGCAGTGGAGAAAGTGGGCAGCCCTGCCTAGTACCTGTTTTCAGAGGAAAAGCTTTCAGCTTTTCCCCATTCAGTATAATGTTAGCTGTAGGTTTTTCATAGATGGCTTTTATTGTGTTGAGAAATGACCCTTCTATACCAATCTTACTGAGAGTCTTAATCATAAAAGGATGCTGTATTTTATCAAATGCTTTCTCCACATCAATTGAGATGATCATATGGTTTTTATCTTTCTTTCTGTTAATGTGGTGTATTACATTTATGGTCTTGCGTATATTGAACCATCCTTGCATCCCTGGTATAAAGCCTACCTGATCGTGATGAATGATCTTTGTTATATGTTGTTGGATACGATTTGCGAGTATTTTGTTGAGAATTTTCGCATCTATATTCATCAATGATATTGGTCTGTAGTTTTCCTTTTTTGTCATATCCTTATCTGTTTTGGGGATGAGGATGATGGAGGCTTCATAAAATGAATTTGGAAGGTTTCCTTCCTTTTGAATCTTTAGAAATAATTTTAGTAGGATAGGGGTTAACTCTTCCTTAAAAGTTTTGTAGAATTCACAAGTGAAGCCATCTGGGCCTGGGCTTTTCTTTGTTGGGAGGTTATTTATTACTGATTCAATCTCCTGGCTTGTTATAGGTCTATTCAGGTTCTCTATGTCTTCCTGATCCAATCTTGGTAGATTATATGCATCCAGGAATTTGTCCATCTCCTCCAGGTTATCTTGTTTGTTGGCGTAAAGTTGCTCATAGTATCCTCTAATGATATTTTGTATTTCTGCTATGTCTGTGGTAATATTGCCTGTTTCATCACATATTTGATTAATCTGGTTTCTTTCTTTCTTCTTCTTAATCAGTCTAGCCAATGGTGTGTCGATCTTGTTAATCTTTTCAAAGAACCAGCTTTTGCTTTCATTTATTTTCCGTATGGTTCGTTTATTTTCTATTTCATTTATTTCTGCTCGAACCTTTATTATTTCTTTTCGCCTGGCATTTTGGGGATTTGTTTGTTGTTGTTTTTCCAATTCTCTGAGGCATGATGATAAGTTATCTAGTTGCCATCTTTCTGTCCTTTTCTTATGTGCACTAATTGCTATGAATTTTCCTCTTATGACTGCTTTTGCTGTGTCCCATAGATTCTGGACACTTGTGTACTCATTATCATTAGTTTCCATAAATTTTTTTATTTCAGCCTTAATTTCTTCAGTAGTGAAGAAGTCATTCAGAAGTAGGTTGTTCAGTTTCCATGTGTTCGTGTATTTTCGGGGTTGTGTCTTGAAATTAATCTTGAGTTTAATTCCATCATGGTCAGAGAAGATGCTGGGTACAGTTTCTATGCCTTTGAATCTATAAAGGCTTGATTTGTGTCCTAATATATGATCTATCTTTGAAAAGGTTCCATGCCGGGGTGAGAAAAATGTATATGTTGTGGATGTAGGGTGGAAAGTTCTATAGATATCTGTCAAGCCCATTCCATTTATAGTATCATTTAAGTCCTGTATCTCTCTATTTATTTTCTGTCTAGAAGACCTGTCTATAGGAGATAATGGGGTGTTGAGATCTCCAACAATTATAGTATTTCTCCCTATCTCTCCTTTTAGCTCCAACAGTCTTTCCTTCACATATTTAGGCGCACCTGAGTTGGGTGCATAGATATTTATAAGGGTTATGTCTTCTTGCTGGATTACCCCATTTACTATTATATAATGCCCTTCTTTGTCTCTTCTTACAGTCTTTGTCTTGAAATCTATTTTGTCTGAGATCAATATCGCTACTCCAGCCTTTTTTTGATTTCCATTTGCATGGAGTATCTTTTTCCAGCCCTTGACTTTTAGTCTATGTATGTCTTTATCCATAAGGTGAGTTTCTTGTAGGCAACAGATAGAGGGTTTCTGTTTTCTTATCCAGTCAGCCAGTCTATGTCTCTTTACTGGAGAATTTAATCCATTGACATTCAATGTAATTATCGATATTTCCGTACCTGATCCTATCATTAAGTGAGCCATTTTCTTGGTTGCTCTTTGTTCTCGTATAACTGTCTCTGATTTTTTAGTTTTCCTGGTATAATACTCCCTTCAGAACCTCTTGAAGAGCTGGTCTGGAGTTGGTAAATTCCTTCAAATTTTGTTTATTCGAGAATGTTTTTATCTTTTTTTCCCATATGAAAGATAATTTTGCCGGGTATAATATTCTTGGTTGAAATTGTTTTTCACTCAACACTTTTACTATGCTTCCCCATTCTTTCCTTTCTTGCATTGTTTCCGCCGAAAGATCCGATGTTAGCCTGATGGGGTGACCTTTGTAAGTAACCTGGCGTTTCCCTCTTGCCAACTTTAGTATCTTGTCTTTGTCTGTTGTTTTTGCCAGTCTGGCTATAATGTGCCTTGGAGAGGATCTTCTTGGGTTGATTCTACCCGGGGTCCTATGTATTTCCTGGGTCTGGATATTTGAATGCCTTTCTAGATTTGGAAAGTTTTCTTCCAGGATCTCATGGAATAAATTATCTAGGCCCTTATTATTTTCTTCCTCTTCTGGAATACCTATTATCCGGATGTTGGGGCGCTTGATAGTATCCAGTATTCCTCGTATATTATCCTCATTTTTCATGGTTGTTTTCTCAATCTTCCTGATGCTTTTTTCTAGGTCAGATGTTTTGTCTTCTACGTTAGATATTCGATCTTCTGCCTGGTCTAACCTACTTTTAATACTTTCAAGGGAGGTTTTGATTTCCTGTATCACATTCTTCATTCCTAGAAGTTCCATCTGGTTCTTGTTTAAGGTATCCATTTCTTCTTTCAAGTCATTGAAGGACTTCCTCATCTCCTGGAGCTCCTTGTCTCTTTTCTCTTCCATCTCAGTTAGTTTAGTCACTACAAATAATCTGAATTCCTTATCAGACATGTCCACGACGTCCATTGTATTGACTGTGGGTGATGTAGGCTTGATGATTTCCCTTGAGGGAGAGGCCTTTTGTTGGTTGCTCATATTTCTGGAGCCTCTGCGATTGTTCTTAGTCATTAGGTATTCTATATGTTTCTTCCTAACTGATTGTTAATAGTTGTACAGGCTTAGAAAATTGATGATTTCCCTTATGGTTGGCCTACCTGTTGCTCACAATTACCATTAACTGTTGCCACTACCCTGGATGGCCCAAAGTCCTCACTGTCTCTAAGGACAGGTGAGCCTACAATTGACTGAATAAGCAACACCCCAAGAGCAAAGAAAAACAAACTGAAAAAAGGAAATCGCGCGGTGCGCAAGCGCGCCGCGCGCTATTCAAATCACCAGAATTCAGAGTCCAAAGGCTAGTGGGAACGTGTCTGAAGATGAGTGACAGGACCAGGTTGGTCAGGTCTGGAGCCTGAGTCCGCCTGGTGCCCGGAACTGCTGGCCGGCTCGATCCGGATTGCGGGTGGGGTGGGGTGGGAGTTCGCCTTAAAGTCCCAGACAACCAACCTGGGGTCCAAGGAGGAGAAACGGTGGGGATGCGTGGAGATTCGGAAAGGTCGGGCCTGCAGCCTGAGTCCGCCTACCATTGTTATTTTTAATAGTACTGGAAGTTTATAGCTATGCCAATGAGGCAAGGGGAAAAAAGGCACCCACATTGTAAAGGAAGAAATAGAACAGTCCCTATTTGCAAATGACATGATTGTCTGTGTAGAATATTGACAGGTATCTATGAAAAACAAAATTCTTTTTTTTTTTTTGAGAGGTTTTCTCTATAGGGCGTGTGCGCTCGCAAGACAGACAGAGACAGACAGAGAGACAGAAAGCGAGAAATCACCCCCACCAGGGGGGGATGGCCACGCTGCAATCCCTTCTCCTCCATTCTCCTCTCGGGTTCTTGGGCACGCACACACATGCGCCTGGCATGAGTTTTAAGCCACCGGGTCCGGGATGCGAACCCCGGTCAGCTACGTGGGAGTCCAGCGACAGAGCCATTATGCTAACTGCTGGTCCCATGAAAAACAAAATTCTCGAAGTAGTGAGTTCAGTGAGGTCGAAGGATAGAAGATTAACATTCAAAGTAGTTGCATTTCTATATTCTAATAATGAACATTTTTTTAATTGCCAGAGGGTATATAAGCTCACCAGAGGAAATAGAAAGATAGAGAAAGGGAGAGGGAGAGAGATAAAGCAGCCTCCAATGGGGCATAGTCATACTGTAATTTCTTCTCCTCCATTTCTCCATCCTGTCAGGGTTTGGGGTATGAACACACACATGCCCAGCATGTTTTTCAGGCCACAGGAACTAGGATTCAAGCTGTAGTTAGCCATATGGGATCTAGCTCCCTTAACCATTAGGCTATAGGTCCTGCCCAAACATTTGAGAATTAAAATTTAAAACACAATACTATTTACACTCACACAAAAGAAAAGTAAATACTTATGTATAAATATAACATATACAGAATCCAAAATGCCGACAATTACAAAATGTTTGCAAAAGAAATAAAAGAAAACCTAAATAAAGACAAGTCATACCATGTTCATGGATTGAAAGACTCAACATGGTAAAGATAACAGTTCTCCCAAATTAGCCTACAGGTTCAATGCATTCCTATCAATGTCCCAAGAAGATTTTTGGGAGACACAGTCAATTTCATTATAAAATTTGTATGGAAAATCACAATCCTTAAAGTAGGGCGTTGGGTTGAATTGTGTTTTCCCAAATTTGTATGTTGACCTTTTAACCCCCAGGACCTCAGACTATGACCTTATTTGGAGACAGGGCCTATATAGAGGTAACCAATTACAACAAGACCATCAGGGTAGGCCCTAATCCAATGATATCATCTTATAAAAAGGGGATGTTTGGGGACAGACATGCCCACGGGGAGAATTCCATGTGATGATGTCACTATCTATGAGTCAAGGAAAGAAGCCTAAAACAGAACTTTCCATCACAACCTGAAAAGGAATCAATTGTGCTAACATTTTGACTTTGGACTTAAAAAAAAAGCATTATTATTATTATTTTATGCATTCAATAGCTATATATCATTTAACTTGTAGAGAGAATTTACCCAACATGAAGTACACCTCAGACCAGTCCAGCTGAGAAAGCTATACATGTTATCTTCAACAGGTAATAAATTTCTGTGTCCCACAAATGTCTTACTTCTCTATTTTTTTCCCTAATTTCTTTCCCGACACTCTTTCCCTCTTCAACTCTCCTTCCACACTCTCTTCAGTGTCAATAACTATTTTCAATTATGTTATGCCCTCTGATTTTGGACTTCTAGCCTCTAAAACTGTAAGACTATTCATTTCTGTTGTTTAAAACACTGACTCTGTGGTACTTTGTTGTGCCAGCATTAGCAAACTAGCATAATTAGTTAAAGCAATTTTGAAAAAGAGTAAAGTGGGGGAAAGCACTGCACTCAATATTGAGGCTTACTTCAGAGTTCAGTGTTGAAGTGGTGTGGTGCTGGCGAAGGGCTGGCTGCACAGATCAGAGAACCCAGAAAGACACCCACACAAGAATGTGCAACTGGCATTTGATGCGGGTACAAAAGCAATGAAGTGGAGGGAGAATAGCTTCTCCACGTATGGTGCTAGAGCAACTGGACAATCATGGTCAAGACGTGAAACTGAACCTAAACCTCATGCCTTACACAAAAATTTACTCAAAACGGCCCAGGGGCCAGATGGTACAGCAGTGCTAACACAACCGGACCAGGTGGGAAAGGTCCCGGGGCACATCCCAGGATGTCCCTGAGCACACCGGGTGTGCGTGCCTGCGTTTGGGGCCAGCTGAGGCTAGTGGTGGGGCACAGTGTGAGGATTCCTATCTCTCTGTCTCTCTCTTTCCCTCTCTCTCTGTCTGTCTCTCAAGGAAGAAAAAACAATTTACTTTTTAAAAAATTGTGAATTTTTGTTTTTCTTTTAATGGATCATAGATTTCAACAGAAGATATAAAACTAAATGACTTTCAAAACAAACACATAAAAGATCTTTGACTTGTAAACTTGTCAAAGTGTTCTTAGCCTTCTTGATTTAATTAATCAATTAATTAATTAATTAATTTAGAGACAAATCCGAATGAGCCAGGATCACAAGTGCAGGCATATACCTGAGGTGTTCAGCTCAGCCTAGGATCAGAACCTGGGCCTCACACATGACTCCAGCATCACGCAGTGGTGTGCTCCTGCCTGCACCACTAAGGCCAAGCCTCTTTACACCTGATACCAGAAGAACCATTTGTAGAGGAAAAAATGATTAAAATGTAAATACTTTAGCTCTTCTGTGAAAGACTGTTGAGAGGATAAAAAGATAAGCTCCAGACAATTTTTGCAAGCCATGGATCTGATGGAGGACTAATATCTAGAATATATAGAGACCTCTCAGTAAAACATATATTCTAGAGTTGTGTACAGTATATTAGAGACCTTGGGGCCAGCAGGTGGCATAATGGTTAAAGTATTGAACTTCCATGTAGTCGACCATGCTTCAAGTCCTAGACCCAGCAGCTTGAAACTTATGTTGGGCATGTGTGTATGCATGCCCAAAATCCTGAGAGGAGAATGGAAGAGAAGGGATTGCAGTGTGGCCATCTCCCAGGGGAGTGATTTCTCGCTTTCTGACTCTCTCTGGTGAGTGCATGTGCCCTATAGAAAAAATTTTATCATATCTATCTATCTATCTATCTATCTATCTATGATATATAGAGATATCATATCTATCTATCTATCTATCATCTATCTATCTATGATATATAGATATCATATGTATATAGATATAGACATATATAGATAGATAGATAGATAGATAGAGAGAGAGAGAGAGAGAGAGAGAGACCTAAGAGTAAAAAGCAAACAATTCTCTTAGCAAATTGGCAAAAGAAGAGGACACACAGCTGATAATCGTGTGAAACAATGCTCAATGTCATTAGCCATTAGGGAAACACAATTTAAACTCACAGACCTATAGAACAGCTGAAATTAAAAAAAAAAAAAAATTTAGTGGTGTCAAATGCTGTGAAGATGCAGAAAAACTAAATCACTCATGTATTCCTCGTAGGAATGTAAAATAGTACAGACACCCTGGAAAATACTTTGACTGTCCCTTCTAAACTGAAAATGGGATTATGGGAAGACCCAGTAATTGCACTCTTGAGTATTTATTGCAGAGAAATTAGAACTTTCAAGGGGTCTTCAAGAAGTTCATCTCAAGGGTCAGCCAGTGACATAGTGGTTAAGGTGCTGGACTCCTACATGGTGGTCTGTGATTCGAGCCCTGGATCTGGTGATTTGCATCAGGCACTTGTGCGTGCATCCTCAAAATCCTAGGAGGAGTTTGGAGGAGAGGGGATTGCAGCGTGGTCACCTCCCCCCCCCCCCCCCCGAGGGTTATTTCTCACTTTCTCTTTCACTGTCTCTCTCTGTCTGTCTTCCATGGCAAGCATTGTGCCCTACGGCAAAAACCTTAAAAAATAAACATTAAAACTTAAAAAAAAATAGTTCATGGAAAATGTATTATAAAAAAATGGATTTAAATTTTTTTTGCAACAAAATAAACTTGTACTTGAATTTCATCTTTTGACTAATTTTTTTAAGTTCCCTCATATTTTTGTCAAAATTTGTACAGGAATATTTATATCACCTTTCTTTGCAATAGCCAAAACCTGGAAACAACTAAATGACCTTCAATGAATGAATGTCAAAATACGCAGATACATTCATACCACAGCTACTACTTAACAATAAAAAGGAACTCAACCACATTCAGAAATGTGGATGAATCCAGGGACCTATGCTGAATGAAAAGTCCAGTTTCAAAAGGACACGTGCTGCACAATTCCTTTCATCTAATGTCCATGAACATAATTACAGAGATGGAGAACAGATTAGAGACTGCCAGTGGTTAGGGGTGGGGAAGGGGAGTTACAAAGGAATAGCAGGAGGAAGTCTTTCGAGATGTTACAGTTCAATGTCTTGATTCTGGTGATGGTTACGTTAAACTACACCTGATGCAACTGCGCGTGCACACACACAAACACGTACATAGCTCGGGAAATTGGAATGGATTCTGTGGATTGCACCATGTCAATTTTCTGTATTGATATTGTACTATTGTTACTCATGGCATTGGCATTGTCCTGGGTGAAGGGTGCTTAGGACATTCCTGTACTTTTCTTTTTTTTGCAAATTGGTTTGACGCTATAATTATTTCAAAAGAAAGTGGTCAAAAAGAAAGGAAAGCTAAAGTTTGGAGAAAAAAATCTGAATAGGACATATGCATCCAAATTGTATAAAGAACTCTTACAACTCAATAACAAGGAAATAACACAATAAAATTGGGTAAAGATTTCAAAGACCCTTCAAGAAGACATTCAAGGGACCAGCAGTTGGCGTAATGACTATGTTGCTGGACTCCCATGTAGTCGACCACGGTTTGAGTCCTGGACCTGGTGGCTTAAACTCACGTTGGGCACATGTGCGTGCATGCCCAAGATCCTGAGAGGAGAATGGAGGAGAAGGGATTGCAGCGTGGCCATACCCCCTGGGGGGTAATTTCTCCCTTTCTGACTCTCTGACTCTCTCTCTCTGTCTTTCTGGTGAGCACATGCGCCCTATAACAAAAAAAAACTCTCTCAAAAAAAATAAAGACATTCAAATAACTAATAAACACATAAAAAAGATACTTAGCATTATTCATCAGGAAGATGGAAATCAAAACAGTAACGAGATACCATTCACTATGCATCTGTTAGAATGTCTAAAACTAAAATAATTGACCATGTGTGGAAGAAAATGTGCAGCGCTGAAGTTCTCACGCCCTGCAGGTAGCAGTATAAAGTAGGTCTCACTGGAGAAACATCCAGGTAGTTTTTTATCATGTGAAAAATAACTTACCAGGGAGCCAGCAGTTAGCGTAATGACTATGTTGCTGGACTCCCACGTAGTCGACCGTGGTTCACATCCCGGACCCAGTGGCTTAAAACTCATGCCGGGCGCGTGTGCGTGTGTGCCCAAGATCCCGAGAGGAGAATGGAGGAGAAGGGATTGCAGCGTGACCATCCCCCTTGGGGGGTGATTTCTCGCTTTCTGTCTCTATGTCTCTCTCTGTCTGTCTGGCGAGCGCATGCGCCCTATAGCGAAAAACCTCTCCCCCCCAAAAAAAAAAATAATAAAAAAATAACTTTCCACAAGACCCTTAGGTATTTGCTGTGGTATAGATAACGGTTTGTCTCCTCAAGAGCTCACATATTGTAATTTTATCTCTAATGTGATAGCATTAGGAGGTGGTGAGCCCTTATGGAGAAAGACCTGCCTTCAGTGGGGGTGGGCACCCTACTGGACAAGACCGGCATGTGAGTCAGTGGACTGAGAGACGAAGACCTGCCTTCCGTGTGGCAGGCGTCCTCCGGCCAGCTGGGAGTGCAGAAGGAGAACAGAGGACACAGAAAAGCCCCCCCACACACACACGCTCCCTCTGCATGTGCCTGCCGACCTGCCTGCTTTCCTCAGCTGGGTTGTGACCTAGCACCAGAGGCCAGCCAGAGGCCAGGCCATGCTCTTGGACCTTGCAGGCACCGCGATCTTGAGCCAAATACATTCTAATTCCTCACATATTACCCAGGCTCAGATATTTCTGTTTAACAACCCAGGAGCTAATAGAGTACTTTACCAAGAGAAAGGAAAGCCGAGAGCCACATAAGACCTCGCCACAGTAGCTTTACGTCCTAAGTCACTTTAACTGGAAACAGCTCGGCAACGTAGCACCAGCGCATGGACAGACGGACACACTGGTCCATGCACACAGTGGGATACTACGCAGCAATGTGAAGGGGCAGATCACGAAGCACACAGCCACAGGGAGGGATCTGAAATCATTATGCAGTCACAGAAACCCAACATCAAACAGTGCGCATGGCATGCTTCCATTTATCAAGAACCCTGGAGTGGAGTAACTAGCCTAACTGGCCAGAGACCTTTGGCCGTCTCCAGACCAGGGCTTGCGGGTGGGGGAGGATTAAGTACCAGGGGCAGGAGAGAGTGCCCCAGGATGTGGAAATCTCTAGATTTTACTGTGCTGGGAGCCAAACGCATCAAGCAGACTACTTAACTGGTGAGTTCCATGGTGTGTAAGTCATCTCTCAACAGGTGGGGTTGAAACAGCTTCCTGTGTGCCCTGGCTCCTCAGGCTGACACCCTTAGTACCCTCCCCTGCCTGGCAGTTCGGAATAGCCCGAGCAATTCTCTTCCAGAATGAAACCTCATGTGAACCTGTGCTTCCTCTGTCTCTGTTGGTGATGTGCATAAACCTGCGGGCCCCTGGGTTCTTGGCTGACAGACCCACATCCGACCCTCACCTGAGACTGCTGTCCACCAAGAAGGTTCTTCCCTTCCTTTTTTTTTTTTTTTTTTTTTTTTTTTTTTTTTTTTTTAGAGGTTTTTGCTATAGGGCGCGTGCACTCACCAGAAAGACAGAGAGAGACAGAGAGACAGAAAACAAGAAATCACCCCTGTGGGAGGTTGCGCAACAGCGAGTCTGCCAAGGTTTCTGAGAGCAAACAATTGCCATGATTGGTTCTCTTCATAAAACCTGATCTTCGAAACCTTGCTCTGATTGGCCACTAGAATCCCTCAGATTTGCATATACTGCACCTCATGATTGGTCCAAAAGCAACCAATCATAACCCACTGTTTACAACCAATCACGGCCCACCGTTTACAACCAATCACAGCCCACCGTTTACAACCAATCATAACCCACCTTTTACGATCCACCAACGTGTATATAACCACCATGCCTGGCCCACAATAGCCAGACGATCAGGAAGACAACGAAGACAGGGAAGACCAGGAAGACGACAACCCTGGAGAGCCTGAAGAGCTGAAACACCGCACAGTCTCCAGACGACCCTGAAGAGTTGTAACACTACATCGTCTCAAGACGACCCTGAAGAGCTGTGACACCGCGTTGTCCAGACGTATGCGACCCTAAAGAGTTGTAACACTGCATCGTCTCCGTGCTGTACCGTGCTGCCCATAATAAACAGACGACACTGTGTCGTCTTCGTGCTGTGACACTGTGCCGCTTGTTCCGGCTCTCACTCCTTCCCTAAGGAAACTTGTTCGACTATCCCCCCCGGGTCGGGACACACCCCCCAGGGGGGGATGGCCACGCCGCAATCCCTTCTCCTCCATTCTCCTCTTGGGATCTTGGGCACGCATGCACACACACCCCGCGTGAGTTTAAGCACCAGGTTCGGGACTCAGACCGTGGTCGACTACATGGGAGTCCAGCAACATAGCCATTATGCTAACTGCTGGTCCCTTCCCTTCCTTCTTGATCTGTCAAGTCCTACTTTTCCCCTTCCAGTCTCTATTTCATGCATTTCTTCCTCCAGAAAGTTTTCCAAGATTCCCTAGGCTGAGTCAGGCCTCCTACGGGCCCTCCGTGTCCCAGGGATGCCAAGCGATGACCTGACGTTTTGTCTTCCAGAAAGCCTGGCTCCTGCTCTGCTGGATGTCCACTGTGGCAGGGACTGGGCTCTCTGCTCCTGTGGCCTGGCCCGGCGGCCCCCGCTCTGGGCTGGCCTGAGGACTCAACGCGCGTGGGAAGGAAACGTGCACCGACCTCCTGGCCGGCAGCCCTACCTGTGTTTGGAAATCCAAGCCTGACAGACGGGTGGGCCTTGCTCTCGGGGGAGGCCGGATTCGTTAACAGACTTTATGAACGTGTGCTAAATAGACCGTACAATTGCGAGAGCAAGTCCCTCTCTGCTGGAAATTACTCAGCCATTTGGTTTTTATTCCTGCGAACGCGGCTCAGCCCTTTTGAACACTCACTTGATATGCCCTTGCTGCCAAAGCAACAGGAAGATATGCTTTGAATTCCCCGTAAAACCCCCATGTAAACACCAGGCTTACGGGTAATTGCAACAGAACGCCATCGTGCTGGGGTGGGGGGCGACTCCCTCCCCGACTACTGCGGGAGACAAACCTTGGCCTTGGGAGCCCCCACGGCACCCACCCCCAAGACTTCAATGTGAAAATGTGCCAGCTGGGTCCCCATCCCAGACAGGCAGAGCCTGGGTCTTCTGGAAGGGGCTTTCTTGCTAGGGAAAGAGCCGAAGCTTCCTCAGGCCCCTGGGTTCCTGACCCCCGCCTCCCCCTTCCCGTCGTGGTCCATCTTCAGCTGTGGTCTCCAAATGAAGGCCTCAGGAGCCTTCTCTGCCTCACACCCCATTGGTCTACGGGGCTCCCAGCCCTCCCCAGGGTCTTGAGCCTTCAGACCCTCTCCCTCCTGCCTCCACTCCAAGGCCACCTGGACCCTCTGCACCCAGCCCTGGTGGGCAGTTCGTGTCCCGCTCCTGGAGGCCTTTACCTGGAGCCAGCAGACGCATGCTGCTTCCGTGCTCAGGCTCCGCTGGGTTCGGGCTGCAGGAGTGACTTCTTGCTTCCCGACGTCTTCTCAGGGCGATGCGCGGGGGCCTCCAGCTCTCACCAGAACAGACCGTCTCGAGGGCCCAGGATGGGAGCCTGGCACAGAGCCTGGCACGGAGCCGCGCATGCCCCTGGGAAGCAGTGTGCATAGCAAGGCACCGTGGGGGGCATTTTGGCCCAAGCCCCCACTGAAAGAGCGGCCGAGCAGAGATGGGGGTTGTGGGACCCAGTGGAGCCCCAGCCCGGCTGGGCAGGCTGCACATGGCTGAGGCCTGGGGCCTGGCGGAGGGCTCAGGAGGTCAGTCCTGAGGTGGGGGCCCTACCCCCTTGAACGGCCACTGGAAGCTGCAGCAGAGCAGAGCCAGCCTGTGCTGTGGCCCGATTGGAGCTCAAGGAATGCCTCTCAAGCCTCGTCCAGCCCTTTCCCTAATTGCTCTTTGTTCCTGGAACTACAGTGTTCTGGAAGTTTCTGCCAGCACTGAAGAGCGGCCTGAAGCTCACCATGGGGAAACCCCAGTGACCTAATTCCTTTTAAGAATGCTGCTGAGAGCTCAACACGCCCACTGCGTGGCTGGGCTGGGACACTGGCAGACCTGACGGCCCTGGGCCCCCTGTGGCCGACAGAGAGAGCCCCCTGAGCCCCAGAAATGGCAAGGCTGGGACAGCTGTCGCTTACGACAGATGAGGACATGCAGACTCTGAGGCCAGTGTTCACGTTTGGCTGGGAGAGGTCCCAGGAAACAGCAGTGGACGGAGAAGGGAAGCTGGGTGGAACTTTAACTCCGTTTCCTGCCAGATGTGTGGGCGAGCAGGGACACCGACGGGCCCCTCCTGCCAGCCGTCTGCGAGGCGAAGGCCTCCAGCCACGAGCACGGTGCCAAGTCGAGGCAGGTCCAGGGCTGGCTGGGGTGGCTGGGCAGTGGCAGTGTGTCTGAGGACACAGGATGGCAGGCAGCATCTCGGCACTCGGACTCCTGCTCCTCACCCGTCTCCCTTCCTAGCTTGGCCTAGGTGGGGCTTGAGTCGGAGGATGTGAGCAGCTGGCTCCACATGGCTCAGGCTTCTTTACAGCATGGCGGCCCCCAGGACTGGAGCTTTGAGGAGGAGGTGGGGACCCTGCCGACAGCCGTTCCAGTGAACCCAGAGGAAGCTGGGCAGCATTCTGAGGCCTGGGCGGATTTCCCGTACCCACGCGCCCTCCTCCATCAGTCAGAGGAGTCACCAGCCCAAGCACATTGTAGGGACAGCAGAGGATTTACAGCCCCGCCTCACACCAGCACAGACAGCGGAGGTGAGAGCAGTCGTGCTGAGCAGCCCTCGGCCTGTCCGTGCCACCTCTCCGATGCTTGCTCCCTGCTCACTGCCGACGTGGTCTATCCACACCACTGGTCACGGTGGCCAAGCTGGAGCCCCTGGCTGGGGCTGGAGAGAGAAGAATCGTCAAGGGCAGGCCAGCTCAGGCAGGGTGGGGGCACGGGCAGTGAGAAGGGTCTTCAGCAAGCACTGGCCATCTGAGACAGGTGGAGGGCAGGCCTGGGACGGGCACAGACCCCGCGTAGGGCCCTCTGCATTGAGGACAGCGCGTGCGAAGGCCCTGGGCGCCCGGACCAGAGTGCCTGCGGCTGACAGCAGAGACTGGGGAGGTCGGGGTGGGGCGGGGTCACTGGAAGCTGGACTGGACACCTGCAGGGAGATGAGGGCAAGAAGCCCACAGGAAACGGAGGCATTGTGGAGGCCTCGACCGGGCGCTGCCACAGGCCGGAGTCTGCAGGAAGGGCCTGGTCCCACTGGCCACCCCCGGCCACTCCTGCTTTCCCACTCCCTCCCTCCTGGGCTGTCAGGGAGCAGAGGCGGCAGATCAAACGCGCGGCTGGGCCTTGCCCATCAGGGACACATCAGGCCGCTCTGGAATGAGGCCGTGTGGAGCCGCCGAGCGAGGAAATGGGTATTTATGTAACGGTGGGCATGGTTTTTATTTTCCCTAATTTTCAGATTACTTTCGATTAGGCCTCTTCGGAGTAAAAAGGCTTGAAGTGAAATCGATCCTGCCTAAATCATTAGGCCGCCTGGCCCCCGCCTCTGCAGACGATTACCCCGACCCCGGGGTGAGGGGCACCGCCCGGGCTGGGGACCCTGGGAACCGCCCCCACAGCGCCGGGCTCGGGCTCGCACGGAGCCCCTGTGCTGGAGCAGCCCGCTGGTCCCCAGTCCCCAGCGAGGCGGCCAGGGAGCCAGGAGAGCCTGCGACATCTGGACTGGATCTCCCTGCCGCCCGCCAGGACCGAGGGGACTGGGAGAGGGAAGACCAGGCCCAGTTCACATGCTGTCATAAATTCTGCACTAGAAATGTTTTGACATGAATATTTTTGTCAGTCTCCAGCATTTGCCAAGAGAAACTCAACTCGCCCTTCGGCTGGAGTAGATTCTCTAGTGACGCCAACGCCGGGGAGGCAGGCTGGGCGAGCACCTGCGAGGGCGGCCCGGACCGAAGTGAAGGCAGGGGACGCCCTCTGCGCACCCCCCGCCAGGGCGCCCTGCCAGCGCCCCCCTCCCGTGCGGGGCTTTGGTTCGGCGATGGGGTGCGGCCTGGAGCGCAACCCTGGGGAATGGGGAGCCCCTACATACTCGAAGCGGCTGGGTTTTAGTGGGATGTTAAAGATACCTTTCGGGTTTCTTCTTTTCTCTTGACTATATTTTCCACTCCTGCTCACCACTGAGAGAAAGAGAAAGTGAGGAATCACCCCAGGGGCGGTGGCTGCCTCAATCCCGTCTCCTCTATTCTCCTCTGAGAGTTGGGCATGCAGGTACATGGGCTGGGACTCACACCATGAAGTCAGCCATACCGATCCAGCCACCTCACCTCCATGCCTCCTGCTGGCCCCTTTCTCACTTCTTTATGATGAGTAGGAGTTACTTAAAAAGTAATTAAAAATCTATATACCAGGTAGTGTGGTGGTTAGGGCACTGGACTCTCACATGGCCAACCATTGTTCCCGGCCCAGACCCGGCACTTGAGAATCATGCCAAGTAAGTGGGTGCATGTCCAAAGTTCCAAAAGAATACTAGAGAAGGGACTGTGGTGTGGCCATGCCCTCTAGGGGGTGATTTCTCACTATCCCTCTCTCTATGTCTCTCTGTCTCTCTCTGGTGAGCACATGCACCCTATGGCAAAAACCTAATGTGTGTGTGTGTGTGTGTGCCTTTCTTTACAAATTAAGCACAGAATCACCATCTGGACAATCCAGCAATTCCACTTCTAGGTATATGAGTTCAAAATTTCATGGAAAATGGGAATTACAAAAGATCTATGCATGGACTTTTAAAATTTTTTTTGTACCAAATTAACTCATAGATTAATTCTGTTTTTCTGTTAACTTAAAAGTTTATTTATTTATTTCTTCCATGAGCAAGAAATACAGAGAGAGAGGGAGAGAGAGCGTGTGAGAGCGAGCGAGAGAGATGGCACTCTAACAGTCTTGATGCCACAGAGTCACCCAAGATCACTGGACCCATGGGCCCAGCGTGCTCAGAGAGGTCTCCAGATGTGAACCCAGAACATTCCCACGGGGCTAAGCCTTGTAGCACATCCTGTTTTTACCTTTGCAATACTGTTCAGCCCCTACATTTTCCCACAAACATTTTTAAGTCCAAAAACGTTTAGAGTTGGGTCTCTAGCAGATCATTATAATTACAGTTACAGCTGAGGTGAGCAGAGGTGAAGTGTCCTTTCTGAGATGGAGTATTGGACTGCAGGGAGAGATCCTCCAGATTTTCATCTTTGATGTGGAGGCATTTGAGATGGGGGTTGCCCTTCTACCCAGCGCTGAACTGGGCCAGTCTCCTGAATCCCTCGCCATCCAGGAGTTACACAGGACATAAAATGCGGTGAGTGACTATGATAATCAGAAGCCCACAGAGTCTGTAGAACACAAGGAAAAAAATTGCTGTTTTAAGCTGGGGTTTTTTTCTTTTTTGATTTTTCTTTTTTTCTTTTTTTTGTTATTGCAGCAGAATCAATATGAGCCTGACTGATACAGACATTTCATGTGAGTATCTGGATCTCTGGGCTTTCTACTGGAACATAGGAAAAGTTGTGACATATCTTTCTGATTTTCTATGCAAAACCATGTCATGACTTTTCCAGTAACTCAATGGAAAAGCTAAATCTGGCTACACATTGCCCAAGCTCCCACAGGGCCATAAGTAGCTGAACTGAACTTTATCTGAGGGCAGGTTGTCTCCACTTTTCCTCAGACTCCACTCAGCCCACTTGCTCACTCACGGTAACTCTGGCTCATGTCCCTGTCAACATTTGCTGTGGTCGCTCAGCTTCTCCCCAAGGGCCACACAGGGCCTGCCGCTCCTAGAATCTCCCCACTGCTAAACATCCTTGCTCCTGGGAGGGGCTCTGAGACTCAGTCATTGCGATATATAAGGGACTTGTGGTGCCTAAAGTCTGTGACTGTCCTGGGGAGGTGCACCCAGTGCTCGGCACTGAGCCAGGGTGGTGGTCCATGTTCAAAGCACATTTGTGTCACCAGGTACAGTGGCTCATGTCTGTCACCTAGCTACATAGAACGGGGGACCACACGGTCGAAGCCAGCCTGGGCTCAAGAAACACGTCAGTCACGTGTGTGTGCATGTGCCAAATCCCAAGAATGGGAGAGAAGGGATTGTGGCATACTTGAGGGGTGATTTCTCACTTTCCCTCTCTCTCTATCTCTCTTTGTCTCTCCCCAGTGAGTACACACTGAGCAAACCAAAAGAAACTAAAACTGAGACATGGACCAGCTAGTGGTGTGATGATTAAGGCTGCACGATACCACGTGACTGCACAGTTCAATTTCTGGACCAGCAGCTTGAAAAAGCATACTTGGCAAGTGTGCATGCGTGCTTAAAATTCTGAAGGGAGGGAGAAACTGAGAAAAGGCATGCTGCGTGGCCCTGTCCCACGAGGTGAGCGCTCTCTGCCTCTGCCTTTCTCTCTTCATTGAGCACAGTATCCTGAGAATTTTTTTTTTAATTTTGTGTAATAACCTTAAATCAGAAGGAATGGCACCTCGAAGAATTTCCAGCCATACTCAGAGGTGAGGGCTTCTCCATGTAGAAGTCTGACCGCACTCAGGACTGCTTACTCCACGTCGGTATGCCAGACCAGGAAGGTTTTGATCTAAGGGCTCATAAAGTGTGGTAGACACCTGCAGGAAGAGGACAGTGAGGCTCAGAGAGGGGAGGTGACCGAGAGAGGCCACATAGCTAGTGAGGGAGGGCGTGACTAGCCCGATGACAGTGCTCACAGGACGGCACTCCCCAAGAATCAAAGCTCTCCTACCCACCTCATCAGGCTTCCCAAGATACTTAACCTCATCTCTTTCTAAAAGGAAAACCACCTTGGTATGCTGCCAACAAGTGGCTACCTTGCCTGTCCAGCGCCAGGATCCACACCTCCCCTCGAGGGCGCTCGCTCCACTTTGGGGAGCACACATTACATTTCCATCACACATTTCTGGAAGGAAAGTATGTCAGACCAGGAGAAACCACGTCTCAGGTGTTTGCCTCGGTAACATGGAAGGAGTCCAGCCTCCAAGTGAGTGCTGTAGGCAATGTGTCATGGTGCTTCGAACACTTGCCCCTGGGAGGTGGGGTCAGATTCCCCTTCTTCTGATGAGGAAAACAAGGCTGAAAAGATAAAATGACTGGGCCCAGGCCAGCAGTGAGTCAGGGGCTAACACCGGATGGAGCTAATTATCTGCTTTCAAATCCAGCACTTCCCCTGCCTCTGGCCTGGTGAAGCCTCACTTCTGTGCCCAGAAATGGGGAGGACATTCAGGTAGACCTGGATTCCCTCCTGAACTCTGATACAGACTTGGGGACTCCTGCCCAGGGCCTCGGTGCTCTCTATAGCACAGTCGGGCACACCCCACACATGGTGCCCAAGGTGGAGACCGGGCGAGGCACACCTGTGAGGCATGTCATGGCTGCTCACTTGCATTCCTAAAGCTACACCATGCAGAGAGTGGAAACCCCCTATTAAATGCTGGCATTCCCATTGGAGCGAGCATGAGCACATCCTTCACTTGAATTAAGACTGAAAATTGGAGAAATTTCTCCTTCCTTCTCTCTCTCTCTCTTTTTTAAAATAATCATGTATTTAATATTACTTGTTTATTCATTTATTTAAATTTGACCAGAGAGAGAGAGAGAGAGAGAAAGAATACAAGCCATCAGGTCCAGGGCTCAAACCATGGTCAGCCATGTGGGAGTGTCCAGCACCTGAACCACCATGCCACCTGCTGGTCCCCTCTCCCTCCTTTTTCCTTCTCCAGGGTTAAAATAATCTGGTGCTTACTTTGGAAGTGAATGTGGCCAGCACAGGAAGATGAGTGGAATGGAACTAATGTCAGGAAAGGCACAAGTCCGGTCACTTGGTACTGTCAGGCCAGAGCGACTGCCAGGCTGGCCAGGGCACTTGCTCTCTCCCTCCTTCCCTTATCTCTCCATCTTCCCTTTTTTCATTTTTAAAAATTTTGCCCAATATGCATAAGATGACTTTTATTATTTTAACAGTTGTAAGTGTATAGTTCAGTGGCATTAAGTACATTCACATTGCTACGCAGGCTTCACCACTGTCATCTCCAGCTTGTTCAGCTCCATCAAACAGTCGCTTCCCAGCCCCTCCCAGTCCCCGCCAGCCCCTGGTCACCACCACTCTTCTCTGAATCCGCCTGTTCTAGGTACTTCATATTCGTGAAATCATACAGCACGTCTTTTGTGTCTGGCTTATTTTACTGAACAAAATGTCTGAAGGTTCATCTGTGTTGAAGGATGCAAAGGAATTTATTTTCTTTATGACTGAACAGTAGTCTGTGTATATCTGTACTACGTTTTGTTTACCCAGTCACCGGTTGGGGGTCCCTTGAGTTGCTGCTCCCTTTGGCTCTAGGGACATGGGTGTATCTGTTCCAGTCCTTGCTTTCAGTTCTTTTAGGAACATACCCAGAAGTGGAATTGCTGGGTCAGATAGTAACTCAGTGTTTAACCTTTTAAGCAACACTAGTGCATTGTCTACAGCGGCTGCACCACTGCACCTTTCAGTTATCATACTTTCCAGAATTTAGAGTTGATTCCTTTTTATAATCTATCTTTACTGATTTTGCATATCTGTTCTGTGATTTCCTTTCAGTCCTTTGTGCCTAGTTTCCTTTAAGAATATTTAAGACAGTTGTTTTAAAGTCTTAAATGGGATCTGGGCTTCTCTAGGAACAGTTTCTTTATTCTGTTGCTTTATTTTGTTCCTTTGATTGGACCATATTTCCCTGTTTCTTTGTATGTTTTGTGATTTTTTTTTTTTTTTTTTGCTTCTTTTGAAAAATTGGCATTTGAAGTCTACAATGTGATAATTTTGGAAATAAGATGCTCCAGCATTTTCTGGGGGTTTTTTGTTTTGTTTTGTTTTGTTTTTTAATTGTTGGAGGCTGTTGATATTTTTCCAAAGTGTTTTGCCAAAGACTATTCTTTGTCATGTGTGATCACTGAAGCCTCTGTTTCTTAAGCTTGATTTCAGTTAATGTTTGACAAAGATTTTTTTTTTTTTTTTGAGCGGTTTTTGCTTTAGGGCATGTGCACTCACCAGAAAGACAGAGAGAGACAGAGAGACAGAAAGTGAGAAATCACCCTCCTGGGGAGATGGCCACGCTGCAATCCTTTCTCCTTCATTCTCTTCTCGGGATCTTGGGCAAGCACACACATGCGCCCGGCGTGAGTTTAAGTCACTGAGCCTGGGACTCGAACCGTGGTTGACTGATGCGAGTCCAGCAACATAATCATTATGCTATCTGCTGGTCCCAACAAAGATTTATTCTATTGCCAGGAGCTAGAAACACACACACATATACAAAAAACATCTCTGCTAGTCTGCAGATTGACTCTGTGTTGGGCCTCCCTTTTAATTTTCTTTTGTGTATATACTGTAGACATTTTTACTACAGGGCATGGATTTAACATTCTAAAGGTATTGGGGCCTCCTGGTGGCATGATGGTTGAAGCAGTGGACTCCCACATGGCTGACCATGGTTCGAGTCCTTGACCTGGTGGCTTGCTTTCTCACTTTCCTTCTCTCTCTCTCTAGTCAAATTTTTTTTTTCTATAGGGCGCGTGGGCTCGCTAGACAGACAGAGAGAGACATAGAGACAGAAAGCGAGAAATCACCCCCCAGGGGGGATGGTCACGCCACAATCCCTTCTCCTCCATTCTCCTCTCGGGATCTTGGGCACGCACGCACACGCGCCCGGCGTGAGGTTTAAGTCACCAGGTACGGGACACGAACCGCGGTCGACTACGTGGGAGTCCAGCAACATAGCCATTACGCTAACTGCTGGTTCCCTCTCTAGTCAAATTTTTAAAAATAGTAATAACAATGATGATGAATAAAATAAAATGATTCTTTAAAAAATGCTAAAGTTATAGGGACCAGCAGTTAGCATAATGGCTATGTCGCTGGACTCCCACATAGTCAACCGTGGTTCGAGTCCTGGACCTGGTGGCTTAAACTCATGCCGGGTACGTGTACGTGCATGCTCAAGATCCCAAGAGGAGAAAGGAGAAGGGATTGTGGCATGGCCATCCCCCCTGCAAGGTGATTTCTGTCTTCTTGTCTCTATGTCTCTCTCTGTCTTTCTGGCAAGCATATGCACCCTATAGTAAAAAAAGAAAAAAATGCTGAAGTTATAATAACCTAATTCAAATTCATACAACATAATTTCCATAGTATACTAATTTGTGCTTCTTTCTTTCCTTTTTTTTTTTTTTTTTTTTTTGAGAGAGAGAGAGAGATTTTTGCTGTAGGAGGCATGCACTCCCCAGAGAGACAGAAAGTGAGAAATCACCCCTCAGGGAGTATGGCCACGCTGCAATCCTTTCTCCTCCACTCTCGCGGGATCTTGGGCACACACACACATGCACTTGGCATGAGTTTTAAGCTGCCAGGTCTAGGACTTGAACCAAGCTCAACTATGTGAGAGTCCAGTGGCGTAACCAGTACGCCAACTAATTTGTGTTTCTGTATAACTTTGTCCTCTCTTTCAGGTTATTGCTGTCTGGCAGCTTTCATACAGGACGACTTACTAACAGGCAGCTTTTTTTTTTTTTTTTTTTTTTTTTCCTAACAGGCAGCTTTTGATGTAATGTTTCACTATTTTCTAGTTGGAGCTTGTCAATTCTGGGGTTAAGAACTAGGGCCATGGCGGGAAGTCCCAAACAAACACAGCAAGAAAACCGTACCTTGCGAGGACAAAGAGAAAGGTGTCCGGAGTTTGGAATGGTCTCCATCTGCAACGAAGTGGGACAGACTGAGTGGTGAGTGGGAAGCCATATATTGTTATGTTTACTCTCATTTAACTGCCACGGGGAGCATGCACTCGATGGAGTGAGAGACAGAGACAGACGGAGAGAGGGAAAACACCCCCTTCTCCACAATCCCTTCTCCTCCATCTCTCCATCCTGTGGGGATTTTGGGCATGCAGGCACAGCACCCAGCAGGTGCCACCAGGGCCAGGATTCAAACAGTGGTCAGCCATTTGGGATCCACTTCCCTCAACCACTAAGTTATGAGGGTAACTCATGATTATTTTAATTATTTTTTTTTAAATTTCAGGTAACTTTAGGTTCACATGCAGTCATAATAAATGGTGCCAAGAGACCCATGCACCTGCTACTCAGTTCCTCTCGATGATCGTATCTTGGAAAATTGCAGTATGATATCACAGCCAGGATTGACACGATACAGTTCAGGCACAAAACTGTTCCATCTCCCCGAGTCCCTCCTCTTTAACTTCTAGAACTCAGTCCAATCCCCGTCCTCTCACCCCACCTCAGTCCTTGGCAATAATGTCTCTATCATTCTCTGTTTCAGTAATTTAGTCATTTCAAGAGCCTTTTCCCCCCAACCCACCATAAGTCCTTGGAGGTCCACTCACGATTTTGTGTGTATCAGTAGTTCATTATTATTTTTGCTGAGTAGTGTTTCACAGCTTAGCCATTCATCTACTGAAGAATATCTGGAATTTTTCCAGTTTTTATCTATCACAAATAAAGCTGATAGGGCCATTCAAGTACCTGTTTTTGTGTGATGTTAAGTTTCCATTTTTGAGAGTTAAATGGGCAAGAGTGCAATTACTAGATCTTCTGGAAGCTACAATTTTAGGTTTAAATGGAACTGCCCAAACTGTGGCTGTACAATTTTAGATTCTCACCAGGGATGTATAAGTAATCCTGTTTCCCAGCATTTGGCATTGTAACTATTATTTTTCCTCCCTCCCTGTCTTCCTTTTCTTTCCCTCCTTCCTCCAATGAGAAATATATATATATATATATATATATATATATATATATATATATATATATAGAGAGAGAGAGAGAGAGAGAGAGAGAGAGAGAGACCCTTGCCTGCCACAGTCCTCCACTCAGCCTCCCAACCATCCAGGATCACAGTCAAGTGGCGGCACACCAGGAGTGCTCATGTCAACCCAGGATCCAAACCTGGGCCTTCCAAGTGACTCCAGCTTTACACAGAAGTGCTCTGCTGCCTGTGGCACTGCCTCTTGTCCACTAATTTTTATTTTAACTCTTCTAATAGGTATGTAGATACATCCCATTATGATTTCAATTTGCATTTCTCTGATGGCTAATGCTATTGAACATTTTTCCATATGATTATTTGACTACTGGAATCATCCTTAGTAAAATGACTGTTCATATATTTCCATTTTCCAGTTGGTTGTTGAGACTTCTTTCTGTTGTATTTTGGGAGTTCTTTGTGTTGTGATACTAGTCCTTTGCCATGTATGTAGTTTTCTTCCAGAAGTTAATATTTTAAAAATTATTTTATTTATTTATTAATTTTTAAATTGATTTATTTACATTTAATCACTGTGCATCAATACAGCATACAAAATGAGATTTTCCATCCAGAATACATTGTATATTGAGCCCAAAATATACTATAAAGCTGTGATAATCAAAACAGCATGGTATTGGCACAAAAACAGACAGGTGACCCAATGTAATAGAATAGAGACAAAAAGTGATGAGTGTTGGAAGGGATGTGATGAAAGGGGAATTCTCCTACACTGTTGGTGGGACTGTAAACTGGTTGAGCCACTGTGGAGAACAATGTGGAGGTTCCTCAAAGATCTACAAATAGACCTGCTATTTGATCCAGCAATCCCACTTCTGGTACCTACCCAAAGGACAGGAGAATGCTCAGTTGGAAAAATGCTTGCACATCAGTGTTTATTGCAGCATTATCCATGATTCCTAAGACATGGAACCAACCTAAATGTCCACAAACAGATGAATGGATGGAAAAAGTGTGGCACATATACTCTATGCAATACTACTCAACCATAAGAAAAAAACAAGACCCTGACATTCGATAGAAAGTGGTCAAATATGGAGGATCTGTTGCTGAGTGAAGCAAACCAGGGCTATGAAAGAAAGATATTGTGTGTATCCACTTAATATATACCGACTATCTGCACTTCATGGTAGAGACTGAAATATTGGATGGCATAAAAGCAGTGAAAATAGTTATAGATGCTGCAGACAGTGTGGAACAGGGCAGAAGGAGAAGGGGAGAGTATGGAGAAGGATAGCAAGAGAACAAATAGAGAGGCATGACATTAGTGGGACGCAGAAATGGCTTATTACCTGTTGATAACATGTACAGTATTCTCAATTAGACTTGTCTGAGAAGTATTTCATGTTGGGTAAATTCTTTATATAAGCCAAATGATATATAGTGATTAAATATTTTAAAATTAATGAGAATAAATAATAATAATAATCTGAAAAAAATGATGAAAAGTTATTTGATGATGTTGATATGGCTAGCAATGTCTTTATCTTGACTGATATGTGTGGTAGTTGTGCGGGAAAAAGAAATGTAATACACTGTAAAGATATATGTGATTCAATGTAATATTAAAAAGATTATGATAATAAATAAAATTAAATCAAAATTTTAAAAAAGCCCAAGAACAACAAACAAAATATCTCACACAAAAAAGCATTGTGAGAAAGTGACCTCTCTTGGACAGATAAATTTGGAACAGCTACAGAAAAAAACCAAAGCCAATAGTCTTCTACTCTTTCATGTAAAACATGTCAGGGCTAGCCAGTGGCAGGGTAGTTAAAGTGACTGCATCCTACATGTCAACTGCATAGTTTAAGTCCTGGACCCAGAATCTTGGAAAACATGCTGGGCACATGTGTGTGCATGCCCCAAATCCTGAGAGAATGGAGTAGGGATTGCAGCATGGTTATCCCCCAATGCTTTCTCCCTCTCACATGCTCACTCTGGCAAGTACACATGTCCTATAGCAAAATAAAATGAATGAATAAAAAAAAAGATATTATCATATATGTTATGGTCAACAAATAATTTTCTATTTCTTGTTTCTTGTCTATTTTGCTTTTCTTTTTTCCCCTTGATTTCCTACCTCTCACCCTCTGCCATCCCCCCCCCCCCACTCTGGTATCTACAGTTGTTTTCCATTCCTTTTTTCCCCCACATTTTATTGATTCACTAAAGATCTTAATTAAAAAACTTTTAATAACAAGCACAATGATATATACATGCCTATGAATACATGTCTGACTTTAGGCGTAAACCTCAGTGAGTAAAGCAAACATCCTATAGAGTAACACCTCGCTGGGGCTATATAGCTGACTGCAGTCATTAAATAGGTATGAGTAGGTATTTCTTAATGCATTTTTCAATTTCAAGAAAAACAGTTTTAGTTCTAATAGATCAAAATCAAAAAATGTTAACAGAAATTTGCTTAAAACCTAAAACCAGGAAAAAGGTTAGGATTCAGTTCAAATAGTAAGTAAATGAACCTATCAACAGTTCAAGAGAAGAAAAAAATCCTTAATTCTGGAAATCAAAGCATCGAAAAAATTTAGTAATGTTTTATTCTGAAGTGAAAAATTCTATTTCACTAGTTCATGTACTTAACCTCTCTTCTATTGAATTTGCAGTGTTACTGTGGTCTGATCTTTCCATTTAAACTCTGGAAGTTAACATTCAACCCTGGACTTGTCCCTACCATTAGGCTGGCCATTCTCTTGGTTGTTTCTTGTGCTCTTATTTCTGTGTGTCCGACTTTAGTTTTCCTGGTATAGCGCTCCCTTCAGCACTTCTTGGAGAGCTGGTATGGTGTTGACAAATTGTTTCAGGTTTCGTTTATCTGAGAATATTTTTGTTGTTTTTTTTTCCCCCTCATATGAAAGATAATCTTGCTGTGTATAGTATTCTTGGTTGACATTTTTTTACTTAACACTTTTAATATATTCTCCAGTTCTTTCCTTGCTTGCATTGTTTCTGATGAGAGGTCCAATGTTAGCCTGATGGGATATCCTTCGAAAGTAACTTTACATTTCTCCCTTGCCAAATTTAGTGTCTTATCTCTGTGGTTTTGGTCAGTCTGGCTATGATGCGCCTTGGGGAAGATCTTGGTTATTTCTATTTGGGGTTCTTTGTATTTCTTGGGTCTGGATCTTTGAATGCCTTTCTAGGTTTGGAAAGTTTTCTTCCAGGACTTCATGGAATGGATTATCAATGCCAGTAATAGTTTCTTCACTTTCTGGGATACTGATGATCTGATTATTTGGGTGTTTAATGGTATCTAGAATTACTTGTATGTTATTTTCATTTTGGGGGGTGATTTTCTCAGTCTTTTTGGTGAATTTTTTCTAGGTCAGAGGTTCTGTCTTCTACATGTGAGATTTGATCTTCTGCATGATCTAATCTGCTTTTAATATTTCAAGGGAGGTTTTGATTTCCTATATTACAGCCTTCATCTCTAACAGTTCTGTTTGATTCTTTTTTTTATGGTGTGTATTTCTTCTTTCAGATCATGCAAGAAATTCTTCACTTCCTGGAACTGGTTGCCTCTTTTCTCCTCTATTTTCTGGAGTTCATTGTCTCTCTTCTCTTGCATCCCTGTTTAGCTTTGTCACTATGAATATTTTAAATTCTTTATCTGACATTTTCACGAATTCCCTTATATTGTCTGTGGATGATGAGGAATTGTTCTTTTCCATTAGAGGAGAGATATTTTCTTGGTTTCTCATATCTCTTGTGCCTCTGCAGTGGTTTCTGGCCATCTGATGCATTATACACTTGTTCCTAGTTTTTGGAGTTAAACATGAGCATTCCGAGGCATGCAGGAGGAGGTGATCTGCAATCTCCAAACAGTACCGTTTTTCTGCCTTTGTGCAGCAGATTCAGTGGAAACAGGATTAATCTGACCCTGAAAGGACTCAGGTATTTGGCTGCTGAGCACCTAGAGCTGACTAGAAAATCAGTGTGTGGAGGCTGGGCAGAAAAGCGAGAGAGGTAAAAAGAAGAGGGAAAGAAAAAGGAAAGGACAAAAAAAGGAGCAAAAACAAGATGAAGGCAATAAAAAAAAAGAAAAGAATTTAAGCAAAAACCGAAAACCAAGAGGCACGAATGGGGCCCTCAGAACTCAGATACAGATGGCTGCTGACTGCCTGGTCTATGGGGGAAGGGGCAAAGGTAGGAATTAGCAAGACAAAAGAGCAGCAGAGAGCTAAGAAGTTAAAAAAAAAAATTTTTTTTTTTTTTGGAGAGGTTTTTTCGCTATAGGGCGTGTGCGCTTTCCAGATAGAGAGAGACAGAGAGACAGAAAGCGAAAAATCACCCCCAGGGGGGATGGTCACTCTGCAATCCCTTCTCCTCCATTCTCCTCTCGGGATCCTGGGCACGCACGCACACGCGCCCCGCGTGAGTTTTAAGCCACCGGGTCCGGGACGCGAACCGCGGTCAACTATGTGGGAGTCCACCGACATAGCCATTACGCTAACTGCTAGTTTCCAGAAGTTTAACATTTTTCTAAAAATTTTAAAAAATATATAGAGAGAGCCAGAGAGAGAGAGACAGAATAAATAGGTACTCTAACCTGGCTCTTGGCTAGATCCGGGGGCAGGAGGGTGAGCTCTGGGCAGAGGGTCTGCAGTGGTCCTAATCTTAGTTGATCTTTTCATCCTCTTCAGAGAATGTTTAATAGAGCAAAAGATTTTTTTTTTTTTCTTTTTTTGGAGAGGTTTTTCCTATAGGGCGCGTGCGCTCGCCAGACAGACAGAGAGAGACAGAGAGATAGAAAGCAGGAAATCACCCCCCAGGGGGGATGGCCACGCCGCAATCCCTTCTCCTCCATTCTCCTCTCGGGATCTTGGGCACGCACGCACACGCGCCCGGCGTGAGTTTAAGCCGCCGGGTCCGGGACTCGAACCATGGTCGACTACGTGGGAGTCCAGCGACATAGCCATTACGCTAACTGCTGGTCCCATAGAGCAAAAGATTTTAATTTGATGTGGTTCAATTTATCAATTTGGCTCTCATAGATAATTCCTTTTTTTTTTTTTTTTTTTTTTTGAGTCATGGCTAAGTACTATTTGCCTAATCCTAGATCCTAATGATTTCTCTATTAAATTCTTTTTAGTTTATTTTACATTTAATTTAGTGATTCAAGGGAGTTAATTTTTGGATAAGGTTGAGGTTTGTTGTTTTGTCTATGGATGCGTAATTGCTCCAACATCATTTGTTTAAAATGCTATTCTTCTCCATTGAATTGCTTTTGCACCTTTTTCAAAAACCGTTTGAGCCGACATATACGGGGCTCTTTCTGGGTGCAACACAGTGTCTTGTGCTTGTAGCTGTGGAGTGCGGCAGTCCCTTCCACTTTACTCTGTCTTGTCCACAAGGCTTTAGCTACTCCAGGGCCTGTGCTTTGTTCTACACATTTTAGAATATAGAATAAGTTCCTTTTTTTTTTTTTTTTAACAAGAGATTTTTGCTATAGGTCGCATGTATTTGCTGAGAGACAGAGACAGAAAGCAAGAAACCACCTCCAGAGAGAACGGCCATGCCACAATCCCTTCTCCTCCATTTTCCTCTCGGGATCTTGGGCACGTGCGCGCGCACACACACACACACATACACCGGGGGGGGGGGGGGGGTAGTTTTAAGCCACTGGGTCCAGGACTCGAACCATGGTCAACTATGTGGGAGTCCAGCAACGCAGCAATTACACCATCTGCTGATCCCCATAATAAGTCCCTCTAACTCTGTCTACCAAAAACCTTCTTGGGATTTTGATAGAAAATTGCATGGAACCTTTAGATCAGTTTGGGAGAAATGGTAGCTTTCCCATGTTGAGTCTTTCAACCCATGAACATGGTATGGTTCTCCATTTATTTAAGTATCTTTCCATTTCTTTCATCAACATTTTGCAATTGTCAGTATTTTAGATCCTGCTCATGTTATATTTGTAACTAAGTATTTAATTTTCTATAGAATGAGTGTAAATGGTAATTGTTTTTCATTTAGACTTTTACAGGTTCATTGTTAGATGTATTTTGCAACATTCCTCAATTCATTTGTTACTATAGATTCCTTTGGACTTTCTTCACAGATAATCCTATCATCTGCAAATAGGGACAGCTTCATTTTTTCCCTTACAATCCATGTGTGTTTCCCCCTGACCTTATGGCTACAGTTAGAAACTTCCAGTGATATTTGGTATGACACTGGTGGCAATAGACATTATTTCTTTGTTCCCAAACTCAGAGAGGGGGTATTCAGTCTTTTACCATTATGTAAGATGTCACGTGTGGATTTTTTTGTACACACTCTTTAGGAAATTGCGGGAGTTCCCCTTTATTCCCAGTTTGCTGGAGGATTTTCTGTTTGTTTTTAATCATGAGTGGGTGTTAAATTTTGTCAAAAGTTTTTTCTGTACCAACTTATAAATCATGTGATTTTTCTCCTTTAACCTTTTGATATGGTGGATTACATTGATTGGTTTCAGAATATTGAACCATCCTTGCATTTCTGAAATAAATCCTACTTGTTTTTTAAAAATTTTTATTGTTTTTAGAGATTTTTGCTATAAGGCACAGGCACTAGCTAGAGAGACAGAGACAGAGAGACAGCAAGAAATCACCCCCTGGGAGATGGCCACACCACATTCTTGTCTCCTCCATTTTCCTCTCGGGAATTTGGACATGCATGCACATGTGCCTGGCATGAGTTTCCAGCTGCTGGGTCTAGGACTTGAACGTCGGAGTCCAATGCCTTAACCACTACACTACCTGCTGGCCCCATCCCACTTATTATTAATGTATAGTTTTGTTTTATATTGATACATTAGATTTTGTTCAGTATTTCTGACTCCTGAGTTCATGAAAAGTAGTGTTCTTGCAGTTGTCTTTTATAGTACTGTCTTTGTTGTCTATTCTTACTGGCCTTAGTGTGAAATTTGTCAGATAACTTCACATCTGACTCATTCCAATGTTGGCAAATGTTTTTTTCTCATTCATGTCATGATTTTTCTGGTTCTTAGAATGGTAAAATAATTCTTTTTTGTGTTGTGGACATTCTGGATATATATTATGAAACCCTGGATTCTGTTTTAATCTTCTTTTAATCTGGCACTTCCTATATTCATGTGAAATACATGGGCTGAACGTTTACATTTCCCTTGGATGCGGCTGATAATTGCCTCACGTCACTTAGTGGAGAAATAAGGCCAGCTGCCTGCTGGGCCATGTTCTATGTCTTCCTCAGTCAATGGACAGTTAAGATGCTTCCACTTCTTGCGTTGTGCATGTTGCTGCTATGAACATTCACCTACAAAATTTTGTTTGAACACTGTTTTCAATTCTTTTGTGGCTATCCCCAAGAGCAAAATTACTGGATTACATAGTAACTCTGTGTTAACTTTTTCAGGGGCTGCCATACTGTTTTCTGTAGTAGCCATATTATTTTATATTTTATCAACAATATATGAGTTTCCCCACATGCTCACTAATGCTTATTATTTTCCGTTATTTATTTTTTATTTTTTTCCCTTAATTCTAGCCATACTAGTGATATGAAGTGATTTTTTTGTGTGGGTTTGATTTGCATTTCCCTTATGACTAATGATGTTAACTGTCTGAAATGTGTTTGTGCCATTTGAATGTCTTCATTAGAGGTAATGTCTATTCAAGTCTTTTGTCCATTACTGTTATTGAGTTGTAAGAGTTCTTTATTTATTATGGATACTAGACCCTTATCAGACATATGTTTGCAAATATTTTCTTTCATTCCAGGAATTGTCTTTTCATTTTTTGATAATATCCTTGGGTACACAAAAAATATTTAATTCAGATAAACTAACTTTCCATCTTCTTTCTTTCTTGCTTGCTTGTATGGAACAGGCTTGTTCTATTTATCTAGTGGTAGTTGATATTATGATTATCCTCATTTAAACAAACAATTGAAGTCCACGGAATCTAAGTGATTTGCCCAAAGACATTTTACCTGTAGGTGGTGAAGACAGGCTGGAAGCTAGGCAGCAGGACTGCATAGCTTTGCCGTTTTCAGACACAGAAGTACTGAACACGCAATGGCGGGCCTCCAGCACCATGAACGGAGAGGACATAGCACATTGGTACTCTTTGTGTAAAAACCATCTCACTTTTAAGAAACCAATTATTGGGACCAGCTGATGGCGTAATGGTTACATTGCTGGACTCCCATGTAGTTGATCATGGGTCGAGTTCTGGACCCAGCCCCATGAGATGCTGGGCTTCTGTGCATGTGTGCTCAGGATTCTGAGAGGAGAATGGAGGAGAAGGAATTGTGGTATGTGGTGTGGCCATCCCCCGGGAGGGAGGGCGATTTCTTGCACTTTCTGTCTCTGTCTCTCTCTGGCAAGTGCATGTGGCCTAGAGCAAAAATCTCTCTTAAAAAAAAGAAAAAAAGAAACCAAGTATTGTTATCAGGAAGCTCAGTTGACTTACAGCCGTACAGTAAGTTATTACGCCATGTAAAGTCTAAGCCAGGAATTTCACAGCAGTTCCATGCCCACTGAAAGTTAGGACATCAAGAGGCAAGTGATGCAGAAGACTTGCAGTGAGGCTAAATCCTCTGCTCTGATCTGAATCAAATTCCAATGGGTTTAATTTTCCAGATGAGGAGTAAAACCATCAAGGTGTTCATCAAAGCTGTCTTAAACAACACCAAACATGGAAACCTTTTTAAAATTTTAAATCTAACTTATTTTTGTATTTAAAAACTGGTATCTCTTTTTCATGAATCAAAACTCAATAGGTTTGGGTGGGGACAGATGGTACAAAGCAGTAAGATGCAGTGTTCTGGGGGTTGACCCGGGAGGCAGGGGCTGCCGGCTCCCGTTCAGTGGTCTGCCAGTGGCCTCCCAGCATGCCCCAACACAAGTGTGCCCGTGATCTGGGCTGGCTGGAGCTGGGGGTGGATCTTGGTGTCAAGGACCTGTTGGGGGTTCTGTCTGTCTGTCTCATTCTGTCTTGCTCTATCTTTCACTCATAGAATAAATAAACAAAAAATGTTTTAATTCACTAGGTATAAAAGGATATATGGGAAATCCCTCCCCTCACTAAGCAGTCCCCGCTACTCCATCCTAACCATTTCCTTCATGTTTTTTAGAATTCGTGCACAAACATTTTTTGAATATATTATTTCATTTTAAATAAGTAGTGTCTAGGTGTACAAATGTCTTTGGGATTTTGTTTGGTTTTTACTTACTAATATATCTTAGCAATCAGTACTCTTGAATATGTAAAAAGCTTCCTCATTCTTTCTCTCTTCTTCTTTTTTTTAATTGACAGAGAGCACATGAACGTGCCTGAGAAGGACAGGGAAAGAGAGTGAGGAGGTGAGGGAGTGAAGGAGTGAGCACCTGCCAGTGGGGTGTGGTCATGCTACAATTCCTTCTCATTTCTGTATTCTTTTGTGAGTTTGGACACGTGCACACACCTAGCCTATTTTTCCAGTCACAGGGCCTGGATCTGAACGATGGAAGGCCATGTGGGATCTGGCTATGAGGCCAGCTATCTTTCTCACTCTCTCACTTTTTTTTTCCCTAAAAATTTGACCAGAGAGAGACAGACAGAAAGTGAGAAAGCAAGCAGTGAGGTTCGGGACTCGAACCACAGTCAACCATGTGTGAGTTCAGTCCTTTTACCACCACACCAACTGCCAGGCCCTTTCTCTCTCTTTTTAAAGTGTATGTCTTTGTTCTTCCATGAGTGAGAGTGAGAGAGAGAAGGGGAGAGAGAGAGAGAGAGAGAGAGTACCCTCAATAGGTGCGATCCACCCTATTCAGCCAGTGGAGTCCATGTGACACTTTGACACTGACATGTGATCCCAGGTGTCTTCAAATGGGTCAGTCCTCTCTGCCACCACCTGGCTCTTGGCAGAGCTGGGCGTTGTCAGAGGGACGCAGCAGCCAGGCCCCATGCTTGCTGGAGGCTGGGCCCGTGGGAAGGCAGGGCCTGAGGGGGTCCTCTGAGGAGGGGTTTGTAACCCATCCTTCCTTTGCACAAAAGTAGGGAATCGGAACAGGACGCCAACTGCTCACCAGCAAGCAGCTGAGGCTCCGTTGTGCCTGGCTGGAGAGAGGGACAGGGAGGTGGCAGCTGTTTCTGATGCCTACCCTCCACTCTGCCATCTCATGTCTGTTTCGGGAGCTCACATCTCTCCATCATACTGGTGCAGGTCGGTTTAGATGAAGCCACCCCTGGGACCTACAGCTGGCTGGGAAGTGGCTCATGTTATAGTAGCTACCCTGGCTGAGCTCAAGGTTCAACACGTGGCCAGATCAGAGGTGGGCGAAGTGGACAGAAGTGGTCTACAGCTCTCTCTGCTGCTTACGAGAACCTCACGCCCTCTTCATAACACAGGGGGTTAAAAGCAAAATACTAGGAAAGAAAACACCATGCCAATATTAACTTTAAAAAGTAGGAGTTTCTATAAAAATATCAGGTAAAGTAGACTTCAAAAGAAAGAGACATTACAGAGACAAAGAGAGCCATTACATAATGAGAAAAACGTATCAATTCACTAAGATATAATCGTTCAAAGAGCAGAGCCTCAGAATGAAAACTGGAAGAACTGAAAGGAGAAAGAGACAACCCACAATTACAGTTGAGGCTCCAACACCTGGTCTTAGCAACGCAGTCTGTGGGTCTGCTCTCTCGACGACTAGGCCAGACCCCACCGACTTCCGCACCTTGTCTTAGCGACTGATCCGGAGACCAAACAGAAGATCAGCAGTCACCCCGCAGGACCCAGTCAGCACTGACAGAGCATGCCAGCTAACAACAGCAGGCACGTCCTGAGTGCCCACGGAGCATTCACCACGTCGACGTAACCCGAGCTACGGAATTACCCCGACGACTCAGAAACTGAAGTTATACAGAGTACATCATCTGGCTATAACAGAACAAAAGTAGAAGCCGATGCGAGAAAGACAACAGGAAAATCTGTAGACACTTAGAAATTAAACAATACACTTTAAGATAATCCTTGGGTCAAGAAGTCTCAAAGGAAAAAAAAAATCAACTGAAACAGTGCTCAGAGGAAAATTTATAGCACTAAATGTTTACATTAGAAGGAAAGACATGTTTCAAATCAATAACCTCAGTTTCTACCTCAAGAAACTAAAAATAACAAAATAAACCAGAAGGAAACAAAATGTAGGGGTTAAATAATAAAGATAAGAGCAGAAATGAATAACATTTAAAATATTGTAAAACTAGAGAAAGTCAATAAAACACAAAGCAGGTTCTTTGAAAAAATAATTAAACTAACAAGCCTGTAGGAAAGCTAATAAAAATTAAAAGAGAGAAGATACAAATCACCATATCAGGAACTAAGTAGGGAGTATCACTGCAGATCTTACATTTATTAAAGGCTAAAAAGGAATAGTCTAAATACATTCATACCTCTGAGTTCAACTATGTGAAGAAATGGACGAATTCTTTCAACACCATAAACTATGAAAAAACTTGAGGTTAAATAGATAATATCAACAGTCCCATAACCACTAAAGAAGTTCAATTTGTAATTTGAAAGCTCCTAAACTAAAAATTTCCAGGTTCAGATGGCTTCACTGGAGGATACCACCAAACATTTGCAAAAGAATGAAAACCAACTCCACACAATCTTTTCAAGAAACTAGAGGAGGGAACACCTCACAGCTCATGGTATGAGGCCTTTGGCAAGTGAATGCCGAATACACCCGCTCCCTGTGGTGCGTCATGGAACCCGGCCAGAGGAGGAGTGGACTGCTGATTCACCCTACAAGTTGGATAAATCTCCTAGGATTCATGTGAGCAAAATCTCAATTTCAGAAAGTTATTCATACTGTGTACTTACAGTTATATATCCCTGAAATGACGAAATTACAGAAATGTATAGGCCAGCAGGTGGCATGGTGGTTAAGGCCCTGGATTCCCACATGGTCAACAAGGTTCGAGACCTGGACCTAGTGGCTTGAAAATCATGCTGGGCTCATGTGCGTGCCGAAAATCCTGAGAGGGGAATGGAGGAGAAGGGATTGCAGTGTGGCCATCCCCCAGGGGTGATTTCTCACCTTTCCTCTCTCTATCTATCTCTGTCTCTCTCTGGCAAGTGCATAAACCCTCTGGCAAAGAAAAAGGAAAAAGAAAAGATATATAGAAATTGAGAAAAAAAAGAAAAGATTAGTAGTTGGCAGGAGTTAAAGAGCAGGTATGTGTGGGGAGCGTGGTTGTAAAAGGGCGATGGGAAGGACCCGGTGTTGATGGAACTATTCTCTACCTTGACTATGTGGGTGAACCCATGAGCCTACATATGTGATAAACTTGCACAGTAAGAACACACGGGCACACGGGCACACACATATGAGTAAAAATAACACTGGGGAAATCCGAGTAAAGGCGGCAGATTGTTTTGGTGTCCTTACTGCAATGTTGTACTGTCATCTTGTAGGATGTCACCTCTGGGGAAGTGCAGCAAAAGGTATACATGGCATGTTTGTATTAGCTGCAACTGCATGTGAGTCTATAATGATTTTAATAAAATCTTCAACTGAGGGACCAGCAGTTAGCGTAATGGCTATGTCGTGGAACTCCTATGTAGCCAACTGTGGTTCGAGTCCCGGATCCGGTGACTTAAACTCATGCTGGGTGCGTGTGCACGCGTGCCCAAGATCTCAAGAGGGGAATGGAGGAGAAGGGATTGCGGGGTGGCCATCCCCCTGGGGGGTGATTTCTCGCTTTCTATCTCTCCGTCTCTGTCTTTCTGGTGAGCGCATGTGTCCTATAGCAAAAACCTCTCCCCCCCCCAAAAAAAATCTTCAATTGAAAAATAATGGCAGGAGCCAGCCAGTGGCATGGTGGTTAAGGCAGCTGGATCCCCATGACTGACTTCATGGTCCAAGTACCTGACCTGTGGCTTGAAAAACCACATTGGCACTTGTGTGTGTGTGTGTGTGTGTGTGCTTAAAAGCCCAAGGGGAGGGGTGGCAGGGAAGGGATTATGGCATGGCCATCCCCCGTATGGGGTGTGTGTGGGAGGGTGCTTTCTCTCTCTCTCTATATATATCTATATGTATATGTGTACACGTGTGTGTGTGTGTGTGTGTGTGTGTGTATGTGTGTAATCTGGTGAGCTCATGTGCCCTCCAGTATGCACACACACACACACACACACACACACACACACACACAAAACAAGAAAACCCCTCAAGAAAAATAATAACAATGTATCTGGAAATTTTTGATAGAGACCAAAGCCACAAGTGATACTTTATCCAAATAGGTAAAAATAGTGAACATTCAGACCTACAGAAAAAGAAATAATTTCTACAGTAGTAATGTCTTTAATGCCAGAGAACATGTATGTATGAGAGAACACCTCCGGGGGCTCGGTCGTGCTGCAATCCCTTTTCCTCCATTTTTCCATCCTGTCGGGAACATGGGCAGCTGTCACGTGCACCTAAGGAATGGAATTGCTGGGCCGTGGCGCTCAGGCTTTCTGCCTCTCGGCTCTCAGGGCTGAGCAAGCCAATGGGGCAGTAGGGTCTGAGGCCCCAGAAGGCCGAGACTGGCCAAGAAAATGGAGCGGGGAGGCAGACCAAAGGCAGCCCAAGGAAGGGCCAGGGAGAGGCATGGGCAGGGGTCAGGAGTCACAGGGGAGATGTCGCCAGCTCCCCAGGCAGTGATGAGCCTGCTTCGTGGCCAGGGGGAAACACGGGCAGCTGCCCCACTGTGCCAGACCCTGCCCCTTGGAAGAGGTCTGCATGCCTACACCAGCAGGGGCACAGGCTGTAGGAGAGCATAGGCATCCTCTCACCTCCCATGGCAATGCCAGCCTCTCACTTCACAGCTGGCGGGGTGCCACTGGCCTCCAGTGTCTGCTTTGCCCACTTGCCTAGGGGTCAGGCACACTGGGAAACTAAGTGTCCCCCCCGGTCCCGCTGTATCAGGCCGAAGTCTGATGGGAGCTGGCCACTAAATCCACCAGCACTCCCACTGCAGGGAAGAGATCAGAGGGGCTGGCGTGGCCCACTACAGGATCCTGAGAAGCTCCAGGTGCCTTCTCTGCCCTCTGCCTCCTGGGGCCACCTCCCTCACAGGCCTCTGGAGCGGGTGTCCTCGTACCAGCATCTGCTCCTGGGAAGACCAGCCTGGAGCACAGAAAGGATGCATTGTCCTGGGGCTGAGCTTTTGAACAAAGATGAGGCATTTACCCACTCGGACTCCTCCCCGGCTCTCCCCACGCTCCTTGCTATCCTGACTTCGCACATGCTTGCGGGCCCGGGGGCTAATCCCTGTTCGGTAGCCTGGGCTGCTGGGCATTCTTCCTGCTCTGGGACTGGACTGCCCACCGCAATCTTTACAGATAAATGGCTGAGAAAAAGGTGGAGAGCAGCTCATCCACCATGGCATGGTGGCAATGCTAGTGCCACGTGATGCCGGAAGCCACATGGTGACCACTGTTCAGGTCCCAGGGGGGCCTGAGAAACACTAGTGCCCAGGGATTGAGGAGCTAAAGGGCTGAGGGAGGCGGCTGCAGTGTGACGAGGCCTGGTCAAGAGAGCGTCTCTCTGTCTCCCTCTCTCTCAGGCGCACACATACGCTCTCCATCATTAAAAAAAAAAGAAATTCAAAGGTGTTCTTTGCTCTAAGTCTGTGCTGATCGTAGTTATAGAATGGTAAGATACAGAGTCATATAATCTGAAGCGATAAGGCCAGCCCTGAAGGGCAGTGGTTATGGGAGCCGGATCTCACGTGGCTGACCCAGTCCTGGCTCTGGGCATGTGTATATGACCACCCAGGATCCCGACGGGAGGGAGGCGTGGAGGAAAAAGGATTGTGGCATGACACACCCCACTGGCGGGGTGCTTTCTGTCTCTTTCTCTCTTTGGTGAGACCACATGTGCCCTCTGACTGTATGTATATATAATCCCAGAACGACACATCATAGAGTCACACGGTATTCAATGGCCTTGTATAGGTTATACAACACTGTGCCTTTGCTTGCGTGTCTGCTCGGGAGAGGTGTCATCACACTGCGTGCTCTCAGCCAGCCTGTGCAGAGCTCTGTGTGGGGAAGAGCTGAGGCCTCCAACCAGCAACCACAGGCGTGCCCTTGAGTGGATCCTTCAGTCCACTCCAGCCTTCAGATGAGACCACGGTCCTGGCTGACAGCTTTACTGCAGCCTCAGGAGAGACTCTGAGCCAGAGCCGCCCAGCTAAGCTGCTCTGCCTTCCTGACTTACAAAGCTGTGCGGTAGCACGTGTTTGCTGATCTCAGTCGGTGCATTTGGGGGTAATTTGTTACACAGCCACAGCAACCAGCACAGGTCAGTGCAGGGAGGAGTGCGCCAGGCGTGGGGAAGAGCCTGAGCGAAGGCCTTGCAGGGGCTGGGTCTGAGAGAAGCCCAGTGAGAACAAACACATCCGAGATGAGCCTAGAGCTGTTGGCCACGGCCCTGGAGGCTTCCTGACCAGGCCTGGCCCCGGCAAGTCCTCCGTAAACAAAGCTGACGGATGACGCTCCTGGGATGAGCTGCAGATGGTGTCTCTCCTCTAGCTTCCCGCATGTTGCATGGCGAGGGTATCTGCCCTGACCACAGCACGGGGGCGTCCCTGCTGCCTCTCCCCACGCTGCCGTTTGTTTATGATGTGTTTTGTTTCTCCTGGGTTCCTCGTTTACAATCCCCAGATGTTAGTGGCTTGGAGCCACGCTGGCCGCTGGCCGGCCTTCCTAGCATCTTGGAGGAATGCTGCCTGCACTGCAGGGAGTTACAAATGAGTCCATTAGGGGAGGTGGATTCGTTAAAAGGCTGCCTTCATTCCACCTGGTCTGGAGCCGCACTCAGTGATGGATGATCCCAGCGCCCTCGGACACGTCCTGAACTCGGCACGTTCTTAATGCCTCAAAAGTTTCCAATTAAAGTCAAATGGCTCTCGGCAAAGTCCAAGTCATTTTCACTAACTAAAATAAATACCTGGGCAGGCTGTATGGTTTATGATTTCTTTGAGCGGCTGAGGCTAAGCAGTGAGCAGGTCGTGGTAAGGGACATTGACGAAGTCACCCAGAAAACAACGTGAGCGAGGGGCTCCCGTACACCTGGGTTGACACACGTGTGCTGTGCGTCTTACAGACACAGACAAGGCAGGTTGTGGTGTGCAGGTTGCGAGGGGGGCCATGTGCTCGGCCTCTGGACTCGCTTCTCGCCCTGCAGGGAGCACTTTGCTTTTCTCTCTTTCTCCTTCCTTCCTTCCTTCCTTCCTTCCTTCCTTCCTTCCTTCCTTCCTTCCTTTCTTTCTCTCTTTCTCTCTCTCTCTTTCTCTCTTTCTTTCTCTCTCTGTCGCTCTCTCTCTCTCTCTTTCTTTCTCTCTCTCTTCTTTCTTTCTCTCTCTCTCTCTTTCTCTTTCTTTCTTTCTTTCTTTCTTTCTTTCTTTCTTTCTTTCGTTTCTTTTCCTTTCTTTCTTTCTCTCTCTCTTTCTTTTTCTTTCTTCTTTCTTTCTCTCTTTCTTTCTTCTTTCTTTCTTTCTTTCTTTCTCTCTCTCTCTCTCTTTCTTTCTTTTTCTTTCTTTCTTCTTTCTTCCTTTCTCTTTTTCTTCTTTCTTTCTTTCTTTCTTTCTTTCTTTCTTTCTTTCTTTCTTTCTTTCTTTCTTTCTTTCCTTCCTTCCTTCCTTCCTTCCTTCCTTCCTTCCTTCCTTCCTTCCTTCCTTTTCTTCCTTTCTTCCTTTCTTCCTTTCTTCCTTTCTTCCTTCCTTTCTTCCTTTCTTCCTTTCTTCCTTTCTTCCTTTCTTCCTTCTTTCTTTCTTTCCTTTTTTTCCCAGCTAGTTTTTTACTATAAAGTGCATGCACTCTCTGGACAGAGACAGAGAAATAGAGAGAAAGGGAGGAAGGTGACAAATCACCCCCGGGGGTGGCCACAAGTAATTCTCTTGCCTCCATTCTCTTCTTGAGATCTTGGGCATGCATGCACATGCACCTGGTGTTTTTCAAGCCTCCAGGCCTGGGAGTCAAACTGTACAGTGAGCCATGTGGGATCCAGCATCTTTTATTTATTTTTTTGAGAGGTTTTTGCTATAGGGCACATGTGCTTGACAGAAAGACAGAGAGAGACATAGAGACAGAAAGCGAGAAATCACCTCCTAGGGAGAATGGCCACACCGCAATCCCTTCTCCTCCATTTTTCTCTTGGGATCTTGGGCACACACACACACATGCTCCCAGTGTGAGTTTAAGCCATTGGGTCCAGGACTCGAACTGCGGTCGACTACATGGGAGTCCAGCCACATAGCCATTATGCTAACTGCTGGTCCTGATCCTGCATCTTCACCACCACACCACCGACTGGCCCTGCGAGCACTTCCTTGGCCTGTTCCTGCACCAACCTCTCTGGCTGTGGTGAGGTGTACCTGAGCAGGTGCCCAGCACAGGGGGGCCCCACGTAAGCCCTGTGCAGGCAGCCCCTCCACAGGGTGACCCCCGGACCTGAAATGTGCAAGCCTGATGCCCTTTCTCCTTTGCTTTCTCCTCACCCCTGTCATCGTGATCACCCGGCAGGACCCGGCAGTCCCTGGGATGCAGGCTGAGTTCACCAGTGCGCTGGGGCCTTGGGGAAGCAGCAGCCGCCAGCTCAGGGTCTCGTTCTGGGAACAGAGCAGCCTTGAGCTGGAGCACCAAGTCCCAGTACCTGGAAGCTCCCCTGGGGTCCTCAGCCCAGAGGGTGCGGCCCTCCCCTCCCCCTGCCTCCCCCAGCGCCTCTCCTCTTCCTGAGGTTCTGTCTTTCCCTCGCTCTTCAACTCTGGGAAAGCGACCCCTTTACGGGACCACCATCCCTACCCAAAGGACAGAAAGGGCTGAGGGGACCAGCCAGGGCATCCAGGAGGCTTCTCCAGGGAGCCAGCCTGGAAGGGAGAGGGGACGGCAGGTCAGACAAGCCTGATGCTGGGAGGGAAAGCCGACTTCTGGGGTGGCTGCATTGAGGGCACGGGGTCAGCATAACTTGAGCCGAGGGTGGGAAGACCCTCCCACGGTTTTTGGCATGCCTGAGCCTATGAGAACCTGAGCATCAATAGGTCAAGGCCACATCAAGGTTGCCAGGGAGGTGCTGCACGGAGAGGACCCAGTTTCAAGTTGAGGGTTTGGGCAAGTCGTACGCCCTCTCTGAACTTGGAATCCCGCCACGCCATGGGGTGCTAGCAGAAGGACAGGTGCTAGCAGGGCTCAGCAGGGCCCCCTTCCCAGCACCTCCAGGCCTGCTGGCGTCGGCATCAGGTGGTTCACACCATCTGTCAGTCACACCAGTCCGCAGGGCTGGGCTGCTGCGTTCTGCGAGTCCTGGGAAGCCCCTGCCACCAGGAGCACATGCCCAGCAGACCCTTTGAGTATCCGGTCATGTCTGGCACAGTCCTGTCTGCACTTAGTGGGCTCAGGCGGAAGGGCAGCATGACCCCACCCTGCAGGTGGCCGTACCGGAGCACGGGAAGGGGGAGTTTCTCCAAGCTCCCTGCTCTGGGGACAGGGAGAGCTGGAGGTTGAGACCAGCAGGCCATCTGGGCTTCAGGCTTGCATCCAGCTTGTGGGATCAGCCCTGACTGCCCAAGGGCTTGGGTGAACTTTTGTGGGAAGAGGTAGAACCAGGTGCCAGGCCCAGATGGCAGTTTCTCCATCGCGTGGATATCCTGGGCCAGCCTGTGGGTCCTGGGCTGCCCAGACGGCACTGGGGCGCGGGGGCAGCTCCAACCACTCTGGGGCTACGGGCTCTTCTAGGAGAGCAGCTGACCACCTACTGCCCGTGCCCCTCCACACACACCCCAGTGCTGAGGCCGGACCTTGTCCTCCTGGACCCTGGCCCAGGCCAGGCACACCTTTCCTGCCCCACACGGGCTCCGAGCCCCGGAGCACCCTGAGGGATTGGGCCCCTTCTGAGAGCAGTGTGACCTGAGGTGCCAGCCCTCCTGCTCCCTGCCTACCTCTGCAAGCAGGGCCCAAGGCTGGCCTATGTGCACCCCACTTCCAGGAGGGCCCTTGTTCAGGGGTATGACAGCCCCCAAGTCCTGCGACCCCTCAGGTTAGCACCCTGCTAACTCCCCTTCCCAGCCCTCCCATTTCTGCACCTCTGCAGTCTGCGGGGTGCATTTCTCTCACCGTGGTTTGTGTGGCCCCCACAGTGCACTGCAGGGGGCCTGGGTCCCTGTTGGGGTCACAGGTCCCTTTCAGCAGCCAGGCCCAGTGCTTGCTGGGTTGCCCAGCTGAGCCCTGGTGGGCACGCCTCCCCATGCACGCAGATGGTCGCCGTCACCTACCCCTGCACAGATGGCGTCGGGGTGCACGGCCAGGCATGACAGTAACACTCCTTGGTGCCCCACAAGGAGCTCCACAGGTCTGACCTGCTGAGCCATCAGTGTTGCTGTGTGCCAGCTGCTGTCCTGGCCGGGGGACAGTGGGAGCAGAGATGGCAGGCTGCAGCCATAAGGTGAGGAACACGAGGATGGCCAGCCACCTCCAGAAGCTGGAAGAGGAGGAAGGGTCCTCCCCTAGAACCTTCAGAGGGAGCCCTGCCCTCGGACACCTGGCTTCCGGACTTCTGGCTGCCAGAACTGTGGAAATAAATTTCTATGTTTTTAAGCCCCCAAGTTTATAAGACTTGGTCACAGGGGCCCCAGGAGACTGTTATTATCACAGAATAATGTTGAAACCGCCTGCAGTTCCACCACCCAGAGGAACTGTAGCTCCTGACGGCCATGCTGCTGGAGTCGTTGCTGGGGGCTGATCTGAAACTTGTTTTCTCGCTCTTGGACACATTGCAGACGTTTCCATATGGCTCTGTCTATAGCGGGGCCTTAGATGAGAGGGCAGTACTCCATGCATGGGTAGAACAGAAAACCACTGGTGTGGACACAGGTTGTTTTCTTCCCTCCCTCCCTCCTTCCCTTTTTCCCTCCCTCTCTCCCCCTCTTGCTCTTGTTCTCAAATCTCCCTGACTCTATAAAGAAATGAGAAAACACAGACCTTTCTGATCACAAATGTTTTTAAATGCCTGTGTATTAATGACTGGTGAGTATGCGTGTTGGCTAGCAGAGGGTGATCTTTCTTGTCTTAAATGAGAAAAAGTCATAGGAAAAATGGGCTTTGTGTTGTCAAACCTTAGGCTGAGCAGACACCCTCCAAGCGCTGACTTCAGGGGCTTCCTGAAACCAATTGCATTTTTCCTGAAGGAGTGTGTTTAACATCAGCACCCTGAGGAGCTTGGCCGAGAAGAGCCCCGAAGGCTAAATATTTACACAGCCAACCCCTAGCCCCGTGGAAGTGACCTCATGAACATTGTTTTCACTCATGAGACATGGTGATGAATGGGAGCCACAGCCCTTTTAACACTCATTTCTGGACAGTGGAAGCTCGGGAAATGGGTTCCTGAGTGGAGAGCAGACCCTGGGGGGTAGGAAAAGGCTTTGATGTCCAGTGTGACCGGGTTTTAATCCTGGTTCCAAATTCCTTGCAACCTTAAATATAGTTCACTGTAGCTTTCTGAACCTTCTCTTTTATGAAATGTAGATGAAGGTGACACCAACTCCCAAATGCATGGTGAAGATGGAACATGTTGTTGAGTGCAAATCTCTCTCAGGGTGCAGGTCTTTCATTAGGCAGAGTGGGGGTGGGAGTTGGGGGGAATCTTAGTGAACTAGGCTCTCTTTTTCTGTTATTGAAGTCTCTTGTTAGAGAGCCATTATGCCTTATTGAGAGTTAAATGGTGGAGGTGCTTCTAGGCAAATAGCAAACCAGCTGGAGGTATCAATGATGCTCTCTTTCACTTGCAGAGTGAAACTGACAACCTCCAGTTAGTTAATAACCAGATGTCTGTATGTCCTTGGACCTCATCAGTTTACATCCTACCTTCAGTACCTTCAGCTCCGCCTGGGGCCTTCTGGCTCCCAGTGTCTTTCCCTGCCTGTAGGGGCTGGGCCAGAGTTACTGAGGATGAATGACTCTTAGAGCCAGCCCTCAGGCAATGATTGATAGCTGGTGAACAAATATGCCAGCTTCCTTGTTCCTTGGGCTGGATATTTCTGAGAAGCATGTTCTACACTGGTCCTAAGAATTCTCCAGTGGGATCAAGCTCCAGTTGCCTACAGCAATAATTTTACTTAAAACACACCTTCTAATTATTTACCCTTTCTTCTCTGCCTCACGTAACTATCTCCCTTTTGGTGCTTGCTGCAATTACCCCTCTAATAAGCTATGTGCACTGTAATCCTGTCCATGAGTTGGCTTCTAAAGGAGCCCAAAGAGACATGGTTTCTTCACGTCTAAATCAACCAAACTACAATTCCTATGCCCTATGATAGCGGCCTTCCCATTTCCAGCAAATTGAAATGCATCTTTCCAGTTACTTAAATTCATACTCTGAAACTATCTTTGATATTGTTCTTTTTTGACTCCTAGATCTTATCCACCACCAACATCCAGTTGGCACTAACTTCGAGACATGCTCAGAGATTCACATATTGTCATCATATTTCTAAACATGTTCACATTTCTGAAAATAATTATAAAGGAAAATCCCCAAAGAGAAAAGAACCATTGTGTCTAGAAGAATGAGATAAGAAAAATCTGACTTCTTGCCAGAATCTATGCAAGTCAGAAAATAATAGTGCACCATCTTTGAAGTACCCAAAGAAAAACCCCACTGACCACTTTGAATTTTATACCCAGCAAAAATACCTTTAAAATTGAAGATGAAGACACCATGAATTGAAGATGAGCATACTGAAGGTAAGCATATGGAGCAACAAGATCTCTATTTTTTTCTGGTGAGGCTGCAAAACGGTATAGTCACTTTGGAAGGACGTTTGGCAGTTTCTTACAAAGTTAAATATACTCCTACCATATAATCCAGAAATCAGTTCCCTACATATTTACTTAAATGAGAAGAAAAATTATGTCTATATAAAATCATGCACATAAATGTTTATAGCAGTTTTATTTCTAACTGCTAAAATCTGGGGGGAAAAAAACAAGATGTCATTCAATAAGTGAGTGAATAAACATGCTATGGTACATCCACATTAAAGAATATTATTCAGCATTAAAAATAAATATACTGAGGGTGGGCAGGTGGCATGGTGGTTGAGGTGCTGGACTCCCACATGGCTGACCACAGTTTGAGGCCTGGACATGGTAGCTTGCTTTCTCACTCCCCCCTACCCCCAGTCAAATTTAAGTATAATAATAATAATAATAATAAAAAATAAAATTAAATAAATAATTGTTTAAAAATAAACAAATAAATATATATGCTATCAAGCCACAAAATGCATGAAGGATGCTAACTTAAGGAAGCCAATCTAAAAATAATAAGTGCTCTATGATTTTAACTATATGACATTCTGGGAAAAGCAAAGCTATGGAGAATATAAAAAGATCAGTAATAATCAGGAAGGGAGAGGTGGAGCATAGGAGTTGTTTAGAATAGTACAACTATTATTTATAATATTGTAATGGTGAATACATTATGTTTTTGTAAAAATCCATAGAATGTACATCACCAAAAGTGAGCCTTAGTGTAATTTAGTTAATAATAATGTATCAACATCAACTCATCAGTTATAGAACGTTTACGGAAACTATAGGAGAGAAAGGGGCATAGAAAAGCTTTATGTAATTTCTGCCCAATTTTTCTGTAAATCTTAAGGTCTCTAAAAAATAGAGTACATAATCTTAAAAAAAGGCAAAGAGTTCTAATTTATGTTACAACAAATAAAGAGCTTGGAAGTCATTGTCACTGCCCCACGATAACAAAAGAAAAAGTGAAAAAACTGAAAATCAACAATCCTTAGATCCATTACAGAATAGTGCTCATAGGGTAAATGAGTCAGGAAGATTCCTAGAATCACAGCTCACCTTGAGCTGAAGCAACTGCTGAAGTCAACAACTGTAGAGAAAACTTGCAGTAACTGACTATTTGCTAGAAACTGAGCATGGACTAGCGATAGATTAAAAACTCAAGGGGGTCCAGGCTAAGGGGAGTACCCACTCTCATGAATTTTACTTCCAAGAGTCCCATCAAGTTTTCAGGGGGAAGACTGAAAAAAAAAAATACACTTATGCTTCCAGTAGTTGAAGGGAAAAAGCAATCATTTTGAAATAAATCCAGAGCATTCAGGACTTTACAGTTAAGTCCTGTCCTCAAAGAAAAATATTTTATTTCAGGTTTTTCCAGAGTCTAACTGACTTATGGGTATAGAAATGTCTAACATCAGTCCCTTCTAACCTCCCTGAATAACCTGAGGGGTTGGGATTGAGAAGCACTTGCAAAGGTCATAGCCTGGGAATTTGGACTCACTAAAAGATGTCTATCATAGACTTATACCACATTTCCTCCCCTCCTATGCTTTCTCAATATATCAATAAAGTTCCTGTATAACAGGAGATTATAAGTGGAAGAACTGCAAGATTCAAACCTAATTCAGATGGAAATCTACAGAAAAACCCAAAGATGATAAAGAGGGGGGGAAAAGGACACCAGAGGGCATTTTAGCTACTGACCTATATGACTAGAACAAACAGTAAGCACGAAATAATTCCTAGACAGATAAACAAAAACCTCACACTAAAGACATATTTATCTCAGTTTATTTTATATGATGCCTACCATTCAGCTTTTGACAAAAAACTATAAGGCAGACTAAAAAAGAAAAACACATTCTGAAGTGAAAGCAATAATCAGAATTGGACTCAGCTATCACAGAGGTTTTGGAATCATTACACCATGATCATTTAAAATAAATATGATTAGTAGGCTAAGGGCGCTCATGGGAAAGTGGACAACATGCAAGAATATACAGAGAGATAAAACTCTAAGAAGAATAAAAAGGAAATTCTAGAAATTAAAAACACTGTAACAAACAGGCAGAATGTTCTAATGGACTCATCAGTAGAATGTAATTACTAAAGAAAAAAATTACTGAGTTTGAAGACATGCAAATATAATTATTCCAAACTGAAAAACAAAGAGAAAAATGATAGAGAAAAACTGGAGCAGAATATCTAAGAACTGGATCCTGAGATAGATATCAACCTTAAGCTGTGAAATATTGCTTTACTTGACCAAAAATGAAGATTTTCTGTGGAGAATTTCCCCTCCAGATTCAGTTCTAGTGGGTAGGACTATCTCTGTCTCCTTCTCGCCATTTCTCTCTGTCTCTCTCTATCTTGCTGTGTCTCCCTGTGACTTTTAATTATTTTTTAAGGTAAAATATTCCCTGGGCTCTCAAGCCCCTCCTTTATTGTGCTAATTGGTACCTTTCCCCATTTCATTTAGGAAAGGCACAAACCCAGGCTGGGCCCGTCCTGAGATGGATACCAAACTTGAGCTGTGAAATACTGGTTTTCATTTTTTGCTTTTAAAAATTAAAATCTAATGTTTTTTTTTAAATTATCTTTTTTCCTTCTTTTTTTCATTTTTTAAAATTTTTTCCTCTTCTCAAATTCTTTTCCTTTTTTCTTTATTTTTATTCATTGGCTGCTCAGCCTCTATGCACTAAGTGTCTAGACAGACCAATGAACAGGATCCAAACATCTGAATACAATTAGAGTCAGAATATTCCTCTATTCCCACTGAGTCTGATTCACAAAGAGTGAAAATGGAACAGAAAAGAGATTGCAGATCACCTCCTTCTGCACACCTCTGAACACTCAGACTTAACCTCAAGAATTAGGAGGAAATGCACCATCCATTAGATGACTAGAAACCACCACAGGGTCACAAGAAATATGGGAAAGCAAGAAAATGCCTTTCCTCCAAGTGAAAAGAATAATTTCTCTTCATCCTCAGATAGTACAATAAAACTCATGGAACTGTCTGATAAAGAATTTAGAATATTCATAGTGACCAAGCTAACAGAGATGAAAGAGAAGAGAGACAATGAACTGCAGAAGAGGCAGGAGAAAGGAGCTGATGAGTTCCAGGAGGTGAGGAAATTCTTGTAAGATCTAAAAGAGGAAATACACACTATAACAAAGAATCAAATGTACTTGTTAGAGATGAAAGATATAATACAGGAAGTCAAACCTCCCTTGAAGGTATTAAAAGCAGACTAGATCATACAGAAAATCGAATCTCAGGGGACCAGCAGTTAATGTAATGGCTATGTCGCTGGGCTCCCATGTAGTCGACTATGGTTTCAATCCCAGATCCAGTGGCTTAAACTCACACCGGGTGCGTGTGCATGCATGCCTAAGATCCCGAGAGGAGAATGGAATAGAAGGGATTGCAGTGTGGCCATCCCCCCAGGGAGTGATTTCTCACTTTCTATCTCTCTGTCTTTCTGGCAAGTGCACGTGCCCTACAGCAAAAACCTCTCAAAAAAAAAAAAAAAAAAAAAAAAAAAAAAAAAAAAAAAAAAAAAGAAGAAAAATCCAATCTCAGATGTAGAAGATAGAATCGCTGGCCTAGAAAAATCCACCACGAAGACAGAAAATTGCCTGAAAAATGAGAATAATGTAAGAGAAATACTAGATACAATCAGAAGTCCAAACATCTGGATAATTGGTATCCCAGAAGGCTAAGAGACTCATAAGGGCATTAATAATCTATCCCATGAAATCCTGAAAGAAAACTTTCCAAATCTAGAGAGGCATCTAAAGATCCAGTCCCGAAAAATACAAAGGACCCCAAATAGAATCAACCTAAGAAGATCTTCTCCAAGACACATTATAGCCAGATTGATCAAAACCACAAAGACAAGATACTAAGATTGCCAAGAGAGAAACGTCGTTACCTACAAAAGATGTCCCATCAGGCTAACAGCGGACCTCTCATCAAAAACAATGTGAGCAAGGAAAAAAATGGGAAAATATATTCAAAGCATTAAGGGAAAAGCAATTTCAGTCAAGAATACTGCACCCAGCAAGATTATCCTTTATATGGGGAGAAAAGACAAGAACATTCTCAGATAAACAAAACCTGAGAGAAATTACCAACACCAGACCAGATCTCTAAGAAGTTCCCAAGGAAGTGCTATACTAGACACACAGAAATAAGAATTCAAAAACTAAGAAAATGGCCAACTTAATCACAAGGACAAGTCTGGAGTTGAATATCATATCCCACAACAGAAGATATGTGGGAGGCTGCGCACCAGCGAATATCGCCAGTTTCTCAAAGAGCAAACAATTACATAATGCCAAAGGCCATGACTAGCTCTCCTTCAAAAACCTCACCTTCAAAATCATGCTCTGGTTGGCCACTTCCCATAGCAAATCTGTGAGCTTAGAATCCCTCAGATTTGCATATCTGGCACCTCATGATTGGTCCACAAAAGTAACCAATCATAACCCACCTTTTACAATCCTTCATTCAACCAATCACTGCCCACCAACATGTATATAACCACGATCCCTGGCCCACAATCTCCAGACGACCCGGACGACCCTGAAGAGCTGTGACACCACGTCGTCTCCGAAAGACCCTGAAGAGTTGTGACACTGTGTCGTCTCTGGACGACCCTGAAGAGTTGTTAACACTGTGTTGTCTCCGTGCTGCCCACAGTAAATGGACAACCTTGAAGAGTTGTAACACTGCGTCGTCTCCATGTCGTAACACTGCGTCGTTTGTCCCGTCTCTCACTCCTTCCCTCAGGAAACCTGTTTGACTGTCCCCTGGGTTGGGACAAAGATAGATTGAGACTGAACTGGTGAAATAGAATTTTATGAGTTTTGACTAAGGCATTGCTGATTTTCTTCTAGGCTTTGTTTTCCAGTTTTAAGGACTTTTGTCCTGTCTTGAACTGCCAATAGGTTCATGTACCTACTATTTGAACAGAATCCTAATCTGTTTCCTGGCTTTAAGTTTTAAGCAAAATTCCTTAGCATTACTTTGATTTATTAAAGCTGAAACTGCTTTTCTTGAAATTAAAGAATATATGAAAGTACCTATTAAAAAAGAAAAAGAATATCTAAGAACCATGGGACAATAACTAGAGGTATAACATATGCATAATGGGAATACCAGAAAGAGAAATAAGAGAGGAAGAACAGAACAAATATTTGAAGTTAGAATTATATGAGTATACCACAAAAATTATGATGAACACTAAATCTCACATGCAGAAAGGTAAGAGACAACCAAACAAAATCAGTTTTAGGAATCTACACATATTCAAACTGCAGAAAATCAAAGTCAAAGAGAAAATCCTAAAAGAAAATGAGACAGGGGAGAAGACTTTACCTACACAAGAACAAAGGACAAGAACTATACTTAACTTCTCTTCATAAACCATACACGCAAGAAGATAGTGGAATAAAATATATGAAGTGTTGAAAACATAAAAACCTACCAAACTAAAATACTTATCTAGTGAATTTATCTTTTGAAAGTTGTAAAAAGAAATAAAGACAAACTCAAAAAAAGCAAAAATTGAGGGAATCTGTTGTCAAAAAGTCTTCTTCGTAAGAAATGGTAGAAGGTATGCTTCAGAGCAAAGAAAATTGATATAGGTCAGAAACTTGAGTCTACATAGATCAAAAGAAGAAAGAATGTTAGAGGAAGAATAAATGAAAGCAAAATATTTTATATTCTTTTTTTTAAATTTCAATTATTACATTTAGTCATTGCATCTCTTCACCGTGTACAACATGGTTTTTCCCAGCATGAATACAGTGCACATTAGTCAAGACAATGATATTACCATGTACATTATCATCAATAGACAACCCTTCATCTTTGTGTCTATTAAGTGTGTTGTTTGTTCCCTGAATCCCTCCCTTCCACCCTCAATTACTCATTCCCATTACCTCTCCCATACTGTCTCTAGCATCCACAGTTGCCTTCCCTGCCATTATACCCTCCAGTTCTTTCAGCTTTTTTTTTTCTTTCCAATTATCAGCTCATAAAGTTTTTAACAATAGGGAGCATAGATTCTATTCAGGGTTGAACTAAGGGTGGGTCTCGTGCAGTTCCGGAATTGTAGGTGAATCTCCATGTAAGACAGTTTCAGGAAAGTGGTTCTTGAAGGCAGAGATGACTATCAGTTGATGCGGCACAGCATCCATCTTGTGGTTACTGGGAATGGTGTTGTGGGGATCTGCAGCGTGAGTCATCCTCGGGTATCTGGCTTCCTTAAGAATGGTAGAGTAGTTCTTGTTTTTCCCTGAGGTAATTCAGGGCTGGTGACCATCATCTTCTCACTGTCCATAGGCGGAGACAATCCTTCTATACAATACATTTCTCAATTGGTTTAAGACAGCTAAAGTTTCTTTCTGTTGTTTGTAGTTGCAAGTTGTTAGTCCTAGTTTTCGGCCTCAGTTTGTCGCCTGAGGCCGGCAGCCACGCACAGGCGCAGGCCTGGCGGCCACGCGCTGGCCCAGCGGCCACGCCCAGGCCCGGCGGCCACGCGCAGGCCCGGCGGCCACGCGCAGGCCCGGAGGTCACGTGCAGGCGCAGGCCCGGCGGCCAGACTCAGGCCCGGCAGCCACGTGCAGGCCCGGGGGCCTCGCGGAGGACCGGCGGCCACATGCAGGTGCAGGCCCGATGGCCACGCGCAGGCCCGATGGCCACACGCACGCCCAGCAGCCACGTTCCGGCCCGGAGGCCATGCGCAGACCCGGGGGCCAGGCTCAGGCCCGGCGGCCACAGGCAGGCCTGGGGGCCATGCACAGGCCCGGTGGTCACGCGCTAGGCCGGTGACCACGCACAGGCCCAGAGGCCACGCGCAGGCACAGGCCCAGCGGCCACACTCAGGCCCAGAGGCCACGCGCAGGCCTGGCGGCCACGTGCTGGTCCAGCAACCACGTGCAGGCCTGGTGGCCAGGCGCAGGCGCTGGCCCGGCGGCCACTCACAGGCCCGGCAGCCACGCGCAGGCCCGGTGGCCACGCTCAGGCCCGGCGGCCACGCGCCGGCCCAGGGGCCACGCGCAGGCCCGGCGATCACACTCAGGCCCGGCTGCCACGCGCAGGCACAGGCCCAGCGGCCACGCGCAGGCCCGGCAGCCACGCATAGGCCTGGCGGCCACACGCCAGCCCCAAGCGCACGAATGTGCGTGGGATCCAGCGCCACCCCCCGCTCGCCTGCCCGCCCCGAGAAAGGAAGGTCGGCGAGCTCGGCCGGTCTGCGCCGCCAGTCCGCGTCAGTGCCGAGCGCGGGACATACCTAGCGCTGGAGATGCAGCGCTGCGGCGCACAGGCCCAGCGGGTCGCCGTGCAGGCCTGGCGAGGTGGGACCCGCCGCTGCCGCGCGCGCTGGCCTGGCGAGGCGGGGCCCGCCGCCGCCGCACGCCTATATTCTTAATTGATTTGACTAAAGAACATTTGTTCAAAATTATAATAGCAATAATGTAGTGGGTGATTATTGCTTATGGATAAATCAGGATAGGAAGAAGGAACTGGAAATACTCTGTGATAAGGTACATGCACTACCTATGAAGCAATATAGTGTTATTTGAAATTGAATTTAATTTAGTTTTAAATATGTATTGCAAACTCTAGGCCAACCACTACAATTTTTAAAAGAAGTATAATTAATATTAATTTTATATTAATTAATTATTAATTTTAATAAAAGAGAGAAATGGAATCATTTAAATTGCTCAAGTAAAACTAGAGAAGACAAAGTCCCAGCTGTGGTGAGGCAGGTATTTGGATGCTACTAAGGGCCAGATGAGAAGACCCTGGATTTAGATCCTGTGTTAACCTGAACACACCCACAAGTGCACCCAGGATCCTGGCTACCTGGTAAGCTAGGGGAGGGGATCATGACATGCTGAACCCTATTAATCATGCCTCGTTCTCCTTTTTTTTTTTTTTTTCTCTCTAACCGAAGAAAGAAAACCTTAAAAAAAAATGTAGTTCCCTTAGGGCAAGAGGTTGGCATGGCAGTTAAGGTGCTGGACCTCTATATGGCCAACCTCAGTTTGAACCTTAAATCTGGCAGCCTTAAAATCACACTGGGTGGGAGGGACCAGCAGTTGGCATAATGGCTGTGTCACTGGATTCCCTTGTAGTCTACCGCAGTTCGAGTTTCGGACCCAGTGACTTAAACTCATGCCGGCTGCGTGTGCGTGTGTGCCCAAGATCCCGAGAGGAGAATGGAGAAGGGATTGTGGCATGGCCATCCCCCCTGGGGGGTGATCTCTCACTTAAAAAAGAAAGAAAGAAAGGAAGGAAGGAAGGAAGGAAGGAAGAAAATAACACTGGGTATGTGTGTGTGCATACTCAAATTCCTGAGAAGAGAATGGAGGAGAAGGGACTGCTTTCTGGCCATCCCCCGGAGGGATGATTTCTTACTTTCCCTCTCTTTGTCTCTCTCCATTTCTCTCCAATGAATATGTGTGCCCTATAGCAATAAAATCCTTAAAAATGAAAGAAAGATAGCTTCCTTTAAACATTTAAGAAAATCTGAACACATCTAAAAGAGTTAAAATGTGCAAAATATGTTCTCTGATCATACTGAATTAAACTAGAAACCAGTAACAGCAAGATACTTAGAAAGCTCTCAAATATTTTGATATTAAGCAATAAACTTCTAAATAAACAACAAGACAAAGAAAAAAATCACAAGAAAAATAAAAAAGTTAGACCTGAATAAAAATAGAGCATATTAAAACATATAGAATCTGTCAAAGTAGTAACTAGAGCGAAATTTATAGCCTTAAATGTTTATATTAGAAAAAAGAAAAGTGTTATATCAATAATGCAGGTTTCCACCTTAACAATCTTTTAAAAAGTTGTAAATTAAACCCAAATTAAGCAGATAAAAGGAAACAAAGATCAGAGAAAAATAAATTAATAGAAATGTAAAAACAATGGAGAAATAACAAAACTAAAAGGAGTTCTTAGAAAATATTAGTAATATTTATTATTTTCTTTTTCTTATTTTATTTTTTACATTCAATTACCAAATGAATTTTCCCATCATGAATACACTGTATATTGGTTCAATCAAAGATATTACATTATAATCAACAGATTTCTATTTCCTTTTTTTCTTAAATGTTTTGTTTCTTTTTTATTAATTTATTTTTCTTTTTTAACATTAATATGCTATACATCATTACAGTATACAAAATGAATTTTTCATCCAAAATACACTGTCTGATGGCTCAATAAAGCACATCAACATACGTGTTATCAACAAATAATTTTTCATTTCTTATGTCTTGTATATTTTGTGTTTTTTTTTTTTTTGGCCATCCTTGATTCCCTATCCCTAACCCTCTGCCCTGTCCAACCCTCCTCCCATTGTCTCTGGTATCCATGATTGCTTTCTATGCCTTTTCCCCCTATTTAATTGATTTGCTAATGAACTTAATTTGTCTAAATATTTGCAATAGCAAGCATAGCTGATATATACACAAGAACCCATGTCTGACTTTAGGCATAAACCTCAGTGGGTAGAATGAACATACTATGAAATAATACCTAGCTGGGGCTATATAGCTTACTGTGGTCATCCAGATTTCTATTTCTAATGCTCTAATAAAACTGATGAGGGTCCAGCAGTTAACGTAATGGCTATGTTGCTGGACTCCCATGTAGTCGACCGTGGTTCGAGTCTTGGACCTGGTGGCTTAAATTCACGCCAGGCGTATGTGCGTGCATGCCCAAGATCCCAAGAGGAGAATGGAGGAGGAGGGATTGTGGCATGGCCATCCCCCTGGCGGGATGATTTCTCGCTTTCTGTCTCTCTGTCTGTCTCTGTCTCTCTGGCGAGCGCACACACCCTATAGCAAAAATTCCTCCAAAAAAAGAAGAAGGAGAAGGAGAAGGAGAAAGAGGAGAAGAAGAAGAAGAAGAAGAAGAAGAAGAAGAAGAAGAAGAAGAAGAAGAAGAAGAAGAAGAAGAAGAAGAAGAAAGGAAAGAAGAAGAAAAAGAAGAAGAAGAAAACAGTATGGGGGACCAGCAAATGGTGTAATGGTTATGTTTCTGGACTCCCATGTAGTTGACTGCAGTTAAAGTCTCAGACCTGGTGGCTTAAAACTCTTGCCAGGTGTGTGTGCCATGCATGACCAAAATCCTGAAAGGAGAATGGAGGAGAAGAGATTGTGGTCTGGCATCACCCCTGCGGGATGATTTCTTGCTTTCTGTCTCTCTCACTCCAGAGAGCACACATGCCCTATAGCAAAAATCTCTCTCTCTAAAAAAATAAAAATAAACAGTATGGTACAGGCATAAGAATAGACATACAGACCAATAGAATTGAATTGGAAGTCCAGAAATAAATCTATATATCCATGTTCAATTATTTTCAATGAGAATACCAAGACCATTCTAAGGACAAAACAAACCAGTCTCTTTAACTAATGATTCTGGAACAACTCAATTTCCACATGCAAAATCATACCTTTAACTTATTCTATATGCAAAAATGAATTCAAAATGCGTCAACAATAAAAATGTAGGAGAAAAAAAGTATAAATCTTTTTGAAAAAAAAATAGGGGTACATTTTCACGACCTTAGGTTTGGCAACAGATTCTTCGGCATGATGCCAAAAGCATGAGCAATGAAAAGAACAAGTTGGACTTCATTAAAATGAAAATCTTCTGTGATTCAAAAGACATAACCAGGGGCCATAGGGTGACATGGAGGTAAAATACGGTGCTCTGTGAGGCTGATCTGCATGGGAAGTTTCCAGGTTCAACTCTGGAGACCTCCCTGGATGTGCTGGACATGTGTGTGCCCATGATCCTGGGCTAGCTGGGGGTTGGTCACAGCATCAGGATCCAGTTGCAGGTTCTCTCTCTCTCTCTGTGTCTTTTTCATTCATAGAATAAATAAATAAATAAACAAACAAACAAACATTTAAAGGACATAATCAAGGAAGTATAAACTTATAGAACGGGAGAAAACACAAAGCATATTTCTGACAATATATGCCCAGAATCTACAATGTATATAGAACTCTTAAAACTCAATAATGAAATGACAGAAAAAAAGGTGAAAGGCCAGAGAATTTGAATAGATATTTATCCAAAGAAGATGTACACCTTGTCATAAGGCACGTGAAAAGATGTCCAACATCATCTGTAGTTAGAAGCATACAAATTAAAATCATATGAGGTACCACTGTATACTCTCTAGAGTGGCTAAAACAAACAAGCAAACAAAAAACATCTGACAGTACCCGGTGCTGATGAGGATGTCAATCAACTGCAACTCACATACATTGCTCATGGAAATGTAAACTTGTAATAATTTTCCAATTTCTTATAAATTTAAACGTATACCAGAGGTCTTTCAAAAGGTTATAAAAATTGGTATTATGAAAAAATATGCATGAATTTCAATAGCTTTTGCAACAAAATACATTTGTATTTTAATTCCACAAATTTTTGGAAGTCTGTTCATATTTACTATGACCAAACTCTTCTACTTCTAGGTATTTACCCAAGAGAAATGTGAATACTTGTCCAACAAAGACTTGTACTTTAAAGTTTATTTTACTTTTATTTATACCAGGTGTAAAATTGGAAACAATACAAATTCATCAACTGGTGAATAGAAAAATTGTGGTACATCCACACAGTGGAATACTAGTCAGCAACTAAAAGAAATAAAAGATGAAACATACAACTTGAATGACTCTAAAAGGCATTATGCTGAGTGAAGAAGCCAGACACCAAAGGCTATATATTGTAAACTTCTATTTATATGCTATTCTGAAGAAAGCAAATCTATAGTGACAGAAAACATTCCTGATTTCTAGGAATGGGAATGAATTGAGTACAAAGAGCCATAAGGGAACATTTTGGGTAGAAATGTTCTATATCATGAGTATAGTGGTTACACAGTTGAGTTTGTCTACACTCATCAAACCACACATTTAAAATGCTACATTCTATTGATATAAACTATATCCCAATAAAGCCAAATTTAAAACCACACCCAGGCCCAGTCTAGGTGGTGCAGCTTATACCATCCTGGAATGCAGTGCTGAAAGTCCTGCCTGAGTGGCAGCTCATGGGTTCAGATCCCTGGCCCTGTCTGCCTGAAATGTGTCAACCACAGGATTCAGATCCCGATGAGCTAGAGGGCTGGAGGAGGGGACTGTGGTGTGACCAGACCCTGTTGAGGGTGCTTCTCTCTCTTCACTTAATAATATAAACAAATAAATAAATATAAAAATGACACCGATTCCACCCTTACGGTTGTCTTACCGCTGCCACCCTGGACTCTGCCCAGACAATTACGGTTGCCCCTCCGTGAAGCCCTGACGTTCCAGTCTTACACAGCAGCCAGGGAGTCCTTCCACAACCCGAAACTGACAGGTGGATCTTTACAAGCACAAGTCAGATCTCATAACGTCTCTGTTTGTACCCCCTCAGCAGCTTTCCACTTCACTTAGAAAAAAATCCACACTGCGGACACCAGGGTCCCTGCTGGCCTTGGACCTCACCTCCTTCCACTCTCCAGTCTGTTCCAGGCCCCCCGGCCACACTGGCCAGGCTTGCTCTGGCTTCAGGTCTCTTGACATGCCTCTCTCCTGCCACCACTTTCACCCTGGTCTTTGCCCCTCATCTCATACCATAGCCCACTAGCACCACTCCCCAGAATCAGGAGCGAGCACTTCCCAAGCTTTACCCCGCGGTGAGATTTCCCTCTGGTTTTTACCACAGCAGTATATTGTCTGTACTATCTTTTTTTTTTTTTTTTTTTTTTTTTTTTTTTTTTTTTTTTTTTTTTTTTTGCTATAGGGTGTGTGTGCTCACCAGACAGACAGAGAGAGACAGAGAGACAGAAAGCAATTGGCCACGCCACAATCCCTTCTACTCCATTCTCCTCTCGGGATCTTGGGCACGCACGCACACATGGCCGGCGTGAGTTTAAGCCACTGGGTCCGGGACTTGAACCGCAGTCAACTACATGGGAGTCCAACGACATAGCCATTACGTTAACTGCTGGTCCCTGTACTATCATTCTTGATATTTACTTTCAACTTACTCCGTTTTTATTTAGCAGATGTACTTCAAAAAGAAAACTAGGATGTGGGCACTGGAAGGAACTGGTGTAGCTTTAGAAGGGCAGCATGAGGGATCCTTCTGGTGATTGAAATATTGTATGTATAATTATTAATTGACGCATAATAATTGCATGCATTTGGGGGCACAGTGTGACATTCATTACAGATGGACACAATGTGTAATGATTACATTAAGGTAATTAACATTTTCATCATCTCACATGTTGATAATTTCTTTGTGTTGGAACATTAAAAATCCTCTGTTCTAATTCTCTTAAAATATACTATTAATTATTGTTAACTATAGTCACCCTAGGCACTACAGAGCACTGTGACTTATTCCACCTAAGTTTGATTTTGTATCCACTCATAATCCTCTCCCCACCTTCCCCTTACCACACACCTTCCCAGCTGCGAGCAGCCATTATAGCACCCTTTCCTTCTGTGAGGTCAACTTCTCTAGTTTCCACATTTGAGTGAGAACATGCAGTATTTATCTTCTTGTTTCACTTAACCTAATGTCCTCCAGGCTCATCTGTTACCTTTAATGACAGAATTTTGTTCTTCTTAATGACTGAATGGTACACACACACACACACACACACACATTCACATTTTCTTTATCAATTCACCATCTAAGTGTTAAAGGGCACTTAGATTGATTCCATGTCTTTCTTGGTTATTGTGAATAGTGCTATCATAAATGTGGGAATGTAGATTCTTTCAGTATATACCCAGTAGTAGGATTACTGAATTATAAGGTAGTTCCATTTTTAGTTTTTTGAGGGAAACATTTTTTTTAATTTTGTTATAGGGTGCATGCACTCAGCAAAGAAAGACATAAAGAGAGAGAGACAGTGAGAAAGTACCCCCCAGGAAGGATGGCCATGCCACAAGCCCTGCTGTATTCTCTGCTCAGGATTTTGGGTGTGCACACAAATGCACCTGATGTGTTTTTAAAGCCGCTGTGTCCAGGGCTCAAATTGTGTAGTTGGCTATGTGGAATTCAGTCACCTTAACCACCATGTGACTTACTCACCCAGGAGGTTTTATCATTTTTCTCACATGGCTATTTACATTTTGTCAATAATGTATAAAAGTTGCTCTTTCTTGGGACCAGCAATTAGCGTAATGGCTATGTCGCTGGACTCCCACGTAGTCGACCGCGGTTCGAGTCCCGGACCCGGCGGCTTAAACTCACGCCGGGCGCGTGTGCGTGGGTGCCCAAGATCCTGAGAGGAGAATGGAGGAGAAGGGATTGCAGCGTGGCCATCCCCACTGGGGGGTGATTTCCTGCTTTCTGTCTCTCTGTCTCTCTCTGTCTGTCTGGTGAGCGCACGCGCCCTATAGCAAAAACCTCTCCAAAAAAAGAAAAAAAAAAAAGTTGCTCTTTCTCCACATCTTCACTAGCATTTGTTTGTTTTTGTCTTTTTTTTTAAGAAAGATTTTTACTATAGGGCATATGTACTCACCAGAGACACAGATAAGAGACAGAGAGAGAGAAAGTGAACAATAACCCCTGAAGGGATGGTCACGCCACACTCACTTCTCTTTCATTCTCCTCTTGGGATTTCAGGCATGCATGCATATGTGCCTGGTGTGAGTTTCAAGCCACCAAGTTTGGGACTTAACTGCAGTCAGCCATGTGGAAATCTATTGCCTTAACCACTATACCACCTGCTGGCCCCTGTTTCTGTATATATTTTTAATAGCCATTCTAACAGGAGTGAGGTGTATCTCATTGTGGTTTTGATTTCCATAATGATTGATGACATTGAACATTTTTTCATATGCTTTTTGGCCATTTGCATGTCTTCTTTTGAGAGATGTCTATTCAGATAATTTGTCCATTTTAAAATCAGATTTTTTTTGTTGTCAAGTTGAGTTTCTTACACATTCTGAATGTTAATCCCAAGTCAGATGAATAGTTTGCAAATACTCTCTCTAATTCTGTAGGTTGTCTCTTCACTGTGGATTGTCTTCTTTGCTGGGTAGAAACTTTTCGGTTTGATATAATACTGGTTTTCTATTTTTGGTTTTGTTACCTGTGCTTTTGCAGTCTTATCCCAAATATCTTTGCCCAGACCAATGTACTGCAACATTTTCTCTATTTTTTTCTAGTAGTCCTGTAGTTCTGGGTCTTATGTTTAAGTCTTTAATCCATCCCTACTCTATTTTTGTATATGGTGAAATATAGGGGGATAGTTTCATTCTTCTGCATATGTATATCTGTTTCCCAGTACCATTTATTGAAGAAATTATGCTTTACTCAATTAATTTTTTGGTGCCTTAGAAAAAAATCAGTTGGCTGTATATGGTTAAATTCATTTTTAGGTTCTCTATGCTGTACTACTAGTTTATATGTCTGATTTTTTGTTTTGTTTTGCTTTTATTTTTGATTGTGTGTGTGTGTGTGTGTGTGTGTGTATTTTCAGCCGGTTTTGAAGTGCTTGGGTTATTTTAGCTTTGTAGGATATTTTGAAGTCAGGTAGGGGGATACCTCCAACTTTTTCTTTTGCTGAAAATTACTTTGGCCCCTTTCGTGTTCTGCTGCCCCTCCAGTGCCTTGTCAAGTTCCACTGACCTGTGCAACTGAGACACAGGGAGCCAGTTTCCTTCATATTGCACATTTCACCAGCCCATGAGTTGCACATGTGATGCACAACTTGCACTTCTTTTTTTGTTTACATATTTCTAGCCCAATTCCTGGTGCATATCATCCTGAGAGGGTGTTATAGGATCCAAGCACTGGAACCTGGCCAGATATGCCCTATTCTGATTGAAAGACATATCCTTCTACCAAAAAACACACCTGGAAAGGAGCTGTTCTTTTCCACTGACACTAAAGAACTCATTCAAAAAAGTAGAAAGAAGTGTGTACCTCATCAGATGACTAAAGACCAATGCAGAGTCACAAAAAAATATGAAAAACAAAGAAATACTTCTCTCTCAATGGGACACAACTCCTCATCACTCACAGACAGCACAATAGAACTTGCAGATATGTCAGGAAAAAAATCAGAATATTCATAGTGTCAAAACTAAATGAGATACAAGAGAACAGAGACAATGAACTCCAGGAGATGAGGAAGTCCTTTCATGACTCAAAGGAAGAGAGAGATGTTATAATAAAAAATCAAAAGAAATTCTAGAGATAATGACTGTAATACAAGAAATCGAAACCTCTCTCAGCACTACTAATAGATTGGACTATGCAGAAGATAGGATCTCTGACTTAGAAGACAAACCCTCTAGCCTAGACATAATCACCATGGTTCATTCAAGTCTTATTCTCCATGTGTAATTTCTTTGTTTAATACCTTTTTAAAAGCTTTCTGCAAGTGGCTATAATCCTAACATGTCTTAAAAAATTTCACAAAGAGGAGAGAAGGAAAATGTACCCTTATAAGTACAGGTTTCTTTTTTGGAGAGATTTTTGCTATAGGGCATGTGCACTTGCCAGAAAGACACAGAGAGAGTGACAGGAAGCAAGAAATCACCCTCCAAGGGGTATGGCCAGGCTGCAATACCTTCTCCTCCATTCTCCTCTCAGGATCTTGGGCATGCACGCACACTTGCCCGATGTGAGTTTAAGCCACCAGGTCCAGGACTCGATCCATGGTCGACTACGTGGGAATCTAGCAACATAGTCATTATGCTGGTCCCGTAAGTACAGGTTCCTGATCATCTAATCATCTTACTGGGTAAAAATTTCCACTGGAAAAATTAATTGGTTTTCTGAATTGCTAAGTCAGTCATTAAAGAGAACCAAAATTAACCAAAAGCAAAAAAAGTTTTTACAGAATTGCAACTAAATAGAAAATATTAAAGTTATTAAGCTCTATAGTACTGGACTGCTGCCTAAGATCACATGTAAATTATTAAGTCCTATAATTTAAATAAATTCCATGAGATTGATCTAAGTCAAATTACCTGTGATAATCTATTTAATAAACAATGCCATGCACCCAAATTAAAGTTGATATAAACAGTTGTAAATCCAATGTTAAACACAAACTTGTAAAGAGCCTGGATGGCTACTTGGTTCTTCCTGAGTCCTTCTTATAACTATTATTATTAAGTTCACATGCTTTATTAACATGAAGTTTAAATATTTCTATTGTTGGCCTTTAAATTTTATAAAAATGAAAAATATTGAGTTAAATCTATTATAAGATGTTCTGTTCTACGTTGGGAAAATTTGTTGAACAGTTTTTGCTTGTTTATAGATCACATGTTCATAAGCTGCTGATATGTACAAAAAGCTAAGTTTGCTAAGAGTTTAAAAATTCTGGTAAATATGTAAAGTCCTACATACAAAGTTACAAGCATAATGGCCTTCCAGATTCCTTGGCTTAAAAAAAAGAGAGGGAGAGAGAGAGAATATTTAACACTTAATGAAGCCTCAGGTAATTCTTAAAATGACACAAAAGATATGTTCTTTAAAAACAATAGTTTCTGGGCCTGGCAGCTGGCCTGGTGGCACTGGACTCCCACACAGCCAACCACAGTTTGAGTCCTAGATCTGCTTTCTCATTTCTCTCATTTGCTCTCACTCTACCCCCTATGGTCAAATTAAAATAAATAAATAAATAAAACAATTATTTTTTAAAAAACAAATAGTTTCTATCTAATTGATCAGAGGTAACAATTATTTTCCTAGGACAAATTTATAAAGGATGAAATACAAGGTAAAAAGGAAACAGTATGTAGAAAAGAGAAGTTGAAAGAAGGTTATAGGTATGAAGATGTATTTCTGGGGGGAAAATGGGTATAGAAGGACTTTTGTATGGTAAAGGTTTTGTCTTAAGGTAAAATGGCTAGACTATCTCGAAATTAAAGGAAAAAGACAGGATTAAAACTAAAAGGTCCGGACCAGCAGTTGGCGTTAATGGCTATGCTGCTGGACTCCCATGCAGTCAACCATGTTTCGACTCCTGGACCCGGTGGCTTAAACTCACACTGGGTGCATGTGTGTGTGTGCCCAAGATCTTGAGAGGAGAATGGAGGAGAAGGGATTGCGTTGTGGCCATCGCCATGGGGGGTGATTTCTTGCTTTCTGTCTCTCTCTGTCTTTCTGGTGAGCGCACCACCTTATAGTAAAAACCTCTTTAAAAACAAAAACAAAAAACAAAACTAAAAGGTCTAAAACATGTTGTTGAAGGTTTGAGTTATGTTGAAAGTCTAAGAAAGAGCTACAAAAATTAATAAAATTAAAGTTTTTATTAATAATCTTCGAAAGCTAATTGTACTAAAGTAATGCCATCAGTCACACGTCAGATAATTATCTTTAAATACTATATACATACAGTAAAAACAACTAAATTTGTCTGTTATCACTGTTTTCAGTTTTATTGTCACAGTTTTAAGATTGCTTCCATAGAAAAGACTGACGAGTACCTATACCCACTAACCTGAGGTTCTATGAAAGCTATGTGTAACCAGCCACAGGAACTTCTTCAAATGACAAGAAAGGAAAACACATCTCAATATCTTTTTCTTGCTATGCTTGCTCTCATCACAGTCTTAGTGAGTATTCTCATCCACCTTTACGTCACCCCCTTCCATGGGGACAAATGAAGGCCTTAAATGGAAAAGCCGAGCATTTGATAAAGGACCAGGGGCTAACCAGTCACGGCTCCCTTGTTGAGTCTGGCTCTGAGCAGCATTCTGACCATACAGGTAGGTGCTCCCCCATTACACAACAAGATAAAACTTCCTGGGCCTGTGTTCCAGACCCTCCTATGTTATATCCAGTTACCTAGAAGGAGCCAGAATTTTAAGTATTCACAAATGAGTCGCATCACCTTGGAGGAATTTTTGCTGACAGCCTCAGCAGCCAATGGGCAAAATTTAATTGTCCAGTTAGTATCAATTCACCCCCATTTGTCTTTACACTCACATGAGACTCACGTGTGCCAGTAACTCAAGGAAAAAAAAGAGCCCATATACAATTCTACAATGACACCCACACACACATCCATCCCTTTTGCAACATACTACTTTCCAAAATAAATCCTACACCAATACTTTCATATTTCCACCTCATACTAACTTTTGTCATAATACTTCTGGCCTGGTTCCTAGAGCCCGTAACCCTCCCTGGATTACATGTCACTATAATACACAGATCAAAGTTATGTCTTCCAACATCCAGGTTTTAATTGGTCATATTCAAAACAACCAACTATAGGATGATTTATGTCCAGTATCTTAACAACTCTGGATGGTCACCAACAAAAAGGTCTTTGGAAAATAGCTATGGCCCTTATTCTTTCACAATTCATTTCTAGTGAAGACTTACAGGTTCCCATTGACACATTCGGACTAATGGCCTGCCTTCCAAAGCTGTACGTCGTGGTCATGGGAAATTTAAATTTTACCAGATGACACATTAAAATTTTTATAACTCGCAGTAATTGCAATCTCACAAATTATATTACCAGTCACAGTTCAGGCCAAGACATATTGGTAATGCACCATCCTTCATATGTCGCAGTTGCCTGTGTCAGTTTCTGGCCCCTGGTATGATGACTCAGAACTTCAAATATTACAAGAAATTCATAATCAATTATCAAGGCCAAAGAGATTTTTAGGAGCAGTTCTCTTTGGGATTCTTACTGCAATTACTTTAATTGTCTCCATAGCCACTTCAGCAGTTGCTTTGACCCAATAAACTCCCAATACTTCCATACGATGGGCACCCAATTTGGTACTGATGAATGAGTTGCTGTCCATCCGCGAGAACTGGAAACTACTGTAGACATTTTAGGAGAACAATTATTTAAAATACAATTACAAAGTCATTTGAGATGTCATGCATTGTATAAACATATCTGTGTGACACCTTTGCCGTATAATGACTCATTTTGGAATTGGACTTCAATATAAAACCATCTCCATGGGGTGTGGTCTTCTAACACTATTTCCTTAGATATGAAAAATCATTAAAAAATTATGGAGATGCAAAATAGTTTCCTGCCTTCATTTGATCCCTCAGATTTTGTCACCAATATTTTAGATCAACTTAAAGGCACTAATCCTTTTAACTTGCTTCGCCACTCTTTATGAATTTCTTGGAGTTTTTCGTGTCAATAATCTAGCCTATGTTTATATTCCTACTAGTCTGAAGACTTATCCAACAAGAACTCCATGTGATAGCCATTCAGCTCCATGGACTCTGATTTGAAAAAGAAATAGGGGGGACCAGCAGTTAGTGTAATGGCTATGTCGCTGGACTTCCACGTAGTCGACCACGGTTCGCGTCCTGGACCCGGTGGCTTAAACTCATGCCAGGCATATGTGCGTGCGTGCCCAAGATCCCGAGAGGAGAATGGAGGAGAAGGGATTGTGGCATGGCCATCCCCCCTGGGGGGGTGATTTCTCGCTTTCTGTCTCTTTGTCTCTCTCTGTCTTTCTGGTGAGTGCACGCGCCCTATAGCAAAAACCTCTCCAAAGAAAGAAAAGAAAAGAAAAAGAAAAAGAAATAGGGAAGAGAACAGATGAAGGGTCTTCGTGACACAAAACAAACAATTATGAAAAAATAATCTTTGGCTTATAAAACCATAAGGCACATACTCTATGAAAATACTACTCAGCCATAAAAAAAAAAAAAAAAAGACCCAGGCATTTGATGGAAAGTGAATGACTATGCAAGATTTACTGCTGAGTGAGATTTACTGCTGAGTGAAGCAAGCCAGGCGATGGAAGAGAGACATTGAATGTCTCCACTTAACATATTACAAGTGTCCGCACTTAATGGTGGAAACTGAGAGATTAGAGGACATAGAAGCATTGAAAATGGTTATAGATTCTGAAGACAAAGTGGGAGGAGAGTGGGAGAAGGGGAGAGAGTGTAAGGAAGGAAGGAAATTAAGGAGGAAAGTAGAGAAGCAGGACATTTAGGGGACACGAAAAAAAGTTTTTTGAGAAGTTTTTGCTATAGGGCGCGTGCGCTTCCCAGAAAGACAGAGACAGAGAGACAGAAAGCAAGAAATCACCCTTCTGGGGATGATGGCCATACCACAATCCCTTCTCCATTCTCCTCTGGGGATTTTGGGTACGCACGCACACATGCCCAGCATGAGTTTAAGTCACTGGGTCCAGGACTCAAACCGAAGCCAACTACGTGGGAGTCCAGTGACGTAACCATTACACCAACTGCTGGTCCCCAGAAATGGGTTATTATGTCGATGATAATCTGTTTTGTATCCTCGACTCGACTGGTGTGAAGTGTATTCCTGTTGAGTAATTCAGCTTACAAGTAAAGTGACGTACAGTGATTGAATGCATAAAATAAACGAATAATAACTACATGGATAAATAACTTCTGATGTATCCCTTTGGTAGTTCTGATATGATGGAGCGAGAGATGACAAGGGCTAATGAAAAATCTATCACTTGGGGGCCGGCAAGTGGCATGGTGGTTAAAGGCTCTAGGCTCCCACATGGCTGACCACGGTTCAAGTCTCGGACCTGGTGGCTTGCTTTCTCACTTCCTCTCTCTCTCTCTCTCTCTCTCTCTCTCTCTCTGATCAAACTGAAAAATAATAATGATAATAATAATAATAATAAATAAAATTAAATGAAATAATTCTTTAAAAAATCTATCACTTAATATATTGCACAATTTCTGATATATCTTTTTAAAAACTCTGGTTTAATGAGGAGAACAATGTCCAAAAATAAAACATTAGCAAATAAATATTAAGACCTAAGCTAACATCTGGGATATCCATGTTACCTTAAAGGGAAGGCTGAGTGCTGCACTGCGAGGCTGCGTCAGAGAAAGGAGGCGTGTGGCCACTGAGACACAGCAGGCCTCCTGAGTAAATGTAATCTCTTGTCCCGGTCTCACAGAGGACCCAAGAGGATGTCATTATGGCCATCTTCTTGGCCCCGGGTATTCCTCCCATTATTCCCAGACCTGACCCCCATAAAAACGATCTCTTCACTATTGCTATCGTCTTAGCCCCAAACATTCCTCCTGCTATTCTCAGATCTAACTCCCATTTTAAAATAATAAGAGAGAGAGAGACATTACATCCAAAACCTTTCAAAATATAGCAGCACTTTGTGTCAGTAAGGCCAACGTGAACACCAGCTTGCTACTGCAAGGCACACACTGCTCTTAGCACCTGCATTTAGAAAAAGCAAAAGGGGGGAATGTAATGAGTGGCCATATCTGGGCAGAGCCACGGTAGTCTTACAGATGAGCAAAGGCACAGTGTCCCACCACTTGTGGGTGTGCTGCAAGGCCAGCAGAGGTAGGGAGAAACTGCATCACCTAGAGCAGGCCGGGGAGAGCAGAGGATGCTAGTTCAGAACTGCAGGACAGGGTGTCACATGGCACCATGCATATTTCCTGCATACGCTACGGCATCCGGCTTCACATCCTGCTACCACCCGCTTTCTCCCTATAAAAGAATAAACTGGGGAATGGCTCGGGGCTGTGGCCCTCTCTGTCAAAGTCACCCAGACCACTGGATCCCCACTTTTGTTGGGTGTCTGTGTCTCTTCTTTCTAATCCACCGCTGCTTCCACTCAGGTGACATCTCACCAAGCAGGCCTCAACAAACCCAAATGTCCATGAACAGATGAAAGGATTGAAAAGTTGTGGAACACGTACACTACAGAATACTACTCATGTTGGGAAAATTCATTTTGCATACTGTAATGATATACAGTGATTGAATGCATTAAAAAATTAAATATATTGGGACCAGCAGTTAGCGTAACAGCACGTCGCTGGACTCCCATGTAGTCAGCTGCGGTTTGAGTCCGGACCCGGTGGCTTAAGTTCATGCCGGGCATGTGTGCGTGCATGTCCAAGATCCCGAAAGGAGAATGGAGGAGAAGGAGTTGCGGTGTGACCATCCCCCTGGGGGGTGATTTCTCGCTTTCTGTGTCTCTGTCTCTCTGTCTCTGTCTTTCTGGTGAGCACTCGCGCCCTATAGCAAAAACCTCTCAAAAAAATTAAATATATTTAGGTAGTGAAAGTCCCTGCCGCGGCGATGTTGTGCTGAGGGGAAGAGAGATGAATTTGTAAACCCCGAGTGAGCTTCTGCCTGCCCGAGGCAGCTGCTGTGCAGAGACCCCCGGGTGAAGCCACCACCACCATGCCTGACCAGGAGGCAAAACCCTCAACTGAGGACTTGGGGGATAAGAAGGAAGGAGACTACATTAAACTCAGAGTCATTGGGCAGGAGAGCAGTGAGATTGACTTCAAAGTGAAAATGACAAGACACCTCAAGAAACTCAAAGACTCATCCTGTCAAAGACGGAGTGCCCATGAGTTCTCTCAGGTTTCTCTCAGAAGGTCAGAGAATGGCTGATAATCATACTCCAAAAGAACTGGGAACGGAAGAGGAAGAAGTGATCGAAGTTTATCAGGAACAAACGGGGAGTCATTCAACGGTTTAGATTTTCTTTTTATTATTTTCTTCTTTTCCCTCAATTCTTTTATTTTTAAAAATAGTTCTTTTGTGACGTGGTGTTCAAAGTGCAGTTGAAAGCTGGCTGCCGTCTCTTTACCGCGTCTGGTCACCTGAGTCCTGGTGCTCATGGCTGTCGTTCGTGCCATGGCGCTGATGCCTCGGCTCCTTCACGGTGGCCTCTGCTCTATAGAAGTCCCGCGTGTGACAGGGAGGTCGCCTGTTCCAGGGCTGCATTTCAGGCCTGTGGTGGTAACTAAGATCGGCCAGTGCGGGCGTCCACAGTGACTTTCGAACCGGCCTCGAGGCTTCAGCACGTGGTTGCTTCGCTCCTGGACTACGGCTTTCAGTAGGAGATGGAAGCTTTTCAGAGAACGGAACTGTGGAAAATGGCCTTTCCTTAACTTGAAGCTATTTTTAAAATCTGAGGGTCTGGACCAAAGAAGAGGAATATTAGATGGGAGTCGAGATGACAGTTAGTTCACTAACTCCAAAGGTGGCTTCACGGAAGAGAACCATTTTAATATTTAAAAAATCTTGTCAGAAGATCCCAGAAAAGTCCTGATTTCCATTAGCAGGTAATAAAGTTATTCATGCAGAAGTGTATACAACAGGACACTGCTCTTTTTTATTTTATTTGTACTTTTTGGCCTGGGATATGGGTTTTAAATGGACATTGTCTGTATCAGCTTCATTAAAATAAACAGTATCTGTAAGAATTGTAAAAAAAATTAAATATATTTTAAAAAATTGAAACAGAGGCAAACACAAATGCATATGAAGAGTGCCCTTCTGGGGACCAGCAGTTGGCGTAATGACCATGTTGCTGGACTCCCACGTAGTCGACTGCGGTTCACGTCCTGGACCGGATGGCTTAAACTCATGTCGGGCGTGTGTGCGTGCGTGCGTGCGTGCCCAAGATCCCGAGAGAAGAATGGAGGAGAAGGGATTGTGCTGTGGCCATCCCCCTGGGGAGTGATTTCTCGTTTTCTGTCTCTGTTTCTCTTTGTCTTTCTGGAGAGTGCACGTGCCCTATAGCAAAAACCTCTCCAAAAAAAAAAAAAAAAAAAAAAAGAAAGAAAAGAAAAAAAGAATGCTCTTCTGGAATTCCTTTAGATATGTGGAATAATGTTCAAGAATTGCATTAAAAAATTTCTGAACAGAAAATCTCAAGATTCAGAGGGAAAAAGAGAAAAAAACACTCCAGAAAAAATAAATTGAAGAATGAAAAAGAATCTCAGAGCTGAACGCTGAACGGCCTCAAGAGAAACCCAGTGGACGGAGTTTACCGGGCATTTTGGAGTCAATGACAGATTTGAACCCCGTTAAAAAGAAAGAAGCTGAAAAGGCAGGCCTTAAAAAGAGGATAGACCAGGCTATGGAAGAATGGAACTCAGCAGCCAGCTTGCTGCCGAGAGCTTCCAGTGAAAAATGCCAAAGCAGTTTCCTGCCACAGCTTCGTAAAGGCCAGAAAGGAAGCTGAAAATACACTGCTGCGCGAAGAGAGAAGCAGCTTGCATTGAAGAAGTGATGGGAAACCAAACGCAGCAGGGTGTACGTGTAACTGGCGAGTTCTTCAAGACAGTTGCAGACTCATGCTCAGTTTGCCGAGAAGTCATTCCTGCTCATGCTAAGTTTGTTAGGAAAGTGATAGAAATAGAAAACAATAAGCATAAAATTTGGGAGTCGATTGTCAACTCTTTTCCATCTTTTTCCAAGCTCATCCTATTGAAGTGAATGAAATAAAGCATTTTGTTATTTGTGTAAGAAATGCATGCATTATGTACAGAAAAGAAAGAGAAGGCGAGAAAACAAGCCTCCAGGCTCAGGACCTGAACTGTGTTAGACCATGTGGGAGTCTAGTGCCTTAACCACCATGCCACTTGCTGGAATTGTGTTTTAAGACTGACATTTGTGGGGACCAGCAGTTGGTGTAGAGGCTATGTTGCTGGACTCCCATGTAGTCGACCGTTGTTCGCGTCCCGGACCCGGTGGCTTAAACTCAGGCCGGGCGCGTGTGCGTGCATGCCCAAGATCCCGAGAGGAGAATGGAGGAGAAGGGATTGCGGCGTGGCCATCCCCCCTGGAGGGTGATTTCTCGCTTTCTGTCTCTCTGTCTGTCTCTGTCTGTCTGGCGAGCGCATGCGCCCTATAGCAAAAAACCTCTCAAAAAAAAAAAAAAATTGAAAGAGGCATCAATCAAAGAACTCCTTCTGTAGGTTAGTGGATAAATAAACTGTGGTATGTCTAAGGTAATGGATTATTAATCAACATTAAAAAGAAATGAACTCTCAAGACACAAAAATAAACAAAGGAACCATAAAAGCATATTGCTGAGTGGAAGAAGTCAACTGAAAAGGCAACACACCCTACAGGTCCAACCATGGAACGTTGTGAAAAAGACAACACTGGAGACAGTAAAGAAAGCAGTGGTTGCCAGGCGCGTGAAGGCACGGGGATGAATGCATAGAGCTGAAGGTTTCAAGGGCCAAGACGCTGTTCTGTACGATAGGATAATGAAGGATATATGTGACTCTGCTGGTCCTATACCCACAGGGGGTACGCCACCATGACTGGATGTGTACTGTGGAGTTAGATTAGTAATGTGTCAGTTCTGGTTTATGTGTTGTAACAAACATGCCCACCTAAGGGAGATGTCCATAATGGGGAGAAACTGTGTGTTTAGGGGAAGAGAGGAGGGCATAGAGGAATCTCTGTACTGTCTGCTTGATTTTTCTGTAAACCTAAACTTCTCAAAAAAAATTAAGTAAATTTTTTTTTTTTTTTAAGGCAGAGACCGGACAACTGGCAAGACACTTGTATTAGAGGCTAGGTGTGTTTTCTAAAACTAACAATTCTGTGTATGTGTGGAGCGCACTGTAGAGGTAAGATCTCAGCTGGACCTTCACCTCTTAACTCCTTAACCTTTGTAGAGTGTACTAGTGGTCATTTCCATGGAAATCTTTTCTCTCCGTGTGTGTGTGTGTGTGTGTGTGTGTGTGTGTGTGTGTGTGTAGGTACAGAACCTTGGATTTACATTAAAAATAGAGAAGGAATAAATGAGGGTGTAGTAAAATCTCTTATTAATATTTTTCTTATTCTTTTTTTGAGTTTCTTCTCTTGTTTATTCCATGAGTGAGTGAGACAGGAATACAACGCCCTTGACAGACTCTCAGTGCCATGATCTACCTCCAGGCCCAGTCAGGATAGCTGATAGGCACATGTGCGCCAGGGGTACTCAGGGCAGTGTCCAGACTGGGTTCAGGAGCCTTGCCACGTGGGTCAACCTCACAGAGCACCATGTTTTCCTACACCATCACAGTCTAGGGCCAGCATTTATGTTTTTTTCTTTTTTGCTAGGGGGGTGCATGTGCTCACCAGAGAGAAATACAGAGGAAGAAATGGAGAGAGCACCCCCCCCCCAGAGGGGATTGTCACACCCCAATCCCTTCTCTTCCATCTCTTCACTCTGTTGGGATTTGAGGCATGTATGCACACCTGCGTGGGGCCAGGACTCAACCCGCACAGGAGGCCATGTGGATCCGGCTGCCCTAACCATCAGGCCACAGAGCCCCTCCCCTCCCCACCTCATATCCAAATGTAAGTTTAACTTTTTCATTCCAGAAGCAGGAGTCAGTTGCCCTTGACACGTTTTTCAACACTATCCCCCACCCAAATGCCTCATGTTGGTGGCCAGAAAAAAGAACCTAAAGGTTTCTCTTCCACCTACCAGGCTGGGCTCCTTGCTTTTCAGCCAATTTATTATTTTTTATTTTAAAATTTCTTTAATGCCCAAAGGGTACACGCAATCATCAGAGAGAAACAGAGGGGCAGAAGGAGAGGGAGAAAGCACCCCACGTTAGGGTGACGCCATGATCCCTTCACTGTTTCCTGGGCAGGCACATGCACGTGCCATGCATATTTTTCAAGCCTCCAGGGCTGGGAATTGAACACTGGTCAGCCATGTGGGATTCAGCTCCCTTAAGCACTAGGCTATGGGGTTCGCACCAGCCAAATTTTTCTTTCTTTTTCAAAAAATTTTTCCAGTGGGTATATACGAGAGAGAGAGACAGAGAGAAAGTGAAAGAAAGTGACCTTTCCCCAAGGGAAAAGGTCACACAGCAATCCCATCCCCTCCATTCTTTCCTCCTTTTAGGATTTTGGGCGTGTACGCACTTGCAACCATCATGTTTTTCTTTTCTTTCTTTTTTGAGAGATCTTTGCTATGGGGCACATGCACTCACCAGAGACACAGAGACAGAGAGAGAGAAAAAAAGCAAGAAATCACTCCCCAGGGGGCATGGCCACACCACAATCTCTTCTCTTCCATTTGCCTCTTGGGATTTTGGCCATGCATGCAATGCATGCCTGGCATGCCTTTCAAGCCTCTGAGTCTGGGACTCAAACTATGGTGCCATGTGGGAGTCTAGTGCCTTAACCACTACACCACCTGCTGGCCCCATCATCCAGCATGTTTTTTAAGCTGCTAGATTCAGGATTGGAACCACTTACCCATGTTAACCACTATGCCACCGGCTGGACCCCAGCCGATTTCTTTAAACAGACCATCCATGAATTTCCTTAGAACATAAAGGGACCCACACTCCATTCCGCACTGCACTGCTAGAGGTAGGGCACATTCTCAGTGTGCTCTGGCTCTCACCTGCACCCCTGACCTCCCTGAGCGTGTGTGTGGTCTCCAGGCAGGCTGTATATCCCTGAGCCTCGGGCAGAGTCCCTGCCTACGCTCTTGTATCTGGGCCTCGGTGAAAAGTAGGTACCAGCTGAGTTGATAATGAAGTCCAAGAGTTGCCTTCAAGACATTGTTTTGGTAAAAAGATGATGAGCGATTATAGCTTATAGGTAAGTAAAGCAAATGACAGCGATGTTACAAGAGGCGAGAGGGAGAAAACGGGAATGCTCTGTTACAAGATGCCTGCATTAAATGTGAAGCAGGTTAGTTTGTTTGGAGATAGACTCGGATTCTATACCTCATGGAAATGGAATGAATAACTGATAATCTCCCAAAACAGAAAGCACCAAGTTGCAGAAGGGTTCACTGGTAAATTCTACTGGACAATTAACGAAGAAATTATATGAATTATGTATAATTCTTCAGAAAAAAAGCAGATGGAAATTTTCTTAATTCATCCTACAAGGTTAGGATTTACTCTAATATAAAACTGAGACAAAGACATTACAAAAAAATGAAAATTACAAGTCATCATCTTTCATAAATATAGATGCAACAGTCTAGAACAACACATTAACAAGTCAAATCCAACAATGTATAAAATTTCAAAAATGCAAGGCTGGCTCAACATCTAAAAAAATATCAATGTGACCCACTAAATCAACAAATTAAAGAAGAAAAATCATTGTTGAAATGAAAGCAAAGGGTTTATAATGCGGGCATACCTCAGAGATATTGTGGATTCAGTTCCAGACTACTGCTAATTTGTTGATTTCTCAGTGCATACAGAGTCATTTGAAAGTAAGTCCCCAGAGAAAACAGTTCTGGTTTATAAATCTCTTTTATGCTCACATGACATTAATAATTATGTCTTTGATGATGTGTTTAAATTGAGGTACAGAAAATAAAGAAACCATACTTTCTGGCAAATTTTAAAAGAAATAATTTTTTAATGAAAAAAATTTAAGCTTCTTGAAGACATCTTCATGGTTCCTGAGAACTAGCCATTTTGGGGGAAACAGAAATGAAGATTTTCCACTGATAATTCGACCTTCAGCACACAAACTCGTGTGGTAGGAAGACCCCTTTCAGGCCTCCTGTCTCTGTATCTGTCTTTGTCTCTCTCTACCTCTGTCTCCGCCTCTGTCTTCTCTCTTTTTTAAAAATTTTTCCTTTTTAGAATTTTTTAAGGTGAGGCATTTTCTGGACTTTCTGGCCCCTCCTATCCCTTTATCTTGTTAATAATTCCCTCTCCCCCTCCCAATTCAGGAGAGGCAAGGGAACAGGCCTTCTTGAAGACACCTTCATGGCTTCTGAGAACTAGCGCACCACACGGTTTTCTAATTTTTGGGTTTTTCTGAGATTTTTTTAAATTTGAAGTTTTTTTTAAATATTAATATTTTTAGTTTTTTAGAAAAGTTTTTATCTTCATTTCTCTTCTCTTTTTCTCTGTTTCTTGTTTTGTTGTTGTTGTTGTTGTCGTTGCTGTTGTTTCTCTCTCTCTGTTTCCTTTTCTGCACACTCCTCGATGCTCAGAAACCAACCATCCACCAGATGACTAGAAATCACTGCAGGATCACAAGAAATATGGGAAAGCAAGAAAATACCTCTCCTCCAAGGGAAAAGGATAACTCCTCTTCATCCACACACAGTTCAATGGAAATCATAGAAATGTCTGATAAAGAATTCAGAACATTCAAAATGGCAAAGCTAACAGAGATGGAAGAGAAGAGAGACAATGAACTGCTGAAAAGGAAGGAGAAAGGAATGGAAGAGTTCCAGGAGGTAAAGAAATTCATGCAAGATCTAAAACAGGAATTTCACACTTTACAAAAGAATCAGATGGAATGGTTAGAGATGAAGGCTATAATACAGGAAGTCAAAATCTCCCTCGAAAGTATTAAAAGCAGACTAGATCATACAGAAAATAGAATCTCAGATGTAGAAGAGAAAATTGCTGGCCTAGAAAAATCTACCATGAAGACTGAGAAAATTGCCCCAAAATTTGAGAATAATATACAAGAAATACTAGATACCATCAAACATCCAAACATCCAGATAATAGACATCCCAGAAGATGAAGAGACTCATAAGGGCATTGATAATCTATTCCATGAAATCCTGCAAGAAAACTTTCCAAACCTAGAGAGGCACTCAAAGATTCAGTCCCAAGAAATACAGAGGACTCCAAATAGAATCAACCCAAGAAAATCTTCTCCAAGACACATTATAGCCAGATTGACCAAAACCACAGACAAAGACAAGATACTAAGATTGGCAAGAGAAAAACGGCAAGTTACCTACAAGGGGTATCCCATCAGACTAACAGCAGACTTCTCATCAGAAACAATGTGAGTGAGGAAAGAATGGGAAAATATATTCAAAGTGTTAAGGGAAAAGCAATTTTAACCGAGATTACTGTACCCGGCAAGATTACCATTCATTTGGGAAGAAAAGACAAGAACATTCTCAGATAAACAAAACCTGAAAGAATTTACCAGCACCAGACCAGATCTCCAAGAAGTTCTTAAAGGAGTGCTATGTCAGTAAAATTAAATGCAGACACACAGAAATAAGAGTTCAAATACTAAGAAAATGGGCAACTTAATTGTAGGGACAAGTCTGGAGTTGAATATTATATCCCAGAATTTAATCTGGCAGATCAAACCACAACAGAATAAAGATTAAGTACATCAGACTGAACTGATGAAACAGCATTCTGTGACTTGATTAAAACATTGCTGCTGTTCTTCTAAGCTTTGTTGTTGGGTTTTAAGGATTTTTGTCCTGTCTTGAGCTGTCAATAGGTTCATGTACCTACTATTTGAACAGAATACTAACCTGTTTCTAGGCTTTAAGTTTCAAGGAAATATCCTTACCAGCTCAAAACTGCTTTTCTTGAAATTACCAGCTGAACTTGCTATTGAAAGTAGTTAGATTACTTATGATATGGTGTGATCAACAAAATGTTGGGGGAAAAGGAATCGAAGACAACTGTAGACAGCAGAGATAGTGTAATAAGAGAGTGGGAAAGGGCAGAGGGTCAGACATGGGGTAAAAAAAAATATATATATATATATATGTATATATGAAACTAGAAATGGAATATTATTGGTGACAACATGCATGTTTAAGCCATTATGCAGTTTATTCTACATGGGAAAACACATTTAGTATGTTGTGATGATGCTCAGGAAATGAATGTAAATTAATTAATTAAAAAAAAAGTTTCAGGAGGAAAAAAAACACTAAAACTGTTCTTATTGAAATGTTAAAAAAATGCATATTTGATGACTGCAGTAAGCTATATAGCCCCAGCTAGGTACTACTTTATAGTATGTTCATTCTACTCACTGAGGTTTATGCCTAAAGTCAGACTTGGGTTCATGTATACGTATATATCAGCTGTGCTTGCTATTGGAAATATTTAAACTAATTAAGTTCATTAGCAAATGAATTAAATGGGGGGGGGGGAAGGCATAGAGAGCAACCATGGATACCAGAGACAATGTGGGAGGAGGGTGGGACATGGCAGAGGGTGAGGGATAGGGAATCAAGGATGGCAAAAAAATAAATAAATAAATAAAAAGCCAAATATACAGGACATAAGAAATGGAAAATTATTTGTTGTTAACACGTATGTTGATGTGCTTGATTGAGCCAATATACAGTGTATTCTGGATGGAAAATTCATTTTATATGTTGTAATGATGTATAGTGAATTAATGTAAATAAATAAATTTAAAGAAAAAAATTTAATAAAAAAAGCTGAATGACAAATAAAAGTTATATTTACACTATACCGTAGCTTATTAAGTATACAATAGCATTATCTCTAAAAATACATACCTTATTATTATTATTATTATTATTTTTTGGAGAGGTTTTTGCCATAGGGCACGTGTGCTCTCCAGACAGAGACAGAGAGATAGAAAGTGAGAAATCACCCCCCAGGGGGGATGGTCACACCGCAATCCCTTCTTCTCCATTCTCTTCTCGGGATCTTGGGCACACACACACACGTGCCCGGCATGAGTTTTAAGCCACCAGGTCCGGGATGCGAACTGTGGTCGACTACAGGGGAGTCCAGTGACATAGCCATTACGCTAACTGCTAGTCCTAATACATACCTTATTTTTAAATGCTCTATTACTAGAAAATGTTGAGTAATCACCTGAGCCTTCAGTGAGTCATAATCTTTTTGCTAGTGGCGGGTCTTGCCTCAGTATTGATGACTGCTGACTGATGGGGTTGGGTGACTGGCAACTTCTTATAGTAAGGCAACAATGACGTTCTGAACTATCTGAGGTTGTTTTGTAGCATTTTACCCACCGCACTTATTTCAAAATTAGAGTCAGGTCTGCCCATGGCCTGGTGATTAAGGTGGCTGAATTCCACAAGGCCAACTGCAGTTCAACTCCTGGACCCGGCAGTTTGAAAAACACATCAGGCAGGCACATGTGTGTAAGTGCTCAAAATCCCAAAAGGAGAGGTGAAGAAGAGATTGCAGGTGACCATCACCTCCAGGGGGGAGTGCACTTTCTTTCCTCTCCGCTCCCTCCCCTCCTCTTTTCTCTTCTCTTCTCTTCTCTTCTCTTCTCTTCTCTTCTCTTCTCTTCTCTCCTCTTCTCTTCTCCTCCTCCCCTTCCCCTCCCTTCCCCTCCCCCTCCTCTCTCCTCTCATCCCCTCCCCCTCCCCTCCCCTCCCCTCCCCTCCCCTGCCCTCCCCTCCCCTCCCCTGCCCTTCCCCTCCCCTCTTCTCTTCTCTTCTCTTCTCTTCTCTCCTCTCTTCTCTCTTCTCTTCTCTTCTCTTTCTCCTCTTCTCTTCTTTTCCTTCTTTCTTCTCTCCTCCTCTTCTCTCCTCTCCTCTCCTTACTTCTCCTCTCCTCTCTGTCTCTGGCTGGCAAGTACACATACACTTTGGCAATTTTTTTAATGGAGTTTTTTAATCTCGGACTCTGCTTTTGCTTTATCAACTATTTATGAAATGTTCCAAATCCTTCGTCATTTCAACCACATTCACCAGATCGTTTTCTTACCAGAAATAGATTTTGCATCAAGAACCCACGTTGTTGCTCATCCCTAAGAAGCAACTCTTCAGGTCGACAGGTGACGTGCTGGTTAAGGTGCTGGATTCCTACACGATCAACTCCAGGTGAAGTCCCAGATCCCTGGCAGCCTGCTTTTTCACTTTCCCTCTGTCTGGTCAAATTAAAATAAATAAATAAATAATTAAATTAAATTAAATCTTTTTTTTTAAAAAGAGAAACTAAAAGAAGCAACCTTTCATCTGTTAGTATTACAGCAATTCAGTTACATCCTTAGGCCCCACTTCTAGTTCTAGCTCCTTTGCTGTTTCCACTACATCTGCAGTTACTTCCTCCACTGACGTCTTGAACCCCTCAAAGTCATCCATGAGAGTTGGAATCCACTTCTTCCAAACTCCTGTTAATGCTGATGTTTTGTGAGCAGCAGACGGCATCATGGTTATGTCTCTGAACTCCTATGTAGTCAACCACGGTTTGAGTCCCAGACCCAGTGGCTTGAAATTCGTGCCTGTGCGTGTGCACATATGCCCAAAATCCCAAGAGGTGAACGGAGGAGAAGAGACTGTGGCATGGCCATTCCTCCCCAGGGACGGTGAGTGATTTCTCACTTTCTGTCTCTGTCTCTCCAGTGAGCACATGCATTCTATAGCAAAAAATCTCTCTGATTTTACTGATGTTTTTATCTCATTCCATGAGTCATGAATGTTCTTAGTGGCATATAAAGCAGTGGCTCCTTCCCAGACTTTCACTTTGCCCAGATCCATCAGAAGAATCAGCACCTATGGCAGCTATAGCCTCACAAAAAAATTTTTGGAGAAGTTTTTGCGCTTGCCAGAGAGACAGAGAGAGCCAGAGAGACAGAAAGAGAGAAATCACCCCCCAGGGGGGATGGCCATGCCGCAATCCCTTCTCCTCCATTCTCCCCTCAGGATCTTGGGCATGGACGTACACGCACCCGGCCTGAGTTTAAGCCACTGGGTCTGGGACTCGAACTGTGATCTACTACATGGGAATCCAGCAACATAGCCATTATGCCACCTGCTGGTCCCACAAAATGCATTTCTTTCTTTTTTTTTTTTTTGGAGAGGTTTTTGCTATAGGGTGTGTGCGCTCGCCAGACAGACAGAGAGACAGAGAGATAGAAAGCGAGAAATTACCCCCCCAGGGGGGATGGCCATGCCACAATCCCTTCTCCTCCATTTTCCTCTTGGGATCTTGGGCACGCACGCACAAGCGCCTGGCATTTTAAGCCACTGGGTGCGGGACTCGAACTGCAGTCGACTACATGGGAGTCCAGCAACTTAGCCATTATGCTAACTGCTGGTCCCACAAAATGTATTTCTTGAAAGTTCAAGCTCTTCCTTGATAAATGGGCTACAGGACTGATGCTGTGCTAGCAGGCATGAAAACAACATTAATTTCCTTGTACATTTTCATCAGAGCTCTTGGGGGACAGGTGCATTGACAGTGAACCAGACTATAGCAAAAGAAAATTTTCTTTTCCTGAGTAGTAGTTGCCAACAGTGGGCTTCACATATTCCATAAACCCTGTTGTACACAGAGATCCCGTGGTCATTCTACATAGAGCACAGGCAGAATAGATTTAGCATAATCTTTTGTGGTCCTATGATCTTCAGGACAAAAATGAGCATCAGCTTTAACTTCAAGTCACCAGCTGCATTAAACCCAAACAAGAGGGTCAGCCTATCCTTTGAGGCTTCAAAGCCAGACATTGATTTTCTTCTTTAGCTATGAAAGTCCTAGGTGGCAACTTCCAACAGAAAGCTGTTTTGGGGGACCAGCAGGTGGCATGGTGGTTAAGGTGCTGGGCACTCCCATATGGCTGACCACGGTTCAAGTCCCAGACCTGGCGGCTTCCTTTCTCCCTTTCCCTCTCGCTCTCTCTCTCTCTCTCTGTGTCTCTCTCTGGTCAAATTAAAATAAATGAATGAATAAAATTAAAAAAATAATAATTGTTTAAAAAAAAAAAAAAAGAAAAAAGAAAGCTGTTTTGTCCACACTGAAGATGTATAGAGCAGGGTCACCACCTTCATCTACTATCTTAGCTCGGTTTTCTGGATAACTTGCTGCAGATTCTACGTCAGCATTTGGGCTTTGCCTTGCATTTTTGTGTTACGGAAATTACTTCTTTCCTTAAACATCATTAACCAACCTCTGCGAGCTTCACACTTTTTCCTGCAGTGTCCTCATCTCTCTCAGCCTTTATAGAATTGGAAAGGTCTTGCTCTGGATTAGGCTTTGGCTTAGGAGAATGCCATGGCTGGCTTCATCTTCTATGCCTATATTATATAAATTTAGTTGATACTCAATGGCAGGGTTGAGAGGATTGACTCCAATTTTTGAATGTTCTACTGGGGTAAAATGTTACCAAGTAGCATCACATGGTCCAGAAAAATCACTCAGGAAAGGAAGAGTCAATCAATGTGGCAAGTTTTCTTGCTGCTTCATTACATGTTGCCAGAGTGACCTGAACTTTCAGCAACCATCACCCTGATCAGTCAGCAGCGTTGATACCAAGGAAGACCCTTCACCAGCAAAGATTATGCCTTACTTACGGTGCAGATGTTTCTCAGCATTTTTAGTAATACAATATCTTAACTAAGGCACATACATGGTGTTTTTAGAGATAATGCTATCACACACTTCATAGTCTACAGTATAGTGGGAGACATAATTTTCGTATGCATAGGGGAATAAAAAACTGTGCGATTCATTTAATTATGGTACTTACGGTCTGGTACTGAGCACACAATATCTCTGAGGTACATCTGTACATGTTTTGCTGTGATTGTTCTTAATTATTCATTATCTTTGGAGCAGTTACAAATGTTGCATCTTTGCTTTTGTTTCCAGTAGTTTGGTATACTAAGTCGGAATGCTACTGATCTTTGCATGTTGATCTTACATCCAATGATATTAATGAACTCTTTTGTTATTACTAGGAGTTTGTTTGCTTCTCTTTAGCTTCCTTGGAATACCCTCTGTAGGCAATTATGTCACCCAAAATAGAGACAGTTTCGTTTCTTTTTTCCCCCAATCTCTGTGCCTTTTGTGTTTCTTGCCTTACTTCAGTAGCTACAACTCTCAGTAATATATGAGTAAAAGAGGTGAGAGTAGACATCCTTTCCTTGTTCTCTATTTTAGAGAAAAACAATAAGATTTTCACTACTAAGTATGATTTAGCTATAAGGTTTTGTTAGTTTTACTATATGGCACATGCACTCACCAGAGAGAGAGGGAAAGTGAGAAATCATCCCCCAAGGGCGATTGTCATGCCACAATCTTCCTTTTGCGATTTTGTGCACATACACACAAACGCACCTGGTGTGATTTTCAAGCCACAGGGTCAGGGACTAGAACTATGCAACTGGTTATCTGAAATTGCAACCTTAATCTCCATATCACCTCGCCTTTTTTTTTTTTTTAATAATCAAGTATTTATTATCAAGTAGGAACAAAGCAGCTCATATATTCTGATCTATATGCCAAAGACATCTTAACTCTTTGTCCTTTAAGGCTCTTAAGGATAATCTTGCATAGAAGGTCCACTAAAGTTGGATGTGACACCATGCTAGACGTAGGTTCTGTTGTTCTTATGGTTGATATCAAGGAAATAGTAACCCTCTTCTCCATTTCCCAGATTCAGGGTCATTGGGGCTCAAGTCTCAGATAGCATTCTTATGAGTGCAGCCTATGTGTCTTGCTAGATTATTTTTTATTGTGGTAAAATATACATAACAAAATATTCATCAGTCCAGGGACCAGCAGATGGTGTAATGGTTACATCACTGATATCCCATGTGGTTTCAGTCCTAGACCTGGCAGCTTAAAACTTCTACTGGGCACATGCCTGCATGACCAAAATCCTGAGAGGAGAATGGAGAAGGAATTACAGCATGGCCATCCCCCTGGGGGATGATTTCTCTCTATCTCTCTGCCTCTCTCTGTCTTACCAGCGAGTGCACATGCCCTATAGCAAAAATCTCTCTAAAAAAATAAATAAAAATTTCATCATTACAGCTATTTGTAAGTACACAATTCAGTTACATTAAACGTACTAACTGTTGTATAACTACCACTGCCTTATCAAAACATCTTCTCCATCCCCCAAATAAACACTGTATCTGTTAAACAATAAAATACCTTGCTTCTTTTCACCAAACCCTTGGTACCCCCCATTCTACTGTCTGTTTCTGTGAATTTGCCGATTCTAGGTACCTCATATAAGATGATATTTATCCTTCCATGCCTGGATTATTTCACTTTGCATGATGTTTTTGAAATGTACCCATGTTGTAGCATATATAAAAATTGTATTCCTTTGTTACGGTGGAATGATATTTCATCGTATGTATATACCACCTTTTATCTATCCATTCGTTTGTGGTTGGATACAAGTTATTTCCACCTTTAGCCATTGTGACTAATGCTGCTAAGAACACTGATGAACACATGTCTGCTCAAGTCCCTGCTGTCAATTATTTTGTATATACTCCTGAGAGTGGAATAGAAAAGTAACCTAGTAGTTCTATGCGTAATTTTTAGAGGAATTGCTAAATTATTTTCCACAGAAGCTGCACCATTGATGATCCCAACTCCTCCACATCTTCACCCACACTAGTTATTGTCCATGTTTCGTTTCTTTTCATTTCTATGTCTTTTATTTACTTTTCTTATCTAGTAGATAAAGCTGAAACTTTCACTAGAATGTTGAATAGCAGCAATGAAATCAGGCATTCTTGCCTTGATCCTGATCTAGGGGGAAAGCTTTCAGTCTTTCATCACTGAGTATGATGTTAGCAGTTTTAGTAAATGCGCTTTATCATGTTAAGCAGTTTCTCTCTATTCCTGTTTTTTAAAGTGTTTTTTATCATACAAGTGTGTTGAATTTTGTCAAATGTCTTTACTATATCAAATGAAGGAATTATGTGGGTTTTCTCCCCTTCATTCTATTAATGCGATATTTTACGCTGACCGATTTTCCCTTTTTTTTTTTGGAGAGGTTTTTGCTATAGGTCGCGCGCACTCGCCAGAAAGACAGAGAGAGACAGAGCTAACTGCTGGTCCCAGAGTTTCTTATATCAAACCACCCTCGCATTCCTGGGATAAATCCCACTTGGCCACGATAAGTAACAATTTAAATCTTGCATTGGATTCAATTTGTTCACACTTGATTAAGAATTTTAACATCTAGGGACCAGCAGTTACTGTAATGGCTATGTCGCTGGACTCCCACGTAGTCGACCGTGGTTCGCATCCTGGACCCGGTGGCTTAAACTCACGCTGGGCATGTGTGCGTGCCCAAGATCCCGAGAGGAGAATGGAAGACAAGGGATTGCGGCGTGGCCATCCCCCGGGGGGGGTGATTTCTCGCTTTCTGTCTCTCTGTCTCTCTCTCTCTTTCTGGTGAGCGCACATGCCCTATAGCAAAAACCTCTCCACAAAAAAAAAAAAAAAAGAATTTTAACATCTATATTTATAAAGGATATTTGTTTATAATTGGATTGTTGCATTTTCTATTTATTCTTTAGTCTCAAAAGTAGATTACACAACATGGTTAGGAAATTCATGTGTTCCAAGAAATTTGTTCATTTTCTCCTGGTCACCTAGTTTCTTGTCTATAATTTTTCACACTATGCTCTTATAATTTATTTTATTTTATTATATTTTATTACTTTATTATTTATTTATTTATTTATTTATTTTTAGTTTTTTGCTATGGGGCGTGTATGCTCACCAGGGAGAGAGAAGAGAATGAGAAGGAGAAAGTGAAAAATCACCCCTTGAGGGAAATGGCCGTGCCTTAACCTCTTCGCCTCCACTCCCCTTGGGAGATTTTGGACATGCACACAGACAAGCCCAGCAGGATTCCCAAGCCACCGGGTCTGGGACTTGAACCATGCAGTAGGCCACATGGGACCCAGCACCTTAGCCACCACGCTGAGCATGATGTTAGCAGTGCAGTTTTAATAAGTGCCCCTTATCATGTGAAGCGTATTTTCTCTATTCCTGTTTTTTTAAGTGCTTTTATCATACAAATATGTTGGATTTTGTCAACTGCCTTCACTATATCAAGGAAGGAATCGTGTGTTTTTATTCCCCCCTTCATTCTATTAATATGATATTTTATACTGACTCTCAGCCCCCTTATAATTCTTTTTATCTCTTCAAGGCCAGCATTAGTATCCTTACTTTCATTTTCATTTTAGTTATTTGCCTCTTTCTCTCTTTTTTTTCAAGCCAAGAAATTTTTATTGAGCTTAACATGAAAACTATAAACCCTGTCAGCGTAAGATGAACAATTTAAAAATACTGTTTGTTCTTTTTTTTCTCTTTAAATTTATTTATTTTTTACATTAATTCACTATACATCATTACAGCATACAAATGAATTTTCCATCCAAAATACACTGTGTATTGGCTCAATCAAGCACATCAACATACATGTTTTCAGCAAATAATTTTCCAGTTCTTATGTCTTGTATACTTTGTTTTTTGTTTTGCCATCCTTGATTCCTTATCCCTCACCCTCTGCCATGTCCCACCCTCCTCCCACATTGTCTCTGGTATCCATGGTTGCTTTCTATGCCTCCCCCCCCATTTAATTGATTTGCTAATGAATTTAATTAGTCTAAATATATCCAATAGCTAGCACAGCTGATATATACCTATACATGAACCCAAGTCTGACTTTAGGCATAAACCCCAGTGAGTAGAATGAACATATTATAAAGTAGTACCCAGCTGGGGCTATATAACTTACTGCAGTCATCAAATATGCATTTTTTAAAAAATTTCGCTACGGACAGTTTTACCTTTTTTTTTTTTCTCCTGCAACTTTTTTTTTTAATTACTTAACATTCATTCCCTGAGCATCATCACAACGTACTACATGTGGTTTCCCATCTAGAATAAACTGCATAGTGGCTGAATCATGCATGTTGTCATCAATAATATTCCATTTCTACTTTCATACATGTGTATATGTATATATATGTTTTTTACCCCATGTTTGACCCTCTGCCCTTTCCCACTCTCTTATTACACTATCTCTGCTATATACAGTTGTCTTCCATTCCTTTTTCGCCAACATTTTGTTCATCACACAATATCATAAGTAATCTAACTACTTTCAGCAGGTAATTTCAAGAAGAGTAGTTTTTAACTGGTAACGATATTTCCTTGGAACTTAAAGCCTAGAAACAGGTTAGTATTATGTTCAAATAGTAGGTACATGCACCTATCAACAGCTCAAGACAGGACAATAATCCTTTAAAACCGGAAAACAAAGCTTAGGAGAAAAGCAGCAATAATTCAGTCAAGTCACAGAATGTTGTTTCATTGGTTCAGTCTCATGTACTTAATCTTTCTTCTGTTAAGGTTCGATCTTCCAGATTGAATTCTGGGATATAATATTCAAATCCAAACATTGTCCCTACAATTAAGTTGCCTATTTTCTTAGTATTTGAACTCTTATTTCTGTGTGTCTGCATTTAATTTTACTAACATAGCACTCCCTTAAGAACTTCTTGGACTCTCTGAGAAGACTCCTCATGGCTACTGGGAACTAGATATTTTAGGGAACAGGAGAAATGAAGATTTTCTACTCATAATTCAGCCTCCAGCAAGCAGAGCTAGTGTGGCAGGAGAGTTGAGCCCTTCTCTGAGAAGACTCCTCATGGCTACTGGGAACTAGATATTTTAGGGAACAGGAGAAATGAAGATTTTCTACTCATAATTCAGCCTCCAGCAAGCAGAGCTAGTGTGGTAGGGAGCCCCTCTGGCCTTCTATCTCTGTCTCTGTGTCTCTGAGGTCTCTGTCTCTCTCTGCTCCTGTCTCCTCATTTTTTTTGGTAATTTTTCCTTTTTATGATTTTTTTAAAGGCAAAGTTTTTCTTTGCCTCTCAGCTCCACTATTGTTTTGTTAATAATCCCTTCTGCTCCTTCCTCCCAGGCAGGAGAGTTGAGCCCTTCTCTGAGAAGACTCCTCATGGCTACTGGGAACTAGATATTTTAGGGAACAGGAGAAATGAAGATTTTCTACTCATAATTCAGCCTCCAGCAAGCAAAGCTAGTGTGCGATCACAACTGAACGGCAAACAGATTCTAGAACACCTCTGTCTGCTTGCTCCTGAACATTGAGGCTTAATTTCAAGAATTTGAAAGAAACATACCATCCATCAGATGACAAGAAATCACCGTCGGATCACGAGAAATATGGGAAAACGAGAAAATACCTCTTCTCTAATGCAAAAGAGTAACTCTCCTTCATCCACAAGCAGTTCGGTGAAAGTCATGGAAATGTCTGATAAGGAATTTAGAGCATTCATAATGTCGAAGCTAACAGAGATGGAAGAAAAGAGAGATAATGAACTGCTAAAGAGAAAGGAGAAAGAAGTTGATGAGTTCCAGGAGATGAGGAAATTCTTGCAAGATCTAAAAGAGGAATTACACACTTTACAAAAGACTCAAACGGAACTACTAGAGATGAAGTCTATAATACAAGAAGTCAAAATCTCCCTTGAAAGTATTAAAAGCAGACTAGATCATTCAGAAAATAGAATCTCAGATGTAGAAGAGAAAATGGCTGGCTTAGAAAAATCCACCACGAAGACTGAGAAAATGGCTCAAAAATTTGAGAATGATATGCGAGAAGTACTGGATACCATCAAACGTCCAAATATCCGGATAATTGGCATTCCAGAAGGTGAAGAGACCCATAAGGGCATTGATAATCTATTCCATGAAATCCTGCAAGAAAACTTTCCAAACCTAGAGAGGCATTCGAAGATCCAGTCCCAGGAAATACAAAGGACCCCAAATAGAATCAACCCAAGAAGATCTTCTCCAAGACACATTATAGCCAGATTGACCAAAACCACAGACAAAGACAAGATACTAAGACTGGCAAGAGAAAAAAGGCAAGTTACCTACAAAGGGTATCCCATCAGACTAACGGCAGACCTCTCATCGGAAACAATGCAAACGTTAAATGCTGGTCTCATCAATATGATTCTTATCTTTCCTTCTGCTAACATGATGAATTGCATTGAATGTTTTGCATATATTGAACATCCTTGCATCCCTGGTATAAAGCCTACCTGATTATGTATATAATCTTTTTATAATCTTTTTTTTTTTCTTAGAGGTTTTTGCCTTAAGGTGTGTGTGCTCACTAGACAGAGAGAGACAGGCACAGTGAGAGGGAAAGTGAGAAATCACTCTCCAGAGGGGATGGCCACACTGCAATTCCTTCTCCTCCTTTCTTCTCTTGGGATCTTGGGCATGCACACACACACACACCCAGCATGATTTTGAAGCCACCAGGTATGGGACCCAAACCATAGCCAGCCACGTGGGAGACCAGTGACATAACTGCTATGCCATCTGCTGGTCCCTATGGTGCATAATCTCTTAATGTGCTGTTGAGGATTTTTGCATTTGTATTCATCAGGGTTATTGGTCTGTGTTTTGTAAAAAGCAAAGCAAAACAAAACAAAACAAAACAAAACAAAACAACAAAAAATTGTTATGTGCTTGTCTGCTTTTGGTATCAAGGTGATGGAGTTTTGAAAAGTTGTTTCCTTTTGGATCTTTAGAAATAGGTTGAAGAGGGACCAGCAGATGGGCATAATGGTTATGTCACTGGATTCCCATGTAGTCAACTGCGATTCGAGTCCCAGACTTGGTGGCTTGAATCTCATGCCGGGCACACGTATGCATTCCCAAAATCCTGAGAGGAGGATGGAGGAGAAGGGATTGTGGCATGTCCATCTCCCCTGGGTGGGTGATTTCTCACTTTGTCTCTCCAAGAGAGTGCATGTGTCCTATAGCAAAAATATCTCAAAAGAGAGAGAGAGAGAGAGAGAGAGAGAGAGAGAGAAATAGCTTGAGGAGAATTGAAGTTAACTCTCCTTTTAAAGTTTTCAGTAGAATTTAGATGTGTAGGAGTGAAGCCGTGGGACCTGCGATTTTCCCTGTCAGGCAATTATTACTGATTGCATCTCATTGCTTTGTTTTGGGTCTAGTCAAGCTTTCTATTTCTTCCTTGTTCAACCTAGGTAGCTTGTATGAAATTTGTCATCTCATCTAGGTTTTTTAGTTTGTTAGCAAATAGTCACGCATGTACTCTCTCGTGATTATTTGTATTTCTGATATATCTGTTGTAATGTTATCAGTAACTTTATTACTGATTTTATTTATCTGATTCCTCTCTTTTTCTTGATTAGTCTAGATAGGAGTTTGTTAATTTCATTTATCTTCTCGTAACATCAGCTTTTTTGTTTCATTTATTTTTTTGAATAGTTTTTTTATTCTTTATTTTTCTTATTTCAACTGTAATCTTTATTATTTCTTTTCTTCTGGAATTTTTGATATTGTTTTTCCAGTTCCTTGAGATGCATTGTCAAGTTATTGCCATCTCTCTTTCTTTCTTTCCTTTTTTTTTTTTTTTTTTTTTTTTGGTGAACACTACATGCTATGAATATCTTTTTCATGACTACTTTTTCTGTGTCCCAAAGATTCTGGAGAGCTGTGCGATCATTATCATTGATTTTAATAAATATTAAGATTTCAGTCTTAATTTTTTCAGTAGTTTTGAAGTTATTCATCTGTAGGTTTTTGAGTTTTCATCTATTAGTGTCTTTTCAAGGGTTCTTCCTATTGTTGATTTCAAATTTAATTCTGTTGTTGTCAGAAAAGATGCTGGATACAGTTTTACTTTCAAATTTGTAAAGGCTTTTTTTATGCCCTATCATATGGTCAATCTTTGAAAATGTTTTATGTAAGGATAAGAAAAAACTGCATTTTGAAGTTTTTGGATGAAATGTTCTATAAATGTCTGTCAGGTCAAGTTGGCTTATGGCATCGATTTGCTCCTGCATCTCTCCTGATTTGTTGTCTAAACGACCTGTCCAGTGGTGAGAATAGAGTATGGAAATCTTCAGCAATTATTGTATTGCAGTCAGTCTCTCTGTTTATAACTAAGGTGTCTTTCTTTAACATATTTGGGTGCCCTTGTGTTGGGTATATAAATATTTTTAATTGTTATATTTTTTGGTGAATTAATCCTCTAGTACTTTATAGTGTCCTTCTTTGTTTCTTTTTACTGTTTTTATCTTGAAGTTTATTTTGCCTGACACAGTATTATAACTCTGGCCTTTTTTGATTTCTGTTTGCATGAAATGACTTATTTTGTTTTAACTGTATTTATTATTACTATTTCCAGTTTGATCATAGAGAGACAGACAAAGAGAGAGAGGGAAAGTAAGAGAGCAAGCCACCAGGCCTGGGACTTGAACCACGGTTGGCCACGTGGAAGTCCAGCACCTTTAACCGCCACACCATCTGCTGGTCCCAATTTCTTCTTTTTTCTTAATTTAAAGATTTAATTTTATTTATTATTATTATTAATTTTTAAAATTTGACCAGAGAGAGAGAGGTAAAGTGAGAAAGCAAGCTGGCAGGTCTAGGACTTGAACTGCATTCAGCCATGTAAGAGTCTACCACCTTAACCACCACGCCACCTACCAGCCCTGAAATGACCTTTTCTATCCCTTCACTTTCAGTCTATGTATATTCTAATCAACGGTGTGTGTTTCTTAGGAGCAACATATAGAGTTCATGTTTTTTTAATCCATTCAGCCAATTTGTGTCTTTAATTGTGGAATTTAATCCATGAATATTCAAGGTTATTATCAATATATTCAGAATTATTTGTGTCATTGTTAGTCATTTTTAAATTTTTATTATTTTTATAAACACTTAAGCATGTATATCTTTACAGTGTATAGCATTTCTTTTTCCAGCACAATTACCATGCACATTAGTCAAGACAAAGACATTTCTATACATATCATCATCTTCAAATAACTTTACATCATTTTTTCAGATTATTTTATTATTATTTATTCTCATTATTTTTTTAAACATTCAATCACTATATATCATTGGCATATAAAGAGAATTTACTCAACATGAAATACTTCTCAGACCAGTTGAGAATATTATACATGTTATCATCAACAGGTAATAAACCATTTCTGTGTCCCACAAATGTCCTGTTCTCTATTACAGAGTGTGGATAATTGGTATATATTAAGTGGATACATACACTATCTTTCTTTCAAGCCTGGCTTGCTTTGCTCAGCAATAAATCTTCCATATTCAACCACTTCCTATCAAATGCCAGGGTCTTGTTGTTTTTTTTATGGCTGAATAGTATTCCATAGAGTATGTGTGCCAGACTTTTTCAATCCATTCATCAGTTTGTGGACATTTGGGTTGGTTCCATGTCTTAGTGATCGTGAATAATGCTGCAATAAACATAGATATGCAATGCCTCTCCTTCATAGCATGGCTTGCTTCACTCAGCAGTAAGTCTTCCACACTCATCCACTTCCTGTCAAAAGCTAGAGTTTTGTTGTTTTTTATGGATGAATAGTATTCCATTGAATATATGTGCCACAGTTTTTCTAACCATTCATCAATATTTCATAGTTTTATCAACAGTACTAGGGAGAAATGTTCACCTGTTGAAATATCCATTTTGTAAGACAAATAATAATGTGATTGAATGTATGGAAGAAAATGAAATGAAAAAAATAAAAAAAAAAACATAGATATGCAAGCATTTTTCCAACTGAGCATTTTCCTGTCCTTTGGGTAGATACCAGAAGTGGGATTGCTGTGTCAAATGGTAGGTCTATTTGTAGATCTTTGAGGAACCTCCATATTTCTATGTTTTCCACAGTGGCTGGACCAGTTTACATTCCCAGCAACAGTGAAGGCGAGTTCTCCTTTCACCACATCCCCGCCAACACTTATCACTTTTTGCATTTTTAATCTTTGCCATTCTGACAGGAGTTAGGTGGTGTCTCATTGTGGTTTTTTTATTATTATTTCAATTTATTTATTTGCATTCATTCACTGTACATCATTATAGCATACAAAATGAGATTTTCCATCCAGGGTACACTGTGTATTGTCTCAATCAAGCACATCAACAAACATGTTATTGTCAGCAGATGATCTTCCATTTCTTGTTTTCTGTATGTTTTGCTTTTTTCCCCCCATCCTTGATTCCCTATCTCTTACCCTCTGCCATCTCCCACTCTCCTCCCACACTGTCTCTGGTATCTATGTTTGCTTTCTATACTGTCTTTCCTCCACATTTTATTGAATCACCAAAGACCCTAATCAATCCAAATACCCTCATAGCAAACACAGGTGACATACACATTTCCATGAACACAAGTCTAACTTTACGCATGCTATAAAGTAGCACCTAGCTGGGGCTACATATCCTACTGCAGTCATTGAATAGATATATATTTTCTTTTCCTGAAACTTTTTTTTTTTAACTCAATTTATATCCCTTCCCTAAGCATCATCACAGCACACAAAATGCGATCTCCCATCCAGTACACACTGCATAGTGACTCAATCATGCACATTACAAAAAATTTTCCATTTCTAGTTCCTAGAAATATTTCCACCCCTCTTTCTGACCCTCTGTCCCTTCCCACCCTCCTCACACACCACTTCCGGTGTCCACAATTGTCCTCCATTCCCTTCCCACCCACATTGCATTGATCACACAATTTCCTACATAATCTAACTACTTTCAATGGTGAGTTCACTCATTACTATTAAGAAAACCAGTTTTAACTTAAATCAAAGAAATGCCAAGGAACTTTGCTTAAAGCCAGGAAACAGGTTAGGATTCTGTTCAAATGGTAGGTGCATGAACCTATCAGTCTCATGTGCTTTTATCTTCTGTTCTGGTTCAATTTTCCTGATTAAATTCTGGGATATAATATTCAACTCCAGATTTGTCCCTAAGATTAAGTTGGCCACTTTCTTAATTTTTGGACTCTTATTTCCATGTGTCTGTGTTTAATTTTCCTGATACAGCACACCCTTGAGAACTTCTTGGAGATCTGGTCTGGTGCTGGTAAATTCTTTCAGGTTTTGTTTATCTGAGAATGTTCTTGTCTTTTCTTCCCACCTGAAAGATAATCTTGCTAGGTACAGGATTCTTGGCTGAAATTGCTTCTCTCGTAACACTTTGAATATAATCTGCATCTCCCTTATGATGAGGGATGGTGAGCATTTCCTCATATGCTTTTCAGCTGTTTGTATGTCTTTCTTAGAGAGATTTTTGTTCAGCTTATTTTCCCATCTTTTAACTGGGTTAATCTTTCTTCCCCCCTCGGGTTAGCCACTTGAGTTTCCTGTGTATTCTGGTTATCAGTCCCTTGTTTGAGGCATATTTGACAAAAATATTCTCCCATTCTGAGAGTTGTCAAGTAACACTTGTTACTTTGTCCTTTGCTGTGCAGAAACTTCTTAATATGCTGTAATCCCACTTGTCTATATTAGGGATATTGCCTGTGCTTTGAGAGTCTTATTTAAGAAGTTTTTCTGCCTACCCCAGTGTCTCCCAGAGGTTCCCCAGCATTTTCCACCAGTAGTTTTATAGTTTGAGGTCTTAGGTTCAGATCTTTGATCCATTTTGAGTTGATTTTTGTTAATAGTGAAAGATTTCATCTTTCTGAAGGTGGATATCCAGTTTTTCCAGCACCATTTGCTAAAAAGATTTTCCTTCTCCCAGTGGATTGACTGGTATCCTTTGTCAAAAATCAGTTTGCTGTAAGCTTTGGGGTTTATTTCTGGGGTTTCTACTCTGTTCCATTGGCCCACCTGTCTGTTTTTGTGCCAATACCATGCTGTTTTGATTGTCATAGATTTATAGCTTATTTTTGGGTCAGGGAGTGAGATGCCACTCACTCCACTCTTCTTGCACAGGATTGTTTTGGCAATAGGAGGTCTTTTATGATTTCAGACAAATTCTTTGCTTGTCTGTTCTGGATCTGTGAAGAATGCCTCTGGTATTTTGATTGGAATTGCATTAAATATGTAGATTAATTTGGGTAGAGCTGCCATTTTGATTATATTAATTCTTCCAATCCAGGAACATGGGATATCCTTCCAGTATTTTTTTTTTTGATGTTTTCAATATCTGTTTTGTTGTTGTTGTTGTTTTTGAGAGAGTTTTTTGCTATAGGGCATGTGCACTCACCAGAAGACATAGAGACATAAAGTGAGAAATCATGCCCCAGGGAGAGATGGCCATGCTGCAATCCCTTCTCCTTTCCGGATCTTGGGCATGCACGCACATGCGCCCAGTGTGAGTTTAAGCCACTGGGTCCAAGTCTCGAATCGCGGTTGGCTACATGAGGATCCAGCGACATAGCCATTATGCTAACTGCTGGTCCCTTCAATATCTTTTCAAAGAGTTTCATAGTTTTCTTTGTAAAGGTCTTTGATTTCCTTAGTTAGGTTTATCCCTAGGTATCTTATACATTTTGTGGCTATGATAAAAGGGATTCCTTTCTTCAGCTCTACTTTACTCAACTTGTTCATACATAGAAATGCTATAGATTTTTGTGTGTTGATTTTGTATCCTGACTCTCTACTGTATTCATTTATTACTTCAAAAAGGTTTTTTTTTTTGGAGAGGTTTTTGCTATAGGGCGCGTGCGCTCGCCAGACAGAGAGAGAGAGACAGAGAGACAGAAAGCAAGAAATCACCCCCCGGGGGGATAGCTATGCCGCAATCCCTTCTCCTCCATTCTCCTCTCAGGATCTTGGGCACGCACGCGCACGCGCCCGGTGTGAGTTTAAGCCACCGGGTCCGGGACTCGAACTGCAGTCGACTACGTGGGAGTCCAGCGACATAGCCATTACGCTAACTGCTGGTCCAACTTCAAAAAGTTTTTTATGGAAATCTTCAGGTCTTCTAAGCATACCATCATGTCATCTGTAAATATTTTCAACTCTTATTTGCTTATTTGAATGCCTTTTATATTATTCTATTTTCTGATTGCATTGGCTCAGACTTCCAGCACTATATAAAAAAGCAGTGGAAAAAATGAGCAGCCTTGTCTAGTACCAGTTTTTAGAGAAAAAGCTTTTAGCTTTTCCTCATTTAGTATAATGTTAACTATAGGTTTTTCATATATAGGTTTTATTGTGTTAGGAAAGGACCCTTCTATACCAATCTTGCTGAGAGTCAATCATGAAGGGATGTTATATTTTATCAAATACTTTCTCTGCATCAATTGAAATGATAATCTGGTTTTTATATTTCTTTCTGTTAATATGGTGTATTATATTTTTGGTCTTGCATATGTTGAACCACCCTTGCATCTCTGGAATAAAGCCTTCCTGGTCATGATGAATAATCTTTTTCATGTGTTGCTGGATATGATTTGCAAGTAACTTGTTGAGAATGTTTGCATCTATATTCATCAGAGATACTGGTCTGCAGTTTTCCTTTTTAGTCATGTCTTTATCTGTTTTTGGAATGAGGATGATGGAGGCTTCATAAAATGAATTTGGGAGTTTTCCTTCCTTTTGGATCTTTAGAAATAATTTGAGTAGAACGGGGATTAACTCTTCTTTAAAAGTTTTGTAGAATTCAGAAGTAAGCTGTCAGGACCTGGGCTTTTCTTTGTCAGGAGGTTATTTATTACCGCTTCAATATAATGGTTTGTTACGGGTCTATTCAGATTTTCTATGTCCTCCTGATTCAATCTTGGTAGATTATATGCATCCAGGAATTTGTCCGTCTCTTCCATGTTCTTTTGTTTGTTGGCATCTAGTCGCTCATAGTATCCTCTAATGATGTTTTTGTTTCTATTGTGTCTGTTGTAATGTTGCCTGTTTCATTACATATTTGATTAATCTGGTTTCTTTCTTTCTTCTTTTTTATCAGTCTACCTAATGGTATGTTGATCTTGTTAATCTTGAACCAGCTTTTGCTTTCATTTATTTTCTTTATCTCTCTTTTTTTTTTTTTTTTTATAGACCACAGATTAGTTTATTTTTAACACCCATCATGCCATGGATTCCTAGGGAATAGGTTCCAGTAGCTCGGGCTCCTTTCCATTGGTTCTCACACAGCGGCTGCTCTGGGTGGAGCAGCTGGCGCTTTAGTTGAACCCAGGTCCCTTTCTCTCTGGCTTCTTTCTTTTTCTGGTCATTTTCCTTCACACGTTTTAGGAAGCTATCTCTGCTCTTAGAATGTTTAATATGCTCAATACACACATTGATTCTCTTGGCAAGAATCTTGCCCTTAACTTGTTTGTTCATAATGATGCCAACAGCATGCTGGGTAACGTTGTAGACTCTTCCAGTTTCGCCATGGTAACATTTGTGGGCATTCCTTTTTGCACAGTACCCACTCCCTTGATGTCTACAATATCACCTTTCTTGTAGATTCATATGTATGTTGCCAAAGAAACCACTCCATGTTTTCTAAAAGGCCTAGAGAACATATATCGGGTGCCTCTCCTCTCTCCCTTTGTGTTCGTCATTTTGGTGAATTACTGGAAGATGGCGGTTCTGGCCAAAAGGCTATTTTCTTTTTTTATTTATATATTTTTATAATTCATACATTAAATCACTATACATCATTTAGATTGTGAAGAGACTTAACCCAGCATGATATACACCTCAGTACAGCCCAGTTGAGACCACCACACACAACCTCATCAACAGATAATAAATCTTATCTGTATCCCACAAGTGTCATATAGTTCATTTATTTTCTATTTCACTTATTTATGATTTCTTTTTGCCTGGCATTCTTTTTTTTTGTTGGTGTTGTTTTCCAGTTCCCTGAGGCATGATATTAGGTTGTCTACTTGTGACCTTTTCATTTTTTTTTTTTGAGAGATATTTTTGCTATAGGGCACGTGCGCTCACCAGAAAGACAGATAGAGACAGAGAGACAAAAAGTGAGAAATCACCCCCTGTGGGGACGGCCACGCCACAATCCCTTCTCCACCATTCTCCTCTTGGGATCTTGGGCATGCACACATACATGCCAGGTGTGAATTTAAGCCACCAGGTCTGGGACTCATACCACAGTCAACTACATGGAGTCCAGCGACATAGTCATTATACCAACTGCTGGTCCCTCCATCTTTTATTTATTTATTTATTTATTTATTTTGCTATTGGGCACCTGTGCTTGCCAGAAAGACAGAGAGAGACAGAGAGATAGAAAGCGAGAAATCACCCCCCCCAGGGGGAATGGCCACACCGCAATCCCTTCTCCTCCATTCTCCTCTCAAGATCTTGGGTATGCACACACAAGTGCCCGGCGTGAGTTTAAGCTACCAGGTCTGGGACTCAAACCGCGGCCGGCTACATGGGAGTTCAGTGACATAGCCATTATGCTAATTGCTGGTCCCCTCCATCTTTTTTTTAATGCACACTAATTGCTATGAATTTCCCTCTTATGACGGCTTTTGCCATGTCCCATAGGTTATGAAACTCATGTACTCATTATTTGTTTCCATAATTTTTTTTTGAGAGGTTTTTGCTATAGGGCTCATGCGCTCACCAGGAAAACAGAGACAGAGAGACAGAAAGTGAGAAATCACCCGCGGTAGAGTACATGGGAGTCCAGCAACATAGCCATTACGCTGACTGCTGATCCTTCCATAATTTTTTAAATTTCAGACTTAATTTCTTCAGTAGTTAAGAAGCCATTCAGAAGTAGGTTGTTTAGTTTCCATGTGTTCGTGTATTTTCGAAGGTTTTCTTGAAATTAATATCGAGTTTAATTCCATCATGGTCAGAGAAGATGCTGGATATAGTTTCTATGCCTTTGAATCTGTAAACGCTTGATTTGTATTCTATTACATGGTCAATCTTTGAAAAGGTTCCATGCCAGCATGAGAAAAATGTATACTTTGTGGTCTTTGTGTGAAAAGTTCTATAGATGTCTGTCAAGCTCATTTGATTTGTATTATCATTTAGGTCCTGTATCTCTCTATTTTCTGTCTTGAAGATCTGTCAAAGGAGATAATAGGGTATCAAGATCCCCAACAATTCTAGTGCTGCTCTCTATCTCCTTTTAGCTCCAGCAGTCTTTCCTTCACATATTGAGGTGCTCCTGAGTTGGGTACATAGATATTTATAAGCGTTATGTCTTCTTGATGAGTTAGCTCATTTACTACTATAATAATGCCCTTCTTTGTGTCTTCTGACAGTCTTTGTCTTGAAGCCTATTGTGTCTGAAATCAGTATCACAACTCCAGCCCTCTTTTGATTTCTGTTTACATGGAATATCTTTTTCCAGCCCTTCACTTTTAGTCTATGTATGTCTTTATCCACAAGGTACATTTCTTGTAGGCAACATACAGAGTGTTTCTGTTTTTTGGGGTTTTGTTGTTGTTGTTTAATCCATTCAGCCAGTCTGTGTCTCTTAATTGGAGAATTTAATCCATTAACCTTCAATGTTATTGTCGATATTTCCAGACATGTTCCTATCATGAAGTGGGCCATTTTCTTGGTTATTTTTTGTTCTCTAAAAACTTTTTAGTTTTCCTGGTATAGCACTCCCTTCAAATCCTCTTGAAGAGCTGATCTGGAGTTGGTGAATTCTTCAAGTTTTGTTTGTCTGAGAATGTTTTTATCTTTTTTTCCCCATAATCTTGCCAGGTATAGTATTCTTGGTTGAAATGGTTTTTCATTTAACACTTTGACTGTATTTCCCCATTCTTTCCTTGCCTGCATTGTTTCTTTTTAAAAAATTTTAAATTTATTTAAAAATTTATTTTAATTTACATTTTATCATGCTTTTACAGTATTTTTTTTTTCAACACAAAAACCATGCAAGTCAGTCAAGACAAAGATATTACTATATACATTATCATCAGCAAATAGCTTCTCATTTTTTGTCAATTAAGCATATTATCACCTGTTTTTTTTTCTTCCCCTTTCCCCTCCCTCTCTTCCATACTAAATTTTTTTCTTTTTCACATTTTATTGATTTACAAAAGATCTTTAAGTATGTACATAGCTAGTAACTAGTGACAAGTGCACTGTAATTTCTTGCCTACATTGTTTCTGATGAGAGATCTGATGTTAGCCTGATGGGATAACCTTTGTAAGCAACTTGATGTTTCTGTCTTACCAACTTCAGTAACTTGTTTTTGTCTGTGGTTTTGGCCAATCTGGCTAGGATGTGCCTTAGAGAGGATCTTCTTGGGTTGATTCTATTTGGGGTCCTTTGTCTTTCCTGGATCTGGATATTTGAGTGCCTCTCTAGGTTGGAAAGTTTTCTTTCAGGATTTCATAGAATAAATTATCAATGCACTTATTATTTTCTTCCTCTTCTAGGACACCAGTTATCTGGATATTTGGGCGCTTGATGGCATCTGTATTTCTCATATATTATCCTTATTTTTCTTGGTTGCTTTCTCAGTCATTTTGATACTTTTTTCTAGGTCAAAGGTTTTATCTTCAACATTTGAGATTCGATCTTCTGCATGATCTAATCTACTTTTAATACCTTTGAGGGAGATTTTAATTTCCTGTATCACATTCTTTATCTCTAACAATTCCTTTTTATTCTTTTTTTTTATGGTGTCCATTTCTTCTTTCAAATCACGAAAGGACTTCATCATCTTCTGGAGCTCGTTGTCTCTTTTCTATTGTATCTCATTCAGTTTGGTCACTACATACATTCTGAATTGTTTATCTAACATTTCTAAGACTTCCATTGTGCTGTCTGTGGATAATGTGGAATTGATGTTTTTCCTTGGGTGAGACATTTTGTTGGTTGCTCATATTTTTGTGCCTCTGTTATTGTTCCTAGTCATCTGATGATCGATACGTGCCTTCCTAAATTATTCAAGGTATCCCTGAAGGTTCAAAAGTGTGCAGGAGTGGTAAATTGGAAATCTCTCTTCTGCTTGACTCCCTGTGTCTCACCAGAACCCTGTACTGTTGTTACTGGTTCTGGATGACCCACAGTCTTTCCTATTTCTAAAGAACAGATGCTCTTGAAACTGAGCTGCTCAGCTTCAACTCAGTAACAAAGATGAGATTGTGGGGCAGGCAGCCACTTGCTATCCAAAACATTGAAGTCCTGAGAGTCCAAAGGCAAATGGTCAATGGGATGAAGCAGGGTTCTGGCTGTTAGGTCCTGCAGCTACAGACAGCCTGACGATCAACGGGCAAGGACCTTCGCTTGCATGGGTGTCTGGATGGGGTGGGGAGGTGCACAAGTTCATCTCAAAGTCCCAAGAAACAAACCTGAGAGTCCAAAGGTGAGTAGGGGAGAGAATGAGCTGTGTTCTGTCTATTAAGCCCTGCAGCCTCAGGCAGCCTGACGTCTGGCAAGGTCCTTCATTTGAATGGGTATCCAGATCTTGTTAGTCATTTTAAAAGTTGTTTTGTGATCTCTTATTTCTATTTTCTAATCTCTCTTTCATTTTTCTGATGTAGTATTCCTGTATTTATTGAAGACTGGTCTAGAGTCAATGAATTCTTTCTTTGTTGTTGTTGTTGTTTATCTGGGAATGATTTTAATTCTCCTTCCCATTTGAAGGATAATCTTGCCAGGTATAGTATTTTTGCCTGAAATTGTTTTTCTTTCAAAATTTTAAATATACGTTCCTATTCTTTCCTTGCTTACACTGTTTCAGTTGAGAGGTCTGATACTAGTCTAATGGGGTAATCTTTGAGAGTAACGTGGTATTTCTCTTGCTATTTTTAGAATATTGTCCTGGTCTTTGATATTTACCAATTTGGCTATGATGTGCTTTGGAAAGAACCTTTTTATGTTGAATGTATTTATTGGCTCTGGGTATCTATGTCTGTCTATATTTGAGAAGTTTTATTTTTTTGGAGAGGTTTTTGCTATAGGGCACGTGTGCTCGCCAGACAGACAGAGAGAGACAGAGAGATAGAAAGCAAGAAATCACCCCCCTGAGGGAATGGCCACACCGTAATCCCTTCTCCTCCATTCTCCTCTCGGGATCTTGGGCAAGCACGCACATGCGTCCGGAGTGAGTTTAAGCCACCAGGTCCGGGACTCAAACCATGGTCGGCTACATGGGAGTCCAGCAATATAGCCATTACACTAACTGCTGGTCCCATAGATTTGAGAAGTTTTAATACAGTATTTCATGAAAGAGATTTTCTATACCTTTACCATCTCTTTGCCTTCTGGAATACCCATTATAGAGATACTTGGCCACTTAATGGTATCTACAATTTGCTCTCTGTATTTTTTATAATTATATTCCAATTCTTTTTGGTGACTTGGACTAAATCAGAGGGTTTCTCTTCAAGGTTAGAGATTCTGTCTTCGGTGTGGTCTAATTTGCTGTTAATAATTTTAAGGGAGGTTTTATTTTCTGCATTGTATTCATCTCTAGAAGTTCTGTTTGATTCTTTTTTTAGTTTATGTATCTTTTTATGGAATTCCTCCTTCAAGTCATGAAATGATTTTTCTCATCTCCTGGAATTGGTTTTCCCTTTCCTCTTGCATCTTAGTAAGTTTTGTTACAATGAATGTTCTGAATTATTTTTCTGACATTTCTGTGATTTCTTGTGTTGTATCCATTGTTAGTGAAGAGGTTTTTCTGTTCCTCTGAGGGAGAGATATTTTGTGGTTTTCTCATATTTCTTGGGCCTCTATGTTGATTTTTAGGCATCCAGTGAAGTAGTCACTTCTTCCTAATTTGGGAAAATAGATTTCTGCATCTGGGTGCTGATATACTTCCCTACAGTGTGTGTTAGCACCTTGCCAGTTTTCCTATTTTTCTACAGGTGGGAGTGCTAGACTCCATGGTGGACTTGGAGGTTTGGATTTTCAGAGAGTAGTTTCTCTCCTTCTTTTTCTCAAGAGAATGGGTGAGGGAGAGTTCCTCCAGAGCCACATTATCTTTTGGTGATTTGTTCCTCTCCCACACTCTCCAGCCCTGATGCATCTGGGAGCTGAGCTTGGAAGGCAGAATGTAAGTAGCTTAGGTAGCTACTAAGTAGTTTAGTAGCTTAGGTCGTGTTCCACACACTGCAGCATAGAGACCACAATGCGATCCCTTCTTACCTCACACTGGCTGAGTAGGTGTTGGGGGGGAGGGTGAGGCAGCAGGTAGCACAGTGGCCTTCTTCTCTCTGACAAAACTGATTGTGGATGGGATGGTGAGTCTATTTTCTACTTTCCTTATCTTCCCCTTTATCATTATTGTTTCCTTTCTTCTGTTAGCCTTGGTTTTAGTTTTTTTCTTCTTTTTCTGTTCCTTCTTGTTGGATTGTTGATTTGAAATCCTCTTATTTGATGTAGACATTCACAGCTATGAATTTCCCTCTTTGTACAGCTTTTGTTGTATCTTATACATTTTTATGTGTGGCACTTTAGTTTTCATTTATCTGTAAGTATTTTAAAATTTTCCTTGTGATATCTTTTTTGATCCACTAGTTGTTTAAGGGTGTGTTGTTTGTTTTTCATGTATTTGTAATATTTCTAGTTCTCATTCTGTTAATGGATTTCTTTGTCCCATTGTGATGAGAGAGTTGCTTTGTATTATATTTATCTTTTTAAAACTTGAGATGCATTTATGGCCTAACATATAGTCTTTCCTGGAGAATGCTTTATGTGTACTTGAAAAAAAATGTGCATTCTGCTTTTGTTGGGTGGAGTAGTCTACATTTTTCTGTTAAGTGCAGTTAGTTTACTGTGTTCTTCAAGTTCTCTTTTTCTTTACTTATCTTCTATCTGGTTGTTCTACCTATTATTGGCAGTGATGTATTGCAATATCCAACTATTAATACTGAAGTATTTCTCACTTTAGTTTGCCCATTTTTGCTTCATGTATTTTAAGATTCTTTTATTGGTTGCATAAATGTGTAAAGTTGTTATATTTTCTTGTAGTATTAAACATTTTATTGATATATAATCTCCTTCCTTGTTCATAAACTTTTTGGACTTATAGTGTATTTTGTCTGACATTAGTATACATACTCCAAGTCTCCTTTGGTTGCTATTTGATGGAATACCTTTTCTTACCCTTTTGCTTTCAAATTATTGTTATCTTTGGATCTAAAATGGGTCTTTTGTAGCAGCATATAGTTGAATATTGTTGTTGTTTGTAACCTTTTCTGTCAATCTCTGTCTTTTGATTGGAGAATTTATTATATTTATATTTAAAGTAATTATTATTCTTTTCAGAGAGATTTTTGCTACAGGGCCTATGTACTTGCCGGAGAGATGGAGAGACAGACAGAAAGCAAAAAATCCCCCCCCCCCCTCGCCAAGGAGGGTTGTCATTCCACAGTCCCTTCTCCTCCATTCTCCTCTCAGGATTTTGGGCTTGCTTGCACATAAGCCCGGCATGAGTTTTAAGCCACCAGGTCTGGGACGCAAACTATGGTTGACTACGTGGGAGTGGAGGGAGGTAACCATTACGCCATCTGGTGATCCCTAAAGTAATTATTTATAAGGAGGGACTTCTGTCACTTTGGTATTTGTTTTCTAAGTGCCTTGTGGGTTTTTTTTGTTTGTTTGTTTCTCATTTTTAACATTACTGCCTTCTTTGTGTTTATTTGATTTTTTTTTGTAATAAAATTTAAATTCTTTTCTCATTCCCTTTGGGTACATTCCACAGATTTTTTTGGGATTTCTATGTGTATTGTATTTTACATTCTAAAGTCATAACAATCTAATTTCAATTTGATACTAATAATTTTAATAGCATGCTAAAACTCTACACCTATATATCTCTGTCCCTTCATTCCTGTTATAATGCCACAAATTACATTTTTATATATTGTTGGATCCATACATAAATTAGTAATCACTTGTCTTTTAAATTATGTAGAAAATAAAAGACAGATTTACAAATTAAAATTATAATAACATTAGCTTTTATAACTGCACAGGTATTTGCTTTTACCAAAGGACTTTATTTCTTCATACAGCTTTGAATTACTGTTTAGCATCCTTTTATCTTGACCTGGGGACTTTCTTTTGTATTTCTTTCAGGGTAGGTCTACCAGTAACAAACTCCTTCAGCTTCTGTTTATCTGGGACTATCTTAATTACACCCTCACTTTTGAAGGACAGTTTGCCAGATACAGAATCTCAGCTTAAAAATGTTCTCTTTCAGCCCATTCAGTATCATCCTTCTGGCCTCTGAGGTTTCTGATAAGAAGCCAACTTAAGATCTTACTGAAGATGCCTTCTATGTGATGAATTGTTTCTCTTCACTGTTTTCAATAATCTCTCTTAGTCTTTATCTTTTGACAGTTTGATTATAACATGTCTAAGTGTGGGTCTCCTTGAGTTTATCCTACTTGGAGTTTGTCAGATTGTAGATTCATGACTTTCACCAAATTTGGAGAGTTTTCAGCCATTATTTTTTTCAAATATTTTTTGTCCTCTCCTCCTTCTGGACTTCTATAATACGTATGTTGGTCTACTCGATGAGTCCCTTAGGCTCTCTGTGCACTTTTTTGTTGTTGTTGTTGTTGTTTTTTGAGAGGTTTTTGCCATAGGGTGTGTGCGCTTGCCAGAAAGAGAGAGACAGAGAGACAGAAAATGAGAAATCACCCTCCCAGGGGGAATGGCCACACCACAATCCCTTTTCCTCCATTCTCCTTTTGGGATCTTGGGCACGTACACACATGCGCCCAGTGTGAGTTCAAGCCACCGGGTCCAGGACTCAAACTACAGTCACCTACATGAGAGCTCAGCGACATAGCCGTTACATCATCTGCTGGTCCTGGCTCTGTGCACTTTTATTTAATCTTTTACTCTGCTTTCCCCTTCATTTTAAATAATGTTGGTTGTCTTATCTTCAAGTTCACTGATTTCTTCTTCCACTGGCACAAATATTCTGAGACACTCTCATGAATTTCCATTTTATTATTAATTAATTAATTAATTAATTGGAGAGGTGTTCGTTTGTTTGTTTGTTTTGCTATAGGGTGTGTGTGCTCGCCAGGAAGATTGAGAGACAGAGAGACAGAAAGCGAGAAATAACCCCCTGGGTGATTTCATCCCCAAGGGGATGGCCACGCCACAATCCCTTCTCCTCCATTCTCCTCTCGGGATCTTGGGCACATATGCACACGCACCTGGCATGAGTTTAAGCCACCAGGTCCAGGACACGAACCGCGGTCGACGTGGGAGTCCAGCGACATAGCCATTACGCCAACTGCTGGTCCCAACACTGGCTGATTTTCTGAGTTGTCAGAAAAGTCGTGACCCATTTCTATATAGAAAAACAGAAAACTACGCCATGACATTTCTGATGATGCAGTATTTCATCGGGCTGGCATATCTGCCGTAAATCCCACGTGGTCGTGGTGAGTTATTCTTTTCATACCTTGCTGGGTTCAGTTTGCCAATGTTTCATCAGGATTTTTATGTCTATGTCATTAAGTGAGCAGTGTTATTTGTGTGTCTGTGTTTCTAGTTTAGTATCAAAGCTTATTAGTCTGAGTAAAGTGCTTCTTTGTCTTCTATTTTCTGGGATGAATTGTGTAAAATAGAGTTAATTCTTTGAATATTTGAGGTAAAATTCTTCAGTATGGATAATGGGCCTAGAGATTTTTTTTGGACAATCATTTTTTCTACAAATTCAATTTTCTTAACATTTACAGAGCTATTTAGTTTATCCATGTCATTTTTTTATTTAAATTTATTTATTTACATTCATTCACTGTACATCATTACAGCATACAAAGTGAGATTTTCCATCCAGAGTACACTGTATATTGTCTCAATCAAGCACATCAACATACACGTTATCGTCAACAAATAATTTTCCATTTCTTGTTTCCTGTATGTTTTGCTTTTTTTTTTTCTCATCCCTATCTCTTACCCTCTGCCACCTCCCACTCTCCTCCCACACTGTCTCTGGTATCTATGTTTGCTTTCTATATTTTTCCCCCACATTTTATTGAGTCACTAAAGATCTTAATTAATCTAAATATGTTCATAGCAAGCACAGCTGATATATACATTCCCATGAACACAAGTCCAACTTTAGGCATAAGCCTCAGTGAGTAGAATGAACATCCTATAAAGTAGCACCTAGCTGGGGCTATATATCTTTCTGCAGTCATTGTATAGGTATTTCTAATGCACTTTTTTTTTAATTTCAAGAAAAACAGTTTTAGGGTTTTTTTCCCCTGAACCTTTTCTCTCTCTCTTTTTTTTAATCTTAATTTACATTCATTCCCTAAGCATCGTCACAGCATACAAAATGTGATTTCCCATCCAGAATATATGCATAGTGGTTTAATCATGCATGTTATTATCAAAAATTTTCCATTTCTAGTTTCTAGTATTTTTTTTACCCCTATTTCTGACCCTCTGTCCTTTCCCACCCTCTTCTCACACTATCTCTGGTGTCTACAGTTGTCTTTCATTTCTCCCCCCCCCCCCCATTGTATTGATCACACGATTTCTTAAATAATCTATTTTCAATAGCAAGTTCACTTGGTACTACTAAGAAAACCAGTTTTAACTTAAATCAAAGAAATGCTAAGGAACTTTGCTTAAAGCCAGGAAAGAGGTTAGGATTCTGTTCAAATGGTAGGTACATGAACCTATCCATATTTCAAGACAGGACACAAATCCTTACAACCAGATAACAAAGTCTACAAGAAAACCAGGATGTTTTAGTCAAAAGTCATAAAATTATACTTCACCAATTCAGTCTCATGCACTTTATCTTCTGTTGTGGTTCGATTTTCCCAATTAAAGTCTGGGATATAATATTCAACTCCAGACTTTCCCCTATGATTAAGTTGTCCATTTTCTTAGTATTTGAACTCTTATTTCTGTGTGTCTGTATTTAATTTTCCTGATATAGCACTCCCTTGAGAACTTCTTGGAGATCTGTTCTGATGCTGGTAAATTCTTTCAGGTTTTGTTTATCTGAGAATGTTCTTGTCTTTTTTTCCCACATGAAAGATCATTTTGTTGGGTACAATAATCTTGGCTGAAATTGCTTTTCTCTTAACACTTTGAATATATTTTCCCATTCTTTCCTCACTAGCATTGTTTCCGATGAGAGGTCTGATGTTAGCCTGATGGGATATCCTTTGTAGGTAGCTTGATGTTTTTCTCTTGCCAATCTTAGTATCTTGTCTGTGGTTTTGGTCAACCTGGATATAATGTGTCTTGGAGAAGATCTTGGGTTGATTCTATTTGGGGCACTTTGTATTTCTTGGGAGCGGATTTTTTTTTTTTTTTTGAAAGGTTTTTCGCTATAGGGCATGTGTGCTTGCCAGAAAGACAGAGAGAGACAGAGATAGAAAGCGAGAAATCACCCCCCAGGAGGGATGGCCATGTTGCAATCCCTTCTCTTCCATTCTCCTCTCGGGATCTTGAGCACGCATGCACACACGCCCAGCATGAGTTTAAGCCACCAGGTCCAGGACTCGAACCGTGGTCAACTACATGGGAGTTCAGAGACATAGCCATTACACTAATGGCTGGTTCAGGGACTGGATCTTTGAGTGCTTCTCTAGGTTTGAAAAGTTTTCTTGCAGGATTTCATGGAATAGATTATCAATGCCCTTATGAGTCTCTTCGCCTTCTGGAATGCCAATTATCCAGATATTTGGATACTTGATGATTTTTAGTACTTCTCATATATTATTCTCATTTTTTGGCAATTTTCTCAGTCTTCATAGTAGGTTTTTCTAGACCAGCAATTTTCTCTTCTATGTCTGAGATTCTATTTTCTGTATGATCTAGTCTGCTTTTAATACTTTCAAGGGAGATTTTGACTTCCTGTATTATAGCCGTCATCTTTGACAGTTTTGTTTGATTCTTTTTTAAAGTGTGTAATTCCTCTTTTAGGTCTTGCAAGAATTTCCTCACCTCCTGGAACTCGTCAGCTTCTTTCTCCTTTTTCTTCTGTAGTTTATTGTCTCTCTTCTCTTCCATTTCTGTTAACTTTGCCATTCTGAATGTTCTAAATTCTTTTTCAGACATTTCCATTATTTCCATTGAACTGCTTGTGCATGAAGAGGAGTTATTCTTTTCCCTGGTAGGAGAGGTATTTTCTTGCTTTCCCATATTTCTTGTGGTCCTGCAGTGATTTCTAGTCATCTGATGGATGGTGTGTTTCTTCCTAATTCTTGAAGTTCAATATAAATATTCAGGAGCAATTGGAAAGAGGTGATGTGGAATCTCTCTGTCGTTCTGTTGTGATCGCTTTGTGCAGCAGATTTAGTAGATATTGAGGAATATGTTAGCCCTAATAGTATTTGGATGTTTAGCTACAGTGCCCTTAGATCCATCACTCTAGCTTGTTTGCTGGAGGCTGAATTATCAGTAGGAAATCTTCATTTCTCTTTTACCCTGAAATCACTACTTTGCAGGAGCCATGAGGAATCTTCTCCTGAAGGCCTGCCTCCTGCCTGTCCTGCCCTGAAATCGCTACTTCGCAGGAGCCGGGAGGAATCTTCTATCCATGTCATTTTGACTGTGCTAGTCTCACTTATAGTTTTTTAAAAAATATATTATTGGGAACCAGCAGTTAGCGTAATGGCTATGTCGCTGGACTCCCACGTAGTCGACCGCGGTTCGCGTCTCGGACCCGGTGGCTTACAACTCACGCCGGGCGCGTGTGCGTGCGTGCCCAGGATCCCGAGAGGAGAATGGAGGAGAAGGGATTGCGGCGTGACCATCCCCCCTGGGGGGTGATTTCTCGCTTTCTGTCTCTATGTCTCTCTCTGTCTGTCTGGCGAGCGCACGCGCCCTATAGCGAAAAACCTCTCCCAAAAAAAAAAAATATATATATATATATATATATGTATATATATATATATATATAATTTATTTATTTAATTCCATTTATTATTATTATTTTTTAATTTGACCAGAGAGAGAAAAGGTAAGTGAGAAAGCAAGCTGCCAGTTCCAGGACTCAAACTGTGGTGGACCACGTGGGGGTCCAGCGCCTCAACCACCACACCACCTGCTGGCCCCTCCCTTATAGTTTTCAAGAAATTGGTCTATTTCTTCTAAGTTGATCTCATGGACATAAAGTTACTGCTTTTGTAATGGGTACAGGGCATGTTGTGATATTTCCGGTTTTGTTTTTGATGTCGAGGGCTGTCTCTTTTTTCCATTGTCAGCCTTGTGAGCATTTTATTTAATCAGTTTTTTAAAAAGAACAAGCCTTTTAATTTATTAATTTTCTGTAATGTTTTCTCATTTTTAATGTTATTGATTTCTGATTTTATTATTTTCTCTGCTCTCTTTGGGCTTACTTTGTTTCTCCTTTCTAATTTATTGAGGTATAAAGTTCGATTATTAATGTGAAGTACTTCCTCTTTTCTAATGTATTTTAGTGCTATAAATATCCCTTTCAGCACTGTTTTAGTTGCATTTTACACACTTGAAATGTTGTATTCTTATTTTCATTCAGATTTATGAGTGTTTTAAATCTGCCTTTGAGACTTCCTCTTTGACAGTGTGTTGTTTAATTTCCAAATGTTTGAAGAATTTTCCTCTCACCTTTCCGTTAAGATTTCCAGTTTGATTCCATTATGATTTGAGAGCACTTTGAGTGATTTCCATTCTCTCTAAATTTGTTAAGGCTTGCTTTATGACCCAGGATACCATTTATTTTGGTTAAGATTCCATGTGCACATGAAAATGACATGCGTTCTGCTGTTCTTGGGCAGAGTGTTCTATAAATGTTAGTTAGATGTCATTGCTTAATGATGTTGTTCATGGTCTCTGCATTTTGCTGATTCATTATCTAGTAGTTTTATCAAGTAATACGTGCACTGTGTTGAAGTAGACACCTGCAATGTGGATTTGCTTGTTCCTTCCTTTGACTGTATCACGTTTTGTTTCCTGTGTTTTGAAGCTTTGCAATTTAGTGCAAACATTTCAGATTCCCACAATAGTCTTGGTGGATTTGTTCAATTTATCATGATGTAATGTTTTTCTTTGTTTCTAGTAAAATTTTCTTTTTCTTTCTCTTTTTTTTTTTTTTTTTTTTGGCTCTTGAGTCTAATTTATCTGACATTTATGTAGCCACTGAAGAATCTATACTTTTTTGTTTTATTTATTTATGGAGAGGTTTTTGCTATAGGGCACGTGTGCTCGCCAGAAAGACAGAGACAGACAGAAAGCGAGAAGTCACCCCCCAGGGTGGATGGCCACGCCACAATCCCTTCTCCTCCATTCTCCTCTGGGGATCTTGGGCATGCACGCACATGCACCTGGCGTGAGTTTAAGCGACCGGTCTGGCACTTGAACTGTGGTCTATTATATGGGAGTCCAGCAGCATAGCCATTACGCCAACTGCTAGTCTCAAGAATTTATACTCTTAAGTGGTCATATATTCATTTTTTAATAAAGTTATGCTTATACCCACATCAAGATTTGATTTTTAAAAATTCATAGACTTTTGAAGAATTTTAGATTTACAGATAATTGAACAGATAATACAGAGAGTTTCACTTACCCTCTTCCTCCCTCTCCTTTTCCCTCTTACCAAATTTTTGCATTGGAATGGTACATTTGGTACAAATGATGAACCAATATTCACATATTATTGTTTTTTTTTTTTTTTTCTTGAGAGGTTTTTGCTATAGGGCACATGCACTGGCCAAAATGACAGAGAGAGACAGAGAGATAGAGAGCGAGAAATCACCCCCCAGGGGAGATGGCCACGCCGCAGTCCCTTCTCCTCCATTTTCCCCTCGGGATCTTGGGCACACACACACACATGTGCCTGGCATGAGTTCAAGCCACCGGGTCTGGGACTTGAACTGCGGTCAGCTACTTGGGAGTTCAGTGACATAGCCATTATGCTAACTGCTAGTCCCATCATATATTATTGTTAACTAGAGTCAATGGTTTACAGGAAGAGTCCACTCTTTACGTTGTGCAGTTTTACAAATGTATGATGCCAGGTATTCGCCGTTATAGTACTGCTGTGGTTTGAGTGTCCCTACTGAAACTGATGCTGAAATTTGATACCTGGTTGTGACACCATTAAGAGTATAGAACTTAATCCAACAACTTTATCCATTTATTTACTTATTTCAATTTGACCAGAGAGTGACAAAATGAGAGAGAGAGAGAGGGAGAGAGAAAGAAAGCTACCAGGTCCAGAACTCAGACTGTGGTTGGCCATGTGGGAGTCCAGCGCCTTTAACCACCATACCACCTGGCGGCCCCGGGTTGTTTTCTTATTGTTGAATTTTAAAAGTTCTTTGTATATATTGGATACAAGTAATTTATCAAATATGTGGTTTTCAAATATTTTCTCCTAGTCTGTAGCATATCTTTTAGTATTCTAGGCAATGACTTTGGTAGAAGAGAAAATTTTAACATTAATGCACTTTGAAGTTCTGTAGTTTAGTACATAAACATTTAAGATTACTAACTCTGGTGGATTGATTCTGTTTGTTATACTGTAATGTCCTCCTTAGTCCCTAATAATTTTTTTTTGGGCTATCAAGCCTAATTTATGTCATAAAAGTTAGTATTTCCAGTACACTTCTCTCCCTCTCTCTTTTTGCCCTTTTATTTCTAGCCTACTTCTGTCATTATGTTTAAGGTGGGTTTCTTGGGCCAGTTGATGGCATGGTGGTTAAGGTGGCTGGATTCCACACGGCCTACTATGCAGTTTGAGTCCTGGATCCAGTTACTTGAAAAATGTACAAGGTGCATGTGTGTCCCAAATCCTGAAAGGAGAAATGAAGAAGGGATTGTGGCATGATCATCTCCGTGGGAGATGCTTTCCCACTTGCTTTCTCTCTCTCTCACCTCTCTCTCTGTGTCCAGCGAGGGCACATGCCCCCCCATAAATTTTTTTAAAATAAATGAATAATAAAGGGGGCCTCTTATAGATAGCATATAGTTGTGATTTTTTTTAAAGGTTTTTGCCATAGCGCATGTGTGCTTGCTCACAGGAGAGAGAGAGAGAGAGAGAGGGAAAGTCAGAAATCACTCCTACACTGCAATCCCTTCTCCTCCATACTCCTCTGGGGACCCTGGGCATGCATACACATTTGCCTGGAGTAATTTTCAAGCCACAATGCCCAGGACTCCAACCACAGTTGTGGTAGTCCAGCTGCCTCAACCACCATGCCCACTGGCCTCCTTTTTCTAGTTTCTTTTTTTTTTTTTTTTGCTTTCCTTCCTTCTTTTCTTCCTTCCTTCCATGAGCAAAAGAGATAGCCTGTTCTGTGGACTCCAGAGAAAGGCCAGTCCTGGGCCCACGCTGCCCAGGCTACTGAAAGGCTAATGTGATCAGTCCCATGGCAGTCACATCACAGGGACGGCCTGCCATGCCCATTGCATGCCCCACACACGGGGGTCCCCCAGTAGGTCTTTCGCACCACGATTCACCCTGGCCTCAGCCAGCCTTGGGTCATGGGCACATGTGTGCCTGGTGGGCTCAGGGAGGTGCACAGGCTTGGCCCCAGAGCCTGCCAGGGCCAGCCTGGCAGCGCGTTGTGTTGCTCTGCGCCTGCCCCACCCAGCCACTCCTCTGACCGGGGCCCCAAACCCCTCACATCCCTGTGTTCAAGTACGTTTGTGTATCACATAGCTCCGTCCCGGCATGGATGTGCGCATGTTCCCAAATTCATGTGGCAGTGCCCTGTTCCCCGGCGTGATTGTGAGAGGCCAGCAGGTGTGGATGGGGTTATGACAGCGGGCCCCGTGGTGGGGTCGTGTCCTTACGAGAGGGAGTGCTTCCTTGCCCTTTCTCTGCACCGTGTGAGGACACAGAGGCGGCCTCCTGCCAGCCGGGAGGGCCTCACAGGAACCAGCTCTGCCAACACCTGAGCCCGGGCCTGCCGACCTCCAGAGCTGTGAGAGCAGGGGCTGTCCTTCAGGGCCCTGCCTGCGGTGCTTGGGCACGGCAGCCTGCACTGCTGAATGCAACCCTCATAACTCGGGGCAGGCACTTCCGGTTTTAGAGATGAAAAAATTGAGTTATAAGAGAGGTCATGTGTTCCTGGTCACATGACTCAAAAGTGTGGGTTTGGGGGCCGACACCTGCTGTCCTTCCTGTCAGCCTGGGTCTAGTGGAGACAGTTGCAGCCCCATGCTGATGGCAGATCTAACAGGACTGCTTAGTTCACTCCTGGCCCATGAGGCAGGAACGGGCATAATGTTTGTCAAAATGGGTTCATATTGAACCTTAAAGTGGAAACATGCATGGCGTTGATCACGTGTGTAGACCGGGGTTGGTGCTGGTAGGGAGGGTGGTGTGGGGTTGCTATGGCGGCTAGAGGGCAGTGAGGGTGAGGCTCCCTCCACACACACCGCACTCAGCCCCAGAAATCATGAGACCCCACTGGCCCCCCGGCTCCCCGCAGGCCGCAGCGCAGGCTCCCAAGAAGCCTCCAGGGCCAGCAGGAATGGCATCAGAGCTGCGTGGGCACAGGAGCCCCTCTTCCTTCCTACCTGGTGACCCTGGTCCAGGAGGAGACGGCCTGCGGCTGCTCGGAGGACTTCAGGGCTGACCTGGACTTGGCCCCACACTCCTGGGTCCTGGGGCTCAGAGATCGCCTAATGCAACCCAGGCCTCGCTCTGCCCTCCCTCCTCAGGCCTGCAATTTGACCCCACAGCGACCTGTCTCCACTGCCTGGGGCAGGCTGGGGGCAGGACCAGCAGCCTCTGCCATCTGTGCCCAGCCCAGGAAGCCTCGGCCTCCCTGAGACACGAGTCCCTTCTGAACATTGAGGAAGATGGGAATGACCTCGGTGCGGCTCTGGGGAGGGGTGAGCTCCCTGGTGGGGTGTTGTGTGGCGCTGGGCAAGGTCCTTAGCCTTCCTGCGCCTCTTCACCCTAAGACGAAGGTGCAAGAATGTCTTCCTCGAAGGGCTGCTCCGAGGCTCTGGGGAGCCTGCTGGGCACATGGTGGGTGCCACAGAGGCACATGCTCTCCTCAGAGGAACTGTCATCGGACTGTCCCTGCGGGTCGGGAACAGCGCTGACAAGGCCTGGACCCCCTGACCCTTCTAACGCGGTGCCCGCTGCAGCGCTCCCCCTCATTGCCCACTCAGCTGGGAGCGGGGCCGGGCCGGCCTCACCCGCATGCATGAGTCCGCCTTCAGGTTCCCAGGCTCTGGTCTCCCATCTCGGCCCCAGCACCAAGCCCACTTGGGGGGGGAGGGTGTGTCAACTAGAGAGCCTGCAGAGGCAATGCCACTCTGCACTTCGGGCTCAGACCCACTTTCGGGTCCATCCTGCAGTGACCAGCCGGGGAGCTCAGTAGAAAGACTCTGGTCTTCCCCCCTGCCCCCTGCACCTCCCGGGTCCCAGGGCAATGCTACACCCTGCTGATGTCACGCACTAGGTACGGACTGCTGGCTGGTCCCCAGTGGTAGGCTGCTGGGTTTCCAACCTCTCTGCCCCTCCCCTCCCCTGCCTCTGTCCCCGCCCCTCCAGGGTATCCCCTCCCCCGCCCATTGTCCCTTCCACTGTGGGGAGCGACTGGTGGTTGTGTTTAAGTGAGTAATTTGGCCCCCGTTTAAGGAGAGGAAGCAATAATAAGCAGCCGTAATTGTCCAAATTACTGCTGCCCCTTGGAGTTTGACATCTGCCTAATGACAGCGGATGGAAACCTGACCCAAGCCCTGGCGGGAGGGCCTGGCCTTCAGAGCGTAGGGTGTCCCCGAGGCTGTCTGAGGCTGGCCCTCTCATATCAGAGACTTGGAAGTCAGAGCCCACGGGGCAGCAGCCCGCCCCACAGCCATGGATGTGGGCCGGCTGGAGCAGGGCAGAGACTGGCCACTATTTGCCGTGTGGTATTTTTTGAATTTTGACCAGGTATTAAATTATTTATTCAAAATGTAAAGTAAACAAGACGGTTTCTCTTCAAGCCTTGCTTTCACTGTTCTCCGCAGTCAGACATACCTGCTGCCCCACCATCCAGGTGAGACACACCTGCTGCTCTACCCCACGTCAACGTAGAGGCCTGCTGCCCGGGCGCCCGGGTGTGAGCTTCCGCTCCCCTGGCATCTAGGTGAGCTCCATGGGACTTTGCTTTCACTGCAGCCACTTGCCTGCGACACAGGGCACGACAGAAGCCCCACTGTGTTGACACTCCTCTCTCAGAGTCAGGGGCCCAAGAACTCCAGGGCATGGCAGCTCACGAGCTTTGAAAAGTTCTGGAGAACCTACCCCGAGCCGCTCAGCCCATCAAGCCGACCTCTAAGAGTGAGCAGGGACGTGGCCACGGCACAAACCCGCCTCGTGTTGTCTCCAGAGAGCTGAGCTCTCAGTGTCAGGGACCTTCCAAGGAAGGACCAGCAGGATGACTTCAGGGAGTTCCCACTGCCTAGGGACAGGGACCAGAGGGCTCCAGCCGAGCAGTCGGGAGGGGCTGCGGCAGGTGCCCGGCTTTCCACCCCTCAGCACCCCTCGGTTTTCTACAAGCTCAGGCAGGAGCTGTGTTTGGAGGTAAGGCAAGCACAGCAGAGGTCTACAGGTCTGGGGCTTGGGGAGGGACAGCCCCAGCTCTGCAGATGCCCCAAGCCCCCAGTGCACCCACCCACGTGGCCGGCACTTTGGGACAGCAGAGAGCTGGAACCACAGGCTGCTCAGGCGCTCAGGACATTGGGGGCCCCTTGTGGGGAGCCCTGCAAGGGGAGAGCCTAGTGAATTGTGGCCCAGTGGGTGGCGCCTTGGCTTCAGCTCAGGCTGGCTCAAAACTGCTAAGAAACACACCGCTTCTGCTTCTCCCAAGTGCATGGCAAGGCCTGCGCCTGCCTTTTCACAAAGCGCCAGGCTCGGTGGGCCCTCGCCCGGTACCGAGGGCTGCTCAGCGCCAGGGGTCAGATCTGGGTCAGCTCTGGTTTCCTTTCCTAGGAGGGGCTTCTCTGTCTAGCAGGCTGAGGGGGCAGGTGGGGGGGTCGCAAACACTCTGTACTTAGAGCCCGACCCAGGGCTCGAATCCAAAACTTGGCCCTTTGCTCTCATCGGCAGATGGTCTCACAGCTTGTGCCTCAGCTTAGCCCTCTCTGAACTGTGCTAATACTAATACTGCGAGGCTGCTGTGAGGACATGTTAGTGCCCAGACTCACACAGGGCCTGGGGCTCCTACTCCCGGGCCCCCACCCCTCTGGCAGCACCAGTCCTGGGAGGCTTGTCCCTCTGTGGGTCATGGCCCACGGGCTGCATGACACGTTACCTGACCCTTGTTCAGGGGCTAGGGCATGTCCCAGGGCTATAGGGTCAGAGAGTATGGGTCTCCAAGACACCAAAACAGTGGCCGTTAGACTGAGCAGACTTGGGGTGTGGCTGGAACGAGACGCCCAGCCCAGGACCCAGACAGCTGGGGCCTTTGTCGCCAGAGTCCTCCGCCGAGCTCTGTCCCCTCCCTACTGTGTGGCCTCTGGCGGCCCCAGCCATTCTGAATCCACCTTTCGTGTATGAGGTGGGGACCCCACCCCTGGGCTGAGTCACAGGCAGGTCAGGCCAGGCTTCTAGCCGGAGACCTCAAGGACAGCTTGATGTGACCAACAGGGTGGTGACCAAGCAGAGCCCCCCAGTGCTGCCCACTTGCAAGCCGCCAAGGGCATGCCACACCTCCAGATTCCTTCAGGCCAAGGAGGGGGCCCCAAGCCCCACGCTGGCCCCCTCTCAGGCCTGGTACCTACTCCCGGCAGCTGTGTCCTCAGCCTCTCCCTAAGAGCCAGGGGGTCTTCCTTCCGGCCGTGAGGCAGCTGGGGCCTCAGGAAGGGCATAAAAATGCCTGGATGACACTCGCTCACCTTTATTATATACAGAGGCCCCTCACCTCCTGCCTCTTGAGAGCGGCTCCCCCGCTGCCGTTCATCTGCCGGGAGGAATGTCTGCAAGGCCAGGCTGGACATGGCTGGAGCCTCCTCTGTCCATCCATCACCGGGCCACCCCAGCTCCTTGCTGAGCCAGGTGGGCCTGCCCCGACGCCTGACAGCAGGGGCTCCCGGGTCAGGCTGGGCCTATCTCCTGGGAGCTGCGGGGAGCTAGGAGCCAGAGGGCCAGTGTAGGTGGCTGCTGCAAAAGGGCTGTAGGTCCGGGGGCCATGCCCACTCCCCGAAGCAGAGGGCACGGGGTTCTGGGTGTGCCAGGGCAAGCCTGGTGCTGTTAGCCAGAGCCCGGCACACACTCGTGTGGGGAACGCCTGCTCGCTTTCAGGCCTGGATCCCCCTGGCTCTCACAGAACATACTGTCTTCTCCTGGTCCCCGTGCAGCCTGGGAGGCCACGCCTGATGGGTGGGCAGTCACACCCACTGTGGGCACTGCCACGCTTGGTGACAGCAGGCCCGTTGAGCAGTCACGTGACGAGCGCTGCGCATTCCTACATGCACAAGGCACCCACTCTGTGCCAGGCCCTCAGGCAGCACATGTGCACATGCTGCGGCCCCTGAGCTGACGTACCAGCAGGAAGTCCGAGGGGAGACATCCGGACAGAAAACAGAATCAGATAGACAAGCTAAGAAAGTCATGTAGGTCATGGGCTGGGACGGTGGGGCGGGGCCGGGCTCTAACTCGGGTAGTCCAGAAGGGCTTCCTGGAGCGATGACATGCGTCAGAGGCATGTGACACGTGCCAGAGCTGGAACTCACTCAGCATTGGGGTTGCAGCTGTTTTCCTGGTGAGTATGCTGGCCAGGGACTCTACAGTGCTCCTGGCCTTTCTCTCGTTGGAACAAGGTGGCTGCCACAGCTCCAGACATCACATGTGCACAGGACCGAAGCCAAAGGTGGAGATGTGGAATGTGCATGGAGGAGGACTGGAGGTGGCATCTGGGATAAGCCCTCTCAGCTCAGGGAAGATAAATCTTCAACAACCTCTCCTCTCTCTTCATGTCCAGGGCTGTGGACCCTCTGCCACCCTCCCTTGTCTGAAAAGTAAAGTACAGGCCTGGCTCTTTCCCCTACCTGGTGAGAGGGGAGAGTGATGCAGGGAGAGCTCTGGGTGGACTCCAGGGCAATGACGCTTGCCTGTGACCTCCAGGTATCCCTCAGATGTGGCAGACGTTTTTCTCCCAGAGCAACTGGCAGGGTCTATCCGATGACCTCTGCCGTAGGAGCCATGATGAGCCTAGGAGCTCCCCACTGGCTCTTCGCAAGGGCACAGTGCGGAGGATCCCGGCGTGAGCGCCCCCTCGGGCGTCCTGTGCAGGAGGGCCTGGAGGCCCAGGGTATGGCCACGAGGGTGACCGGCCTGCTGGGTAACCCCTGGCTAAGAGGCGTGTGGCGGGTCCTGCATGTAATTGTGGTTGGAGAAGAAGCCAGGCATGGCACAGCCCAGGGGAAAACGGCCACAGGCCTGATCGAGCAGGTTCATGCAATCTGTCCATTCCATTCCCGCCCAGGGCCAGCCAGTGACAGGTGAATCCCCTTGAAGCCGCCCTTCCTAGGAGATGGAGTAGGTTTAACTGCTAAGCTGGGCGCTTCTCCAGGGCTGGAGCTGTTCCTCCTTCCTCCCGCCCCCTGCCGGGCCCCAGCAGAGCCAGGCTTGTCTCTGTTCCTCGAGCCCCAAGCGGGTCTAGCCTGGGGCCTTTGCTCACTCTCCCCTGCCCTCCGCCCACAGAGCTCCTGCCCTCGCACTCGCAGGTCTTTCTCAGAGCCTCCCACCCGACCTGGTCCCAGTGTTGCCCAGGGTCTCCTGAGCAGGGACCGCCACCACCGACCCTGATGGCAGAGCCGGCCTGCGTTGACCGGCTGCTCTCAGGCAAGTGGTGGATGTTCAGGAATTCATTCATTCCTTATCCATTCATTCAAAGAACACTCATTAGTGCTGATGGGGAACCACTCTGGCTGGTGGGGAAGACAGCCTTGTAAACAGACCATCATAAAGCCGGCTGTAAGTGCCGGGGCTGGGGGCGCGGCTGCCGAGAGACCCCGGAGGGGCCTCTGAGCTGTCTTTGGATGGGGGGGAGTGAGAAGCAGCCACACGATATAGCGGCCCCCAATACCACCTGGGTGCAGAAACGGGGCAGGGACGGCTATAGCACCCCGTCAGGAGGCAGGAGAGGCTCTGGGGATCCCAGGGCCTGGGAGCTGATCTGGAACTGGTGGGAACGTGATGGTTTAACGGCGCATCTCTTCCTCTTTCTCCGTCTGTGTGCAGAAGGCCCCAGCCGGCCCCTGGCCTCCCTCACCCTCCCAAGTGCCAGCGTGGGCAGAGCGGGACAGGCCCTGGCGCGTGCTCCGGCTCAGGTGCACGAGGAGCACCCCCGCCTCCTCCCCTCCTCCGCTCCCTAAGCCCTCTGTTTACACTAGCAACCCCGCAGTACAAATCACCGGCCTCCACTAATGGACCCACCGCCCTCCTCCCTCCTCGGGCCGGCCCTCTGACAGCTGAGATGCTTCGGGCAGGCTTTGACTCCCGTGACATTAGGGTACAATCTCCGGCTTCCAGCCCCACCCCCAGTGTGGACTCACACAAAGAAAGCCTCTGAGGACAAATCACTGGAGAGGGGCGAGGCGGGAAGAGTCCTGTTGGGTGGCACGGGACTCCTCCTTCCTCCTTGGGTCATGGAAGCGGGGCGGAGGAGAGGTGGCCACACCCACAAAAGAAGGGTTCCCTTGACCACCTTCCCCCCCGCCCGGGGAAGCCACTGAGGCCTCCGTGCCCCGCCTGGCCTAGCACCTGGCCGTGCCCCTGGAGGTCCCTCTCCTCCCTCTGGCTTCCCTGATGTCAGCACCTCCCAAAGGGAGGTCTGCATCAGCTCAGGGAGCACAGACAGGGAGTCCATCCTGTGTGGCCTGGGATGAGGGTGCCCCCTTCCTAGCTGGGCACCCCTGGCTAGCTCTGGTCACAAGCTGGCGCTGGCCGATCCCCCAGGCTCCCAGCCTGGAGCCGGGCCTGGTCTGGCTCGAATTCCATTACCGTGGTTTGGTTCCTGGTGTCTCCATTCCCCAGGTCGGCGTTCATGTGGGGCAAGCCCTGCTTGGGTCGCATGCTAGTGGCAAAATCCCAGAGGTACGTTGATCGGGGAAAAGGAAACAGCTCTGGAGGAAAACTGGTGACTGTGGTTAAGGACGAAGACAGTTGTAAAGGGAGACAGGGCAGTGGACTTCACCGATCTGGGTCCAAACCCAATTTGCGGACCTGATTTTTCTGAGGACCCAGCAGCAGGAGTGCCTCTCCTCGGCCCAGCCCCTTCGCCTGTGTGCTGGCCCTGCAAGCCCTCGGTCACCTGCTCTGCTCTCTGTAGGTCCCAGCTCGAGGCTGGCGAGAGATGGAAGTGTCTCTCCGCCTTGTCTCTGCTAGCGTCACCCCTGCTGGAGCTTCCAGTGGTGCCCCAGTGACGTGGGCAGTGGCCGCCACCCCTCTGCTCCTGCAGCCTCAGGTGCGGCAGCTCCCCCCTGAGCGGGAGTAGCCTGAGCTGGGAGCAGCCCAGCCTCGTCTCACCTCCAGCACTTGTTAGCCGAGTCTCTGCCTTCAGTGCCTCTGTCCAGACACATGGGGCTTTCCATCACCCCCGGCTGGGAGCTGAGGCCCGCAGTCTCCGGGCCCTGCTGCCTCTTCCCTCAGGTATGCCAGGAGAGCTGGCACACGCATAGCCGGCCTCTCCCGAGAGCCATGTCCAGGCGTCTCCTGCCGGCTGGGATGCGCTCCTGCCCTGCAGTGTCAGCCCTCACCCCTCCCACCTAACTTGTGCCCCGGGATGTGGCCTTCCCATCACCGTGATATGAAGATGTGGGCATGGCATAGAGAGGGTGTCCCCCATGGCATGCCTGTCCCCACTGAGGGCTACTCAGCCCTCGAACGCTCAGGGGGACTGGCTCTCTCTCCTTGGCGTTCAGATTCGCCGTCTGGGCAAGGGGCCGTTGTCCTTCCATCCCTAGAGACAGCCTGATGAAATGGTGCCACCCCAAGCACCCACGAGCACATAGCTTTTGCTTTTTAAGTATTTTCCGTAGGAAAAATATTCTCAAGAAGGGAATTACTTTGCCAAAGAACATGAGCATTTGGAGGGCTGGTTCTGATTTTTTAACAACTCAATTGCAAATAGTGAAGCCTGCTAGACCCACTTTCCGTCGCGGGCTCCGAGCGGCACTATTTTTCTTTATTTGTTCACCACAAACGGGCTAGTCTCTCTGTTAAAAAGAATTCCAAGAAGTCATTAATTATTCCCAAAGATTGCAGGGTTTTAAAGGCGGATTGAAGCCAAATTCTGGAGGAATCCCTCCTCCCCCAGGAAACCTACCAGCCTTCCCCCACCTGATGGCAACTTGGACTAGAATGAGAAAGAGGGATTCTCAAAAACGCCTTTGAGACTCTGCCCAGTGCCAGCTCAGGTAATTACTATAATATATGTTACTATATATAATTACCATATATAGAATAGCATATATGTCTGTGTGTATACAATAGCTAAATAGCTTTATTGAGTTATAATTCCACGACATAAAATTTCCCCTTTTAAAAAAAAGTTTATTTTAGGGACCAGCAGTTGGCGCAATGGCTATGTCGCTGGACTCCCCTGTAGTTGACTGCGGTGCAAGTCCTGGACCCGGTGGCTTAAATTAATGCTGGGCATGTGTGCGTGCGTGCCCAAGATCCTGAGAGGAGAATGGAGGAGGAGGGATTGCAGCGTGGCCATCCCCCCTGGGGGGTGATTTCTCGCTTTCTCTCTCTCTGTCTCTCTGTCTTTCTGGTGAGCACACACGCCCTATAGCAAAAACTATTTTAATTTTAAAAAGAAAAAAATAATAATTGTATTCCTAGCAGAAAATGTGTGCATACATGAGCACACAGAAAGAAGCAGAGAGACAACCTGGACGGTCCCGTCCGGCCATGGCCTCCTTTCCCAGACTTCCAGCTTGTGGGGATCCTGGGCACATGCCCACCACATTTTCAAGTCGCCCTGGGGGTCCTAGCCCATGGTCAAGCATGAGACCTCTGGCCCTGCATTCAATTTACTGCCAACTCTACCACAGGGCTGGGCCCCAAATTTTCCCTTGGAAGTGTCCGATTCAGTGGCTTTAGTACTGAGAATTGTGCAGCTGTCACCACTAATTTCAGAGTATTTGCATCACTCCAGATATAAACCCTGTGCCCACTAACAGTCACTCCTAACCCCCCAACACACATACCCCTAAAGCCCCTGGCCACCATGATTTCCATTCTGCCTCTGTGCATTTGTCTATTCTGCATGCATCATATAAATTAATAATATTTGTTCTTTTGCATCTGGCTTCCTTCACTTAACGTGATCTGTTCAAGGTTCATCCACACTGTAGCATGAATCAGTACTTCACTCCTTTCTGTGGCCAAATAACATTGCACTGTATGGGGGACCAGCGGGTGGCATGGTGGTTAAGGCGCTGGACACTCCCACATGGCCGACCGGGGTTTGAGTCCTGGACCTGGTGGCTTGCTTTCTCACTTCCTCCCTCTCTCACCCTCTATCTCTCTCTGGTCAAATTAAAAAAAAAAATCAATGAATGAATAAATAAAAAATAAAAAATATATAAATATTTTAAAAAACAAAAAACATTGCACTGTATGGAGACGTGCCCCATTTCCTTTATCCACCATCTGTTGGATACTTGCGTGGTTTTCACCTTTTGGCTCCTGTGAACAATGCTGCTATGGACACTTATGTACTAGCTTTAGTGTGAATATATGTTTCAAATCTCGTGGGTATACCTAGGGGTGGATCGCTGGGTCCTGTGGCAGCTCCGGGTTTAACGTGCTGAGGAACTGCCACACTGTCCTACTCCTTGGCAGCACCACGGTATCTCACATCCCACTAGCAATGGATGTGGGCTCCAGTTCTGCACATCTTCACCAGCACTTATAATGGTCTGTCCTGTGGTCTTAGCCATCCTGCCAGGTGGGAAGTGGTATATCTCTGTAGATTTGATTTGCATGTTCCCGATGACTAGTGGTACTGAGTGTCTTTCCTGTGTTTGTCTGCATTTGTGTTGCTTCTTTGGAGAAATGTCTACTCAGATCTCTTGCCCATGTAAAAAACTGTGCTATTTGTCTATATTGTTGAGTTGTACGAGTTCTTTATATATCTAGGACACAAGACCTTTATCAGATATATGATTTGCCAACATTTTCTCCCATTCTATGTTTTTTTTTCAATGTTATTGATGGTGTCTTTTGAAGCACAAAACTTTAATTTTGTTGAAGTCCAAGTCATCATTTTGTCACTGATATTGCTTATGCTTCTATCTAAGACTCCATTGTGAAATCCAGAACTACTAACCACTCTTCTAAGAGCCTTGCCATTTTATCTCCTGTGTTTAGGTCCTTGATCCATTTTGAGTTAATTTTTGCATATGTTGAGTTTGTATTGTTCTTTGGACCAATTACTTTTTAGCATTGCCTACCTCGACGTGGTGCTTCGTGAGGAACGGCTGTGAGGTCTGCTTTGTGCTGTCTATTACTGACAGCACTGCTTGGTATTAGTCGTCTCGCCGTAAAGAGCGCAATGCCTTTCCCATGATCTCATCCCCTCCTCGTCTAGCCTTTCATGTGAGGGCTAGTGAGGAAGCTGGGGCTCTTAGGTAGGAGCACTAAGGCTTCTGAAGAGGAAGTGAGATCAGAGGGACAGCAGGAAATAGGTCTACGCTCCTTCCTCGACCCCTCTGTCCCCACCCTGGGGGAGCAAGCTTTGCTAATACATTAGGTGGCCTCCTTACCCATCAGGCTCCTTCCTCCTCAGAGACCCCCACTACTGACTGCTTGGGTCATGAGGTGTAGATGGTGACTTGAAGGCTATCTTTTTTTGGAGAGGTTTCTGCTATAGGGCATGTGTACTCGCCAGAAAGAGATAGACAGAGAGACAGAAAGTGAGAAATCATCCCAGGGGGGATGGCCACGCTGTAATCCCTTCTCCTCCATTCTCCTCTCGGGATCTTGGGCACAGAAGCACATGTGCCCGGTGTGAGTTTAAGCCACCGAGTCCGGGACTTGAACTGTGGTTGACTACATGAGAGTCCAGCGACATAGCCATTACACCAACTGCTGTTCCCAAGTGCTATTTATTTTATGCTCTCTATTTCTTAAATCGACAGCCTCCTCTGTCTAAAGGAAAGAAGTATGGTGGGGAGGGAGGAAAAGGGGAGGAAGGAAAGGAAGAAGGGAGGGAGTGCGGGAGGGAGGGAAGAGGAAGGCACGGGAGGGCAGAGGCAGGAGTGAGGGAGACTCCTGTAGCATCCCTTAGGCTCTCCTTAGTAGAACACGACTTAAGAACATGAATTAAGCCAAAACAGGTTTGTATCTCGTGACAGCCCTTAAATCTATATGGATGAGCCCTCATTATCGAGACCACAGGACACGAGCCAGCAGCCGGGGTGTGTGGCCCAAGGGGCCTGGGGCCCCCAGATGGGGGTACGGATTCTGCTCACCCAAGCTAGGGTGACCCCAGCCATGTGCCCTCCCTGCTGGGGCTCAGGTGCCTCATCTGTCAGGCACCAGTGGCTGGGACAGGACCCTTGGCCTGGCAGGCTAAGACTCTAAGTGCTGCCGGAGTTAAGGCGGCAACGCAATCTCCAAGCCTGTCAGGGACCCCTGGTAGCGGGTGAGTGATGGTTCTAGGGATTGACCAGCTGTTTGGGTGTCCATAAACACAGCCTTAAAGTGGCCGGTGACACCCATCCATCTTGCCCCCGGGCTGTGCCCTGGCGGTTTTCAGAGTGGCCCTAGTTGACACTGGCGTTGGCCCCTTCCGGGTGGTGCACAGGTTGTGCTGGACCGTTGATGGCCTCTGATGGATGGGTCTCTGCCTTGGAGATGCCACAGTTCAGGACTGCCCCGGGGAAGCCGGGCCTCGGCGGGAAGGCTGGGAGGGAGCGGGGCTGTGCTGCTGGGTAGCAGTCCTGGACTTGGGATGTGAGGCCAAGTGCCCTGGGGCCCACGGAGCAGCCAGCCCAGCCCTGTGTACAGTAGACCCTGCGTGCTGTTCTTAGTCCTCCAGAGATCTCATGGCTCACCCCAACACCCTGTCGCCGAAGTGGAGAAGCCCTTTTGGGTCACAGGTAGAAACCCGCGCAGCCTGGTCCAGGGCCTCTGCTGGGGCCAGTTAGAGAGGTGAGTTAGAGCAAGGCCGACTCAGGGGTCTGCATCCAGATCGGCCGTGTTTCTCCTGATTCCTCCAGAGACACAGAGCACACGGCCATCCCTCTGCAGCCTCAGGGTCTGACCACAGGTCGCCAGCTTGGCCCTCCTCCTCGAGAGCGGGGCCATGCATGCAGGGTAGAGGGCTCAGAGAGGGATGGAGAGCTCCCCCAGAGCCACCTCTGCTGGCCGCATACACGGCCCCGTTGACGGCACCAGGGCCTGACCCCACAGGGGACTGGTGTGTTCCTGAGGTCAGCGAGCAGGACGCCAACCTTCCGAGGCCGTCTCTCGATGTGAGAGCAGCTTCTCTCACCTGCTCATTTCCACAGCAAAATTCAGGGGATCTTTTAGGGATGGTTCGCGATGCGTCTGGCTCCAGCCAGGTGGACAGAGGTGAAATTCACATGCCCACAGGCTCCTGGAGCTGAGCGGGCCCTCCGAGGTGGGGGCAGGTCTTTCTTCGTGTCATCCTAGCAGCCCCAGTTTTGCTGCCCTCCCTGCCCCATGCTTTCTCCAGACACATGCTCCCCCCCAGGCCTGCCTGCCTTCCACAATTCAGGCTTTGGGGAGTGGAGGGCCCTTACAGCCCAGGAATCCCCCTACAGCGCCCCTAGAAGTTGGGCACCGGCCGCCCTCCTCGCTCGCCTCATGACGGAGCGCAGACCTGACCACGCAGCCCCCTGTCCTCATGTCCTCACTCCTGGCCTCTGCCCTGCCCCAGCCCTCCTGGGTGCCAACTGTCTCTCCAGGCCGTCTCTATCGGTCCCCCCTGCTCAGGACTGACCCTCAGTGATGCAGGACAGAGAGAGCTCACTGCTCATGGCTGAGGATGCTCTTTGGGTTTAGCAGCCCCAGTTCTGCAGGGGTCAGGTCTCCAGCCCGCTCTGCTGCCTCCTGTGGGCTCCCAGCCCAGGTCGTTCTCCTCTGCAAGCTTTTGTCCACCTGAAGGCCCACTCTGGCCGCTTAGGGCAGGGAGCCTCGGGGTCTCCTGGGCATCAGGTGAAGCACAGCTTCGAGTCTCTCCCTTACATTCTCGCTGAATGCTGGGTGGGGGGCAGTGTAGAATGGATGCTCCACGTTGTTTCCAAACACCTGTTTCTCCCTCATTCAGGCGTGTCCCTATACCCTTTGAAGCTAGGTGTGGCCATGTCACTTGCTTGGTGAATGAAATGTGAGCAGGAGGGACACAGGTAGCCTTGGAGTGGAAGCCCTGACCCCTCAGCCCACCAGTGGTGGGGGCGTCGGGTGCCTGCCGGCCGGCCTATATAAACACAGAGTGGCCGCCGAGAAGTGCTCGGACATGAGATGCCAGGCTTGCCTGTTACCGCAGCTGAACCCAGCTTGTCCTGATTGGTGGGCCCTGAACTAAGGCTCCCCTGAACTGGTTAGACCATGCCCCTCTCTATAGCAGAGCGCTCTCCTGCTGCCTGGTGGCTGCTACTGACGACTGGAAGTGCGTTTCCTCGAGGCCGTTGCCTTTCCCAAACAATCTGGGAGACACCAAGGGCTCAAAACATGTTTCTGAGTGAATAAAGGAGGAATCGCTGGCTTGCTCTTCACCAAGCGGCACAGCCACGGTAGCTGCCTATTGCATCTTTGCTAGGGGAACTCCCAGAGTCCCTGCCCGCGTCCTCGGCCTCTTTCCCTCCCTGTGCCCCCCGTCCCAGGTGCACCCACCTGCCCCCACCCCGCCAGGGGCCTTGGCATGAGCTGTTCCCGCTCTCTGGTTGGCTTTTTCTCACGCTTCAGGCCTCTGTCCAGACGTTTCCACTTAGAGCATACGTCCCTGATCACTCCCATCTCAAGCTGCCTTCTACCCATGCCGCTCTTTCCTTTTTTTACTTTTTATTTGAAAACAATTTAGGGGGGCTGGCAGGTAGCTTAGTGGTTAAGGATGCTGGACTCCTACATGGCCGGCCAAGGTTTGAGTCCCAGACCTGGTGGCTTACTTTCTCACCTTTCCTCTCTCTCGCTCTCACTCTTGCTCTGTCCCTCTCTGATCAGATTAAAATAAACAAACAAACAAATAAATAAATAAATTTTTTTCAAAAGAAAAAGAAAACAATTTAGGGACCAGCGGGGGGCATAATGGCTATGTCACTGGACTCCCATGTAGTTGACAGTGGTTCAAGTCCCAGACCCAGTGGCTTAAACTCACACCGGGCACATGTGTGTGCATGCCCAAGATCCCAAGAGGAGAATGGAGGAGAAGGGATTGTGGCATAGCCATCCCCTGGGGGGGTGATTTTTCACTTTCTGTCTCTCTGTCTCTTTCTGTCTTTCTGGCAAGCACAGTGCCCTGTAGCAAAAACCTCTCCAAAAAAAAAAAAATTAAATTTACAGAAAAGTTGCAGGGATGAGAATGGTACAAAGTACACTTTCATATTCCTCATCTTCTGTTACTTTCATACTCCTCATCTTCTGTTACTTTCATACTCCTCATCTTCTGTTACTTTTCATACTCCTCATCTTCTGTTACTTTCATACTCCTCATCTTCTGTTACTTTCATACTCCTCATCTTCTGTTACTTTTCATTGCTTACTTTCTTCTTTGCTCTGTCCTCTCTCACACACACACTATCAGGATAAACTGCAGACATCATGGCCCTTTACCCCTAAATATCCAGTGAATGTTTTCCTAGGAGTAGAATCATGCTCTTACATATGCACAGTTCAGTCTTGACCTCAGTAAATTTTTTTAAGCTTATTTAATTCCATAAATAACAGATACAAAGAGAAATATGTAGGGAGAGAGACAGAACCCCCAACAGGTCTCGTTACCACGATCACCCAGCCTCAGCCAGCACTGCTCGTGGGAAAGCGTGTGCCAGCATATCCAGGGAGGTCTCCAGGCTCGAACTGGGAACCTTCCTATGTGGGTCAGCCTTTTTTTTTTTTAATTTTTTTGGAGAGGTTTTTGTTATAGGCTGCAAGTGCTCACCAGAAAGACAGAGAGAGACAGAGAGACAGAAAGCGAGAAGTCACCCCATCACATTCCACCACTGGGCCCCCATCCAGCCCTTCTCCTTCAGCAAACTCAACACCGACGAGATCTTTTCACCTATCATCCATGTGCCGGCTTTGTCAAGTGACCCCGTATGACCCCGTAGTGTCCTTCATGGCATCTGCTTCCCCTTGCCCTCCCGATTTGACTGAGGGGCAGACACTGCGTTTAGCTGTCCCTGCAGTCTCCTTTGGCCTCATGTGGTGCACACAGTCCTTTGTCTTTTATCGCATTGAGGTTTGGGAAGAATCCAGTCATTTTAGTGGCCTGCTCCTGCCGTGGGTCTATCTGAGTTTCCTCCTGTTCGGTTTGCACCTTCTGGGCTGAGTGGAAACGCCGTGAGGATGTGGGCTTCTCTGGGCACCACACAGGCGGCCCAACGCTCCAGCCTGACCTCGGCGGTGGGGCTAGACCTCGTCACCCTGCTAAGGTGGGGTCTGAGCCCTCTGCTGCGGACTTTCCTCCCCTCCTTGCATTTCCAGCGTGGGCTGTGAGGGGACTCCCTGAGTGTGCAAACAGTGTGCTCCTCTCTAAGTTCGGCATTGACTTTAGCATCCGTGAATGACTTGTCAAAATGTATTTATGTCTTCCATGATTGGGAGAGAGACAGCGTCTCTTTTGGGGGTTTCCAAACTGCGATCCACCCCCAGCCTCAGCCAGCCATGGACGGTGGGCAAGCGCATGCCACGTTCAGTCTGTGAATGTGAGCCAGGAGCCCTTCTGGGTGGGGTGGCCCAGGAGGGGCACGTCTGATCACCATTCCCTCATGTGGGCCCCACCTTTAGGTGCATGGTTCCTCCCTGAGCTAATCTTTGTTAGGATGGCTACAAACTTGGACTCTTTAGCCCGAGTCCTCCCTCCACATTGACCTGCTGGCCCTCAGCACTCAACTGTACAAAGGCCCTCCTGACCCCTGCATGGTGGCACAGCCAGCCAGGCACCGCGGCGTGGTACGGGAGCCATGGAGGCCCGGGCTTGAGTCCCAGCTTGACCTGAACACGCCGGCTGTGTGCATGTGTGTGTGTGCATGATCTTGGCTGGCTGGGAGGCTGGGGGAAGACTGAGGTATGGCGAGACTTTGTCTCTGTCCCTCTCAAAAAAAAGGCAAGCTACATTATAAACAGTGGCAACACTCATCAATTAAAAAGAGAAAAAGAGACCAGCCATGAGTTGGGAGGTTAAGGCACTGGATCCCACATGGCCAACCCCGGGATCCGAGTCCTAAATCTGGTGGCTTGAGAAACATGCTGGTTGTGTGTTTCCAGAATCCTGAGAGGAGAATGGAGGAGAAGGGACTGCGGCATGGCCATTTCCCCTGGGGGTACTTTCTCATTTTCCCTCTTTCTGTTTCTCTCTCTCAGGTGCATGCATGCACCCTGTAGCAAATGGAAAATAGAAAGAGAGCGAGCCCTTTCCCATCTGGACTGCATATCCGTTTATTGGAGCACAAGTCATGGATTTCTGTTTTGAATAGTCCGTCATGGCTGCTGGATTCCGTGGTGCGCACTTGTGTTGGACGGGGCAGCAGGAACCCCTGCTGGCCAGCCCCTGCGCCCCGTCACATGCCACCATCACTGTTTCAGTGCTGTCTTAGTTTACCCTACCACAACGCAGGCCAGGTTTCCACTGTACTGTGATCCTGCTTCAGCTCTGGAGGCAACTGTCTCTAGGAGCTCTGGCTTCTTTTCTAGGGGAGGAGCTGAGACACGGACCAAGACCTGGGTCCCGGTGCACTCCCTGCCGCTGGGTGTGCTTCTGCACGCTTGTCGGATGGAGCCAGAGACGCACGCACGTGTTCAAATCCTCACGTACACACCCATGTCACCCTAATTGAAGGGTATACTGGAGTGAGCTGGTTAACTAGGTTGTCACCTGTTTATCTTCCAGCTTCCTGACCCATCCTGAGTCCCCTGGACACAGGGTTGTCCTGTCTTGTCCTGGACTGGTGTCCAGAGTGGAGGGCAGCTTCAAGGACTCCCTAATGAAAAGATGTCCTTCCTGAGGCCATTGGATCTGGCACAAGTGTCCCCTGAGCAGCCAGCTCACTGGACTGTGTGACCATGGGCCCCAGCCGTCCCTGGCACCTGCCTGCAAGCCCTCCTCACTCCTGCCCCTGGGAACAGACCTGCAGAGACCACGGTGTACCACCCACCATGCCGTACTGGCCACACCTGGAGCCCTCCTCGGAGCCCTAACTGTTTGGGAACCAGAATTCCAGATTTTAGATTAGGAAACGGAGGCTCAGAGGCTCTGGCACCTTTGGAAAGCGCTTGTGGAGTGCATTTGTGCCCAAGAGCTTTGTAACAGAGCAGAGCCCCTGAGCCCTCCCACTTCTCAGCTGGACATGTGAACAATGCTTCAAAAGTCCCTGCCTGGGGGGGACCAGCAGTTGGCATGATGGCTATGTCGCTGGACTCCCATGTAGTCGGCCGCAGTTCCCGTCCTGGACCTGGTGCATGCCAGGCGCATGTGTGTGCGTGCCCAAGATTCCGCGAGGAGAATGGAGGAGAAGGGATTGCGGCGTGGCCATCCCCCCTGGGGGGGTGATTTCTCGCTTTGTGTCTCTCTGTCTCGCTCTGACTGGCGAGCGCACGCGCCCTATGGCAAAAACCTCTCTAAAAAAAAAAGAAAAAAAAGAAAAAGAAAAAGTCCCTGCCTGGCAAGGCTACTGTGGCGACTACCTGGTCTGCCTGGCCTCGCCCAAGGCCAAGGGCGTGAGGTCCCCTGGGGCTGCCCGTCCTGCCCCTGCTCCCAAACCTGGACGGAAGCAGAAAGAGCTCGGGACGGACTCGTGGGAGCGCACACTCCTGGGGACCTTCCACACGGCTCTCCTCGCAGAGCCTCAGTTTCCTCACCTGTAAATGGGGCCACGTAGCCCCACGTAGAGTTGTTGGGGAAGGGACTCCCCAGTGCCAGCAGGAATGTGCCCCAAACTCCACCGGCCCTGTGACCAGCAGATGTGGAAAAGGGGAGGGCAGCTCATTTTTCAAGCAAAACGGTATCAGATGTGTGATTTGGTTTAAAAAAATATATATTTCTGACAATGGTTTGAGCTTTGCTCACGAGCACTGGGGTGGGGGAGCGGGAGGAGGCGGTTCCAGTGGCTTAAAACCCCCAGATCGGCGTGTGGTGATTAAGCGCGACCATTAGCTCTAATGGGCAGTAATTGGCGACGAGAAATAATTTTCTAGGGCGCAACTGCCCTGGTGCCCCCACGGCCCGGCCCGGTGGGGGACGGCCAAGGGCTGATTAACTCCCCGGCTGGAGGAAATGTCGGAGGCACAAAAAGTTTCCAGATTTGAGGGTAATTGGGAGAAGTTATTTCACTTTCCACATCAGGCTGACAAGGGGCCACCCACCTGCGGGCAAGGGTGGGGCTGGTTTCCTGCCGGGAAGGAGGACCAGAGCCGGGTGGGGGTGTGGGGACGGCTCAGCCTGTGTCACTGTGGCTGTGTGACCAGCGCTTTATGACCTGGGGCAAGACGCAGCACTCTGTCTTGGCTTGCCACCCCCACTCCCCACCCCTGCCCCTGGCACAGGCCCTGGTCCTTCCCACCTTAAAACCCACAGAACAGCCCAGCAGTGGACAGCTGCCATCCCAGCTCCCTTCCTGCCCCCAGAGGCTGCCTTGGCGTGTCTGTGGGCTGGAGAAGGTCTCCCTCCGGAGCTGGCAGCTCTCCAGGGGCCGTGCAGTGCACACTTGCCCCCAGCCCCTGCAACCCAGCTGCTCACCCCCGACTCCTGCCACTCCGTATTCCGGAAAGGTCCCTTGGGCACTTCACATGGGCTGAAGCCCCTCCTCCACCCACCCACCTGCCCACACCTGCTTTCTTGAAACCCGTTCTGTTTCCAAGGCCCGTGGTCCTCGCTCTCGCCTCACTCCCCTCTCTCCCGTCAGCGCTGTCTCCCACTCTTGCCCTGTGACCCCAGCCCTACCTCTTTCTAGAAAGCCCCTAGCCTCGGAGATGTCTGGCATGCCCCCCATCTCCTCCCCAGAACTGTGCCTGAAGTGCCTGGGAGCCTGTGTGTACCTTGCCCACGGAGCAGGAGGCCGTGCCTGTGTGCTGCGTCCTGCCCACGCCCGCTCTCCACCTGGCTCTCCCTCTGTCTCTCCCTCTCCCACTCCCTCTCTCTCTCTCTCTCTCTCTCTCTCTCTCTCTCTCTCTCTGTCTCTTCCCTCTCCATTCCTCCCACCCTCTTCTCTGCTTCTGTCTCTGTCTCCCCCACCTCCAGACTGAGTGTTTTCACTCACCCAGATCCAGGTGAGGGAGGTAAGCATGGTCCCTGCCTCGGTGAAGCTGCTGTTCCACCGGGGACAAAGACAGGAGCCAGCGAATCACCAACCAGAGGGACGCAAAGAGGGGCGGCACTGAGAGAACGACGGAGACAGCGGGGTGGGCAGAGAAGGCCGGCTGAGCAAGGGGTTAGTGGATGAATGAATGTAAGAGAAGAGATCTGAGATCCAGCGGGAGGCTCCCAGGGGCCTTCCTGTCCGGGCTTGGGCTGCTGCTCTGCCAGGTGTGGCGCTGAGCGGCCCATCGCCGCAGGCATGGAACCAGGGCCTGGGCGGCTGCGCCCCTGGAACTTAGCAGAGGGGAGTCCTGCACAGGGAGGGTCTAAGAGGAAGGACCAAGGCGGTGCTAGCCTAGGCTGACCCAGCTCGCGCCACAGCGCGCTAACGTCTGCCATCTGCAAGCCAGGGCCTCGGCTCCAGCTCGGGCAGCAGCAGCCTCAGCTTCCACTGCAGACTGCTGACCCTCCGTGGGCCAGCGTCCTCTTCTGGAAATGAGAACTGCGGTGTTGCCAACCTCACAGGATGGGCGTGATGAGGGTCAGCGCTGCCCCGAGGTGTTCCCGGGCGACCTGGTGCCAGGAGTCTCCACCGACGGCGGCAGCTGGAGGGCTGCAGTGGGCACCAGCTGGCCGGGCCGCTGGGCTGCAGGCCTGCCGGGCCCCGCGGACGCTCACGGCAGTAACGTCAGTGTGCCCCACGGAGTTCCGAGCCCTGAGAAGGGGTTCGTCCGTCCGTTCTGCGTCCAACAAACACCTCTTCGAGCCTGGGCAGCGCCCTCAGCAGCCCCGGCTCAGGCGCGCCACCGCCAGGCGGCGCTGCGGAGCGCTGGGGCCGGCAGGTGAGGCCGCAGACCTGGACGAGCACCTGCAGGGAGGGCGCCTGCGCGCTGTGCGCGAGCCGCGTGGGGCGGCGGGGGCTTTCAGCAGCTCGGCCGCGGAACATTTGCATGTAATTTGGGAGCGGGTCACATGTGGGAGCCATCAGGCGGAGGAAAGGCTCAATCAGGGCCTAATCACTGTCTGTTTGGAGGGGTCTGGGCCCAAGTGAAAAATGAAAACGGGCCGATTTTGCTTGAGTGACAGCCATCAGCGACCACCTTTGACCTCCGCACTCGGGCTCGGGGTCTGCCCAGGCTTTAAAAACTAATCATCAGGGAAGGGATGGGAGGGGGCCCTACTCTACCTCCCCGACTCTCCCCTCCTCCACCCCTCCTTCCCTAAACCGGAGTTTGTAGAATTCATTCATTCATCATTTGTGCATTCATTCTTTCCAAGGGTCTGGGATGGCAGGACTCCTGGCCAGGGTGCCTGGGTGGGGTGCCTGGCTCTGAGTCCTGGCATTGTCCCTTGCCAGCCAGGAGAGCCTGGACAAGTGACCGCGGGAAGGTCAGTGTTCCCGGCTGTGCAATGGGTTGCAGGAGGCATGCTGAGAACAGGTGGTGTGGGAGAATCGTGCTGAGGGCAGGGAGGGGTCAGAGTCTGGGCTTGAGGCAGGGGCCCTTTGACACTCCAGTCCGCTGAAGGGAAGGGGGCTTTGTAAAACGGCCACGCCCTGGGCGGGGTGCAGCTCTGCTCTGGTAGGGATGACTCCCCCTGCATGTCCCCCAGCATACAGAAGGGGGCCTCTGCCAGGTGGACGTGAAGGGAGGGCACATGGGGGCCAGAGGGCAGGGAGAAGGCTGGAGAGGATGGGGGTGGCCACCCCACACAGCCCCATGAATCCAAGCCGATCTGCCCTTGCTGCTCCAAGACCTGCTCTCGGGTCTCTTTCAGGCTCCTCCCAAAAGGGTTTCCTGGAGTCCCAGCGACCTGGACCTGAGGGCGATGAGCCACAGTGCCCTGCTGTGGGCTGGGAGGTGCGGAGGGGCACCCATCGCTTGGACAGGCCAGGCTCAAGGGTGTGAGGAGCCCAGGCGCGACCTTAGGGCTGGGGTGGGTGAGAGCAGGTGTGGATGTGCGTAGGGCGGTGCACATGGGCCTCACTCCATCAGGGGCTACTGGAGCCACCTCGTTTCCATTTACCAAGGGAGCCGTGAAGTCCTTGAGGGATTCCAGCCATCGGGAGGCTGTGGTGGGCTCTGGGAGGCCTGAGGAACCGCTCTGGGCGGGCTGGTGCATTAGTTCCGGCTGGGACAGAGCAGAGCGACAGAGCGAGGCCTCCAGGAAACCACCTGGCAGGCCGGGCTCAGCAAACGGATTGCCAGTTCATCAGCATCTATCTGTGAGAGCGTCTAAACCATTATTAATGTAGTGTAGACACGGATCCGCTGGCGGCCGGGGGCAGTGGGCAGGGGCCACCTGCCCAGGCTGCTGTCACATTCCTGGGGCTGCTACCCGCCCCCCGCCCCACCCAGCCCACCAGGTGCCGCTTCCTCCTGTGGGGCTCTGGCAGACTCGGTGAAGATGCTGAGCCGGGTGTCAGGGGCCAGGCTGTCACTTGCCACCAGTCTGGGGCAGCCTCTGGCAGGCTTTGGGGGCACGTCTGCACCCTTGGGGAGATGGACAGATGTCTTCTCTACCCCTCCTCCTTCCTGCTCGGGACCTGCACCTACCCTTGTGCGCACCCGTGCCCACGTGCACCCGCCCTACACACATCCACACCTGCTCTCACCCACCCCAGCCCTAAGACCGCGTCTGGGCTCCTGACCCTGCTCAGGACAGTGGGAGGGGCATGACCATCCCAGACCCTCCCCAGCTGCCCGGCTCTCCCTGCCCGGGCCAGCTGGGGAGCAGAGAGTGGCCTGTTCTCTCCAGGCACCGCCACCTCCACAACTTCTGCAGACCCTGTCTGAGGCCTCCGGGCCTCTGACCTGGGCCTCCTGCAGAGCCAAGTGCTGACCCAGACCTTCGGCTGCCGGGCCTCAGACTGGGGGGCTCCAGGCTCTCAGCTTCATCACCCAGAGTCCTGACGGTCTTAGGCCTCAGTGTTACCTCAGAGGGCTTCTCCTTTCAGAATTAGAAAGGCTGCCAGAGATCAGAGACACAGCAAGCCAGACGGCAGCACAGCGCCGTACCCCACCGTGGCCTGCCTGCTGCCTGGGCCTCAGCCCGAGCACTGCGTGGCCACAGTGTGTGTGGTCCTTGAGTTTTACTGGTTCACTCCCGAGCTTTCCGGCTTTTGAGCTGCACTCTCTGTCCCCGAGTGCCTTGCACTGAGGTTACCCTCACCTAAGAGCTGATGTCAAAGGAGAGCCAGCCAATAGACCCCCTGTGGAAAAGAAGAGAGACGAGGCTGGGCTTTGGTGTCCGGGTCAGCGGACACCCCCATGATCTCAAGAACTGTTCCTGTTCTGAGTAACGGAGCTGTTTGTGTGAGGGGAGTGGGAAATCCACCAGAAGACCCCCAAGAAGGCAGCGGCTGATGTCCAAGTGATAACCAGAGCCTCTGAGCGGTCCTTCCGCCCTCAACCTGGGAGCAGAATGGCGCCCCGCCCCTTCCAGGCCACTGCCCTGGACCACGGCAGCTGAGGCTCACAGAAGGGGCCAGCAGGTGGCGTGGTGGTTGAGGTGCTGGACCCCACATGGCTGACTGTGGTCTGAATCCTGGATCCCATGACTTGACATTCACACCGGGCTCATGTGTGTGTGCCCAAGATCCCAGGAGGAGAATGAAGAAGGGACTGTGGCATGGTCACCCCCCTGCAGTGATTTCTCATTCCCGCTCACTGTCTCTCTGTCTCTTCAGTGAGCACATGCACCCTATGGCAAAAACCTTAAAAAATAAAAAAAGAACTCACAGTCTGTATCTTTGGTTCTTCACTCTATGCTGCTTGAGGGTGGAGACAACATTTTCATTACCATCACATCTTGGGACCACAAAGAAATGCCAGCCAGTGTTTGTTGCCTGACTCACCAACTGTGTGGGAGACTTTTTCAGCGCCCATTCCCCAGGGCCCTCTCTGCTCCCTGCCGGCAGCCTGTCTGCCTGCCCTGCCACCTCAGTACAAGCTGGAGTCCAGGGGCACAGAGGGAACTGGGGACCCAGAACTGGACCCGCTGCCTTTAGAAGGATGCCTCAGAGACGGGGCAGTGACTGTCAGGGGTCACTCCAGGAAGACGAGGTCTGTGGTACCCTCAGGGTTCCCAGAGCTGGACTGCCCCAGACCAGGAGGGGAGAGAACAAAGAGCGGCGTGTGCGCCTGCTTCCCGGCCACCCCCGCCCCCCATTAGCCAGCCGGGCTTGTTTATATTACAGCAGGAATTATTCCAGCCCTAATCAGAGGCCCTGCGAGCTCGGCATTCGAGGTATTTCTTTACCCAAGGACACTCTCCAATCCTATAATTTCCATTTCCCCAGACGCCCCTGATTGAAAGCAAACATTTTATATTTGGAAAGGAAAAGGGCTGTGTGCTATTCATAGCCCAGCCGGGCTGTCCAGAGCTGGGCCCTGGGGGCCACAGGCCAGGCCCTGAGCCTGGAGGAAGGCAGGGTTCTAGGAGGGCAGCAGGGGGCATGCTGGGGGTGTGGGGAGCAGAGGCTTGCTGGGCTGCACAGATGCTGAGAGCAGAAGGAGCCCTGCCCCCACTCAGCACCAGGCTGGGGCTGTTGCCCAGCCACCCGGGTCGGGTCGGGTCGAGAGAAAGGGGCCCTGTGGGTGGCAGAGCCTGTGCGCTGGGGCAGGCCTGGGTGTGGTGCAGCAGGAGCCCTTCCTTCTTCGCAGCCCAGGGATTCCTGTCACCAGGGAGCTTACCTGCCTTTTCTGGGGCGAGGTCCCAGAGGCGCCCAGTGCACAGATGGACTGAGTCTGTAACCTGGTGGGCTGTGGAACCCCACTGGGGTCAGAGTTCAGCATTTGCCAGGAGGGACTTTTTTCTTCCCCAGAGAACGTGGGTGCCTGCCAGAGAGACAGAGACTTGACCATGTCCCAACTGAACATGGTCACATGGCAGTCCCCTCTCTATTTCTCCATCCCGTTGGGATCTCGGCCTGTACATGCACATGCCTGGTTTGTCTCAAGCTGTGGGTCCAGGATTGGAAACACCTGTAGGCTGTGTGGAATCTGATTCCTCAACCACCAGGTCAATGACTGGCCCCGAGGGACCTTGAGGGACCCACTGTCTAGGAGACTCTGGTCTCCAGCCCAGGCCCCTCCGTTGTCCCTGGATCAAACCCTGTCCCCACCGCTCTCACGCCAGGCCAACTTCTGCCCCGTCCCCTGAACTCTTCCTCACCTTTGTCCACCTGGCCTCTCTCAGCTCTGCTACAGAAGTTCAGGGGACACATGCCCTTTCCCGGGGTCACAGCTGTGTGTGTACCCAGCCCTTTCTGTGTGCCTGGCGCTGCTCAGCCTTGTAGAAGTAAGCTTTGGCAATCCTTTGAAGTAGGTATAATTATTATTTCCATTTCATAGATGAAGAAACCAGGGCTTGAAGAACTTAAGTAAACTTGTTGTGGTCCATCTATGTGGGCTTCTTCAGAAAACTCATGTAAAATGCATGTTATGGTGGTGTGGAGGTTAAGGTCATGGGATCCCACATGGCTGACGGCACAGTTCGAATCTGGACCTGGCAACTTGAAAAACATGCCAGGGCATGTGGACACCCAAGATCCTGAAAGGAGCATGGGGAGAAGGGACTGCGGTGTGACCACCCATGGGGGGCGTGACTTCTCACTCTCCCTCCCTCCCTCTTCGTCTCTCCCTCTCTCTCTCCCTCTCTCTCTCTCTCTCTCCTGCTAGCACACACACCCCATAGTAAAAACTAAAAATGAAAGGTAAAGGAAGAAAAAGAGAGAGGAAATAAAGAGAGAAAAAAGAGAGAGAGGAAAAAAAGAAAGAGGGGGAAAAAAGGAAGCAAGGAAGAGAAAGAAAGAAAGAAGGAAAGGAAGACAGACGAGGGGCCCAGCCTGTGTGGTGCAGCAGTAACACAAGTGCCGTGGGTTCAGAACTCAGGGCCTGAGGACATGCCAGGTGCGCACACCAGCATGCAGATTGTCAAGCTACGGGGTGGGAAAGCTAATTGCGATGCAGAGAACCCTATGAACCCTCTCTCTCACACATGCACATAGTCCCTATCATTAAAAAGTGCATTGATTATAAAATTTGAACTTTCTGAAGTCCTCTCTTGACTCCCAGGGCCTCAGTAACCACCTTCGGAACCGGTGAGAATAAACTAAGGTGATGGGTTGTGGGAGTCAGCCTGCCTGGCCCAGCCTGCTACACGAGCATGCGCTTCCTTCTCACTGGCAGGAGCCGATTCCAGGGAGCAGGGCAGTGAGGAGCTCCTAAGACTTTGCTCTGTATAAATCTGCATTGTTGGAATGACTAGGAGGCCGCATTCATCATTTAATGTTTCCTAACATTTCATTTGTATTTTGATCAAAGTCATGCACACAGAGTTCTGTTTACTGTTTGACTGAAGTAAATACAACACACACACAACAAAATGCAAATACGTTAAGTGTGAAAGTAAATTGTTTTTCTTTTTTTAGATTTTTTTTTTGCCATAGGGCATGTGCACTCATCAGAGAGAGACAGAGACAGAGAGAGGGAAAGTGGAGATTCTCCCTGCCCCCTGTGGGGGAATCAGCAAATCTCTGTTCTCAACTCTTACTCCATAGAGTGGAATTGCTGGGTTATATAGTGACTTGATGTTTAGCTTTTTGAGGAACTGCCAAATCATTTTTCAGTGGTTCACTATTTTACAGTACCATCAGGAATGTATAAGGATTTCCGTTTTTCCACATCCTTGTCAATACTTGTCATTCTATGTTTGTTGATTATAGCCATCCATGGTATCTTTTTCTGGTTTTTATTTTTATTGTGCTAATAACTAGTGATATTGAGTATCTTTCCATGTCTTGTTGGCCATCTGTATATCTTCTTTGGAGAAATGTGTATTCAAGTCCTTTGCCCATGTTTAATTGGATTGTCTTTTTGTTTTTGAGTTGTAGGGCTTCCATATATATATACATATATATGTGTATATATATATATATATATATATATACACATATATATGTATATTCTGGATATTAAGATATCAGATATATGATTTGCAAATATTTTCTTCCATTCTGTGATTTGTCCTTTTACTTTCATGATATATGTTTTCCATACATTGCCAAATCACCTCAAAAGGTTTATCGCATGTAGCTTATCTTTTATTCAGCATAATTATGTGGAAATCTATCCATGTTGTTGCATGTATTAATACTCCATTCCCTTTTATGGATGATATGGAGCATTTTAGGATTACATGGTGCAAATACGCTAGTGTTGTTTAACCACTCGCTCATTGAAAAATACCAGGTTTAGTTCAGATTTGGGGCTATTCTCTTGGTTGTTGAATAAAGGTGCTCTGAAATTCATACATAAGTCTTCACTTCTCTTGGGTGTAAGAGCAATTCTACCTAAGAGTAGAATTGCTGGGATATATGAAAACACTATTTTTTTTGTTTGATTTTTTTTTTTTTTTTTTTGGAGAGGTTTTTGCTATAGGGCGTGTGCGCTTGCCAGACAGACAGAGAGAGACATGGATACAGAAAGCGAGAAATCACCCCCCGGGGGGATGGTCACGTTGCAATCCCTTCTCCTCCATTCTCCTCTCAGGATCTTGGGCACGCACGCACACGCGCCCGGCGTGAGTTTTAAGCCACCGGGTCCGGGACGCGAACCGCGGTCGACTACGTGGGAGTCCAGCTACATAGCCATTACGCTAACTGCTGGTTCCCTTTTTTTGTTTGATTTTTTAGAGAGAGATTTTTGCTATAGGGTGCATGTGCTCGGTGAAGAGAGAGGCAGAAAGCAAGAAATTACCTCCCAGGAACGATAGCTGTGCCACAATCCTTTCTCCTCCATTCTCCTCTTGGGATCTTCAGCATGCAAGCACACACGCCCGGCAGAAAACACTGTTTAACTTTTGAGAAACTGCTCAACAGTTTTTTGCTTTCTCAAAGCAGTTACAGAAGTTTACATTTCCATCTGGTGCAAGTAAGGGTTACAATTTCTCCACATTCTTGTCAACACTTAGTGTTATGTCTTTTTTATGCCAGCCTTTCTAGTGGGTGTAAAGTGGCGTATCTCATTATTTTGACTGGTATTTCTCTGGCAGCTAATGATGGTGCGCATGTTGCCATAAGCTGTGTGCACTCACTGGAGAGAGACAGGGAGAGGGAAAGTGAGAAATCGCCTCCCAGAGAGGATGGCCACCCTATAAGCCTTTCTCCTGCATTCTCCTCTCAGGATTTTGGGTGTGCCCGCGTGCACTCCTGGTGTGTTTTCAAGCCGATGGGTCCTGGACTTGAACCGCAGTGTCTGTTGTGAGGCATCCAGCACCTTAATCCCCATGCCACCTGCTGGCTCCAATGATTGTATATATTTATAACCTCTCTTTTTTTTTCTTTTTTTAATTCAGGGTCTCCCCATGTTGCAATCCTTCCCCCTCTGCCTCCAAGTGAGGACTTCAGGTGCATGCCACCACACCGGCTTTTCCATACGGGGTCTTTCTATATTTCCTAGGTAGGACTTGAGCTCATGATATTTCTGCCTCAGCCTTCCAAGTCACTGAGATCACAGACACAGCCACTGCACTTCGCATTTACACCTGACCGGGAATCAAACCCAGGCCTCCCATGTGGTCTCAGCCAGCAGAGCACAGTTACTCAGCAGTATGTACTACCATTGCTGGGCCTTTTCCTGTATTCTTTTATTTTTAGGGCCATAAGGTGTGTGCTTGAGCCTTTTCTCAGAGAAAGAGTAAGGAGGGAGAGAGAGAGAGTGAAAGCCCCCTCTGCCTGGTCATGCAGCAATCCTTTCCCCCCAATTCTGCAACCTGTCAAAATCCTGGATATGCATACACACTCAGCATGTTTTTCTTTTTCTTTTTGTTTTCTTTTTTTGAGAGATTTTTGCTATAGTACATGTGCACTCGCTGGAAAGACAGAGAGATATAGGAAGAGAGAAATAACCCCCCAGGGGGGATGGCCACGCCACAACCCCTTCTCCATTCTCCTCTCGGGATCTTGGGCATGCACGCACACGCACCCGGCGTGAGTTCAAGCCACCAGGTCCGGGACTTGAACTGTGGTCGACTACATGGGAGTCCAGCGACATAGCCATTACACCAACTGGTGGTCCCTCTATCTTATTATTATCAGGTAGTAAACTTCTTTAGTAGTCTGGGTGTAAGTCCCTTATAAGAAATAAGATCTGTAGATGTTTTATCTCACTCTATTGTCTTTTTACTTGATAATGTCCCTTGAAGCACAAAACAGTTTAATTTTTTTGACGTCCAGTCTATTTTACATTTTGTTGCTTGTGCTTTTGATGTCCTATCTACTAAGGTACTATCTCTTTTTCTAAAGTTGTAAAGATTTATACCTGAATTTTCTTCTAAGACTTATATAATCTTAACCCTTACAACAGGTCTTTGATTTATTTTGAGGTAATGTTGTATATGGTGTGAAGGAGGAGTCCAACGTTATTCTTTTTTAAAAAACAATTATTTTATTTAACTTTATTCATTTATTTATTTTAATTATAGAGAGAGAGAGAGAGAGAGAGAGAGAGAGAGAGAGAGAGAGAGAGAGAAAGTGAGAAAGCAAGCCACCAGGTCTGGGACTCAAACCATGGTCAGCCATGTGGGAGTCCAGTGTCCCCAAACCCCATGCCACCTGCCAGCCCTCCAACTTTATTCTTTTGCATGTGGATATCCAGCTGTCCCAGCACTCTTTGTTAAGAAGACATTTCTCCATTGAGTCATCTTGCTATCATTGTCATAAATCAACTATAAACATGTGGGTTCATTTCTGGGCTTCCAGTTCTATTCCGTGGACTTTCTTCCTTCTGCCAATACATTTCTTCCATTACACTTCTTCCTTGTACCAACATCTCTTGGCTACTGTCGCTTTGTAGAGTTTTGAAATAGGGAAGTTTGAGTCCTCCAACTTTGTTCTTTTCCAAGATTGTTACGGCCATTCCAGGCTCTTCAATTTCTGCATGAATTTTAGTATTAGCTTGTTCCTTTTTCAGGAGAAGTCATTTGGGATTTTGATAGCGGCTGCTGACCCTGTGGATCTTTTGGAGAGTATAGCCATCATGGCAATATTGAGTCTTTGGCCCATGAACATGAGATATTTTTCCATTGAGGTCTTTTTTTATTATTATTTATTGAACTTTATTTATCCATTCATTCATTTTTAATTTGACCAGAGAGATACACAGAGACACAGAGAGAGAGAGAAGATGAGAAAGCAAGCTGCCAGGTCCAGGACTTGAACCGTGGTCAGCCATGTGGTAAGCATCCAGTGCCTTAACCACCACGCCACCCACTGGTCCCTCCATTGAGGTCTTTTTAAACTTCTTTCGATAATATTGTTGGCTTTCAGAGTACAAGTTTTTCACTTCTTTTTTAGAACCTATTCCTAAGTATTTTATTCTTTTTGCTATCCTGCAAATGAAATAGTTTAGAAATAGGTTTGATTTTATATATTGATCTTATATTCTGCAACCTTGCTGAACTCGTTTATTAGTTCTATTCGTTTTTAGTGGGTTTCTTATGCGTTTCTATGTGCAAGAGCACGTGCAAATAGAGACATTTTTTACTTCTTACTTTCCAATCTAGATAACTTAAATAAAATAAATAATTTTTTCATGCCTTATGCCCTTACTACAACCTATAGTGCAAGCTGAATAGATGTGGTAAAAAGCCATCCTTGTCTTGTTCCTGATCAGTTTTTCAGTCTCATATGTAAAGTTAACTCTGGGTTTTTCATACATGGCTTTTATAATCTTGAGCTTACTTCTCTTCCTAGTTTGCTGAGTGTTCTTATCTTAACAGTGTTGAATTTTGTCAAAATTCTTTTTTTTAATCAATCGAGATAAAAAATGTTTTTTTCCCTTCATTCTGTTGATGCAGAATATTACATAAGCTACTTTGGGTTGTTAAAGCAACTTTGCATTCCTGAGCTAAATCTCTCTTGGTCATAGTATTTCTTTTTTTATACGTTGCTGGATTCTACTTGATAGTTATTTTGTTGAGGAGTTTTGTGTCTATGTTTACAGGAAGAGATGAATGAATGATGTATAGTTTTCATTTCTTATGATGTATGAATCTGATTTTGTGATAAGGGTAATACTGATCTTATAGACTGAGCAAGAAAGTGCTCTTTCCTCTTATATTTGTGGACAGTTTGTCAATAATTTATATTAATTCTTCTTTAAATGTTTGCTAGAATGCACCAGTAAAGCCATTTGGTCTTGGGTTTTGTTTTTTGGAAGTTTTAAAATTACTAAGTCAAATTCTTTCCTTGTGTAAGTCTAAGCAGATTTCCAGTTTCTTCTTGAGTCCATTTCAGTTGTTCTTTCTAGGAACCTGAGAAAGAAAGGAGAGAAAATATTTATTTATTTAGTTCATTATATTTGCCTTCCTTTTTTTGAGAGATTTTTGCTATAGGGTATGCGCACTTACTAGAGAGACAAAGAGAAAGTGAGAAATCACTCCCCCAAGAGGGATGGCCACACTGCAATCCCTTCTCCTCCATTCTCTTTTTAAGATTTTGGGCACACATGCCCGGTGTGCATTCCAAGCTATTGGGTCAGGACTCGAACCAGAGTCGACCAGGTGGGAGTCCAGTGTCTTAACCACCACACCACTACTGGCCTATATTTATTCTTATTCATCATTTCTGGCTTCTTCACTGGTTCCTGTGGGTTTGAGTTGCTATCTGGTGTCATTTCCTTATTCCAATATAGCTACATTTCTACCCACCTCCTCTCTGCTGTTATTTTCAAATACTGGGTTGTTGGAAAAGTAATGGTGCATAGAAAAAATACGTCATGACTTTTTTAGCAGCCCAGTATATAACATGTGTAGGTTCAACAATAAATGTATATACATGTCATCTCACACAATTGCTTTCTAAATCAGTAAAAAGAAGAGAGAATAAAATATGTATGTATTCTGTTTATTTTTAGTAGGTTTACATTTTTAATTGAAAAAAATAATGTATATATTTATGAAATACCATGTAATGTTTTGATATACGTATACAAGGTGGAATGATTAAATCACGCTAACATGCTTAGTATGTTTTATGGTGAAACATTGGAAATTCATTCTCTTAGTAATTTTGAAATATATACTGCATTGTTATATAACTCTAGTCACTGTGCTGTGCAACAAATCTCATAAGCATATTCCTGGGCTAGCAGATGGAGGGTGGTTAAGGTGACTGGATCCCACATGGCCAACTGTGTGATTCAAGTCCCAGACCCAGTAACTTGAAAAACACACTGGGCACATATGAGTGTGCAAAATCCTGAGAGGAGAATGGAGGAGAAGGGATTGCAGCATAGCCATTCCTCTGAGGGGTGATTTCTCATTTCTTTCTCTCTTTTTCTATCTCCAGTGAGCACAAAAGCCCTATAGCAAAACAAAACAAAACAAAACAGTATTCCTCCTGTCTAACTGAAAACTTTGTACACTTTGACCATTCTCTTCATTCCCTCCCCACTCCACCTCCCAGTCTGGGAACCACCATTCTATTGTCTACCTCTGTGAGTTCAACTTACTAACATTCTATAACAGTGTTCTCTCTCTTTTTCAAATGTGAACTTAAATTTTCATCTAGGCTTACTTAATTACAACCTGAATGACTCTCTTTAATATTTCTTGTAAGATAGGGCTAGCAAGTGGTGTGGTGCTTAAGGTGTTGTACCTCTACATGGCTGACCATGGTTTGAGTCCTGGGCCTGGTAGTTTGAAGATCATGCCAGGCTCACATGCATGCATGCCCAAAATCCCAAGAGGAAAATGAAAGAGAGGGGGTTACAGCGTGGCCATCCTGCTAGGGCATGATTTCTCTGTTTCCCTTTTTCTGTTTTTCTGTCTCACACTACGGCAAAAACCTTTAAAAAACTATATAATCATAAATAAAATTTTAAAAATATTTCTTACAAGATGGATCTGATATCAACACATTCTCTAGTTTTTGTTTATCTAGAAGTATTTTTATTTCACCTTTATTTTTGAGAGATATGTTTGCTGGGTATAAGATTCTTGATTAACCATATTTTTATTTAAGCATGTTAAATGTCATACCACTGCCATATGGCCCCTATGATTTTTTATAAAAAGTCAGCTGTTAATCTTAGTAAGATTCCCTTGATAATGTCATTTTCCTTTTGCTGTCAAGATTTTCTCTTGGGACCAACAGTTGGTATAATGGCTACATCGCTGGACTCCCATGTAGTTGACTGCAGTTCAAATCCCAGACCTGGTAGCTTAAACTCTTGCCCAATGTATGTGCATTTGTGTCCAAGATCCCATGAGGAGAATAGAGGAAAAGGGATTGCAGCGTGGCCATCCCCCCGGGGGGTGATTTCTCGCTTTCTGTCTCTCTGTTTTTCTCTGTCTTTCTGGCAAGTGCACATGCCCTTTAACAAAAACAAACAAAAAGAAAAAAAAAAAAAAGATTTTCTATTTGTCTTTGTCTTTCAGCATATTTTAAAATAATTATTTTATTTAACTTTATTTATTTATTTACTTAAATTTGACCAGAGAGGAACAGAGTGCGAGTGAGTGAGAGCAAGAGTGAGAGAGAAAGTGAGAAAGCAAGCCACCAGGTCCAGGACTCAAACCGCACACAGTTGGCCATGTGGGAGTCCAGTGCCCTCAATCACCATGTCACCTGCCAGTCCCTGTCTTTCAATATTTTTACTATGATGTGTCTGGGTGTGGATCTCTTCATATTTATTCTATTTGAATTTTGTTGGATTTCATGGTAGTGCAGATTAGTGTTTTTTAGCAATTGAGAGTTTTCAGCCATTACTTCTTCTAATATGATTTTTTTCTCCTTTCTCTCTCCAATCCCCCTCTAGTTATTTCTATTTTTCTGTTTGTGTGCTTGAAGATAACCCAGATTTCTCTAAGGCTCTGTTCATTATTCTTCACTCTGTTTTCTGTGTTCTTCAGATAATAACCATCAGACTACCTTTAGGCTTGCTTATTTGTTTGTTTGTTTATTTATTTATTGTCAGTTTATGTATATTGTTCAAGCACTCCTAATAAATTTTATTTCATTTATTCTTCTTTTAAACTACAAATCTTTCATTGGAGTTTTTATAGTTTCTATCTTTATTAATATTTTCTATTTGATAAAAGATGGTCTTCATATCTTTCTTCTTTATGTATGGTTTCCCATAATTTTCTTAAACATATTCATTTTTAAAATATTTTTAATGCATACTTGCAAGTTTTTGTTAAGTATGATATCTGGAGTTTCTCAAAGGCAGTTTCTGTTGCCTTATCTTTTCCCTGTGTATGGATCACACATTTCTGTTTCTTTGCAAGTCTTGTAATTTTTTGTTGAGAACCAGACACCTTAGGATATAGCAACTTTGGATACTGATGTCCCTCTCTCCCTTAAGGGCTTAAGTTTGTAGTTTGCTTATTGATTTTTTTTTATGGCTTGGCTCAATTATTTTAGTGAAGCCTATTTCCCTTACACCTTGGGCATTCCTGATAGTAGCTCTAGCAGGGTTCTCTTTGTCTCTTTTCCTGATCCGTCTGTTAAACTGTCTACTTCATTCAGTATTACTCTCTATCCTGTAGGCATCACTAACTAATAACTGATTGTTTTATTGTTTATGACAATGTCTTGAAACATAAATTTATGAATAGTCTTATCCAGTTAAATTTGGAGAGGGGCAGATTTTTAGGCCAGTTTTTGAGGCTTGTTCTGCACCTCAGGGGAGTGATCGTAACTTTCTCTGTTTCTCTCTAGTGAGCTAGATGGTCTGTGGCTTAGCTTGCTCCTCTTAACGGGAGCTAGTGTGTTTTTTAAAACTGTTTTTCTTCAGAGAGAGACCATCCCCCAACAGGGTTCCCAAACCACAATCCATCCCCAGTCTCAGCTGGCCTGAGCAAACACATGCACACCCACCATGCTCAGTGAGATCCTGGGATGGGAATCCAGGACCTTTCCCGCGTAGATTCAGTTGTATTATCACTGCGCCACTCCTGGCCCTGAAGAGCTATTGTGTTTGAGAGCACCCTTAGGCTTAAACTTTCTGACACTCTTTTTAAAATGATGCCAGTTCCTTCCTGGAGAACTTTGGAACACTCTTTTCTTATGGGATTCCTGTCCACCTGGACAAAGTTTCTGAGCCTTGAATACGGCTGTAGCCTTGGGTCTTCGTGGCTTGCCTTGTTCGTTGTAGACATTGTGCGCTGTGCTGGGGCAGGACAGTTATGGTGTCAGTATTCTTGGCCTAATGTGTCTGTGGTAGAGCCTCTATCCTATGTACAGGAGTTTGGTGGAGAAAAGGAGGTTCTGACCTCTCGGCCACACTCAACAGAAATGATTCAACTTGGAACTGGAGGGAATTAGAAATGTGGACTACCCTTCCCAATCAAGACATGGTAAGCCTTGACTGGGGACTAAAGGGAAAGAGCACCATCTTTTTGGCTACACTCATCCAGAGAGGAACTTCTGGGTGGTCAAGGGAAGAAAGGGAGTGGGCCAAGGCTCAAAGGCAACTGTTTTTTTGCTGCTTTTGTTGTGTTTTAGTATGCCTTCTTGAATAAATGTGTCTTCATTTGCTGTATGCTTTTAGGACAATTGCCAGAGACTTTACATGGTTACTGTCTTTTTAAAGCAGCTGTTGCCAGCTTTGCTTTCTTCATTGGAAGTGAGGTTGCAAAAATCCACATACTGGGGCCGAGCCTGTAAGACACCCATGGGAGAGCTATCCCAGCTGGTCATGTGTGGGCCGTGTTTAAATGGCCCTGAGTGGGGCCTGCTGGGAATGGAGAGATGCTCTAGGCTGCCAGGAGATGTTTCTCAGCACCAGGGCTGGGCTGAAGCACTGAGGTACTGTGATGTGTCCATATTTAAGAGATTATGGGGACCAGCAGATGGTGTAATGGTTACATTGTTGGACTCCCACGTAGTCGACCATGGTTTGAGTCTCAGACCCAGTGGCTTAAAACTCAGGCTGGGCACATGCACATGCATGCCCAAAATCCTGAGAAGAGAATGGAGGAGAAGGGATGTGGCATGGCCATCCCTCCCAGGGGGTAATTTCTCACTTTCTGTCTCTCCAGTGAGCGCATGTGCTCTGTAGTAAAAATCTTTCAAGAAAATTAAAAAAAAAGAGAGAGACTATGGCAGGGGAGAGGAGTCAGCAGATGGTATAGCAGTTATGTTGCTGGACTCCCACCTGGCCAACCATTGTTCGAGTCCCAAACCTGGAGGCTTGAAACTCATGCTGTATATATCTGCATGTGTGCCCAAGAGCCCGGGAGAAGAATACAGGAGAAGGGATTATGGCATGGCCCATCACTCTGGGGTGATTTCTCACTTTCTCTCTCATTGCCTCTCTCTCTCTTTCTCTCTGTCCAGTGAGCAAATGCGCCTTAAGGCAAAAACTTCTACAAAAAAAAGAGAGAGAGAGAGATTATAGTGGGGGACTGACAGATGGCAGAAAGGTTACACATGTCCAACTGTGATTCAAGTCCCAGACCCAGAGGCTTGAAACTCATGCCAGGTGCGTGTGTGTGCCCAAAGTCCTGAGAGGAGAATGGAGAAGGGATTGCAATGTGGCCTTCTCCCCTGAGGGGGGTTATCTCTCACTTTCTATCTCTCTGGCTACTGCACATGCCCTATTATGATGGGATCAGCAGGGGGTGTAGCGGTTATGTCACTGGACTGCCACATGGTCAACTGTGGTTCAAGTTCCGGAACTGGTGCCCAAGATCTCTGGAGGAGAATGGAGGAAAAGAGATTGAGAGTGTGGCCATCTTCCCCCACCCCTGGGGAATATTTCTCACTTTCCCTATCCCTGTGTCTGTCTGTCTGTCTCTCCCTAAGACAAAAACTTATAAAAAATAAAAAATAATAAAAAAAAACAGAGAGAGAGAATAGCATCTGAAGCCCACAATGTTAAAAGCAGAACTTCTGTAATAACATTGAGGATCATCCCACTGGTCTGTTTAAAACAAAGAATCTCTAATTTCACTAATAAGAACATGAAGGAGGTTAATAAGTCTCCAAAACAAGTGGGCTGCTTACATAAATAAAAGAGTCAGGCAAGCTGTGAAAAGCCCGGATAAACGACATTTTGCAGAAAGAAAGTTCATCGTCCTTTTCCAAATCCCTGTTACAGAAAAAAATAGTCCCCTAAACGTGGGAGCTATGGCATGGCAAATAAAGAAAATGACCTGGCTTGTGCAGGCCACCTGCCTGAAAAGCCACACCGTGATAGTCGAACTCAGCGCCAGAGATTCTGTTCTTCACAGACAGCCCACCCCTGTCAAAATACAGTGGTTTTTTTCTTTCTCAGGACCATGACACAATGGCAGGAATCATATTGAATATAGCTTTAATTTTCTGGAGAAAGAGAAGTAGAAGTGAACTTGCAGCTGATTTGGTGAGGATAGGTGGTCTCAGGTCGTGGTAGATTGCCTTCGCGTGCTGACCAATAGTTTAAAGGGAAGAAAGACAGTGTATCGCACTTGGCTGCTGTGTGGACTTGTTACCCCTTATAAAGTCGCTACTTAAAACTAAATTTGAGAGTGTGTAATAGTGGGCCTAAATTGGCTTCAAGCAGTCGTTTAAAGGTGGTGGTCAGAACTATCATCCAAAACAGAAATCATAAATGATGGAAATATTCAGATTTTAAAACAACAATTAAGTGGATTGTGGGAACAGGAAAACCATCTTACTTTGGTTCCAGGATATGCTGGTAATATAGCTAAGGATGTAGATGTATATTTTCTATATGTATATTGTATATGTATATTTTCTATGCACCTACAGAGGATTAAGAGATTTGACTACTAAAGAGCATTTGGTTGTTTAAAACTTCTCTGGACTATATGATTTCCAGAAGATTTCATCTGAGAACTATGAACTGTGGGAGAAATCAAAACCATTTTTTTCTTTCAAAAAGCCACACAATAAAGCCACTAATGAGACCCTAACAATCTCCCTCACATTGAAGTGGAAAAATATCTGAAAGGAGCAGCTTCAACTTCAAAGAGGTCAAAGCGCACGATGAAGATTGTTCGCTTTTGCTGTATTTGGGATTTATGTGATTATTTGGTAACATCATTAAGAACTAGTGGGTCTTAATGCAATCCTACATAAGAATATAATTTATACTATGTGAAATATAAGACAGGACTTAATACTAGGAACCACAAAGACCAATTAGCATTAATTTTTTAAGATCATTTTATTACAAAACACTTAAATGTGTGCAACTATTTTCTTGTGTTGAAAAAGGTTGAACATTTAAGACATCATTGCAAATAATTTTTTTAGAGAGAGAGTTTTGCTATAGGGTGTGTGCACTTGATAGACAAAGACAGAGGGACAGAAAGTGAGAAATCGCCCCCCAAGGGGGATGCCCACACCACAATCCCTTCTCCTCCACTCTCCTCTCAGGATCTGAGGCACACATGCACACACGCCCAGAGTGAATTTTAAGCTGCTGGGTCTGGGACTCAAACCACGGTCGACTACATGGCAGTTCAGCAACATACTACTATGCCATCTGCTGGTCCCACACATAATCAATCTTAATTTTTTTTTTTTGTTTACACTAAGATAACTGTGTATACAAAATGTCTTAGTTATTAATAAGCCAATGTTTCACCATACCAATATCTGTTTAAAAAAATTAAAACCAACCATGCTTCTGGCATGATAAAATCATAGAATTACCTCAGAGGTTTACCTTCGTGTAGAATGTTATTGTTGAAATGTATTCCACACCATTTAAAAGACTTGAGACTATTTTTAGGTCTCTGATTTTTTTTTTTTTAATCATGATGTCATGTGGACCAGCAGTTAGCGTAATGGCTGTGTCGCTGAACTCCCATGTAGTCAACCACAGTTCAAGTCCCAGACCCGGTGGCTTAAATTCACGCTGGGCGCGTGTGCGTGCGTGTCCAAGATCCCAAGAGGAGAATGGAGGAGAAGGGATTGTAGTGTGGCCAACCCCCCGGGGGGGTGATTTCTCACTTTCTGTGTCTCTGTCTCTCTCTGTCTTTCTGGCGAGCACATGCACCCTATAGCAAAAACCTCTCAAAAAAAAAATGATGTCATGTATGTATGGATGGGTTATTCTGGTATAAGGAAAACATACAATGTGTTTGTATAAATGTTTAACTGGAAATGTCCATGGAGTTGGCTAATTTATATTCACTTTTTATTGAATACAAATTTCTAATATTTTTCACTTCTGTATCATTTTTAAAAATTTATTTATTGGGGGGACCAGCAGGTGGCATGGTGGTTAAGATGCTGGACACTCCCACATGGCCGACCACGGTTCAAGTCCTGAACCTGGTGGCTTGCTTTCTCGCTTCTTCTCTCTGTCTCTCCTCTCTGTTTAAATGAATAAATCAATAAAATTAAATAAATAATTCTTTAAAAAAATTATTTATTTACATTTAATCACATCTTTACAGTGTACAGTTCTTTTTCTCGCACAAATACTATGTATGTCAGTCAAGCCAAAGATATTAGTCTATAATTTATCAGCAAATAGCTTCTCATGTTTTTGTCAATTAAGCATACTTTTACTTTTTCTTTCCTTCCCCTTTCCCTTCTCTCCCTTCCACACTAACTTTTTTCCACATTTAATTGATTCACAAAATACCTTAAACTAAAAAAATGGACAAAGCTAGAATCTAGTGACAAGTGCACTGTAATTTTCTTCTGAAACATTTTTTAATTAATTAATTAATTTACATTCACTCCCTGAGCATCGTTACAGCATACAAAATGTGATTTCTCATCCAGAATATACTGCATAATGGCTTAATCATACATGTTATCATCAATAATTTTCCATTTCTAGTTTCATATATATCTATTTTACCCCTATTTCTCACCCTCTGCCATTTCCCACCCTCTTCCCACTGTGTCTATATTTATTTTTCCACACTATCTCAGGTGTCTACAGTTGTTTTCCATTCCTTTTATTTATTTATCAATTCCACATTTTATTGATTCACAAAATTTCTTAAATAATCTAACTACTTTCAATAGCAAGTTCAGCTGGTATATACACACATACCTGTGAATGTAGAAGATAGTCTGACTTTAGGCATGAAACTGAGAAGAATAAATATACTATAAGGTAGCACCTAACTGATGCTATATAGCTTACTATGGTCATTAAATAGGTATTTTAAATATATTTTTAAATTCAAGAAAAGCAGTTTTAGCTTTAATAAATCAAAGAAATGCTAAGAGAGCTTTGCTTAAAACTTAAAGCCAGGGAACAGGTTAGAATTCTATCCAAATAGTAGGTACATGAACCTATTGGCAGCTCAAGACAGGACAAAAATCCTTAAAACCGGAAAATAAAGCCTGGAAGAAAATCAGCAATGTTTTAGTCAAAAGTCATAAAATGCTATTTCACCAGTTCAGTCTCATGTACTTAATCGATCTTCTGTTGTGGTTTGATCTTCCTAATTAAATTTTGGGATATAATATTCAATTCCAGACTTGTCCCCATGATTAAGTTGGTCATTTTCTTAGTTTTTGAACTCTTATTTCTCTGTGTCTATATTTATTTTTCCTGGTATAGCACTCCCTTGAGAATTTCTTGGAGATCTAGTCTGGTGCTGGTAAATTCTTTCAGGTTTTCTGTATCTGAGAATGTTCTTGCCTTTTCTTCCCACATGAAGGATAATCTTGCTGGGTACAGTATTCTTGGTTGAAATTGCTTTTCCCTTAACACTTTGAATATATTTTTCCATCGTTTCCTCGCTGGCATTGTTTCCAATGAGAAGTCTGCTGTTAGCCTGATAGGATATCCCTTTGTAGGTAACTTGACGTTTCTCTCTTGCCAATCTTAGTATCTTGTCTTTGTCTGTGGTTTTGTTCAATCTGCCTATAATGTGTCTTGGAGAAGATCTTGGGTTGATTCTATTTGGGGTCCTTTGTATTTCTTGGGACTGGATCTTTAGATGCCTCTCTAGGTTTGAAAAGTTTTCTTCCAGGATTTCATGGAATAGATTGTCAATGCCCTTATGAGTCTCTTCACCTTCTGGGATACCAATTATTCAGATGTTTGGACATTTGATGGTATCTAGTATTTCTCGTATATTATTCTCATATTTGGGGGCAATTTTCTCAGTTTTCATGGTGGATTTTTCTAGGCCAATGATTCTATCTTCTACATCTGAGATTCAATTTTCACTATGCTCTAGTCTGCTTTTAATATTTTCAAGGGAGGTTTTGACTTCCTGTATTATATCCTTCATCTCTAACCAGTCCATTTGATTCTTTTTTATAGTGTGTATTTCCTCTTTTAGATCTTGGAAGAATTTCCTCACCTCCTGGAATTCATCAGCTCCTTTCTCCTGCCTCTTCTGCAGTTCATTGTCTCTCTTCTCTTCCATCTCTGTTAGCTTTGTTACTATGAATATTCTAAATTCTTTATCAGACATTTCCATGAGTTTCATTGTACTGTCTGAGGATGAAGAGGAGTTATTCTTTTCTCTTGGAGGAGAGATGTTTTCTTGCTTTTCCATATTTCTTGTGACCCTGTGGTGATTTCTAGTCATCTGATGGATGGTGCATTTCTTCCTAATTTTTGAAGTTCAATCTAAGCTTTCAGAGGTGTGCAGGAGAAGGTGATCTGCAATCTCTCTTCCATTCTGTTTTCACTCTTTGTGTGTCAGATTCAGTGGGAATAGAGGAATATTCTGACCCTAATTCTATTCAGATGTTTGGATCCTGTTCACTTGGACCTGTCTAGACACTGAGTGCATAGAGGTCACTAGAAATGAACCTGGAAGAAGAAGTCGCAGCAGGAAATCTTCATTTTTGGTCAAGGAAAGCAATATTTCACAGTTCAAGTTTGGTGTCCTTCTCAGGATGACCACTTCTGTATCATTTAAACTTCCTTTATTTGAATAAATTTACTAAATATTTCTATTTTTTCTTTTGAAAATTCTGATTTTATATGAATTCTAATTCTTTTCTGATACATAGATTTTGAAGAGCTACATGCTTTAGAATTATTTACAATTAATGCTGACCTTGTTTAAAGTACAGCACTTCACCTTACTACCTCCTCTAATAGTTAATACGATATGCCAGCAGACTATCTTTGCTCTTTTTTTTTCAAAGATACTATGTTTAGCTCAGTAAGCCCAACACTCTAGAATATCATAATAGCTCTAAATCTTACCTATCCTGGAAACAACTGATGTTTAATTCCACAGCTGGTGGTTCATACATCATCTCAACCTTAGTAATCCTGACAAGCATCTGAGCAAAGATTTTCAGTAATCACATTTTTCTGCAGTGATTCTTCAAGCACGTGAATGTAAATCTTTAGCGTTTAGCAGTAGTGACTACTGATATCAATCGCAAGTATCATATGTGCTGTATAAATGTTTAAAAAAGGTTACCTTTCACTGAGTTCTACGTTTATATAGCTATGTATTCTTCAGAGTGAACATCAATTGCAGTAATTGGTTATTTTCTTAAATCTTTTGAATAATCTCATATTACTGAATTTCTATGATTTGAGAGGTGAGTTACTTAAGTCAGTTTTTAGGGCATAAGAATTTGAATTGTAAACATGCATCATCTCCGTGAAAGTTTAAGATGATGAATACAAACTTCCTTTTTCCTAGTACTTTCATTATCACTGTTTTGTCTAACACTGTTTGAACCAGTTAACTTGGTTGGAGTATAGTGTTAATGAGACTAAGGACAGGAGTGGGGCCTTTACACACACAGAGAATAATTTCATGGCCATAGACTGTCACAAGGAAGATGGTATGTATAGCTTACATAAATCCTTTACCTCAAGTGGAAAGATAACTCAGATAATTGGTATATGTGATACTATAGACTTCTAATCTAATATTAAAATACTATGTTCAAGATAAGATATCTAAAGCACTGTAATTCTTAGTCTCATAGTTTTTTGTTTTGGTCTTTTTTTTTTTTTCTTGAGAGAGAGATTTTTGCTATAGGGAGCATGTGCTCACCTGAGAGACAGAGAGAGACAGAGAGACTGCAATCCCTTCTCCTCCAGTCTCCTCTCAGGATTTTGGGGATGCATGCACACTTGCCCGGTGTGAGTTTTAAGCCTCTGGGTCCAGGGCTTAAACCACTGTCAACTATGTGGGAGTCCAGCGACGTAGCCATTATGCCATCTGCTGGTCCCCTTAGACTCACAGTTTAAATTAATACTGGTCAGTTATTTTTACATTTTCCTCTAAGTCAAATCATTGGCTGAATGGTATCTTTAAAAATCAAATTTCAATAAATAAAACTTCAGTAAAAATTAAGTGCAAATAAAATTAAATATAGTAAACAAAGGCATTAGCCTGTTAATATGGGGTTCTAACGCCTTAATTTACGTTTGTGGAAGGCAAGTAGATAACTCATCGCTCTCTTCTGTATTCTCAGAGCTACGAAGGCAGCAGAGTCTCATTCTCAAGGATTACTCAGTAGCACACCCAGCTGCTGTTCTTGGTCTCCTCAGTTTACCATACTAGCCCCCTCTCTGTTATTGAGCTGTGATTAGTCTTAGGTGATTTTCAGATTCTTCGATTGAAGATGTTTGATTTGTAGGTATTGCTGAACACTTCTGGTGATGTTAAATTCTTCTCATCCTACAGCATTAGAACAGTGTTGATCTCCAGAAAGAGCCAAAGAAAGTGTTCATGCCGTGTTCCGGCTGCTGTGTGGGCTGAGATGCGGGCACTTGACGTCTGTCAAAACTCCTCTGTGACTGTGCAGCTAAGCAGTGTCTTGCACCGGGTGCTCCCTCAGGCCTCTATGCCCTTCAGCTCTTCTTCCTTCTTAGGTTTTCTGTACTTGATTGCACCAACCTTACATGAGGTAACTGAGGGTCAAGTAATTTGCTCTTACTAGGGATAAAATGAATGAATTTTGAAGCAAGTAACCATGATCAGAAAAATAAAAGTTAAAATAGGAAGCAAATTAAATGTCTGGGGACCAGCAGATGGCCTAATGGTTATGTCACTGATCTCTCATGTAGTCGACGCAGTTCGAGTGCCTGACCCGCTTAACCTTATAGCTGACACATGTGCGTGCCCAAAATCCAGAGAGGAAATGGAGGAGAAGGGATTGTGGCATAGCCATCCTCCCAGGGGGTGATTTCTCGCTTTCTGTCTCTCTGGCAAGTGCACATGCCCTCATAGCAAAAATCTCTCTAAAAAAAAATGAAATATTTGGCAATAATTTCAGTGGTGATCAGTACCAATTATTTACATAAATCCTAAGATGTGAGAAGTTGGGTGTAAGTATCTATCAGTACATCTACTTTGGGGATCGTTAATATCTGCACTGAACTTTAAGGTTACTGGGAATTAAATCTGGACAGCTCTAAACATACACGGTGCATGTCATGTCCTAACCTTAACATGGATTCAACTCTAAGTTTTCACAAACTTAGAACACTTCTATTTTGTACTAGTTGCCAATATAACTAGTGGGTAACTAACTGGTGTGGTGATTATTAACTATAGAATGCTGACTAAAAGATCATATTTAAGTGCTTAATTACTTGTTAGTCTGAAAAAACAAGATTTCAGTTAATATTTTATCAGTCATCCACGGTTATTTTTCTTCCTATTGAGGAACAAGATAGTAATGTATCTATTATCTTTATTAATTTCAAGAAAAAAATTAAGTTAGAATGGGACCAGCAGTTAGCGTAATGGCTATGTCGCTGGACTCCCATGTAGTCGACCTCGGTTCAAGTCCTGGACCCGGTGGCTTAAACTCACGCTGGGCACGTGTGCACGCGTGCCCAAGATCCCAAGAGGAGAATGGAGGAGAAGGGATTGCGGTGTGACCATCTTCCCGGGGGCTGATTTCTCGCTTTCTGTCTCTCTGTCTCTGTCTTTCTGGCAAGCGCATGGGCCTTATAGCAAAAGACCTCTCTCAAAAAAAAAAAATTAAGATAGAATTACAAGCAGCTGACTCAACTGGAATGATCTATTTGGATACACCACTTCTTATCTTTCAGTACAGACTTATTTTCTGGATAACTTTAGATTGAAATAGTATTGCTGGACATATGTTGGTAAGTTTTTATTCCTAAGTTTTTTTCCCTTAGTTGGTAATTCCACTAACTATGAAAATTGTCATAAAACTTTACAGCACTATTCCTCTCTTCATTTTTAATTCTGTAACAGAGCATAGAGTAAAAAATTCATCTCTAAACACTGTATGCTCTAATTTATAATATAGCTTGATTGATTCAGTAACAGCACCAACCATAGCAATAAAAATAAATATTGTAGAACATATACCCAGTATACTGAGTACATTTCCAATGTTATATTTAAAGTAAAAATATCCTGTAACATTATTCACAATTGCTAAGATATGAAACCAACCCAAATGTCCACAGATGAAAAAGTGTGGCACATGTACTCTATGTAATACTACTCGGCCATAATAAACAACAAGACCAGGACCAGTAGATGGCATAATGGTTACATTGCTGGACTTCCACGTAGTCGTCTAAGGTTCAAGTCCCGAACCTGACGACTTAAAACTCACGCTGGACCTATGTGTATGCATGCCCAAGATCCCGAGAAAAGAATGGAGGAGAAGAGATGCAGTGTGGCCATCCTCCATGGGGAGGGGGTATTTCACACTCTCTGTCTCCCTGTCTCTTGGGCAAGCACACATGCCTTATAGCAAAAAGTACTCAAAAAACATTTTGATAGAAAGTGGCTGAATATGGAAGATTTATTATTTAGTGAAGCAAGCCAGGCTATGAAAGAGAAACAGTTTATGTCTCCACTTAAATATACCAACTGTCGGAAAAGCCAGAATCCATGTGCATCTGAGGTAGGCCTAGCCCTGCCCCTTTAACCAGAAAGCCTCTGCCCTAAACCTCTCCTTCTGGCGCAACACCCAGCAAAAAGCCAGGGAGGGTGGTCTCTGTCTTCATTCTGTCTCTGTATCTGTCTCTCCATCTCCTTTTCTCTCGAAATTTTTCTTTTATATATATATGTGTGTGTATATACATATATATGTATATATATATTTTTTTTTTAAATCGGTAGGTTCTGTCTCTTGTCTCTGACCTCTCTTTCTCTTGCTAATTTCCGAATCCATGTGCATCTGAAGTGGGCTTAGCCCTGCCTCTTTAACCAGAAAGCCTCTGCCCCTTTCATGTGGTGCACTAGTGCCCTTTTATTTTTTATTTTTTGCCTTTTTCTTGAAAAAAAAAAATTGTTTTCATTGTTTTGTTTTGTCTCTTTCTCTTTTTTTTTTTTTTTTTTTTTTTTTTTTTTTTTTTTTTTTTGTCTTTTTCCCTTTGTTTCCTTTCTTTTACCTGACTTTCTCACCTGGCTTCTCACCTTCTACACATTGAGTATCTAGGCAGGTCTAGGTGGACAGTAGCAAAACATCTGAATACTTTTAGGGTCATAGAAAACCTCAACCCTCACTGAACTGGTACAGAAAGGGAAAATTCAACTTTATAAATCTAAATTGAAATTTCTTTCTGTGGATACCACGTTACAAAACAGTAGAGGAGGGAACCAGCAGTTAGCGTAATGGCTATGTCGCTGGACTCCCATGTAGTCGACCGCGGTTCGCGTCCCGGACCCAGTGGCTTAAAACTCACACCGGGCACGTGTGCGTGCGTGCCCAAGATCCTGAGAGGAGAATGGAGGAGAAGGGATTGCGGCGTGACCATCCCCCCTGGGGGCCGATTTCTCGCTTTCTGTCTCTATGTCTCTCTCTGTCTGTCTGGCGAGCGCACGCGCCCTATAGCAAAAATCTCTCAAAAAAAAAAAAAAAAAAAAAAAAAACAGTAGAGGAGAAATAGGCATAGAAGTACCTCAAGTAAAGTGAAGCATATGAGCTTACGGTAGAAGAAATCTTGAAAACACAAATTAGCCAAACATGAATATACCACCAAATGACTAAAAATCAGAGAAGAGAGTCTGCAAAGTGAGCAGCTGAGAGAAATACAGAGCTGCAGTGAGTGTGGCTCATCTCCTCCCATAGACCTCTTAATTCTTAGTTGAAACCCCATAGCTCAGCCCAGATGCACCTGTTCCCTTGAAACTGTGATAGCCTTTGTAATATCCAGTTCCATCAACAGAAAAGTGCAGGCTGCTTGGTGAGCATCAGGGAAATGGAACTGCAGAAGTATTGCAGGTCATCTCCTTCTGTATGCCTCTAATACTCAGAATTAATTTCAAGAAAATAGGAAGTAACATATAATCCATCACATGACCAGAAACCACCATAGAGGCACAAGAAATAAGAGAAATCAAGAAAATATCTCTCCCCTCAAGGAGAAAGAAGAGCCCTTCACCATCCACAGACAGTACAATGGAACTCGTGGAAATGTCAGATGAAGAATTAAAGAAATACTAACTCCAGAAAATGAAGGAGAGGGACCAGCAGTTAGTGTAATGGCTATGTCGCTGAACTCCCATGTAGTCGACCGCAGTTTGAATCCTGGACCCGGTGGCTTATACTCACGCCAGGCACGTGTGCGTGCATGCCCAAGATCCCTAGAGGAGAATGGAGGAGAAGGGATTGCGGTGTGATCATACCCCCAGGGGGTGATTTCTCGCTTTCTTTTCTTTCTTTTTTTTTTTTTTCCTTTTCTTGGAGAGGTTTTTTTTTTTGCTATAGGGTGCATGTGCTCGCCAGAAAGACAGAGAGAGACAGAGACAGAAAGCGAAAAATCACCCCCCAGGGGGGATGGCCATGCAGCAATCCCTTCTCCTCCATTCTCCTCTCGGGATCTTGGACACACACGCACACGTGCCTGGCATGAGTTTAAGCCGCCGGGTCCGACTACATGTGAGTCCAGTGACATAGCCATTACGCTAACTGCTGGTCCCGATTTTTCGCTTTCTGTCTCTCTGGTGAGCTCACACGCCCTCTAGCAAAAACCTCTCCAAAAAAAGAAAATGAAGGAGAAAAGAGTTAATGAATTTCAGGAGGTGAGGAAGTTCTTATACAATCTGAAAGAGGAAATACACACCATAAAAAAGAATCAAACGGAACTGTTAGAGATGAAGGCTGTAATATAGGAAATCAAGGAAACCTCCCTTGAAAGTATTAAAAGCAAATTAGAGCATGCAAAAGATTGAATCTCAGATGTAGAAGATAGAACTTCTGACCTAAAAAAATTCACCAAAAAGACTCAGAAAATAACCCCCCAAAATGAGAATAATATATGAATAATACTAGATACCATTAGACATCCAAATATCTGGATAATCGGTATCCCAGAAGGTGAAGAAATTTATCAGGCCATTGGTAATCTATTCCATGAAATCTTGGAAGAAAACTTTCTAAACCTAGAGAGGCATTCAAATAACCAGGCCCAAGAAATACAAAGGACCCCAAGTAGAATCAACCCAAGAAGATCTTCCCCAAGACACACCATAGCCATATTGACCAAAACTGCAGACAGAGACAAGATACTAAAATTGACAAGAGAAAAACATCAAGTTACTTTCAAAGGATATCCCATCAGGCTAACATCAGACCTCTCGTTGGAAACAATGCAAGCAAGGAAAGAATGGGAAGATATATTGAAAGTGTTAAGTGAAAAACAATTTCAACCAAAAATACTATATCTGGCAAGATTATCCTTCATATGGGAAGAAAAGATAAAAACATTCTCAGATAAACAAAACCTGAAAGAATTTACTAACACTAGACCAGCTCTTCAAGAAGTTCTGAAGGGAGTACTATACCAGGAAAACTAAATAGACAGACAAATAAGAGAACAAAAAATGATCAAGAAAAAGGCCAACTTAATGGTAGGGACAAGTTCTGAACTATCAGTAATAATGTTGAATATTAACAGAAAGGTCAGACCACGGTAACACTGCAAATTCAACAAAAAAGAGATGATATGAGACTGAATTAGTGAAATAGAATTCTATGACTTTTTTCTAAAACATTACTGATTTCTTCTAGGCTGTGTCTTCGAGATTTAAGGATTTTTGTTTTCCTTTGAGTTGTTGATAGGTTTAGCAACTCGTTTTAAAAAAAAAAGTTTTAATTAAAACATAAACTTTTCTCCCTTCCTGACCCCTTTGCAATTGGAAAATATTTGTGAGCATTCTTACTTTGTGGCGGAATGATTATTTGCATAAGTTCAATAGTACAATAGTATCTGTGGCCTTGCATCAGAAATCGAATTCTTATGGGGCTTTGTGCAAATAACAGACAAAACTGAGATTAACCTAATTTTTTTTTTTGCAAGTAAGTCAGTTTCTACATCTCTTTAGTAAAAGGGGGAATGGAAAGAGAAAAGAAATGTTTCAGAAGAATCTAGTTCTGTTCATACTTTAAGATCTTTTGTGAATCAATAAAATGTGAAAAAAAAAGTTTAGTATGGAAGGGAGGGAGGGGAGGGGAAGGAAAAAACTGCTAAAAGTATGCTTAATTGACAAAAAAAGAGAAGCTATTTGCTGATGAAAATATATTTAGCAATACCCTTGTCTTGATTGACATGCATGGTATTTGTGCTGGAAAAAGAAATGTATGCCGTAAAGACATGTTATTAAATGCAAATAAATTTTAAAATAAATAAGAAAAACATTTTAAAAAGAAAAAATGGAGAACATCAATAATGGAAAATAGTAAAAAATATCAACAAAATACATATATATACATATATATATGTATATATATACTGACTGTGTGTGTGTGTGTGTATATATATATATATGCGCGTGTGTATATGTATATGTATATGTGTGTGTATGTGTGTGTGTGTGTGTGTGTGTGTGTATATATATATATATATATATATATATATATATATATATATACATATATACCAACTGTCTGCACTCTGGTGGAAACTGAAAGATTAGAGTATATATAATCATGGAAAATGGTTACATATATTGGAGACAGTGTGGGAAGAGGGTTGGAGAGGAGAGAATGTGCAAGGAAAGGAATCAATGAGAAAACCAGAGAGGCAAAACGTTTATGGGACACAGCAATGGATGATTATCTACTGATACTAACAGATACAGTATCTTCAACTTGACTGGTGAGAAGTGTTGGGTAAATTCACTGTACAAGCTGTAGTGATGTATAGTGACTGAATATAAAATAAAAGTAAATAGGGACCAGCAGATGGCATAATGGTTACGTTGCTGGACTCCCACGCAGTCAACCATGGTTCAAGTCTCAGACCCGGCGGCTTAGAACTCACAGTGGGTGGGACCAGCAGTTGGCGTAATAGCTATGTCGCTGGACTCCCATGTAGTCGACTGCAGTTTGAGTCTCGGACCTGGTGGCTTAAATCCACGCCGGGCACGTGTGCGTGCGTGCCCAAGATCCTGAGTGGGGAATGGAGGAGAAGGGATTGCAGCATGGCCATCCCCGCAGAGGGTGATTTCTCACTTTCTGTCTCTCTCTGTCTTTCTGGCGAGTGCATATGCCAGAAAGAACTCACACTGGGCATGTGTGCGACCTTGCACAAAATCCTGAGAGGAGACTGGAGAAGGGATTGTGGCATGGCCATCCCTCCTGTCACTTTGGCAAGTGCATACACTCTATAATAAAAATCTAAATAAATAAATAAATAAATTCCTGTAATTCCAGCTACATGGGAGGCTGAGACAGGAGTTTGAGGCCAGCTTGGACAATATAGTGACACCCTGTCTCCTAAAAATAAATAAATAATACTTAAAATTCTAAAAAATAAAAAGTTTATGGGAACCGGCAGTTAGCGTAATGGCTATGTCGCTGGACTCCCACGTAGTCGACCGCGGTTCGCGTCTCGGACCCGGTGGCTTACAACTCACGCCGGGCGCGTGTGCGTGCGTGCCCAAGATCCCGAGAGGAGAATGGAGGAGAAGGGATTGCGGCGTGACCATCCCCCCTGGGGGGTGATTTCTCGCTTTCTGTCTCTATGTCTCTCTCTGTCTGTCCGGCGAGCGCACGCGCCCTATAGCGAAAAACCTCTCCAAAAAAAAAATAAATAAATAAAAAATAAAAAAAATAAAAAAAATAAAAAGTTTACATACTGATATCACACTATAACTTCTTAATAAAGTGTTCAATTGTTTTCCAAAATAATTGTACCATGTTGTATTATATGGTGTGTTATATTCCCAGCAGTTCTGGCTTCTCCATGTCCCGCATCAACATTTCAGATGGTCAAACTTTTCCATTTTAGCCATGCTAGGAATTATTTAGTGGTATTTCATTGTTTTCATTTGTATTTCTTGATGTTTTGATGATGTTGGATATCTGTTTCATGTACCTATCTGCCATCCACGTAATTCACTGGTGAAGTACCCATTCAGAGCTTTTGCCCATTGTGGTTGGATTAATTCTCTTTTTCTTTTAATAAAAAAAAAAGTACTTACTTAGGAGCATTCAGAATGTCAACAAAACAGCTGTAACTTTTTGTTGTTGTTGTTGTTGCAATTACAGAGTGGCATTTGGTTTATAAAACAATTATTTTATATAAGCTACATCAGTGACAACTGAAGATGAAAAAACTACCATCCCCACATATAACTAATTTGTGTTGGGCACCAACAAGATGAAAAAACTACCATCCCCATATATAACTAATTTGTGCTGTGCACCAACAAGAACTTTAAGTTTCCATGCCAGTTTACAACCCCCATGCTGTACCAGGCAAGGTTAGTAGTGGCTATTAAGAATACCACCAGGTCCGGGCTGTCTAAAGACACATTCGGCAGTGTGTTAACTATACAGAGAAAGACACTGTACAGTTTACAAACAAATCTTAACAGCTTTACATTTCAACTTTTTTCTTTAAAAGGAGTTGTATACAGGGAGGTTAAATGCTTTATAGACAAGGAAAACTGCTAGAACCAACTTATTCATCATCCTCTTCTTCATTTTCATTCTCTTCATCTTTCTCTTCATCTTTCTCATCTTCCTCTTCGTCCTTCTTTTTCTTGCTTTTTTCAGTCTTGGCAACTCCGTATGCAGCATTATCCTTTTTGTATTTTTCCTTCAGCTTAGAAGCCTTCATCTTCTTCTTTTTTAAAGAATTACTTACTTAATTCATTAATTTTTAAAAATCTGACCAAAGAGATACAGAAAGTGAGAAAGCAAGCCACCAGGACCAGGACACGAACCGCAGTCGGCCATATGGGAGTGTCCAGCACCTTAACCACCACACCACCTCAGGCCCCACTTAGCAGCCTTCTTTTTATAAGGCTGTTGATCACCTGCAGCAGTGCTATTCCACATCTCCCCCAGTTTCTTTGCGGCATCACCAAAGGATAGGCCAGGATGTTCTCCTTCGATTTGGGAGTGATACTCAGAACAGAACAAGAAAAAGGCTGAAGAAGGCCTGTTGGTGCATTGGGATCCTTGAATGTCTATTTTGTTTCACTTTCAGGAGGGTATGAGTTTTTATTTCTCTTTCATAATGGGCCTTGTCCGCCTTTGCCTTATCTTCAAACTTTCTTTTCTCTTCAGCAGACATGGTCTTCCACCTCCCTGAGCCCTTCTTAGAAAACTCTGAGAAGTTGACTGAAGCATCTGGGTGCTTCTTCTTGTGCTCCTCCCGGCAAGTTTGCACAGAGAATGCATATGATGACATTTTGCCGCTCGGCTTCTTAGGCTCTCCTTTGGGTGTTTAGTTGTCTTTCCCCCGCGAGGCACAGAGTCGCTCCGTGCCCGTCTGGCTCTCACTGGCCCAGCTGCTGTCTCTATGTAGCTCAATGTACTGCCTTGAGAGATACTCTTAAAAGTTTTTCTTGGGACTGGCAGTTGGCATAATGGCTATGTCACTGGACTCCCACGTAGCTGACCACGATTCGAGTCCCAGACCCAGTGGCTTAAACTCATGCCAGGCGTGTGTGCGTGCATGCCCAAGATCCCAAGAGGAGAATGGAGAAGGGATTGTGGCATGGCTATCCCCCCTGGGGGGTGGTGATTTCTCGCTTTCTGTCTCTCTGTCTTCCTGGTGAGCTCACACACCCTATAGCAAAAAAAAAAAAAAAAAAAAAAAAAAAAAAAGTTTTTCTTCTGGTCTGAGGTTTACATCCTATTAATAATGTCTGTTGCAAAGCAGAAGTTTTTAATTTTGATAAAATAGATGTTGTAATTTGTTATTATATAGCTGGGGTTTTAGAACTGTAGCTAATAAATTTTGGACTAGTCCAAGGTTACACAGTTTTCCCTGTTTTCTTCTAAAAGTTTTATCGTTTTCAGTTCTGCATGTCAAGACATGATGCATTTGAGTTATATATTGATTATGAACGTTGGATTAAAGTTTAATTTTTTTGCCTTTTTAATCCAATTTTCCCAGCACCATTTCTTGAAAAGACTGTCCTTTATCCATTGAATTGTCTTTTACCAATGTCAAAAGTCAGCTAACTGGACACCAGCAGATGGCATAATGGTTATGTCACTGGACTCTCACATAGTTGACTGGGGTTCAAGTCCTAGAACCGGAGGCTTAAAACTCACACTGGGCACATGTACGTGAGTGCCCAAAATCCTAAGAGGAGAATGGAAGAAAAGGGATTATGGCATGGCCATCACCTCCAGGGGGTGATTTCTCGCTTACTGTCTGTCTCTCCATGTGCCTATAGCAAAAAACAATCTATGAAAAATAAAAAAAAAAAAGTCTGCGAACTGTATTTGTGAAAATTGATTTCTGGACTCTATTACGTTCCATTGATGTATTTTCTATCTTTTCTTTTTTAATTGCTAGAGGACATGAGTACTCAGCACAGAGAAAGAGAGAGCTCCTTCCAGTAGGAGTGTGGTCGTGCTGTCATTTTTCTTCCTCCATTTCTCCACCCTGTCAGGATTTGGGCACACATGCCTATGTACCTAATATGTTTTTCAAGCCACTAGGCTGGGATTCAAACTGGGTTTGGACATGTGGGATCTGGTCCCCTTAACCACTGAGCTACAGAGCTGGCCCTTATGTCTTTGTGCCAGTATCACACTGTTCTGATTAATATCTTTTATAGTAAGTCTCATGATCAAGTAGTCTTAGTCCCCCAACTTTGTTTTTCATTTGTAGAGAAGTTTGGCTTTTGGTCTTTTTAATATCTTCTATGTCTCCATTTAAATTTTCAACATAAACAATAAAATAACTGTTTTACTATTCTTGACTGCTAATTCTAACATTTGCATCACTTCTGGATTAGTTTCATTGCTTTTTCTCCTTATTATGGGTTTTATAGTCCCACTTCTTTTCTTGTCAGGTAGGGGCAGTGCAGTACTCCACCTAGGCTTCATTATTCTCTGCTAATGTGGCAAGACTTTTCTGTGTACTCCGTAGACACCCTATTAATCATAACCTTCTAGTCTAGCTGGGAGGCAGCAGTACTTGATGGCTGGTATACGATGTGGCCAAAGCTAGGTGTTACCAGCACATTGGAGCCGTCACTTGAGGCTGCTAGCATTATCTCAGTGGCTGGCAGTGATTCGTAACACCTGCCTGTACTGGCAAATCTGGACTCGAGGCCCTTGGCTGTGCCTTGATGTGGCCCAAGAGAGCCCTTGCTCCCTGGGGGGCTTGGGCTATGTTCTATGTTTCCAAGGAAAGTCAATACATTACACCTCTATCCTATAAGCTGGTACTTCAGCTGGATAAACTGATCAACATATGCAAGGCCTATCTACAGGAAGTTCTACAATGGTGATGGTGTAAGAACAAAAGGTTGAAAATTTTCTGTGTCCTTCAATAAGCAGGCTGGAGGGACCAGCAGCTGGCGTAATGGCTATGTCACTTGACTCCCATATACTCAACCGCGGTTCAAGTCCCGGACCCAGTGGCTTAAACTCACTCTAGGCGTGTGTGCATGCGTACCCAAGATCCCGAGAGGAGAATGGAGGAGAAGGGATTGTGGTGTGGCCATCCCCCCTGGGGGGTGATTTCTCACTTTCTGTGTCTCAGTCTCTCTCTGTCTTTCTGGCGAATGCACGCATCCTATAGCAAAAACCTCTCCAAAAATAAATAAATAAATAAATAAATAAATAAATAAATAAATAAGCAAGCAAGCAAGCAGGCTGGATAAATAATTTATATTCTTTCCATCCATTGAGATGCCATGCTGTTGACAAAGAGGCAGAGGCAGTCCCTATGACAATGTGAAGACACATGGCCACGGTGTGTTTTCAAGTGGAAAAGGCTAGGTGCAGAGCTCAAAACATGCTACTGTCGTGTTTCCAATGTGGGCATCGTCAACAAAGTTTTGATGGAAATCTGTATGCAAGGATCTAGATAGATATATCATTTCGTTTATCCTGGCCAATACCACAGTCTTCTGCTGAGCCATGGCAAATACACTTTTTTTTTTTTTTTAGAGAAGTTTTTTGCTAGCTATAGAGCGCATGCCAGAAAGACAGAGAGAGACAGAGACAGAAAGCAAGAAATCACCCCCCAGGGGGATGGCCATGCAGCAATCCCTTCTCCTCCATTCTCCTCTTGGAATCTTGGGCACGCACGCACACACGCCCGGCGTGAGTTTAAGCCGCCAACTCTGGGACTTAAACCACGGTTGACTACATGGGAGTCCAGTGACAGCCATTATGCTAAATGCTGGTCCCAAGGCAAATACACTTTTTTTTTTAATGTTTTCTTTTTTTTTTTTTTTTTTGGAGAGGTTTTCACTATAGGGCGCATGCGCTCGCCAGATAGACAGAGAGAGACATAGAGACAGAAAGCGAGAAATCACCCCCCAGGGAGGATGGTCACACCGCAATCCCTTCTCCATTCTCCTCTCGGGATCTTGGGCATGCATGCACATGCGCCCGGTGTGAGTTTTAAGCCACTGGGTCCGGGACGCGAACTGCGGTCGACTACGTGGGAGTCCAGCGACATAGCCATTACGCTAACTGCTGGTTCCCTTTTTTTAAAGAATTATTTAACTTTACTTTCTTTTGACCATAGAGGGACAGAGAGAGAGAGAGAGAAAGGGGAAATGAGAAAACAAGCTGCCAGGTCCCAGATCGAAGCATGGTCAGCCATGTGGGAGTCCTGTACCTTATCCACCAGGCCACCTGCCGGCCCCAGCAAATACACTTTTAACTTGGTGAGAAACTGCCAGATTTTCCTTCATGTGGTTCTGTCTTACAGTCCTGCTAGCAATGTGTATGCTATGAAATGGCTCCACACTTTGCCTGTATTTTGCGATGATTTTCATGTTTTTATTACATATCATCTGTATGTCTTTTTTTGTAACATGGATTTTCAAGTCCTTTAGCCTTTTTTATTGTATTGTCTTTTTTTTTTTTTTTAAGTTCTGCCGTAGGGTGTATGTGCTCACTAGAGACAGGGAGAGAGAAAGGGGAAATAAGAAATCATCCCCCAGTGGGAATGGCCACACCACAATCTCTTCTTCAATACTCTCAAGATTTTGAAAATGCATACATATACACCCATTGTGGTTTTCAAGCCACCGGGTATGGGACTTGAACCATGCAATCAGCCATGTGGGATCCGGCACTTTAATCCATATGCCACCTGCTAGCCTCTGCATTGTAACGGTTCTTTATATCTTCTGGATACAGTTCTGAGAAAGACCAATTAATTTTTTAATTAATAAATTAATAAATTTCATTGATTTTCTCTATTGTTTGTTAATTTTCTATTTTATTAGTTTCTGTTATTTTTAATTTCTTTTTATTTTTAGTTTAATTTCTTCTTTTTCTAGATTTTTAAGGTGGATACTTACATAATTGACTTTATTCCTTTATTTTTGCTATTTTAAATATTTAACACTATAAATTCCCCTTTAAGCACAGCTTTAGCTGCGTTCTACAAATTTTGATATGTTCTATTTTAAATTTCATTAGTTTGGGACCAGCAGTTAGTGTAATGGCTATGTCACTGAACTCCCATGTAGTCGACCACGGTTCGAGTCCCGGACCCGGTGGCTTAAACCTCACGCCAGGTGCGTGTGCGTGCGTGCCCAAGATCCTGAGAGGAGAATGGAGGAGAAGGGATTGCGGCATGACCATCCCCCCTGGCGGGTGATTTCTCACTTTCTATCTCTCTGTCTCTGTCTTTCTGTCGAGCACATGCGCCCTATAGCAAAAACCTCTCCAAAAAAAGAAAAAAAAAATGTCATTAGTTTTAAATATTTTCTAATTTCCTTGTGATTTCCTTTTTGACTCTGGGTTATTTAGAAGAGTGTTGCTTTTAAAAACTTGAGGTTTTTCTTGATATTCTTATGGATTTCTAATTTTTTTGTTGTTGAGACCAGAGAACATACTGTGTATGATTTAAATTCTTTTAATTTATTAGGGCTTGTTTTGGCAAATGTTCCATTCGCACTTGGAAAACAGCTTATTTCTTTCCAGTACAGTTTTCTGTAAATGTCAGTTGAGTTAACTTGGTTCTTGATGTGGCTCAAGTCTTCTGTATCCTTACTGAATTGTCTTCTTGCTCTGTCAGGTACTCAGAAGGGAAAGGTTAACTCCCCAACTGTGGAAATTGATTTGTTCAATTTTTATCTTTAATTCTATCATTCTATTTTGTCAAAGCTTCTCTGTATTTTAAATCTTTGTTATTAGTCACTTTGCGTGTAGAATCTACATCTTCCTGAAGAGTTAGCACATCATTATGAACTGACCATTGCTCTACTTTTCATCTTTTACATTTGCCCACATGGTTACCACTTCCGGCATTCTTCATTCCTTCAGGAAAGCCTGTTTTCTTCTGATTACATTCCTCTCCAACCCACAGAGCTTCCTTTAACATTTCTAATAGTTCCAATTTGCTGAATTAAAATTCTTTCAGTTTTTGTTTATATGATAATGTCTATTTTTCCTTTACCTTTAAGGAGTGTTTTTGCAGGCTAACCAATTTGATTTGAATTCTAAATTGAAAAAAATTATTTTCTTTCAGATTTCTAAGATGTTATTCTACTGTCTTTTGACTTGCCTTGTTTCTGATACTCAACAGTATTTTTTTTTAATCACTGTTACTTCATATATAACTGTGTCTTTTTGTCTGGCTGAGTTTAAGATTCTTCTCTTTAACTTTGCTTTTAATCATTTGAATATCATGAGCCCTGGTGTGTCTTTCTATTTATCTTGAGTTTTTTTGAGTTTCTTACTTATGTTGGGTCTGTAGTTTGTATCTGATTTCAAACATTTTCTCTACTATTTCTTAAAAAAACTTATTTTTGCTATAGGGCATGTGCACTTGCTGGAAAGAGATTTAGAGAGGAAAAGTGAGAACTCATCCCCTAGGGGGATGGCCATTTTCCTTCAGGATTTTGAGCATGAATGCACACGCCCCCCAGTTCCAAACTCTAACTGTGCAGTCAGCCATGTGGGATCCAGTCACCTAAACCTCCACCCAACTGCTGCCCCAACTCCCCCTTTTTTTTGCCTCAATTTCTTTCCTCTTCTTTCTGGACCACAATTACACATACCTGATTGATACTGTCACACATCTCTGAGGCTCTTTCTTTCTTTTCTGGTCTTTTTTCCCTTGTATGCTTCAGGTTGAGTAGTTTTTATTTCTTTATCTTCAAGTTTGCTGTCTTTTTTTTTCCTGCAATATCCAAATTGCTATTAAACCAGCCTAGAGAATTTCTCTTTGCAAATATGTTATTTATCAGTTCTAGAATTTCTACCTCTTGGGCCAGCTAGTGGGATGGTGGTTAAGGCACTGGACTCCCACATGGCCAAACATGGTTTGAGTCCTGGACCTGGAAATTTGCTTTCTTATTTTCCCTTTCTCTCTCCCTCTGGTCAAATTAAAAAACAATAATAACAAATAAAGTTAAATAATTCTTTTTTTTTTAAAGAATTATTTTATTTAACTTTATTTATTCATTTCTTTTGATTTGACTAGAGAGGGACAGAGTGAGAGAGAGAAAGTGAGAAAGCAAGCCACCAGGTCCGGGATTCGAACCGCGGTCGGTCATGTGGGAGTCCAGCGCCTTTTAACTACCACACCACTTGCAGGCCCCAAATAATTCTTTTTTTAAAAAAAGAAAAACACACCAGGCACGTGTGTGCATATGCTTAAAAACTTGAGAAGGGAATGGAATAGAATTGATCGCATTTGACTATCTCCTCTGGGGGTTGGTTTCTCACTTTCCCTCTCTCTTTCTCTCTCTAATGAGCGAAAATGCCCTATTGCAAAAATATAAAAAGAAATAAATAATTTTTCAAAGTATTTCCACTTTATTCCTTTTTATACTTTAAGTTTATTTGATGAAATTTCTCTTTTTCTTCACTCATTATGACTATCCTCTACTTTAAATTCCTGATCATAGTATAACAAATCATTCTAAGTTCATGTCTGCCAATCCAACAGTTTCTGTGACTGTTTACATGGTCTGTTTCTTGTGTGTGTGTGTGTGTGTGTGTGTGTGTGTGTGTGTGTGTGTTTCTTTTTCCAGTGGGCACATGTATTTGAAAGAGAGAAAACCTCTCAATAGAGATTGGCTATGCCACAATCCCCTTCCCTCCATTTCTCCCTCCTGCCAGGATCCTGGGCACATATGCACAAATGCCCAGCACATTTTTCAAGCCACCTGGGCTAGGATTTGAACCACAGTCACTTTTGAGGGATCTGGTTCCCTCCACTTAGTTCTTAACCACTGCACTATGGGATGGCCCCTGTCTAGTAATTTTTTATTGTATTTTTAACATTGTGAATGCTTGTTGGAAACCTTGTTGCTTTTCTTCAAAGAGTGTTGGTTGAGTTGGCCCTGTAGTGTAGTAGTTAAGAGAACTGGTTCCCACATGGTGACCACAGTTTAAATCCCGGCCTTGATGGCTTGAAAAACATGCTAGGTACATGTATATAAGTACCTCAAGTCCTGACAGGAAGGAGAAATGAAGGAAAAGGGATTGAAGTGAGCATACCTCATTTCGGGGGTGCTTGCTCTCTCTTTTTCTGGCAAGTGCACATGTCCTCTGGCAAACAGGTGGAGTGGTGGTTAAGGCAACAGGTGGAGTGGTGGTTAAGGCAGTGGACTCCCACATGGCCGACTGCAATTTGAGTCCCAGACCTGGCGGCTTCCTTTCTCACTTTTTCTCTCTCTCTCCTCTCTCTCTGCTGAGCACATGTGCCCTATGGCAAATTTAAAAATAGCAATAATAAATAAAATTAATAAATTATTTTTTAAAAAAGAAAGTGTTGCTTTTTTTTCTGATCCGCCATCTGTGGTGAGACCGTCAGTAAAATGTAGATTTTCATAAAAACCCTTACAGGGAAGACCACCACCCTCGAGGTTGAATAGAGATTGGATACAATAGAAAACGTAAAAGCCAAAATTCAGGATAAGGGAGGAATTCCTCCCGATCAGCAAAGACTGATTTTAGCTGGCAAACAGTTGGAAGATGGGTGTACTCTGGCTACAGCATCCAAAAGGAGTCCATGCTTCATCTTGTGTTGAGACGTCCTGGTGGTGCTAAGAAAAGAAAGAAGTCTGACACCACTCCCAAGAAGAATAAGCATAAGAGAAAGAAGGTTAAGCTGGCCGTCCTGAAACACTATCAGGTGGAATGGCGGAATGAGTCGCCTTCGTCAGGGGTGCCCTTCAGATGAACGTGGTGCTGGAGTGTTTTTGGCCAGCCATTTGGACAGCCATTATTACAACAACTGTTGTCTGACTTACTGTTTCAACAAACCAGAAGACAAGTAATTGTTTATGAGTTAATAAAAGAAATAAACTAACCTTTAAAAAAGAAAGAAAGAAAGAAAGAAAGAAAGAAAGAAAGAAAGAAAGAAAGAAAGAAAGAAAGGAGAAAGAAAGAAAGAAAGAAAGAAAGAAAGAAAGAAAGAAAGAAAGAAAGAAAGAAAGAAAGAAAGAAAGAGTTGACTGGTTTTTTTTGTAAGTGTTTAACATTTTGTATTTATTGGGGGGGGGGGAGTATCTCTCCCAGGGGCTCACCATGACATGACCTCTCTTTCTCCAGCCTCCTAGCCAGCCAGGATCATGGACACCCTCAAGGGCACACCTAGCATGTTCAGATTGACCAAGGAATTGAATCCAGGACCTCCCAGATGGCTCCAGTGTCACATAGCAGCACCACCATGACTGAGCCTGACCGATTTTCTGACAGGCAAAGATGAGTTTGATCTGGTTGAGACTTTTCTTTAGGCTTTTCTGGGTGTGTCTAGGGTAGTTCTTCATGCTGGGTGGGCAAAAATTCAGTTTTTCAAGCATTGTGCAAACTCTAGAATTTCTGTTCAACTCCCAACTACCCAGCAGTGATTCTCTGCTAAACCTTGCAGAATCTCGCCCTGTGCATTTAGAGCTTGGGACTCTGCTAAAGGCTCCACGTTTCCCTGAAGACACTTGCAGTGTGTCTGCACAGTTCCTCCTCCCCAGTGCCTTGTCCCGCAAACATCATCTGCCTCCACTGTCCTGAGCCCCAGACTGCGCCCTCTGCTTGTGGAACTGTGCGTAGCTTACATCTCTGTGCCCCAGCTGGAAAATACTCCTAGGCACACTGCCAGGGCGAGTGTGGAGCTTGCCTGTGTTTTCCCTTCTCTTGAGAATCACAGCTCTGCTTTTCCTAGTGCCCAGTGCTTGAAAGCACTGTCTTTATAGACATTTTATCTACCTTCCAGTTATGGGTGTAGGTAAATCTCCATCACGACCATAGCCAGAAATTGAGACTCCCTCTTCATTGTTGAAACTTCGTCTTTGAATTTTCCATCTTGTACATGTATTCATTTTATAGTTATTCATTTGAAGTTTTTGGCATATGGCTTGTGTGCATACTAAAGAAAGACAGAGAGAGGGAAAGTGAGAAATCACCCCCAGGGAGATGGCCATGCCACAATCCCTTCTCTTCCATTCTCCTCCTGGGATGTGCATGCATGCACATACACCCAGCATGATTTTCAAACCTCTGGGTCCAAGACTTGAGCTACAGTCATTTGTGTAGGAGCCCAGAGCCTTAAACATTATGCCACCTGCTGGCCCCCTTATATTTATTGTTTTACATGCTGGTGTAATAAAATCTCAGTGCTGGCTGTGCTTTACTGGCCTGTTTGGCTTACAGACTCTGCACAGCCATCTCACACCGGCTACAAACGGCTCTCTCTTGCTGGAGCTTTGGGAGGTGGGAATGAGTTAGCCTTGTTTGCATGCTGGCTCAGCTGCTAGCTCTGTGACTCTGAGTAGCTCTTTGGCCTGTCTGCTCTCATTTCTTAGAGGCAAAAGAAGATCCTCCTTCCCTTAAGTAGCTTCGAGGCTATCGCAGTCCATGCTATAGTGCAGGTGCTCAATAAATGTTTCCTTTCTTTCATCTTCCCCACTCGGTGCTACAGGACAGCCTTCCATCCAGAGCTGGCATTTCCCTTCTCCCACTGAAATCCCATCATCAGGAGGCCAGGGGTGGCCCACAGGAAATCCCGCTGCTCTACGGGGCTGACTCCCAGGGGAGGTTTCGGGTTCATGTCCCGAGTCCTCCCCGAGCACCCACTAAGCACTTGCTCGGTCTAGGGCAGATTGAGCCTGGAGTGCATCGTGATGTCAAGACCCTGTGCGGGTGCTGGCTCTCTGGGTGCGTGTGGGTGTGTCTATTTCTCTTGCTCATGGAAGAAATAAATAAACTTTTAAAAAATTATATTTAGGACCAGCCAGGTGGCATGGTAGTTAAGGTGGCTGGATCCCACATGGCCAAATGCATAGTTCAAGTCCTGGATCTGGTGGCTTTAAAAACATGCCAGGCACATGTGCACGAATGCCCCAAATCTGAGAGTCGACCCGAGGAGAAGTGGTTATGGAGGAACGCATACTTTGATGCCCTGAGAGAAGAGGAGCCGAGGCCCTGGGAAGGACGGTCCTTCCTGGCCAGCGATGTCCCTTTTGGAGCTCACACCCTGGTCACTGAGTGGCTGCCAGCAGAGACCTGCCTCTGCCCCACTGGTCCTGCCACCCTGGGACCCAGCCACTCCCAGACATGTCCGTAGGGCTGCTGGCCTGTGTGTGAAGCCAGCCTCTCGCCCCCGGGAGCAGCGTCCCATGACCCAGGGGCTGGCAACATCACCCCCACTGAAGTGATGGCCTGGACAGCCCCGTCCCAGTGGCCAGTCATTAAAAGCAAGCGGGACTTCATAAACTCAGGCCTAATGTCAAGTACGAAGAAAATCTCCGTCATTTCCCGTGGGGCAGCGGGGTGCTGTCTGGTTCCCGCAGGCCATAATTTTTGGGGTGAGAAATGGTTATTTCCCCACAAATGATGGGAAGTCGGTAGTTACGGTTACGGCTGGCTGTTGATGCTGGGAAGCTGTTCTGATGCCCAGAATCCCACCTACCTCAGCTAAATGGTATCTTTATGAAATTAGCAGAACGCGGCTACACCGAGGGGAGGCAAAAAAAAAAAGACGTTCAGATTTTAGTATAATTGAAAAACTGACCTTTGGAAAATATTTTCCCACCCCAGCCCCAGGCTCAGGAAGAATGGGTCTTTATGCCGAGGTGAGTGGCGACCTAGAGGAGTCAGCCGGCTTCGCTCGGAGGTGGGAGTGGAGCCGTGACTGGGCACGGGGTCCCTCTGGGTGTCGTCTGGTTACAGGTTTGTGGTCACTGATGAAGCAGGGGCCAGAAATACTGAGGCTGACCCTAGCCTGGAGCATCAGGCCACAGTGTGGCCACTCCTGGCAGCCAGGCCCACATGGTGGCGGCCAGCGAAGTCCAGCTGTGGCTCTGGGTGGGGCACTGGCAGGCTTCCCAGGCCACGCCTGGCCTCACCCAGCACAGTCTGGAGAGAGCGACTGAGGGGAAGCGAAGGATTTCATAGCTCAAGCCGGGCCCAGAGGGACCCAGTGTGCCCAGAGAGCAGAGTGAGTGTGCGACCCCCAGGGGCAAGCACTGCTCAGCCACAGCCCGCCAGGAGCTGCAAAGTGCCAAGGCAAGGGGCTGTGGTAGAGGCTGGTGGCTCTGCCCAGCTGGAGCTGACGGGCAGTCATTAGAGAGGTGGGCAGGGGGCCGGGCGCCCAGGACTGAGGAGTGGGGGGCAGTGGTCATGGCCGTCGGGCAGTGGGAGTGCAGCGGCGGTTAGGCAGGGAGGACAGGCTTACCCATGGGCCCAGGAGCCCCCGTGGCTGCTCTGTGGCCGGGCTTCAGAGCACGTGTGAACGCAGAGGCCTGCGGAGGGGCAGAGCAGACCCCAAAGGGGATCGGGGTGGGGGTTAAGGGCGTGGGTAGGTCCAGCAGAGAGTGCCTGGGACAGCTGTCGGGCCTCTCAGGAACTGTCTCTGGTAGGATAGGACACTGGTCTCCTGGGATCAGAAAACGTCCTTGAGATGTCCGGGAACGCCTGAGCACTGAGTTTGGAGCTGCTGTATCGTGGGGTGCCTGAGGGACCTGCAGGTGCTAAGGGGGTTCCAGTCACGACTCAGTGCTGCGGAGCCGGGGTGAATAAGACCAGGCCAAAGACATTCGGCAGCTCAGCTAACGTCTGAGCCTTGAGGGTGCAGTTGGGGCCCCTCCGAGCTGGGTTTCCTCGCCTATGTAATGAAAAAGGAAGGGCTCGCTGTTGACTCGGGGGTCCCTGATGTCCCCTTCATGCTCAGGACCCATTATACCTGCTTGCTGCCGGCCCCCAGCTGGCTGGCTCACAGGAACATTGTCCACTCCCTGGAACTTCCCAGGGAGGGCGATTTCCATAGGCTGGCGGGGGGTGGGGGTGAGTCCCCAGCACCTGAGGACGCACAGGCCAGGACAGTGGCCCTTGAGGGACACAGCCGCGTCAGGAGCCCCTGTCCCTGAGTGCCTGTGTCCCTTGCTCCTGCTGCGACGCTGGCTCCTCATCCAGCTGAGGACCAGCTTGCCTGTTCATTTGGGACACGCTGCAGCCCTGGGCTCTCCAGTCAGCCTGGAAACCAGTACAGGGCAAAGGGTACGGCCAGAGCTGTCCTCAGCCCCTGAGGGAGGGAGCAGATGGCCAGGCCCTCCTGGCAGAGGCTGGGCACCCAGTCTCCGGGGTCTTTCCAGATCCTGCGCAGTCCGTGTGTTTGGGTGGGTTTTCACACCAGCTCATACACCCTGGTGATGTCACAGTCCCTGTAGGGTCCCCTGGACCTTCCTGATCCTCCATCCCAGAACCTCAGCTGGGATTCACGGGCTTCCCTAGGTGTAGCCCACGCCTCAGCACCTAAGCACCCCGCAGTGTCCTTTCCACAACCCTGTATGGGAGGCAGCCAGTAGGCCTACTTTCTGGTGAGAAATCCAAAGGGCAAAGGGAGTTGCTTGGTGCCCCTGGAGAGGGGGCAGGGGAGCAGGAGAGAAGGGACGGACCTGACCTCCTGCTGCAGTCCCTACGGTCACAGGGGAGTCCAGCTCTTAGCTCCCCTGGGAGACCGCAACTTACCACAAGGTGAGAGACGTACTGTGACAGGGGTGTGGCAGCAGTACCTTTGTGACTTTAGCTGGCTGGTTTGCAAAGGACCTGGGACAGGAAGTGGGGACAGGTGCAGGAGCTGAGTCCCAGGAGCGGAGCAAGTTCTGGACCCATCCCCTCCCTCCCAGGGCTCTGCCACTCACCGTTCTCTTCCAGCCCCAGCCAGTCTCTCCAGAGTCCCAGGCTCTGATTGGCTGAGCCCTGCAGGAGGTAGCGGGGCAGGCTGTGTACACGGCTCCCCTAGTCCCACTGCACGCAGAGAACTAGGGTGAGTCCCTGGCAGCCTCCTCACACCTCCCATGATGTAGGAACCACCATCACCCCACCTGTGGATGGGGCGGCCGAGGCGTGCCCTGTCAGATCTGAGGGTGCAAAAGGCCTTGCCTGCCACTCTGGAAAGCTGAGGAAGAGGGCCATGGCGGATTCCTCAGGTCTGCCTTCCTTGGAAGAAAGGAGAGCATTTACTGATTACCATCCACTAATTACCACCCAGGCAATTTCCGTAATTGTTTTGAGAAAGATTTGATTAGCCAAACTGAGCAGAAACAGCCTCGGGGAGAAAAGCCAAAGGCATGCGCTCAGGGCGCACACCCGAAGGCGAGCCCTGCAGGTCAGGCGTGTGGCCCTGCAGCGCTCGGGAGGGAAACCGAGGCCAGCTCTCGGGGAGTCTGTTGTCTGTGCGAAGTGCGCGCTTGTGCAGCGGCAGCCCGTGCTCCAGGAAGACATGCCGGGGGTGTCGAAATGCAGCCGGCAGTCACGGAGCTCGCTGGAGAAAACCCTCCCAGAGACGCAAGGTTCCTTGAAGCTAATTGCTTTAGTTTGAGGTAATATTCGTCACAGAAACACCAGCAGTAACCTTTGGTCTTGGCAAATTCTCCCCTCAATCACATAACGTAAACAGCGATAAACGAGGGCTTTTTAAGGCTTTCTTCATAATGCGTTACACATGCATTTGTTACCGAATCTGTGAGCACTCCAAGCCCTGAAACCTGAGCTCAGCTGGGAGGTGAGCCCGCTGGACTGCCTGCGGTGGGGTCAGGGTCCCCTGGAGACCCCCAGGCCTGGCCTGGCCCTCCCGTCCCTCCTCCTCCTCTCCTCCCACTCCCCTCCTCCTCACTGGTTTCTCTCCCTCTCTCCCCTCTCTCACTCGGCCTCCCTTTGTCTCGCCCTCCCCTGCTTCTCCCTCTGTCTCTTTTTTCCTTTCTCTTTTTCACCCTCTGAACCTGTTTGTCTTTCTCTTACTTGGCTGTCTTGGCCTCAGTTTCTCTGTGCATGTCTCTGAATTTCCCTGTATTTCTCTGTCTCTAGTTCTCTGTCTCTCTTTTTGTCTCTGTCTCTCTATGGCTATTTCTCTGTCTCTCTCCTCCTGGTCTGTCTCTCATTCTCTAACATACCCGCGCACACACACACACACACACACACACACACACACACACACAGGCCTGGCAAAGAGCCCGGCTCCACCTCCTTCCTTCTCGGCCCTGGGGATTCTGAGGGGGCTTGGACATGATGCAGTGGAGAATAAACAGAGGGGCGTGCGGTGGGTGCCAGGGCCTCACAGGCAGAACCACAGTCTTTAGAAGATGGAGGTGGCGACACTAGGGCAGTCTGGGAGGAGTGATGGAAACTGGTCACATGGAGCTGGCCAGAGCAGGCCTCCCAGGCAGAGGGCTGACGTGAGAGCTGCTCAGGAGGAAGGCTGAGGGCATCATGCCCTGAGGCTCGTGGTGCTGGGTCTGGAAGACGGAAGTGGGCAAGGTGAGGACCAGGCTTCCAGGGCCTGATTCAAAGCACAGGGGCCAGAGTTGGCTCAGATGGTTGATTTGGGGCAGCCTCACTGGTGAAGACAGGAAGGGGGTGCCAGATAGAGGTGGCCTGGCTAGGGGACAGGGGCCGCCATGACACAGAAGCCAGGTTCCAGTCCCAGCCATGGCTCTGCAGGCCCACAGGGTGCCTTTCACCTCTGCCCTGTTCTCTGCCCTAGCTGGGTACTTGGCCCCACCTCTCTGGGCAGGGTGTGGACACAGGGTGCCTGGGCAGTCAGGCCTCCTTCCCTATGGCTGGGTATGTTGGTGTCCCTGTCACAGAGTGGCAGAAACTGAGGTATGCAGTTTCAGCGAGATTCTGGCCCAGGGCCACACAACAGAGGGACCCGGGCCCAGGCCCCTGCTGAGCTCACAGAGGGCTCTGCAGCCCCGTGGCTGTCTGGGCCCAGAGCAGAAGCCAGTCCTCAGCCATGAGGGGTGTGCGGTGGGTGCCAGGTACCCCAGCACTGCCATCTCCTCCTTACGCTTATCCGTACACCACAGTGACTGCTAACCCGCCAGGCCAGCAGGACTTGGGCCCAGAGAGGAGGGCCCTGGCCCAGACAGGCAGTAAGCAGGGGGCAGACGGACCCTCCCATCCAGCCTGACCCCAGGCTGGGTCTTCCCACAGAGACAGCTTCTGGGTGCCCAACTTCCCAGCCCAAACGACCCCTGAAGGCTGTAGTGAAAGTCCACCTAGGGAAGGTAAACTGAGTTAAAGCAGTTCAAGCAAGAGGAGTTTGTTTGGGTATAGATCTGAGGGCTGCACACAGCATGCAGGCTAGATGTACATATTCAGGTCACCCCGGACAGGCTTGCCGAGGCCTCACAGTACTCCGGCAGGTTTTAAAGGAAAAAACACAAGCCGGAGAGGAGGGGAAGAGGGGATTGTCCTAGTTGTTTGGGGGGCAATGATCTTAGTTTCGGGGATCCATAGCAGGCGCAGGGTCAGCTCGAGGCGGGGCAGGCAGTCCCTGGCGGTTGCCCTTGCAGCAGTCCTCGTGTCAGGCTGCAGTGGTCTTCGTGCAAGGTTGCGGTTCTGGCAGAGTCCTTTAAATAACAGCTCCAGTTATCAGGCAGGCTAGCGTGAGAAAGCCCCTCCTCGACAGCCTTCCGCACCTCAGGCTAGTCAAGGTTGACACAAAAGACTCCATTTTGATTCTGACAAATTTTCCCATTTCCCAGAAGCCAGACTCTCACAGCCTGGTCTGTCCCCATCACGTCAGCTCTGCCCTTCCAGGACTAGTCTCAGGGTCGTCTCCTATCCACCCCACTGCCATCTCCCACCTGCCCTCAAATGGTGGCCCTGCCTCCTCACAGGCCCCGTCCAGGCTCACTCTCCCAAAGTCACTCCCTGCAACAGTCCTAAGGCCAGAGCCCAAGGGCCCCACCACCACCACCACTCAGGCTCTCCAAGTCCCTGTATTGCACGGACCGTGGTCCCTAAGCCCCAGGTCTGTCCTGGAAGTCAGCTTCTCCTACACTCGCCCAAGCCTGAAGCTCTGCTTCGTTATTTCATAGCCTCTCTCCCCACACACATGGAGTTTCCTTATTTTCTCAGGTCACTCTCAGCCTCCACCTGGACATGGCTCCCAAGGGCCAGGACATGCAGGCCCTGCCTGGGCCTGCTGGTGAGAACTCACCATTCCCAGCTCACTCATGTTCTTCACATCCTTAGCCCAGGTCTGTGGGACACAGAGGGCTGTGGGGGGCCACAAGCAGGAAAGAGGGGGTGCTGGGCAGACAGTGGGGGAGGGAGGGCCCAGCAGGCAGGGGTTACAGCACTGGGTATGGGGAGACGATGCAGGTGAGGGGCCACATCAGGGTGACAGACCTAATTCCACCCTGAGGAGTGGGAGCCCTGGGTGTGTGGGCGGGAACAGGTCCTTGGTATTTTCATAGTGGGCTCACTGGTGCACACCTCTGCCCCCCTCCCCGCCAGTGCCTGTGTCCCCAAGGGAGCCACTGCTCATTTGCTGAACCCTCACGGAAGCCCCCGGCCCAGGCCATACCTACGGTCTGCCCGAGCCCCTCTGCCTGGCCCGACTGCTTCAGGACGGGTGCCAGGGGCTTTGGCAGGCCCTCCGGTGCTCAAATAGCAGGAAAATTGAAAATTGAGGCAATTTAATGCAAAAGGCCTTTACTTTCAGCACGTGCTAGAGTGAGCCACATGCAGTCTGAAAGTGATTTCCTGCCAGCCCAGCCCCTCCCATGCCTCTCCTGGAAGCTTCCCTGAGCCGCCCCCTCCCCAGCTGGGGCCAGTCCTCCCTTCCACCCACCCTCTAACCTTTTCAGCTTCTCCTCCTGCCTCCATCCCCTCCATGTGTCCCAGCCCCTCAGACAAGCCTGAGACTGCCACTCACACCTGCGACAAGGCTGCCTCAGAGCCTGCAGCCTGCGCCCGTCCCAGAGCCCTGCCTCCAGCTCTAAGCCCTGTCCCCAGAGCCTGGGCCACAAGAGCTCAGGCCCTCCCTCGGGATGTCCACGGGTGAGATGTCTGAAATCCCAGTCCCCTCAGCCCTGAATGAGCAGAGGAGGCGAGAGCATCGTGTGGGCAGCAGGCCCCACCGCCGGACCCTGGACCCTGGCACCAAGGCTTCATGGCTGTAGGCCCTGAGTGCCTGTCCTCATCTGCAGCGCTCCTCAGGCAGACTTGGAGAGGTGAAGCTCACCGCTCAGCACGGGTGAGTCACAAAGGGAGGGGCAGGGCACAGGATGAGAAGGTGGCATGTGTGGATGCACATTCATGTGTGTGTACATGTGCATATTCATGTGTGTGTGCTGTGCCTGTATGTGAATATGCATGTACACATGTGTGTATTATGTGCAAATGTGGGTATTTGTGTAAGTACTTGTGTATATCTGCTTACATATATATCTATATTATAGATTGTTCATGTACACATGTGTGTATGTATATATGTATGGGTTTATGTCTGTGTGTGTATGTGTGTGACTATGTGTATGGGTGTATGAGTACATGTGAATCTGTATATGTATGAGCACATTATACATATTGCATGATAAATACATATGCTACATTCATGCATATGTATTTGTATGCATTATGTATTAAATGTATATGTGTATACATGCATATTATGCACGTGTATAGAGCATGTTTATGTGTCTGTGTCTGTGTGTGTTGTGTGTATATACATATGTATGTGTGCAGATGTGGGTGTGCACTGTATGTGTGTACCTACATGTATTATGTGTGTGTGCATGTGTACACCTGTGTGTGCCTGTGTGTGCTTATGCAGATGTATGTGTATATCTGCATGTGTGTGTACATGCATGTGCCTGTGTACCTGTGTGCATGTGTGTGTGCAGGTGTGTACACGCTGTGTATGTGTGCAGATGTGTGTGTATCACTCACTTTTTTCGAGAGAGATTTTCACTATAGGGTGCTCACCATGGCCTAGTGCCATCAGGTGCTCCTCCAGTTGTGGAGAGACAGAGACAGAGAGATAGAAAGTGAGAAATCACCACCTGGGGGAATGGTCACACTACAATCCCTTCTCCTCTCTGTTTTTGGGGTTTGAGGCATGCATATACCCAGTGTGAGTTTTAAGCTGCTGGATCCAGGACTTGACCCATGGTCAACTATCTGGGAGTCCAGCGACATAACTGTTGCACCATCTGCTGGTTCCTCTATCACTCACTGTATCACACCAGCCCTGTGATTTTCATTTCCAGACCTAAATGTGCCAAACTTTCTCTGGAGGCCTTGCTGCCAACTGCTCAAACCCATGACACCAGCCTTTTGTCCTGAGCTGGCCAGGATACCAAGGCTGGCTGTCATTTCTGTGTGTTCTCACTTCACACGGAGGGGACAAGGGGGAGGTTGTGGCCAGATGAGCTGGAGACGGCCAGAGAAGTGGATGGTGGCACTTGATGGACGACTGGGTGGACAGTGACAATGGACAACTGGAGGAGCACCCGATGGCAGTAGGCCAAGGTGAGCAGGAAAAGTAAAAGCCACCCACAAAACAGCGCACACCTCACCGCGCAGACAGCGTGTGTTCAAGGAGCAGAGTCCAGGCGAAGAGAAGCACCACACACGTCAGGAGGGAGTGTCCGGGGAGGGAGATTCGGAAACAAGGAACAGCCAAAAGCAACAGAAGCTGGTCTGCCAGCCAGTCGGGTTCCACACTCAGGGCTTGGACACCATGTCCACATGAGAATGGCCACCACAATCCATGCACAAGAAGGCACGAGCCACGCGACGCTGTCAAAGCCGGTGTGAGGACACACAAACACCTCAGCTCCCCGAGCTCCCGGCAGTCCCCTGCCAGCGGTGTAAGGAGGGGTTGCAGTTACGCAGCAGGGACCTCCCACCTGGCCCTCCACACACTCCCGGGCCCTGGGAGCTCCTGGGCAGAGCTTTCTGGAGAGCCATGGAGGGGCAAAGCCCCGTTCTGCTCAGAGAGCCTCTGCCCTGGCCCGAGCCCAGGAGCCTGAGGAGGCCAGGGGGCCCTGCTGGATGGCATGGGCCAGCCAGCGCATGAGAGATCAGCTAGGGGCCTCCAGGCTGGGTGTCCCGCCGAGTCCCTCTGTATCCCACTACCATCCCTGTAGAACCAGACAGGCAGTAACAGGCCTGGACACCAGGCGTGCCCACCTCCTTGCCCCTGCCTGGGAGCTGAGGCTGAGGAAGGCACGGCCTGAGGGGGCAAGATCTCAGAGGCTGCAGGCCCCAGGGCCATGTCGACACCTGAGTCAGGCTGGGTGGGAGGAAGAAGACAGAAACCTCACACACACTTCAGACATCATACGTACACACCACAAACACAAAACACATCTCTCATGCACACACAGCTACACTCATACCGCACATACTCATGCAAATGCACAAATACACACACCACAACCACAGGCACAGCTGCGCGTGCGCACACACATGCACACACCCCTTACCCCCTCTGGCAGCCTGGGTTTCATGGACTAGGACACCTGCCCACAGGCACTTGGCTCTGTGACCAAGCCCAGGTGGCCTGGTCCCCTGACCCACAGACCTGGAAGCCAGCTGGAGCACACCCTCCCTCACAGGCACTGACGCTGAGATCCAGAGGGCATGCCCAGCAGCAAGAGGCAGGGAGCCCCACCCAGCGAACCTCACGGCCTTCCTGGCCTCTCCTGGCCTCTGTTGTGAGGATTTCCACACTCGCTTCTCTCTGTTTTTCCTTTGAAACTCCTGAGACATCTGCTACTCAGGAAGGTTTCCTCAAGCTCATGGCCACAGCTTGCTCTGGGATGAACCGGTGCCCTGGAGTTTTCGGGGCACTCTCCCCCCAGCGTGGACACAGCCATCCCCTCCCTGCCACAGGTGCTCTGGGATGGAGACCCATCCACCTGCCAAGCATCAGGCACACCATTCTGCACCATGACTGAGTGGGGCTGTGCTGCGGTCCTCATTTAGCAAGCAGGCCTGCAGGCCAGCCCGGCCCCGGCCTCCTGCCCCACCTGTGCCCACGTGCTCAGGGTGGGCTGTGCTCCTCACACCCGCCCCATCTCCTTCGCAGGGCTGGGGTGCTGTCTCAACACTGCTGGCCCCACTTTACCTTTAAAGCGGGCAGCATAGGGACCCACGCCTCTGCCAGAGACTGCCAGGTGAGGGGCTTTGACAGTCTTGGCTCTGCCCAGGGGCACTCTGGAGGACGGGCCATCCTGCCCAGTGTGTCCTGAGGGGTCATGAGCTTCACCTGACCTCACGCCCTCAGCTCCTCTTGCCCTTCCTACTCCTCATAAATCACTTTCACACAATCCTCAGCTCAAGCTGGAACTCGTTACCGAAAAGTGGCCCAGCAACCCGACTCTCGGGGAACCTGGAGGGCCTCAGGGACCTCTCCAGTACTCGTGGGACAGAGCCACTCCCCCTGCACTATGGACGAGGACACACCTGGGCAGGCACACGTCCAGCATCTGGTGGTGGCTGAGGCGTGTGGGAAGGTTCTGGGTTCCTGTCCTGAGGTCTGCCTGCGCACGCCAGGCTGGCTGGTCCGAGCTGGCTGAGACGGGGTGGATCCCTGCACGAAGACGCTGTTAAGGGTCTCTCTCCCTTTCTCATGGAAGAAATCAACTTTTTTAAAAAAGGAAGCTGAGATGGGGCTTGTAATGAGGACTGCCATTACCATGGCCAAGCCGTAGAATGGAAATGATAAACTCAGGTCAAAAGGCCATGGCAACACCAGGCGCCTCCTGGCAGGGTTTGAATGTGCTGCTTTACACGGCAAAAGGGAGTCTGTAGCTAGAATTAAGGTTATGGGCTTTGAATTGGGAGGTTATTTTAGATTAGCCAGTTGGGCCCAATATAACCCCTGAAGACCATAAAAGCAGAAACTTGATTTAAGTCTGAGAGGAACTTGACCCCCTGCTGCTAGAGGAACCCATGTGGAAAGTCTGAGGAGTGTGGTTTCCTTCCTCTGGGGGCAAAGACCCACCGCAGATGACAGCCAGCAAGGAACAGGACCTCAGTCACGCAATGGCAAGGACTACTATCTAACCGACTGCCGGCGCGCTCTGCGGGCACAGCCACCCTCTGTGGCTCCAGGAAGGAGCGTCACCTGGCTGGCACCTAACTGTCAGCTTTCTGAGACCTCACATGGAAGACCTATCAGACCTCTGTCCTTCTGACCCACAGGACCTTAAAGAAGGAATTAGTGTCATGTAAGCTGCTTTGTTTGTGATAATCTGTCACATGGGCAATAGGAAAAGAACCCACCAGGTCTAGACGCTGCTTCCCACTGAGGCCCTCTGAGCCACAGAAGATGGGATGCCAACAAGGGTGGGATTTAATCTGTATTAAAAAAAAAAAAAGAAGAATTGATGTGTGCAGAGTGATGTCAGCAAAATGATAAAATGATGCAGATGACAGCCCCAAGCCCTCTCTCTCCACAGACATATAGAAAACAAGCAGAAACTGTCAGAACCAACTTTGTCGGAACTCCAAAAAACAATCAAGGCTTACAACAACTAACGGAAATGAATCAAAGAAAAGGCAACTTGAAAAATGTAAATGTGTCATTTTTACTTGCCCTTGGCCCGCTCCTCACTTAGCATAAAGATAGTCTTCAATGGGACCAGCAGTTAGTGTAATGGCTATGTTGCTGAACTCCCATGTAGTCGACCACAGTTCGAGTTCTGGACCCGGTGGCTCACACCGGGCACGTGTGCATGTGTGCCCAAGATCCCAAGAGGAGAATGGAGGAGAAGGGATTGCGGCATGGCCATCCCCCCTGGGGGGGGGGGGGTGATTTCTCGCTTTCTGTCTCTCTGTCTCTCTCTGTCTTTCTAGCAAGCGCACAGACCCTATAGCAAAACAAACAAAAAAAAGTCTTCAAATGGCAGCAGCCACAGTTTCAAATGTAGGATTCTGGTCCTTGGTTCTGGAAGAACAGAGCAGACCTTATTTGCAAATTATTATATCTTTTTATCCTAATCTGGCTGAAAGATGCCAAGGGACAGATGCAAAGCATCTGTGTCTGTTTCCCCTGACTCAAAATTTAAGCCAGAAAGACCAGCAGTTAGTGTAATGGCTATGCTGCTGGACTCCCATGTGGTCGACCGCAGTTCGAGTACTGGACTCAGTGGCTTAAACTCATGCCGGGTGTGTGTACGTGCATGCCCAAAATCCTGAGAGGATAGTGGAGGAGAAGGGATTGCGGTGTGGCCATCCCCCCTGGGGGTGATTTCTCACTTTCTGTCTCTCTGTTTCTCTCTGTCTCTCTGAGGAGCACACACGCCCTATAGCAAAAACCTCTCCATAAAAAATTAATTAATTAATTAATTAAGCAAGAATAGCAGCAAGCATTGTTCAGAGATGCTG